>AP025045.1:9488082-9693397 GCA_036186865.1 Eustoma russellianum
AATATATATATCATGTGCAAAAGTTGGAATTTAAATTAGAGAAAAATCGGGTAATCGATAAATATCGAAAATTTGGTTTTCTGCGCACGTAACATGGAACGTTTTTCTTGACCATGGTGTGACACATATCTAGACACTTTTTACATATAATATACATCTTAAAGTGTTCTAGAAAATTAAATTAAGGGCTGATTGGAATATCACATGTGTGTATTATTAAATGTGCACTATTTTACAAAGTTAGCAAAAATAAATTTCAGCACATGTATATACATACTCAACGCCACCTACAGCTGATTTGGAGCACATGTGGAGCCTTGTTGGCATATTGATTGGTCAAGGATCAATCATACAATGTTGATGAATCAAAGAGAGAAGCTACAAAAGGTAAGTTTTCAACATATACCTCTCTTATGTCACATGCTGAAAATTTCAGCATGTCACATACCTAGTGGCCGAAATCTTCACCCTTAAGGAAGATAATTTGTCAATTTTTCATTAAAGAATAAATCAAAGGAGTTATGGAAATGATTTGAATTGTATGTAAGGTTATTAAGTGTGATATTCTTTATATCACACATGCTGAAATTTTTCAGCATGTGTGAAGATGATTGTGGCCGAATGTGACCCTCTCTTGGTGTCCAAGTTCATTCTTCATCTTATAGCAAGACTTACCTTAAATAATTGATGTATTTTTATGAAAAAAAATTCAAAGAAAAATGGAAGAAATCTGGATTTATTTCATGTTGTAAATGCTGAAAATTTCAGAATTGAAAGACCTAGTGCTGGCCGAATTTTGCAAGGTTGGAAAGAGGGATTTTTGTGTCTTGCACTTTATGACAAAATGTGACAATTATGGCATGATTTAATAATTGATTATTTGGCAATTATTTAGTGTTTATTTCAGATTTTCCATGTCATCAAATGATGACAACATTGAGCCAATCAAAAGGTGCCAAGTAAGCAATGACTAAATGATGGTCCAATGGAGTGATGCCAAGTAAGCAAAACATTGTCACTATGATGTCTTACACTCTCCCAAGCAATTAAAAGGAAATTTTCAAGAGGGGGAAGAGGCTCAAGGGGACGGCTGCAATTCATAAAAAGGGAAGAGAAGAACAAACAAAAACAACACCAAGACTTGCATTCAAAAGTGATCAAAGTGCCAAAGCTTTCTTCTCCTACACCTTCTTTCTTTCTTCTCTTGTAAAAAGCCTATTGTACTTTACTTCTTTCATTCTTGAATAGGCTTCATAGAAACCACCATTCATACATCTTTGTAAAAGATTGATCAAGGTGTGATCAATCTTCATTCTAGCGAGGTGGTGGTGTTCGTGCAAATTGTACTAGCAATACAAGGTTTGTAAAGGGTTGGAGTTAAGGTGTAACTCTATCAACCCTGCGGTAAGGTGTACTGCGTGTGTGAAATTAGTGTGAACCAAGGAAGGTGTTCCTTGAAGACTGGAGTAGGTTGTTTATAACCGAACCAGTATAAAATTCTTGGTGCAATTTACTTTCAGCATTTACTTTTCAGTTTCTGCACTGGTTATACGTTTTGTTCACGTTCGGAAAAATAGCAAACGATTTTCAAAAATTATAAAAATTTCCAGAAACATACATAAACGTTCTAGGGTTAATTTGGCACAAGTTTGAACCCTTTTGGACAAGTATAGGTCAGTCAAACATCAAAAGGTCTGAGACTAGTACAGTCTGATTTTCAGACTTGCAAAGGTTGAGACTTTGGTGGTATTTGACCTACTTACCAAAAGAATTTTCAAAAACTGTTTCAACCCATTTCAATATAGTGTGTGAGGAGTTATTGGTCAAATTTTCAGATCATTTGGACATTCACACAAATAGGAATTAATTTTTCAAAACCATCTACCGTTTCTGGCAGATTTGCACAATCTGAGTGCCAACGGTTTTTGAAGGGGTTAAAGGTTGAATGTTGATTTGAAATTTTTAGGGGACTCTCATAACATCTGAGGCTAAGTTCTCTCAAAATTTCATAATTTTTGGAGACCTCTAACCTGGGTTTAAAAACGTTTTAAAACAGGTCCTGAAAACAGAATCTGTTTTCAGAACTTGAATTGTTCAAGTTTAAAGAAATTTTAAAAAGCACACTTTCCGCACCATCTATTCAACCCCCCCCCCTTCTAGTGGTGCCTTGCAGATCCTACATGTTTGTGTATGTATGTGTATATACGTATATATATTTCTTTTCTCAAGATGACAAGCTATATTCTTATATCCCGGCATTTTATCGACATGTCATCAACGTATGTCAACGTCAAGCAACCATATACACATCATCTTTACTTGAGTATATACATATTCAAGATATTTCAAGTCAGATATTCCATGTCATCAATCCTCTAAAAATATAACGACACATCAAAAGTTCGTAAACCAAAAATCGCCACATCAAATGACCATCAAACCATTACCGACACGTCATATACTTACCATACAAAGATGGTTAGCCAATATACACTCCAAGAACCTCATAATTTCGTGCACCACATGAAAGATACAATATCAGAGTCATACCATAATTACATATATCAATCATCCATCGTTTTCCTTGATTTCTTGAAAATTCAAATTCAAAATTTTTACACCTCATGGCTGAATTTTTTACAGCTTATGAAGCTGATATTATACATTTTATTATGTATGTTACATGGTGTATATCGCATTTTACATGTCTAAAGGGTTCGTGATTAATTGGAAAAAAATCGTGCAATTGACGGAATTCAAAAATTCAAGTTGTTGCAACATCTACAAGAGGACATTTTCTTACATGTTTTGAGATGTACTTAGACATGTCTTACATATCCAAGACTTACCATGTTTATGAATATACTGCATTATCATTCAAAATTCAAAAATTGTTTTCACCACATGCATGCTGAGGTGGGTGGCTGATTTGAGCTGATTTGGAGCCTAAGTGGAGTTCATCTTGCACTATGATTGTTGGAGAATGATCCACAAAAGAATTCAAGTATTTGTGTAGATCAGACACACAAGATAATGTTTCAAAATTCAAAAACAATGCTGAAGTTTTCAGCATGTGTGGCGAGTTTGTGTGAAGACTTCAAGGCTCAAAATTATTCTAAAAATAAGAAGCTATCACACTTATAAGTGAGAAGCTATCACACTTATGATTGATTGGAAATCAAGATATTTGAAATTCAAATTGTTTTTAGATCTTTTGGGTAATTATCAATGTCATATATTACGTACCAAGGTGGCTTAATGAAGACCCAATCATAGAGTTACAACAAGGCGAAGACACATCACTTGTTCAACCATATCTCGCCAAATAAGCAAAAGTATGTTGCAAGGCTTTGCAAGACATTTTCCAAAGGCATTCAAGACATTTCTTCAAGACCTTTCTCAACCTTAGGGGCGTGCACCATGCTACGAAAGTGAGGAAGATGATCAAACATAAGATAAGACTCATATTCTACATTATATCAAGTGCAAAGCAAGAATGCTCTTCACCTCTATCTTCTTCTCTTGCACAAAGCCTTAATCCTATCAAGCATACATTCCATAATCTATATAGGCTTCATATAGACAACCCATCTTGTGATCATCTCAAGTACAATTGTAAATTATACTAATGTATAAAGTATGAGAGAACCATAAAAGGAAATTTTAAAGGTTTATTATGCATATTCCAAAAATTAATTAATAAATAATCCCTTTCTAAAACATTATAAAAGCTATAATAATAATAATAATAATAATAATAATAATAATAATAATAATAATAATAATAATAATAATAATAATAATAGCATTTCATTATCATAAGGGCACCCATAGGAATGGAAAGTGACCAAACTACCCTTAGGGTGGCCAGCCACTTTCCCTCCAAAGGCCCCAAAATATCTTTCAACCTCTAGAAGACTCTTAGACGAAAAGATCACAAAGCCACCCTAATTTCTACCCCTCTTACATTCATAATGACTGTGTTTTACCTTTTCCCTCTTTATTAAGCCGTCCGCCCCTCCTCTTTTGAATCCAAGTGCATTCAAGCAACCCCCATCAAGCAAATATTCTCCTAAAAGCATCCAACCATATTCCTAACTCCTCCTAAATCTTCCACTATCCATCAACTACCTCCTAAGACCCCATCATTCCGCCATAAGGAAAAAGGAATAGCAAGAATCACCAAGTTCAAGACTAGGCCTCAAGCTTATAAGGTATGTAAATAACTTATAAGATCCAATCTTACATTTCCTTAAGAATTTACATTTAGCCTAACTCTTTCCTTGACTCTCCTCACACCCGTGACCAACCTAACCTTCATAGGAGGACTAGTTCAAGAGGGAAGGGAGACCTCAAGGAGACTAGGACATCATTCAAACTACATCAAGGTAAGATCTACCACACATCTTTAGTCCCTACTTCATTCTTCAAGATCTTGTTCACCACTCCTTATGTGACATAGTAGGAGGAAGAAGGTGACTCTCAAGGCCTTAGGAAGAACAATCAACCCTCAAGACACTAACTTGAAGAACTAGCAAGGCAAGTCTCCTTTTATTCTTCTAGAGACATTGAGGAGCCATGAATAGGAAATTTTAGTATGTCCAAGACCTTATCCATGCTTGCATCGAACTCACATCCCATAAACCTTAGGCTGAAAATTTTGGGCTATTCACTTATTTGGGTATTGAGATACATGTAATGAACTTAGGGTGTTATTCTAGTATGTAGACTAAAACCATGAAGTAAAATAAAGTAGTAGCTAAAGGACTCTTCTGCCCTAACTCACAGCTTTGAGAGGCCTTGAGAGGGTAATGTCACTCACCATCTCCATAGCACGAGAATGGTCAAAATAGCACTTTGTTGGTTAGGTTATCTGAATAATTGAAGGTTTAGGGGCTGTTTATGTATACTCTTGTTCTTGTCCATGAATGGCAAAGGGATGACTGTAAACATATTATATTATGAGTGAAAAGGGGCAACAAGTGAATGGACAAATTATTGTCGGATGAAACTTAAGTCAATAAGACGAAAAAGAGGGCGTTTAGATGGTTTATCCTTCCCTACACCATTTGGCCTCAATGGAAGAATTTAGGGAGATAGACGACTTTAATTATTATGCCTCTAGGACGGTTTAAAGATCATTTTTGATGTTTAAGATCCATTCAAAACAGAGTTTAAGGGGCTGTTTGCGCTGAATCCATATTTGATGAAATTTAAGAATTACAAATAAATGCTTATGCTAAAATGAACTCATATGTGGACTGTTTTGTATACATTATCATATGTGGCCTATTTGAGTAAATCCTAAGGCTTGGTTATGTTTATTGAAGCTAAGGAAGATGTGCTTGAAGGGATAATCACTAGGAGTGGATAGATGGCCCAAGGAAAAGCTTGAAAATCAGTAAAAGAAAGTTGTTAAATTTGTTAGTGCACCATATGAAATTTTGTGGCATTACCAACGTGTGCATGGGCAAAATAATAAAAGAAAAGGCTATGGGACTACTACAAATCAAACATTTGCATGGTAGGGGCTGGTTAGAGTAAATAGTAATCATGAAAGAAAACTTTGGACGCCGCATAAACATAAGGAACAAAAATAGGGGCTGTTTCGGCATCCTTGGGCAAAACAGCCCAGTTGGCCCCTAAGGCCGTCCAACAACTCCTACAATTTATACCCAGATAATAAAAGACCTAAATGAATCAGTTTACGGAAGACCTTGGTAAGATGACACTGTTTAAAGTCTAAAATAAGGAATGAAATGCTACGACACCCTGCTGAAATTCCTCATCATCGCGATGATAATAAGCAATGACCCGCAACCATTATGAAATGACCCTAAGGATGATTCAGATCATTGAAACATATTTCCTACTGCATTATGCATCATGCATGTCATGTCATTGTTACACGAGCAAAGTTTGGGTTCTTGAAAGAGAATTGAAACAGTTTTAAAAACCATATTGAACGATTTTCCTTTACGTTTGATTTCGGTATATGTTATGTTCGGGACTCGATATCAGGTTGTTTGTTCTGTTCTGGACCTATATGAGGTACTATTCTGTTTTGGACCTGAGCGTAACATCCTATTATGGTAGTCAGGGTATTGTTCTGTTTTGGACTTATATTGGGTATTATTTTGTTCTGGACCTGATATCGAGGTATTTTCTGGACCCGTACGTAACATCCTCAGTAGGCTAGGAGGTAGACAGGGTACTTGTTTGTTCTAGATAGAATCACTCGTAGCTGATGATCTGTCCATACGGAGGAAGTAAATGCCATGGCTTAATGTTTTGTTCTGTTCCGTTCTGTTCCGTTCGGTTTCGTCCTATTCTGTTCTGTTCTGTTCTGTTCTGTTCTATTCCGTCTTTCATTACTTGTTTTGTTCCATACTGCATCGCATATGCATATCATCATTCCCTTTGAAAAAGGCAAAAATTACCACTACAAAAAGTAAGACAGTTCATACGAGGAAAGATTACAATGAATTAGTGTCAAGGAAACTGATAACAGATGGATCCATTCTAATGTGTTTCGGTGTTGCTAGAATTTCTTATTTATCATTCTAATGTGTTTCGGTAGAATAGAGGGTTACTTGCTGTGTGATTTATCACTCACTCTTTACTTACCATTTTTCAGAGCTGAAAGAACCTGAGGTTGAGTATGTCGAGGACGAACCGCAGGTGCCTTATCTGTGAGAGAGCAGGCGGCTAGGGCTGATAGTGAACTCTGACTTAAGGATTATTTGAGGGCTATTTGAGGATTGCTCGAGAGTACTTTTGGAACTATATTTATCTTATTGTACAATGTATGACATTGTGGACTTCGGATGTCAATGTTTATTTCGGCCTGTTTATCACCACTCCTTGATATTTCTGTCTGTAATCTATGCGAGAATCATAGACTTACAACAGATTTGCATCGATGCCTTTGTACTTTTCTCAGCGAAGTATGATGGGTGCACCGCACAAGGGCACAGCCTGGGTGTAGGGCGCTACAGGTGGTATCAGAGCCAGGCTCTAGATTCATGGCAGAATGTACAATCTAAGTATTGATCTTAGAAACCTAAGTTATGATCTTAGTATGAGAAATGGCCTTAGCCTAGGGAATGTAGCACAGATTTAGAAGACTGTCCTCCCTTCTAGTTTTTCAATTAGATAAACAGGCATAACTAACCTTAACCTGCTAATAACGGGAAGCATTCCTTTAGTACTTGGAGAAATGACTTGAGCAGATCGTAATTTTTCATGCATATTATCACTGTCTGTTAATTCTCACTTAACCTATAAAGTTGGAAATTGTTGTGGAGGTGCAAATGGCGAGATCTCGTGGCAGACCAACTAGGACCCCGCCTGCTAGGACTAGTTCCTGGGAGTCGGTGATGCAGGCACCATCCTAGTCACGTGATAGTCAAGTTCCGGCCACCTCCACCACCATAAAATCAAGTTCCACCACAGCCACCGCAAGTACCTAATGTTGCGCCATGAGATACCTGACATGGCTGCCTTCCAGCCTTTCTTCTAGACTATGGCTCAGGTTGGACAAACGATGCTCAACAACCAGGTGGCTCCACCCCCTCCACCACAGCCACAGGTGCAGTTGTTGGGGCCTAGGTTACTTTTCGGAGAGATGAAGAAAGCCAGGGTACCTGCCTTTGAAGGAGAGACCGATGCTGATACCGTCGAAAAGTGGCTTGATGAGATTGAAAATTGCTTTGAGCAGATACAAGTTCCAGATGATATGAAGGCATATGTAATCAGGCCATTCTTGGTTGGAGAAGCAAACCAATGTTGGAAGACGAATCTGCAACCTCTACCCAAGCCTATATCCTTGATAACGTTTCTTGAGGAATTCCACAATTTTTACATCCCGCCCTCTGTCACACTACAAAGGATGCATGATTTCGAGTCCCTGAAATAAGAGCCGGGCATGACCATATCTAACTATGTAAACTAGTACATGACCCTAGGAAGATATCAGCCGTCAACAATGAATGATGAACGAACCAAGATGTTGAAGTTTGAGAGGGGCCCAAACCCTCAGATCCGCACATGGTTGGTCAAGCAAACCCCAAGAATTTTGATGCATGCTACCGCATTGAGAGAGACATTATCAGGAGAGCGGAAGAGATGAGGAGCAAGAGGCCTAGGGAGTCAAGTGGAGAACAGTATGGCAAGCAGATGAAGATGGCCAAGAAGGACACCCGACCTGTACCACAGAAGTAGCAGGGACCATAGCCCTTACTTCAGCCTCAGCGGCCAGCGATTCACCCCTACCCCAACTGTCAGAAACCCCAATTGGGCAAATATAACTTGAAGACTAGAGGATGTTTTGGCTATGGAAAGATGAGCCACATGATAAAAGACAGCCCAGAGAAAGGAGCCCAGCAGCAGCAACCACAGCAAGGAAACCGGTCCGAGCAAATGCAAGAGTACATGTGAGGACTGATGCGGGGGCGAAAGAGACGCCAAATATTGTGACAGGTACGGTTAATACCTGCATTTAAGCTAACCTTAATGCTTTATATTAATTACCTAATGTAAGAGTACCGTAGGAGCCATACTAGTGTGTCAAGTACCTGTGAACGTCCTATTTGATAGTGGCGCCAACCACTCCTTTGTGTCAAAGAGGTTCGCCAAGAACCTGAACAGTTGCCCTTCCCGGCTGGAGAGCCCATAGAAGGTACAGACAGCTGGTGACCAGGTGCTTGTATCCCACTACCTATATAAGAGCTGCGTGATGGAAATAAAAGGGCAGCCATTTGAAGCCTCTTTGATCCCTATCCTAATGAAAGATTTCGATGTTATCCTTGGAATGGACTGGTTGTCCAAAAACCATGTGCACATTGACTGCCGGGAGAAATTTGTGATTATTAAAGACCCTGCTTGGGAGCAAATTTCCTACCAAGGGAGCACCAAGCTGAGGAAGACACCGAAGAGTATTTACGTGACAGCTGCTCGAGCGTACCAAGCCTTAAAGAAAGGTAATGATGGATTTCTTGTATATGCTCTAAGTATAGAATAAGATTTTCCCTCCCTTGACCAAGTCCCGGTAGTCCAAGAATTCTCTGATGTTTTTCCAGATGGCCTGCCTGGATTACCGCCAGATCAAGAAGTAGAATTTGAAATAAACCTGATTCTCGGTGCTGAACCCATATCAAAAGCACGATATCGGATGGCACCCGCAGAGTTAAAGGAACTGAAAGAGCAACTGAAGGAGCTGATTGAGAAAAAGTTCATCCGACCGAGCATTTCCCCATGGGGAGCACCGGTGTTATTCATGAAAAAAGAAAGATGGGAACTTACAGTTATGCATCAATTACCGCGAGCTCAATATAATCACTCTCAAAAAAAGTACCCCCTGCCGAGAATAGACGACCTGTTTGATCAATTACAGGGAGCCCGAGTATACAGTAAGATCAACCTACGCTCAGGCTACTATTAGCTGAAGATTAAATATGCGGATGTGCCCAAGACTGCATTCAAGACTTGTTTTGGACACTACGAATTCCTTGTTATGCCCTTCGGGCTGACAAATGCCCTAGTTGCATTTATGGATTTAATGAGCACCATTTTTTGAGAGCAATTGGACAAATTCGTAAAAGTATTTATTGACGATATCTTGGACCACTCGCCAGACGAGGGATCGCATGCTGAACACCTGTGGATGACATTGACTATTCTACGTGAAAAGAAGCTGTATGCAAAATTTAGCAGGTGTGAATTCTGGCTACACAACACAACGTTTCTGGGTCACATCATTTATGAAGAAGGTATCTCAGTTGACCCAAGGAAGGTTGAATACATAACCAAATGGCTGAGACAAACTAATGTCGCAGCAGTTAGGAGCTTCCTTGGTCTTGCGGGTTACTATAGAAAGTTTGTCGATGGATTCTCGCAGATAGCAGTTCCACTTATGAGGTTGACCCAGAAGAACACTAAATTTGAATGGAACCCGAAAAGCGAGTAGAGTTTTAATGAGCTAAAGAAGAAACTGACTACCGCCCCAGTCCTGACACAACCTATCTCGGGTGAAGGATATATGGTATTGAGTAATGCCTCAAAGGACAGTCTAGGATGTGCATTGATGCAAAAGGATCGAGTAATTGTGAAGGATATATGGTATTGAGTAATTCCTCTTCATTAAGTCGGCCGCCCCTCCTCTTTTGAATCCAAGTGCATTCAAGCAACCCCCATCAAGCGAATATTCTCGTAAAAGCATCCAACCATATTCCTAACACCTCCTAACTCTTCTACTATCCATCAACTTCCTCCCAAGAACTACCAAGTTCAAGACTAGGCCTCAAGCTTATAAGGTATGTAAATAACTTATAAGATCCGATCTTACATTTCCTTAAGAATTTACATTTAGCCTAACTCTTTCCTTGACTCTCCTCACACCCGTGACCACCCTAACCTTCATAGGAGGACTAGTTCAAGAGGGAAGGGAGACCTCAAAGGAGACTAGGACATCATTCAAACTACATCAAGGTAAGATCTAGCACACATCTTTAGTCCCTACTTCATTCTTCAAGACCTTGTTCACCACTCCTTATATTCCAAACCGTGTGACATAGTGGGAGGAAGAAGGTGACTCTCAAGGCCTTAGGAAGAACCATCAACCCTCAAGACACTAACTTGAAGAACTAGCAAGGCAAGTCTCCTTTTATTCTTCTATAGATGTTGAGGAGCCATGAATAGGAAATTTTAGTATGTCTAAAACCTTATCCATGCCTGCATTGAGCTCACATCCCATAAACCATGGGCTAAAAAATTCTACATAGTAACTTATGTGGGTATTGAGATACATGTAATGAACTTAAGGTGTTATTCTAGTATGTAGACTAAAACCATGAAGTAAAATAAAGTAGTAGCTAAAGGACTCTTCTGCCCTAACTCATGGCTTTGACGGGTCTTGAGAGAGTAATGTGACTCGCCATCTCCATACCACTAGAATGGTCAAAATAGCACTTGGTTGGTTAGGTTATCTAATGGTTCAAGGTTTGGGGGCTGTTTATGTATACTCTTGTTCTTGTCCATGAGGGATGAGTCTAAACATATTATATTATGAGTAAAAAGGGACAACAAGTGAATGCACTAATTATTGTAGGATGAAACTGGAGTCAAGAAGACAAAAAAGATGGCGTTTGGAGGGTGTATCCCTCCCTACACCATTCGGCCTTTATGGAATAATTTATGGAGATAGATGACTTTAATTGTTATGCCTCTAGGACGATTTAAAGATCATTTTGATGTTTAAGATACACTCAAAATAGAGGTTAAGGGGTTGTTTGAGCTGAATCCATATTTGATTAAATTTAAGAGTTACAAATAAATTCTTACACTAAAATAAACTCATATGTTGACTGTTTTGTATACCTTATTATATGTGGCCTATTTGAGTAAATCCTAACGCTTGGTTATGTTTATTAAAGCTAAGAAAGATGTGCTTGAAAGGATAATCACTAGGAGAGGATACATGGCCCAAGGAAAAGCTTGGAATCAATAAAACAAAGTTGTTAAATTTGTTAGTGCATCATATGAAATTTTGTGGATTTACCGAAATGTGCATGGGTAAAATAATAAAAGGAAAGGTTACGGGACTACTACAAATCGAATATTGGCATGTTAGGGGCTGGTAAGAGTAAATAGTAATCATGAAAGACGAATTTGGATGCGGCATAAACATAAGGAACTTAAAAAGGGGCTGTTTCAGCATCCTTGTACAAAACAGCCCGGTTATCCCTTAAGGCCGCCCAACAACCCGTAAACTTTATACCCAGATAAACAAGACCTAAATGAATCAGTTTATGCAAGACCTTGGTATGATGACACTGTTTAAAGGCTAAAATAGAGAATAAAAATGCTACGACACCCTGCTGAAATTCCTAGCGTCATGATGATAATAAGCAATGAACCGTAACCATTATGAAAATGACTGTAAGGATGATTCGGATCATTGAATTACATTTCCTACTGCATTATGCATCATGCATGTCATGTCATTGTTAAACGAGTAAAGTTTGGGCTTTTGAAAGAAAATTAAAACAGTTTTAAAAGCCCGAATGGAACGATTTGTCTTTACGTTTGATTTCGGTATATATTCTGTTTCGGGCTCGATATCAGGATGTTTGTTCCATTCTGGACCGATATGAGCTATTATTCTGTTCTGAACCCTAACATAACATCTTATTATGGTAGTCAGGGTATTGTTCTGTTCTGGACTCATATAGGGTATTATTCTGTTCTGGACCTGATATCGAGGTATTTTCTAGACCTGTACGTAACATCCTCAGTAGGCTAGGAGGTAGAAGGGGTAATTTTCTTTTCTGGATAGAATCACTGGTAGTAGATGATCGGTCCATACGGAGGAAGTAAAGGCCATGTCTTAATATTCTTTGATGTTCTGTTCCGTTCGGTTTCATCCTGTTTTGTTCTGTTCTGTTCCATCTTGCATTACTTGTTTTGTTTCGTACTGCATCGCATATGCATTTCATCATTCCCCTTGAAAAAGGCAAAAATGACAGCTACAAAAAGTAAGACAGTTCTTATGAGGAAAGATTACAATGAATTAAGATGTCGAGGAAACCGATAAAGAATGGATCCATCAGGTAAGTGATTATGTTTAAGTTAATTACGGTATTGCTAGAATTTCTTATTTATCCTTCTAATGTGTTTCGGTAGAATAGAGGGTTACTTGCTGGGTGATTTATCACTCACTCTTTATTTACTATTTTTCAGAGGTGATGGAACCTGAGGTTGAGTATGTCGAGGACGAACTGTAGGTGCCTTATCCATGAGAGACGCAGGCGGCTAGGGCTGATAGTGAACTCTGATTTGAGGATTATTTGAGGGCTATTTGAGGATTACTCGAAAGTACTTTTGGAATTATGTTTATCTGATTTGTACTATGTATGACATTGTGGACTTCCAATGTTAAGGTTTATTTCTGCATGTTTATCACCACTGGTTGATGTTTCCATCTGTAATCTATGCGAGAGTCATAAACTTATGACAGAATTGCATCAACGCCTTGTACTTTCGTCAGCAAAGTACTTGGGTGCACCGCACAAGGGCGCAAGCTGGGTGTGGGGTGCTACAACCCATACATGTTCCATACTTGTAAAAGGTCGATGAAGGTGTGATCAAACCTTCATTAGTGAGGTGGTGATTTTGTTGATTGTTGTTGTGATTCATTGTAAAAGGGTTGGAGATCAATGGAGTTGGTGTATAACTCCAACCACTCTTATTCTAAGGTGTCTTTGATGATAGGAATGCGAAGGAAGTTCTCCTCGAAGACTGGAGTAGGTCATATTGGCTGAACCAGTATAAAAATTTGCGTGTTCTTACTCTTCTGCACTTTTGCTTTTAGTTCTATTTTTGCAATGTTTTTAAAACGACTGAAAAAAATAGCAAACGATTTTAAAAAATCATCAAATTTTACAGAGACACAGAAAAAGGCGTTAATTTTAATTTAAAGCAAGGTTCATCTAATTTAGATAAGCATAAGTCATCCAAGCTTTCAAAGATCTGATACTAGTGCAATAAGATTTTTAGATTGTCAAAGGTTGTGAACATCAATGTGTTTGATATACTTGCCAAAGGAATTTTGAAAAACTATTTCAATCTAAAAAACTAGACATCTTAAGGGACATCTCATCAAAATTGCAGATAATTTGGAGTTTTCATTAATTAGGAATTAATTTTTTATTATAAGGGAAAGTTTTTCACAGATTGATAGAGTTCAATAAAAAAACACTTTTTTAGGGCTTTAGACTTTGAATTGTGATCTAAAAAGTTTATGACATATAGTTGACATCTTAAAGTACAGTGTCACAAAATTTCACAATTTTTGGAAGTCCAAAACTTAGTCATTCAATTAATCAAAAACAAGGTTTGAAAACAGAATTTGTTTTCCAAAGTGAGTATTGGTCACTAAACATTTTCAAAAACCAATTTTTCCGCACTTACAATTTAACCCCACTTTCTATTAGTGCTATACATGTCTGACAAGTGGTAGTAGAGTGAGGTTAACTCACAACAAGAAGCTCTAATAATCTTTGCGAGATGGCATGCACTAGCCACAAAACCGAGCAAGAAGGTATGTCAAGCCAAAGGCCTCCCCTTTTACATGGCGAGTGGTTTATTGAATGGAAACTTCTCTTGATATAGATTTATGGTCTGTCATAGAAGATGACCCCCTTGTTCCATCTAAAATATTCACTGTTGATGGTGTTACTTTAGAAATTGTAAGACCTAAGCAAGAATATACTAGTGATGATAAAAAGAAGTTCAGTATGACTGCTAAAACCATGCAACTTCTCTTAAATGGTTTGAATAAAAGTGAATCTTGTTATGTCTCTTATTGTTCTAGTGCTCAAGAGATGTGAAGGTGTCTACAAATGAATCATGAAGGAACTAGTCAAGTTAAAGAGTCTAAGATCAATATATTTTCTACTCTTGAATCCTTTAAATTATTGCCAAATGAATCTATTTTTGATACGGATTTGAGATTGACTAACATCTATAGTTCGCTTGAGTCTCTTAGAAAGGTTTTCTCTTCATAGGAAAAAGAACAGAAAGTCTTGCGAATCCTCCCATCCAAATGGGATCTGAAATTGACCGCAATTGAAGAAAGTAAAGAAACAAAGTTAATAGAAATAGAAGAATTGATCGTATCTCTAAAGGTATATGAAAACAAACTCAATCTATGGAAATTTGAATCAACTTCAAAATAAGGACAGGCTATACTGTTTAAATGAAATAAATATGTCTCTACTTCTTCTGATCGCGTAGATGATAGTGAAATAGATTTTGACAATGAAGATCTAATCTTGTTGGCTAAAGGCTTAAGAAAGTTTATGGAAAAGTCTTTTGAAAACAAATGTAAGCCTACTTCATTTAATAAAAATAGAACTAAGAATAATGATAAAGATATTAAATGTCTTGATTGTGGAAGACTTGGACACCTCTCTTATGACTGCCCGAACAAAGACAAAACTATAAACAAAAACCGTGACAAGGAATGGACAAAAACTAGACCTGTCTCAAAACCTAAGTAAAGGAGTACAAGAAGAGCCCTCAAAGCATTGAAATGGAGTGATTCATTTGAATTCTGAAAGTGGAGAAACTGAAAAGGAAACGGCTCATGCATGTTTTTCATCCAAAGCATCCAGTGAGGTAAATTCTGATTCTAATTTTAATTCTGAACCTTCTTATGATGATTTTTTTGGTCAATATCCAGAGTTATATAAATTTACTAAGACTCTTGCCAAAGAAAAGAAACGTTTAATTGAAGACAAGAAATTGTTAGAATATTCTAACAAAAATCTTGCATCTCAATTAGACGATTTAAAAGAAGAGTCGTCTAGTATGATTAACTCATTGAAATCTAAAATTGCATGTTTGACATCAAAAAACACGGTAATGAAAATCGGGATCTTAGATTTGAGATCGAGAAACGCTGATCTAGAAAAGACGGTAAAACAAAATCGATACATGAACTTGCATGTTAGATCGTCTCATCTCTTCTCAAAAAGCATGAAAATGACAAAACCGGATTAGAGTACATTGAAGATAATTGGGTAAAAAGTAAATCTACAAATTTTATTTTATCTTCATCTAAGCAACCATATGTATTTAAAACGATTTTAAAGCATAAGAAGGCAGCAACACGAACTAGTGAGTTACCTACTGTGCCTCATCGTACTATTTGCTTTGCATCATATAGAAAGTATAATCACGTGCCACATAGATATGAAAGAAATCCATTCATGTATATGAAACATTCATATCATACTAATTCATCTAGATCACGCACCTTGCATTCAAA
The DNA here is from genome assembly GCA_036186865.1 of Eustoma russellianum. Lineage (NCBI taxonomy): Eukaryota > Viridiplantae > Streptophyta > Magnoliopsida > Gentianales > Gentianaceae > Eustoma > Eustoma russellianum. The sequence goes on from AP025045.1 coordinate 9,503,912, forward strand.
CCAAAATGCATTTCAAAGCTGAAAATCATCTTATTTCTACACTGATAGGTTTGGCTATTATAGTGCAAATAGAAGTGATCATGACATGTCCTATATTCCTTCTTCAACTTTCTTCTTATCTTTTGTAAGGCCAAGAAAGGTCACCCATGTATGGGTACCAAAAGGTACTCTTGCAAAGGGTTTAATCACTAACCCTTAAAGACCCAAAATAAAGGGTACATAAATGATTGTTACACTTTGCAGGGATCATATAAACCAAAAGATGTAGCAAACAAGTGGTTTGTTGATAGTGGTTGTTCAAGAGACATGACAGGTGATCCAAACCTATTCTCGAAATTAAAGAAGGTTACAAAAGGAGAATCTATAACCTTTGGGGATGACAACATAGGCAAAATAATTTGAAAGGGAACAATCGGTATTCCAAGCATCCTTCAGATTTTCAATGTATTCTTGGTAAGCTACTTATCCTATAACTTACTTAGTATTTCACGATCTCTTGATAGTGGTTTTGATGCAAATTTTTCTCACCCATATTGCAATATTGTTAATAAAAATAGAAAAATAGTATTAAGAGGAAAAAGAAAAGGAAATATTTTTACATTATCTATGGATGATATGTTAGATGCAAAAGTAAAGTGTTTCATGTCAAATGAATCGAATGTGAATTTATGGCATAGACGTTTAGGATACATTAGTATCTCCACTCTTGAGAAACTATAACGAAAGAATCTAGTACAATGAATGCCTAAACTTGATTTGGACAACTTTAAGTTGTGCGAATCTTGTATCCAGGGCAAACAAACACGTGAATCACTTAAGCCAAGAATGAAATTAGCACATCTAGAGTCTTAAAATTGTTGCATATTGACTTGTTTAGTCTTAGTCATACAAGAAGCCTTATAAGGCGACACTATGCATGCGTTATTGTTGATGATTTTTCTCGTTATACATGGAATTTATTTCTTTCAAATAAAGATGAAAGTGTCGTTCAGATTGCTAAATTGATAAAACAACTCGAAAATGAATATAGTGTGAATGTAAAAAAGATTAGGAGCGATAGAGGCAGCGAACTTAAAAATAAAGATATGATTGCGTTTTGTGAGGAAAAAGGTATAACGCATGAATTTTCACCACCTAAAACACCACAATTAAACAGTGTAGGTGAAAGAAAGAATAGGACATTGCAAGAAATCGCAAGAACCATGCTTTGTGAAAATCGATTGCCTATATTTTTGTGGGTTGAAGCCGTTAACTGTGCGTGCCATATAATTAACCGTTTATCCATTAGAAAGAAAACTAACGAAATGCCATATGAGATTTTAAATAATCGCTTGCCAAAGATTGATTATTTTCGCATTTTTGGATGTAAATGTTTTCTATTAAACACAGAGGATAATTTAGATAAATTTGAGTCTAAATCTATTGAATGCATTTCTGTTGGATATTCGGTGAATCCTAAGGCATATAGATGCTATTATCCCGTCACTAGAAAAATTAGAATCTATACATGTAAGATTCAACTAATTTGGTGAACTTGAAATAAATAAAGAATATGATGATGATTTAAAGTTGAAACCCACGACGGATGACATAGAAGAAAATAGCATACATGATGAGCATGACACACTATGATACGATCTTGGATCGTATGGAAATGATGATCGTTTCTTTCAACTCCAAAAGACACCTTTGATTAACCCTTGCATGGGACAATGGCGCAAACTACCACCTTCTTGGACAAGAGAAGTCAACAACGTCTACGTTGAGCAATTTAAATCTCCCAGTCCAACACGTCGTTCCGTATCCTTGGATTGTGATTCACCAACTAGGTTTGCTCAAACTTTGATTGGATCTAGCCTTGATTTTACTTTGTGAAAACCAATGGAAAACACAAAACAAAGGCAACACAAGGTTGCAACAAAAACTGAAATTTTTATTCTGAAAATTCTACCAAAACTCTATCCTATGCTACAGTTTTTGGTCATGATATAATGCCAAATTCTTGTACTCCTAAAAGTTAACTAATCAATCAAAGTCTTAAGAATGATACCTATCAATCTTAATCAAATTTACATAAAAGATAAGTCAAAGCTAATCAAGGAAGATTACATAACTCAAATCCCTAAAATCTCGTACTGGAATTACACCCTGTCGGTTACTGGCTTATAGCCGCTTCTAGACGCTGAATTAGGGTTTGTACTCTTCAGCCAAGTTGTATCTCATACAATTTCCTTGAATTTGGGCTTTTGAATCATTTCATTTGGACTCTTCGTGACAGAGATATGGGCCTCCAAAAATTAGGTATCCATCCAGTGATCTTCAGTACATTCCATTCTGGACTCCTAACTTGCACCTGATTTCGGTCCATCTTGTAGCCCGAATTGGCAAAAGTGTAAAACATGCAAATCGTCAAAAATTGAGTCATCTGAAACTTCCAAGTGGTTTGAATCAAATTGGATCAATACTCCGACCTGGGCATCCAAAACACCGACTGGTGTCCGATTGCCCTCCTGAAAAATAAGGACTCTTCAAGCCACTTTCCTTATTTAGCCTTGTCACCTTAGAAAACACTTAAAAACGTTAATTAGCACTATAAACACATATTACAAGACTCTATAAAATATCCTAGACCTATAACAAAGACAACACAAACAACTAGACTCAATATTACAATGACAACGCATGAAATAACCATCTTGCCCTCTCACCAACTCTTACATCATATAATGTGCATTGAAACACTTAGACAATCAGATCATGGCCTCAATAAACATTGAAAAATCATGCATATACATTCCTTGGCTCATCTTGTACATGTTTGAACAAGAAGTTCTTTAGTTTACATCTTCAATTTGTGCAAAAACTTCTTGTTTGTGGAGTTTGTATGTTCAAGGCCCTTGTTTGTGAAGCTTGTATGTTTAGGGCTCCTTGAATCGCTTCATTCCCTCCCACCTTAAAAAGATTCGACCTCAAATCTAAACACACAAATGGATAAGAGGGATACTCCATAAATGACTCATGAACTACATACGATACAAGTACAAACAAACCAAGTGTAATGATCATACATAATTTAAGTCTAACATGCTTAGGATGATCACGTACTCCAATTATGACACATCTAGACATCAATAAACACCTCTTCCTAACATGTTTAGGGTGCACAAAGATATATACCTCAAACTCTAACTCAATAAATGCATATGTAGAATCATGAACAAGTAAAAGATGATGGCAAAGAGATGAATAAGCAGTAGAGTCATACCTCTTTTGTATCTTCACTTTCACATGCTTAGGATGCATTAACAAAGTACCCGAGAGACACTTATGAAACTTCCAAAAGAAAGACTTATCACACACTAGAACACAACTCCATGTCAATACAAACCTCTTTTTGATGTGTTTAGGGTGTATAGTAATGCTTCTCTTAATCAAACATGAATGTCTAGGATGCAACCAAAATCCATCATGCAACAAACAGTCGAGCTCAATCACTACATAGACCAACAATTTATCATGGCAAACAAAGTCACATGTCACCATGATTTGGAAAGGAAAACAAGATAATGTGATATGGCATCTCTCATGAGTAAACATGGCATGAATCATCCTATGAACAAGCATAAAATGGGAATGGATTATGCTAAAGGCTGTGTGCATGTGATTCATATAAAAAGGATCATGAAAACAGTGTAGACTAGGGAGATCAACACATACTCTAAAAGATTTAGCAACAACCGATCCAACACTCTTAACTATCAACTCGGGTTCATCCAACTTAGATGCATCTGATTCATTATTTAAATCATCATCTAATTCATGTGACACAAGTTCAAATTCAGGTCTTAACTCAAGATCGCACGATACATGTGGTGAGCACAAATCAAGACAAATAGGCGATGCTACTTCAACATGTAAATCATCCTCATGATCACTTGTTTTCTCATGCAATTCAACCAAGATTTCGCCATGCAATTCAGGTGTATTATCATGCAATTCACGCTCATTAAATGCATTAAGTTTAACCTCATTCAACTCTTGTGGAAACAAATCAACTTTCGGCTTTGTTTTAGCATCGACATAAGGTACAATTTCAGCTTTTTGCTCCTTTTTAGAAACAATTTCAGCTTTGCCACACTTGTGCATTTTAGCAAAACAATTATCCATGTCTTTCTTAAATTTTATCCTATTCTCAATGTTGGTTGCATGCTCATACATAGCTTCAAGTGATTCATATATACAATGCATTATTTCATGTGCAATCTCTTTATTTAACCCAACAATGAATCTAATCATGGTTAATTCTTCAGTCTCTTCAATGTAAGTATAATATAAGTCATCTAACATTTCATTGTAATATGCTTTAATATCTTTATCGTGTTGAGGATAAATTTGAAACTTAGGCACTTTGCAACGCCAATTTCTTACCCAAATACCATTTGATTTTCCAAAGGCAATCATGCGTTTTCCCCCTCTTTGTAGTCATGCTCATGACACATGACTCCCCAAATGGTGCCAACCAACTCTTCAACTTGTGAACTTCGTTGATTCAAGGTTCTCCAATCCAATTTTTCCACCTTGTTGGAGATTTCTTGCAATTTCTCCAACACCTTTTCAAGTGACAGTTCAGCCCTTGTCTCCTCATCTACGGCATTGGTCGACGACATGTTTTCACCTGAAATGAAATAAAGAAGACAAGAAAAGAAAAACTAACACAAAGAAAAAAGAGATTTCGTTACGTTAGTGAAAATCAAAACCAATGTGTTTGTGTTTTTCTCAGCAAATCTTGAGCTAGATACAACCAAAGCAAGCTTCTCAAGTGGCTAACACAATCCGATGATTAATGGCACCTTTTTCTCCAATGTGTCACCCAAATTTCAGCAACTAATTAGCAAAGGTATCAAGCCAAGAACAAGACAATTTAACACACTTAACCTCCTAAGAATCAAGGAAAATGAGACCAAAAATTATGTCAAAGGCTGAGCCAAAGAAAACTAAGGGTTGCCCTGGGCAATCTTTAGTTAACCTTAGCCTTATGCAAACTAATCACAAGTTGTTGATTCGATTACAACAATCAAGTATCCAAGTGTAAATACAATGAATGGTGTAATCTTTTGTGGCTTCAAAGGACACGACTGTTTTGGTCTTGGATGGAACTTGATATCCAAACAATTCGTCAACAATCTTGGTACTCTTCTCAAGCAAATTGCCATGGCGTTTGTGTTCTTACACCCCTCGGTGTTTTTTTGTCTCTTTTCTTTCTCTCGGTTTTTTTTGATATCTCTGCCTACTCTTTTATGTGTGGTGGGTTATGGCTGGAGAGACAGGACATCCTCTTGTGAAATTTTCTTTGCTTCAGTTTTGAATATTGCTTTGGGTAGATTTTCGGCCAACAGTTTTTTTTTGTCTCCAAGATTAGGATTTTTGTGGCTAGGTTTGACTTGAAGATGATGCCTTGGATACAAAAAATTTGCAATGCAAACCAAACAACAATGCAATCAAGTCACACAAGTTTAAGATCAACCAAAAGCTTCGTTAGCAACAAGATTTACGTGTGACTAGGTAGCACTTTCAAGCAATGGACTAGATTTATATGATATGGCTGAATTTAGAACCTAATACAACGAAACCTATTGTTAAGTGTGTATAAAGATTTGATCTTGAATGGTTAACAGCAAAAATACGTGCAAAGTCCAATTTTTCTGTTGTTGTACACGTTCTGACCGTGTGCATAGAAGAAAAGGAAAGGTAACCTTTGCTTGCTTGTTTTGAGTGCACGCACTGCCAAAAAAAAGGACGTAGCCTTTTTTATTGCATACAAGATGGATATAATATGAATTCAAGTAAGAAGGATAACGTTTCAGGCAGTAGTTCGAATAAGGTATGTGTGCATGGGATTTTAGGGTGATCTGAACCAAAAAGGTATGACTTTTTTTTTTAATTTATTTAACAAGATGGCTGTGACTCTAGCAAGAACGTGACTCAAGAAAGACAAAAAAAGGATCCAAGCAAAATTTAAAATAACATCTGCATGTATGGACATGTAGGGAGGCACAGTAGGGTGACAAGAATCCAAACAAAGGTAGGATCTTTGTTTTTCTTTTTGTCTTCATATGTGCTGAAAAGAATAGAAAACGCAGCCTTCTGTTTTTTTTTGGAATTAAGATGACAATTGAAATTGAAGAAAATATAATAGAGACAGAGATGGGTGTTGGACGTTTGGGGAATGAAGATGAAAACAACAAGGAAAACAAGAGAATGAAGGATATGCGAGTTGTAAAAAAGAAACATTGGCTCTGATACCACTTTGATACGATCTTGGATCGTATGGAAATGATGATCGCTTCTTTCAACTCCAAAAGACACCTTTGATTAACCCTTGCGTGGGACAATGGCGCAAACTACCACCTTCTTGGACAAGAGAAGTCAACAACGTCTACGTTGAGCTATTCAAATCTCCCAATCCAACACGTCGTTCCGTATCCTTGGATTATGATTCACCAACTAGGTTCGTTCAAACTTTGATTGGATCTAGCCTTGATTTTACTTTGTGAAAACCAAAGGAAAACACAAAACAAAGGCAACACAAGGTAGCAACAAAAACTGAAATTTTTATTCTGAAAATTCTACCAAAACTCTATCCTATGCTACCGTTTTTGGTCATGATATAATGCCAAATTCTTCTACTCCTAAAAGTTAACTAATCAATCAAAGTCTTAAGAATAATACCTATCAATCTTAATCAAATTTACATAAAAGATAAGTCAAAGCTAATCAAGGAAGATTACATAACTCAAATCCCTAAAATCTCGTACTGGAATTACACCCTGTCGGTTACTGGCTTATAGCCGCTTCTAAACGCTGAATTAGGGTTTGCACGCTTCAGAAAAGTTGTAGCTCATAAAATTTCCTTGAATTTGGGCTTTTGAATCATTTCATTTGAACTCTTCTTGACAGAGATATGGGCCTCCAAAAATTAGGTATCCATCCAGTGATCTTCAGTACTTTCCATTCTGGACTCCCAACTTGCACCTGATTTCGGTCCATCTTGTAGCCCGAATTAGCAAAAGTGTAAAACATGAAAATCGTCACAAATTGAGTCATCTGAAACCTCCAAGTGGTTTTAATCAAATTGGATCAATAATCCGGCCTGGGCATCCAAAATACCGACTGGTGTCCGACTACCTTCCTGAAAAATAGGGACTCTTCAAGCCACTTTCCTTATTTAGCCTTGTCACCTTAGAAAACACTTAAAAACGTTAATTAGCACTATAAACACATATTACAAGACTCTATAAAATATCCTTGACCTAAAACAAAGACAACGCAAACAACTATACTCGATATTACAAACACATATTACAAGACTCTATAAAATATCCTTGACCTAAAACAAAGACAACGCAAACAACTATACTCGATATTACAACGACAACGCATGAAATGACCATCTTGCCCTCTCACCAACCCTTACATCATATAATGTGCATTGAAACACTTAGACAATCAGATCATGGCCTCAATAAACATTGAAAAATCATGCATATACATTCCTTGGCTCATCTTGTACATGTTTGAACAAGAAGCTCTTTAGTTTACATCTTCTATTTATGCAAAAACTTCTTGTTTGTGGAGTTTGTATGTTCAAGGCCCTTGTTTGTGAAGCTTGCATGTCTAGGGCTACTTGAATCGCACCACACTAGAAAAGCATGAACACTTAGAACCACATGAGAACGTAGAAAATAATCAACCAAGATGGCATAGAGATCACCGGCATGACCTCATAATGGGCGACATATCTCTAGCTGTATGACCACGTAGAAGAATAGATCAAGATGAGATTAATCAATTCGATGCTATGATTTCTAAAGTAGAACAAAAGAATGTGCTTGATGCTTTGAATGATTCTTCTTAGATTGATGCTATGCATGATGAATTAAATCCGTTTACAAGAAACGATGTATAGGATTTAGTACCCCGACCATAAGACAAAACAATAATAGGTACGAAATGGGTGTTTAGAAATAAAATGAACGAGGATGGTAAAGTTGCTAGAAATAAAGCTAAGCTTGTAGCACAAGGATATAATCAAGAAGAGAGGACAGATTATGAAAACGCATTTGGACTCGTAGCACATTTAGAAGCTATACGATTATTACTTGCTATTGCTTGCATAAAAAATTCCAAACTTTATCAAATGGATGTAAAAAGTGCATTTTTAAATGTTTTTATGTAAGAAGAAGTTTATGTAAAGCAACCACCTGGATTTGAGGATATAAAATATCCTAATCATGCTTATAAGTTAAAGAAAGCATTATATGGTTTAAAACAAGCTCCTAGAGCTTGGTATGGTCGCTTTGCTACTTTTCTCTTAGAAAATGCATATAAAGGAGGAACCATCGATAGTACTTTATTCTTAAAACAGGATAAATCAGATTTAATTATTATTCAAATTTATGTTGATGATATTATCTTTGGATCTACATATGATAAATTAGTGGAAGAATTTGAAACTTGCATGAAATCCAAGTTTGAGATGTCTATGGTAGGCGAACTTGTGGGAATTCAAGGTGAATCAAATGCCAGAAGACTACTCAAAGGAGTTCAATGATCTGACCAATTTGTTCATTGGGGTATTTCATCGAGCAGATTACTAATTACGTCGAATATGTGAATAATTTTTCTTCCATGTTATATGTATTTGTAATGCAGCTTCATAGATGCATTGTATGATCATGAGTCATTAGCTTAATCATCAAATTGGTGGTTAATTAGGTGTTTGATGCTCGAAATTTGCTTGTAAATATAGCCGTTAGAACATGTCACACCAAGGCCAACTAGTCGTTGCCTCTCTCCATGTATATTAGCATTCATCCGAATCATTCAATGCATAAGTGAATAAAAAGTGTTTTCTTCTCACATTAAGTGAGATTCAAGTGATGTGTTTCTCTATACGGTATCCGAGCCGTTGAGCTCAAGTGTTCAAGTTCTATTTTTTGAGTTTTTTCTACGGTTCATTGTCTTCTTCGTGAGTCTTTTGAGTCTGTTTGAAATTTATCTTGAGCAAAGATCTTGATATCAGTTAAATAAGCCATCGGTTCTGTTCTTCTTCTATTTCTGTAAGTTATGGAGTCAATTGGAAGTAAGGCACCCTCTGTGCCAGGCCCTGCTGCTGCAGCCGTAACTACAAGTTAATCTGGAGCAAGACAAAACTCTAGCTCTGTTGATTTTAACACAGTAACAATTACCAATCACAAGTTAAATGGCAGCAACTAGCTGCTTGGTCCAGGGCTGTTAAAATATTCATTAGTGAAAAAGTCAAGGAAGACTGCTTGAAGGCTGACCCCACTGTTCCTAAGGAAAATGATCCAAACTTCAAACCTTGGAATGCTCATAATGCTATGATCATGTCATGGCTTATTGGATCAATGACCACAGATATAACAACTTCATCCTATATGATTCTACTTTTTGATTTGGAAGGCAGCACAAGAAATCCATTCCGAAGTGGATAATATTTCAGAGTTCTATGAGCTTGATGTCATGCTAAATGACATCAAGCAAAGGGATTCTCCTAAGAATGTGTATTTTGGTCAATTAAACAAATCTGGCAGCAAATTGATGTGCATGACACTCATAAGTGGCCTTCTCAAGAGGCAGACAGGATGTATAAGTCCATTATGGAAACCAGAAGGACTTTCAGGTTCTTAGCGTGCCTAAATAAAGAATTTGATGCTGCCAGAGGAAGAATCCTTGGAACAATGTGCAGCGACCCGTCCTGAGCCCTAGTATTCGGGACGACTCACCCGCCGTATTTTGCTAACGAAAATACAAGGCTTCAAAATTGATACAAAAACACGTCAACAACGTGATGCAAATCGATGTCAGCAGAAGTCGAAATAAAACCTCAAAATCATCAAAAATAATAAGTACGGTACAACTGTCTAGGCAACATAAAAAACGGTACAATAGTCTTACACAACCAAAGGTAATAAAATAAATCTCCGAAAACATATCAATGTCAAACTTATAAAGTGTGATGACTAAATTCTCATAGATATCCTCACAGAGCCACGCGTCAAAATCCTCACTCCCTCATCTTAAATGTAAACAAAGCCGAACTCCTGGTCATCTGGAAAATATTGGAAAGTATGGTATGAGCGACACTTTGCCCAGCAAGTAACCTTACCATATTTATGATGGGATCATACAGGAAGTAGCAAGAATTATAAAAATAAATAACAATATAGAAAATAACATGCATCTTGTTCACAATTGATAATTACCAAATTCACCCTTAACATCTACACCAGTCTGCTTGAACTCGATGTGCTACATCATTATCTATGTCGCCATTTTACTGCACAAATGATCCTAGGTACTTAAACTTACTTACCTATGGTACCACTTGACCATCGATGATGACTTGGCTATCCTCACTGTTTGCTACGCTGCTGAAGTCACAGTGCAAATACTCGGTCTTAGAACGACTAATCTTTAAGCCTTTTCTCTCTCTAAAACACCTCTCCACTGCTCTAGTCTCATACTCAGGGTATGTCTACTTTCTGCAACTAATACAATATCGTCAGCAAAAAGCATACACCATGGAACTGCCTCCTGTATCGTCTTTGGCAACTCATCAAGGACAACTGCAAAAAAGATGGGCTCAACGCAGACCCTTGATGGAGACCGAACTCCACTGAAAAGAAGTCTGTATTCCCCATAGGCGTACGAACGATTTTTTTTGTCCTAGCATACATATCTCTAATTATGTCTATATACTTCATAGGGATCCTCTTGAATCCAGACTATCCCATATCAGGCAACGTGGCATACTATCATACGCTTTTTCAAGATCGATGAAAATCACTTCTTCCTATACTTCTCCATTAATCTCCTGAGAATGTGTATTGCTTCCGTAGTTGACATTCCTGGCATAAAACCAAATTGGTTCACCGTAACCTGAGTTTCTCTCCTAATTCGAGTGTTGATTACTCTCTCCCATAACTTCATAGTATGGCTTAGCAACATAATCCCTTTATAGTTTCCACAACACTGTGCGTCTCCTTTGTTCTTATATAGGGGGACCACGACACTCTTTCTCCATTCATCTGGCATCTCTCCTGTTTTGTAAATATGGTTGAACAGAGTAGTTAGCCATTATACCCCTTCCTCTCCTAAATACTTCCACGCGTCAATGGGTATGTTATCTAGGCCGACCCTTTAGCTCTCCCCATCCTCTTCAGTGCTCTCATCACCTCTCCTTGTGTGATGTTCTGACAGTCTGAGTTATTATGTTGTCGTTGTTGGTTAGTGGGAAGATTCTTAAAAAAACATAGTAATCACGTAATTTTTGCAAAAACATAGTAAATATACCAAAGATTCTTACATTGATTCGTATACATACTACCCTATATACAAATTTCCTTATCCATACCATCAGACGTCCGGCATATATATATGTTTGTATAGTCATAATGCATGAATCACATTGAATGAAAATCATACCACGCCACCACAAGAATAGGGCTGGCTGACACCACCCGCAGCAAACAAAACATGCATACCCAATTAAATTATTCCAACAGCAGTTACATGCAAATATACATATATATTTTCAAACATCTATGAAGGCATTTATAAACACGTATGACCTATGAATTTATACCCAAATAAATACATAAGTTTTGCAAAACATAGCAAGTATCGGTGGGTTACATACATTGCTTGGATTATACTATACCATAGTCGGAATCGGGATAAGATTTATACCAAACTTCTTCCTCTTCTTTTTCTTTTTTCCTTATTTTTCTCCTGTCCCTTTCCTTACCTTCACTCTCGGCAGCACACTTTTTTCCTGACAGCACTCTTTTTCCATTACACTCAAGTGCTCGGCTGAAAAGAAAAGTGGGATAGAAAGAATAGATTATGGTTTATTTATACAAGGAAGAGTTATGGTAGAGTAGTGGGAATTAATGGGAGTAATGGTGAGAGTTATAGGGGTTATGGAAGATTAAGGGGATAGTGTGGATAATGGAAAATTAATGTAGTAAATTTTCTTTTTCTTAAACAAACCCGTGCACACACACTTAGTATACATAAATAATTTATTTTTTTAAGGATGTAACATTCCTCTCCACTTACAAAAAGTTTCATCCTTGAAACTTGCACACCTTAATGAAAAAGATGCGAATACTTCTTTCGCACTTTTCAAGCTCGTATTTTCATTCTGGAACCTTCAATGGCAACATCCATCCTCCAGATCGCTGATGTTTTGCTTTCACCTGCTGATAATGGTTGTGGGGTCGGCAATATTCAGATCAAACTCTTGCATCCCTTTTACATTACTACCAATGTTTCACCTCGCATATTAAGTTCCCAAAATCACTTTCCATATCCATACTATGTAGTTTCTAAATTCATTGTCATCTGCTTGTTGAAATCATAACATAATCTTTTCATAACTCTATGATCATGCCTAAGGGTATCGTTGCTACGTTGAGTGAATCCACAACTCAATCGTTAATCTATATGTAACCACATAGCTGCTGCCAACATCAACCCTCTATAATCAGTGCTTGAATGTACTACAATCATAACTTAATCGTCTTATTCATGAAACTAATTCCATAAACAGTGTATATTTTCAAAACACGTGTACCCTAGTACAATTTCCACTTAGTCATTACTAACATCCCACAAAACGATCTCGTCCTAATATGGTTCAATGCTTGTCTTAATTCTCTCTATTTGTAACTTAGAAAATTTTTACTATGCCTTCATGTGTATACAAAACTACTTGTCTCTCTATAGATTAATATTCCTAAAAGTAGCATCATCAACTTGTCGCAAGATTCAACGCTTAATCATAATTAATCTCTATTCATTCAATATTCTAAGATTCAACTTAAGTGGTCATTAACTTAAGCATTTTAGAACATTCTAATGCATCATGTTTCCGCGCCACACTGATCTACTGTACTTTTTTAACCGATTATTTCAACGGCTAACTTTAACCTCGCTAAATCCCACAAGAATGGCAATCACCGCTATTCATGTTTATCCTATTTTAGTTTACACATGCTACATTCAACAATGCTACATGTCCTTATGTTCATCTCAATTTTCTAACAACACAAGTATCATCAACTTTTTCTGATAATTCTAAGATTTACATCTTAACCACCATCTAAACCTCTTGTGGATAATATCATTTATCAAGTCTATTTACTTAAGCCAAGACCAGTATACCTCCTCATTTGCATCAACATGTTGGTTCTGAATTTAGGTCATGTATCGCAACTATAACTCCACATCAAACTTATTTCTACTAAACTCACCCCTAACTTGTTGTTACACTATATCAATTACTTAACTGAAACTTTCCCAATGATAAGTCATTTTGTGTGTTAGCTTTGGTCATTGCCAGTTTAGGCTATTAGCCAATATTACATGGCCTATTTTGATAAATCTAAAATTCATCATCCACATACAATATAGGCTTCTTGACAGACCTCTTAGCATGAATGAGTGGTTCACACCACTATTAATTGGTACGTTTGCATGGTCTTTGTTTACCAATATGGTAACTATCAAGTTTAAGGATTCAGTTTCATAGATACATAAATACAGGCATAATAATTTTAATTCAAATCTAAAAGTACCTATGACCACGTCATTGAACCCCTGGACATTGGTGTCCGTCATCCTGGACCTGTGCATTAGGCCATGGTCGGCCTCTCCGATTCTGCTGTATGGATGCCTTCAGAGGTGCTCTCAGCGGCTCAGGGCAATCCCTCACCAGATGGCCTATTTTTCCACAGTTGAAACATGCCCCCATCTTCCTCCAGCATTCCACAGTGTGTTGATGACCACCCCCTAGAAAATAGGAACCTCCACCTGCTGAACTCCCTTAGGCTACAATTGTGGATTCCACTGCCGCTGCTCTCCTCCCGAGGCCTATTGCTTCTTTCTTCTGCTGCCACTCGATGTAGATCAGTCTCAACTCGATGGCATGCCTCCAACAACTCTCTGAAATTTCTCGCATTAGCATTCACAATACCAGAGCGAATGCAAGAATTAAGCCACGTCTCAAACTTCAGCATCTTAAGTCTGGTGTCAGCCATGGTCCCAAAACATGAAACCTGTCTCATACTCTGATACAGAAATGTTCCCCTGAGTCAGTGCATGGAATGCTACAATTTTCTTCAGTATCACAGTCGCTAAAACGTGTTACTTCCTGAATTATTCTCTAAAGTGGCCCCAAGTAACCGGCTGGGATAGACTCAACACAGCTCTGTTCCACTATTCATTAGCTTCCCCCAACAAGAACGGTGTCACAACATCGACCTTATTCTCATCAGGTACCTGTAGCAGCCGTAAATTATTCTCAACCTCCTTCAACCATGCCTCCGTCTCATCCGAGTCAGAGCTCCCCTTGAATGTCAGAACATGAGCTCTTTTCATCTTCTGATGCTCAAGATGTTTCACGTTTGAAAGGTATTTATGATATCTTATTAAATGAGTTGCATGCTAATCCAGAATCTTTCTCATTATCAGATGGTGAAATAGAGATTGAACGTCACCATGCATAGTATCATGAAGCACCTTCGGGTGACATGCTTGCCAACTACTTTTATGATTTAGTCCTTGGTGTTTGCTTGAAAGAATCAGTCCTGGATACTATATCTCTCAGGAACCACCTTCCACACCCCCAGTGATAGGCACTGAGGGGGAATTTTACATACCTCAAAAATTATTAGGGCGACAAAATAAACAGCCGCATACGTTCTCACCGACATTTACACAGTCACGGGCAACACTCTTAAACTCTTTTGATGTCTTATCATCTCAATGAAGATTATCATATGGAATTTCAGAGGCATTCGCACCTCGGTTGGTCGGTTATTGTCCTTAATTTGTCATTACAGTTTGCATAATCTTGTTGTCACTAAGCCCAAGTCTCAACACTCATCTTTGGTTTCTTATCATCTCACGTTTGGTATTCCATGGGCAATGTCAGTTTGCAATGATAATGTATGGATATTCTGGAGAGAGTCAGTATTTCAACTGGAGAGTGAACGCACTGACACACAAAATCATTCACTCCGTCTAAAATGGCAGCCCACATGAGATTCATTTTGGTTCACCGTGTTTTATGGATTTCACCCTATTATAGCGCATTGACCTTATGGGATGACCTTATCTCTTCTCATAGCACTCTGCAGATTCCATGGCTTGTGGGAGGGGATTTCAATACCTTTCTTTCACTTGATGAACACAAGGGAAGGTCGTCACCGACCATTCACTCCTTGTAGGATTTTAATGATTGTATCTCATCCTGTTCACTCCAGTCGATAAATTATCAAGGTTCACCTTTGACATGGTGTGATGGGCATAGATTAGGGCGTGTATGGAGAAGATTGGATCAATTTGTCTGTTCACAGGATTTCTTTGACCTATTTTTGGTAATACGCTACCAACATCTTAATAGGTCTACTTCTGATCACTCACCTCTCTTTTTAACATGTTCAATGGAAGAATCACAACGATCTACAACATTTCATTATCTGGATGCTTGGACTATGCATCCTGACTTTGACAGTTTTGTCCACATCACCTGATAGTCTTTTCCGACAATCGGAAGAATGTGTGGATTTTATGACAAACTGCGCAGACTCAAGTTTCTTTTACAAAAACAGAATTAAGATGTCTTTGGAAACATATTTGATGCTGTGGTGGCAGCAAAAACTAAGGTTGCCGTACGAGAGCGAGAGTTTGATGCGGCTCCTTCAGATCAAACTCGGTCTGAATATCATCGTAGTATAGCTGAATTACATCTTGCGCAATCCTGAATCTTACTATTTTTGAAATAGAAAGCAAATGTAACATGGTCGAAGGAAGAAGATCCAAATACTAAATTCTACCATCACAAGGATAGGTGTAGACGTCAGGCTATATACCGAATAATTCGAGAGGATGGAATTGAATGTGAGTCGCCACATGACATTGAAATGGAAGCAGTTCGATACTATCAGTCTCTATTCTTGATGCGGCACAAGGAGCCTCCTCATTTCATTCTACACACAAGAAACGTGTGCAATATTAGTAATCCTACAGTTAGACGTTTCTTGTATAGGCATGTGCAAGACGAGCCTACAAGTTTCATTTAGATACATGGTGTGTTTGAGTCTTATTTGGTTTTGTATCATTTAGGTGTCTTATTAATCAAGACTAGTTCTAGGACATGCATTGAGTCTTTTATTATGTTTATAGTTAGTTATTTTTGTTGTTTGAGTATTTGTAGGGTTTGCATGAGCTTGGAAGACGTTTGCTTGAAGAAGAAGCAAAGCTAAAAATGAGTGTTTCCCTACGCGTAACACAGCTCCAGTATTTTGGCTATATCTTTGCATCGTTAATCCAAATACCATGATTGAAGTTGGGTATGAGAGCTAAGAGATAGGGCTAGAACTCCTATTTGCATTTGTTTTCTCAAATTCGAAGCCGAAGATATCTATAATTCCTGATAAAGTTGAGTGATGCTGAAATTCGTATCCTGATGACACCTGAATTTCAAACAATTATATCTCTCTTAATACTTATCCAAATAAGGTGATCTCAAAGCCTAAATTAAAGAATTTTCCATGATTTACAAAGTTTATGAAGACATGAAGAGCTAATTCGGACGCTATCATAGTGTACATATCGTTTCAAATTTTGACAGTTTTATAATCCTATGTAACTTAAGTTTTTGGAGTCCTACTTGTATTAGGAGTCTTAAATCCGACCCTTCTTTGTTTTTAGACTAGTTTTTAGTTCTTTTATGTCTATATAAACCAAAAAACATGGTTGATGTAAGCACCAATAATATGATTAATAAATTTTGTGTGAATTTGACCTATTGAGGCGTTTTCCTTGTGTTTTCTTTGGTTTCACCTAAACAAATCAAAGCTAGATCCAATCAAGGTTTGAGAAAACCTATTTGGGGAATCACAATCCAAGGAAAAAGAATGACTTGTTGGATTTGAAGATTTGAATTGCTCAATCATAGGCGTGTTCTTTCGATTCTTGTCCAAGAAGGTGGTGATCGCACCATTGTCCTATTCAAGGGTTGTTTGAAGGTGTTATTGGAGTTGAAAGAAGCGATCTGTCAATTCAATACGATCCAAGATCGTATCAAAGTGGTATCAGGAGCAAAAGCTTAATGATCATCCAATGGGGAGATGCCAAGTAAGCAAAGACATGCCATAATGATGCATACACTCTTCCAAGGACTTAGAAGATAATTTTCAAGAGGAGGAAATAGCTAAGGGGGGCGGCACATATTGATAAAAAGAAGAAGGAGAGAAAGCAAAAGACAAGCCAAGCCTCACAAGTTCAAAAGTGCAAAAAGAGTCTTCCAATCCCTTCTTCTTCTACACTTCTTTCTTTCTCCTCTCTAAAAGCCTATTGTATTCATATTCATACATCTTGAATAGGCTTCTTACATACCACCCTATACTCTTTATCATTGTAAAAGATTGATCAAGGTGTGATCAATCTTGCACTTGCAAGGTGGTGGTGTTCGTGTTCATTGTATTCTCATACAAGGTTTGTAAAGGGTTGGAGTTGGTGTATAACTCCATCAACCCTGTGGTAAGGTGTTATTTTGTTGTGTGATTGGTGCTAACCGAGGAAGGTGTCCTCGAAGACTGGAGTAGGTTGTTTTAACCGAACCAGTATAAAATTCCTGGTGTTATTCACTTTCAGCACTTACTTTCGGTTTCAGCACTGTTTATCGTTTTTAATCATGTTCGTAAAAATAGTAAACGAATTTCAAAAATTACGAAACTTTCCAAATCATAGCCACACTTCTCAAGGTTATTTTGGCGCAAGTTGCAACCCTTTTGGACAAATATAAGTCATCCAAATGACCAAGGTTCTGAGACTAGTGCACTTTGATTTTCAGGCTTGCAAAGGTTGAGACTTTGATCGTATTTGACTAACTTCCCAAAAGAATTTTTCAAAACTGTTTCAACCCATTTAAATAAAACTAATAAGGGTTTAGTCATTAAATTTTCAGAGCATTTGGAGTTACGGATAAATAGGAATAAATTTTTCAAATCAGACTACCGTTTCTGGCAGATTTGCGCAATCTAACCACAAACGATTTTTCAAGGGGTTAGAGGTTGAATTTTAATCTAAAATTTTTAGGAGATACTCAAAAACATCTGAGGCTAAGTTCTCTCCGAATTTCAGAATTTTTGAAGAATTGAAACCTAGTTTTCAAAATGTTTTAAAACTGGTCCTGAAAATAGAAACTGTTTTCAGAATTTGGGTTTTTGGTTTAAAACAATTTTAAAAACCACATTTTCTGCACGCACTATCCAACTCCCCTTTTAGTGGTGCCTTGAAGATCCTACAGTGATTATGACACATTTAAATCATGAATAGAGGTTATTTTGCAAATCATCAAAAAGGAGAGGTTGTTGAGAAATTGGGGTTTGAATGATTTCAAAATGCATGATTTAAATGTTACGTGATTTCAAAATGCATGATTTAAATGTTATATGATATTTTTTCATGATGAATATGTCTTATATGTTTATACATATTACTGTTGTACTAGCGTGCCATGAAGCGTTAAGGCTTCAACGATATGGTAAACATTTGTTGTATTTACACTGTTTTCAGATGTCAGGTTAAATGAACTAAACTAGTAATTCGTGTCTTTTGGAGTTGAAAGAAGTGATCGTTAATTCCATATGAATCAAGATCGTATCAAAGTGGTATCAGAGCAAAGGTTTCTTCTTTACAACTCACATATCCTTTAATCGTTTGCGTTTTCCTTGCCGTTTTCATCCTTGTCCCTAACGATCATTATTCCATCCCTGCTTCCTTCGTATCCTCAGTCCCATTGTCACTATTTCATAAACGTATATATCTTCAAGGGGAAACATAATTTACTTCTGACATTATTTAACTTCGGAGCTTCTCTGGTAATCTTGTATATCGTGGATATGAACCCAAGAAATGACCATTAGCAGGTTTCCATTTGGTAGTAACTGCGAAAGGGCTTTTAGTATATGAGCTTTTCGGTTAATGAGATTAGTTGAAGAGCTTACTGAATTCTCTTCAGTTCTAATAAGGAAATATTCATTGCTGTGATGCAAATGCTAACTTGTTACTTTCTATCATGATGGAAAAGTTATCTTCTGATTGACTCGGAGGAAAAGAATGATATGATTAATAAAATTGTGTGTGTATTCGGCCTATTGAGATGTTTTCTTTGTGTTTTTTTTTGGGTTTCACCTAAACAAATCAAAGCTAGATTCAATCAAGGTTTGAGCAAACCTAGTTGGGGGAGTCACAATCCAAGGAAAAGGAACGACTTGTTGGATTGGGAGATTTGAATTGCTCAATCATAGACGTTGCTGACATCTCTTGTCCAAGAAGGTAGTGTTTGCGCCATTGTCCCACGCAAAGGTTGATCAAAAGTGTCTTTTGGATTTGAAAGAAGTGATCATTAATTCCATACGATTCAAGATCGTATCAATTCTCCGCAATCAACACTTCTCAGCATGACACCATTCTTAAGTATATTCCAACTTTAGTAACAGCTGACGATAATCAAATGCTCATGGCTATGCCAATACTACAGAAAGTCAAACAAGCAGTATGGGACTTCGCCCATCGAGTGCGACAGGCCCTGATGGTTTTCCTGGTTCATTCTACCGTCATTTCTGGTAGGATATCTCGATGGATGTTTTATAAGCCGTACAAGAGTTTTTTTTGGAGGTTTATCCACCACATAGGGTAGCGGCAAAACTTATTACACTTATACCTAAGGTGGCTAATCCACAATCTTTTTTGGAGTTTTGGCTAATATGTCTCACCAACTTTTTGTCAAAATTGATTACTCAATTATTAGCTACACATTTTCCACTTTGTTACCCAGATTAATTTCTCCAGAGCAGGTATGCTTTAAAAAAGGAAGAGCTTACAAAACATATACTTCTAGCACAAGAAATGGTGCACGTTTAGACAGGCCATCGCGAGGAGGACATGTGATTGTTAAATTAGACATGGCCAAAGCCTTTGACAAAGTTTGCTGGAATTATCTTAGTCAACCTTGATTCGACTGGGATTTCATCAACGGTTGGTGCGAATAATATTAAACAATTTGTCTGCCACTCATTGTTCCGTATTAATAAATGGAAAATCAGCTGGCTATTTTTCGGTTTCTCGTGGGGTAAAGCAGGGTGATCCATTATCTCCGTTACTTTTTATTTTATCTATCGTAAGGCTTCACACATGGCATTAAGGAATTGATGGTGACAGGGTATCTTTGTGGGTTTCAGGCAGGCCGGGTGCCTCAGATTTCACATCTGGGATTTGCTGATGATCCTGTTCTATTCCTCAACAGCTCCTCCCGAAACTTGAAAGGATTAAAACTCTTTCTGGAATCCTATCAGCAGGCGTCAGGTCAGCTCGTCAATTATCATAAAACTCAATTCGTTGCCTGTTCGGGAGTACCCAACTCATGGATTCTTCAAGAACTACGAATGAGATTGACTACTTTGCCAATTAAATATATTGGTTCGTTTCTCTATAAAGGAGTCAACCGAGTTGCATACTGTGTACCATTGCTTTCACATTTTGATTCTAATCTTAACTCCTAGTCCTCAAAAGTTCTGTCTTCGGCTGGCCGAATGGTATTGCTCCGACATGTCTTATGTTCCATACCTCTTTATATTGTTGCTAGTTCAAGAATTCCGAAGAGTGTCTTACATGCTTTGAATCATAAGATGTCTCATTTTCTTTAGAAGGGCCACCATCACTGGCAATCTTGGGGGCAAGTTTGCCACCCTATAGAAGCAGGTGGTATGGGTATTCGTAACCTCACACACATGCAGCAGGCATATGATTGTCTTCTATGGTGGAGGTATCATCAATCTGACTCATTATGGACATCCTTCTCAAGAGCTAAGTATGGCTAAAGAGATCATGTGTATGAACATATATATGACTCAACAATTTGGGAATGACTATGCAGAATCCATGACTCTATGCAAGTTCATGTTCAGTATACTTCAGATGTACTTAATTGGTTAGCAGACAAGGCAAGACAATTTACACTTAAATCAGCATATCACCTGCTTTCCTTAGAATTCCCCTCCTTTGATTGTTCTTGATATATTTGGTGGTCTGCCTCGCCTCCGGTAGGAAAAATATTTCTTTGGAAACTATGAATGAGATCTTTGCCACTGGCAGATAATCTACGAGCGTGGCAAACCATATTTCCATCTCAATGTGCTTTTTGCAAGTGCCACTCAGAAATGCAAGATCATCTTTTCTTACGGTGTACATCAATCAAGCCACTTTGGCAAGAACTCTCCATCTTGTTTTCGGGACTAGCACCAAGGGAATCCACAATCCGCGCCCATCTAATTCGCTGGTGGAGGATTCCCTCATCCACCTCAATGATTGGCTGGTCATGGGTTGTAGCTCCATTTTCAGCTACTTGGGTGATACGGAAGGAATATACATCAATACGTTTTAGAGAAAATGAGTTTTTGTATAGGAGGTTATTTTAGCCGGTACGAGATCACATTTATACTTGGTGTGCCTCAACGAAAGGTAGAAAGTTCTCTTGTTCTCTCCCCCGTTTGATATGTAGATCTTTCTCTCCGCCATTGCGGACGCGTTGTCCGTGTGTGGTCCATTGGGAGTTGCCACCATCAGGAAAATTAAAGTTAAATATAGACGCAGCTGTGGGTCGTTTAAGCTTAGTGGCTGGAGTAGTATTGCGTAACGGTCAAGGAGAATTTCATTCGGCCATCTGTTTTACTTTTCCAGCAACAACTGCACTACGTGCAGAGCTATGGCGCTGTTGTATGCTTTATTCTTTTATGCACGGGACTACGATTATTTAATAATAGAGACGGATTGTCATATGCTCCTCACTTATCCTAGGATCACTCTAGGACTACGGGCTCCTTTGGGGATGGATGTCTGGCGTGCGTCTACTTTTCTGGGTTTAAACGAATCTTCTTTACACTGTTGCCTCCGAGAAGCAAATACAGCATCACATACGTTAGCAAGACATGGCTTTCATGTAGTGGGAGTGACTGTTTATTCTTCTTTTGCTACATTGTCATGTGAAGTACGTGGAGCAGTATCTTTGGACATGTGCACCAAATCTGCGACTTTAATTTCTGGCCTATAAAAGGGTTGGCACTCTCTTTTACCTATTGCCTGTTTTGTGAATTGGCACATGCAACTTTGGTATGTGGACTTTCTCTATATCACTTGCCTGCTTTACTCTGTCTCCAATATTATTCAACAGTCAGGATAACTATATTTCTGTGCATGTCATTGTTGTTGACGTGGTTGCTACACTGCGAGATGCAACAATTCTTCCACGGATGCATAGAAGCTTATGTCTCCCAATGGGTTGGCATGATACAGTAATGGTTGCCTATGTCATATCCTGGCATATGCAACGTAGGTATGTCTTCCTCTTTTTGCAATGTATGTGTTATACACTTTCCATTAATAACTGCGCTATCAAGATATCAATATCTCTTGATCCTATGTTTGTTGCAGATACTACTCCACAGCATTAGAGAATCAAGGGGCTCCACCCCCATTGTGGCCTCGGTTCACTGGCAATCACACTTGCGAAGTCTCCCATTGGGGTTGCTCCATGCTATGGGATGGTTGCCTTGGTCATTTTTTGACAAAGGTGACGCAGGTATGTGACATACAACACTTCACATCTTTTGCTTGCGTATTACTTTCCATTTGCTGTTCTTTGACCTATTTTTTGGCTTGCATGAGCTGCATGGGGCTGTTTCGATCATCAACATCGCCGACTTCATATCAACTTCGGACGAATTACAAGGTGATATCTAGAATTGCAGTAGATAGTTATATTTTCTTTATTTTATTTCAGGTCTTTTGTACTTACTTTACTTCTTTGATTTGCTTACGAATAATGTATCAATTTCTTTTATTTTGGGAGAGTCTCCTGCCGACACATGCTCACATATAACCACGGTATTCTTCTCCCACAAGTGAGGGTATATTAAATTAATAAAATTTTGGATGGTACCACCCGTCCTTCACTAAATATTTTTTTTGAATAAAGGAGCGCATAGTCTACACATTTTATTATTTCGCCCTCACTTATGGAGGAGGAATACCATTCACACAGATGAAGTTAAAACATAACAAAATGTAACTACTTGTAGGTTGAAATGCGAAGATCCATAGCGGGCGATAGAGGGAAGGATAGTGTTCAAATGGGGTATGATATGCCTCATTAAAACCTTGGTAAGCAAAACCACTCTTGTGGATAAAATCTTGCACGAATGAAAAAGAGTACATATTTACCCCATTTTGAACATCCATTATACATTGAAGATGCAGCCCAAGTACAACCGATCGTTGATGAGTGTCTCGAGAATCGGCAGGTGCGTCCATGGCAGTCCATGCAAAACCAAAAATGAAGCCAGTAAACATCAGTATGTACCAACAACCACAAAAACATATGCAAATCCAACAATATAAAGGTGTACCCATCCTGCCTACATCCCTCAGAATGCAGGCAGTATATGTGTAGTATGGCCAATCCATATTGAAGACAATGGGAATGAGAATAGCGATAAAATGGTATGCATGTCGAAGATGGCCCGTAGTAATATCAAGCTTGACGTAGCTTCAAACTAAGGTAGGAGAGTGTACTGTGTATTATAACCCATCCTAGGAGTCTGTAATCTGTGTTGAGCTAAATAATGAACCGCCATGTTTGCTTCGTGATATGCATGTTGGATTACTATGTGTGTCTGCATTTGTAGGGAATGTAACATCCGAAAATGAAAGTTTCCTGCAGCATTAGTGTGCTGACACAGATCTCGAGTCAACTGCAGACAATCAATCTCCAAAATAATGTCACGATATAGCGGCAAAAAATAGAGCAGGCCAAATAAAGCTGCCTGTATTTCCGCAAGAAATGGTTTGCATAATGGTAGACGAAAAGAGATTGCCCCAGCATATATTTCTATAGTATCCCGTAGAATAGCACCTCTAGCTGCGAAGGTCCTCTCCACTGTGGCATCAGTATTAAGTTTTAAATGTCCAGTAGGAGGAACTAACCATCTTACTACTTGAGCTCCCTTGATATGAAGAGGAGGCAGAATGGCCAAATGCTGCACCTCTAGTTGCAAGTTTTGTATTAGCAATTGTTTTTGCCACAAGTAAATATCGGAACGTTATAACCGCCGATTGACTCTGTGGTGCAGAGCGTGTCATCAGCATAGACTAGAGAAGAATACATGCCGTGTATGTATAAGTGTGATGTAGGGAAGATATTTCCATGTTGAGATTTGTTGAAGGATAGGAATTTTCAAATATCTCCTTAAGCACTTTATTTAATGATAATTTAGTTCATCTCCTTAAGCACTTCATTTAATGAACTTGTTTAGTTCATTTAACCTGGCACCTGAAAATAGTGTAAACACAACAAATGTTTGCCATATGATTTAAGACTTAATGCTTAATGACACGCTAGTACAACATGTATATATATAAACATATAAGACATACTTAGCATGCACTCATGTCATGTGACATTTAAATCATGCATTTTGAAATCACATAACATTTAAATCATGCACTTTGAAATTATTCAAACTTCGATTTCTCAACAACCTCTCCCTTTCGATGTTTTCCAAAATAACCTCTAGTCATGATTTAAATGTGTCATAATCACTCCCACTACAATCATGCATTCATACTTGTATTTCAAAATTTGAATTTCAAAACTGCCCCTTAAATCAATCTCTCCCTTAAGTCAATCTCTCTCCCTTAAATCATGATTTTCTCCCCCTTTATTTTGTAAATCACATCAAAAAAATGCAATCAAAAGCAAAAAAAATAAATAGGAATTTATAGTATATCATTATAAATCATGCCTAATTTAGATCGTAGATTTTCATACATGACTTGATTAATGGCTTTTATGAAGATGTCGGATGCTTGTGCTTCAGTACGGATGTGTTGTATAATAATATTGTCATTATTTACATGATCACGAACAAAATGATATCTTAAATCTATATGTTTTGCCATAGAGTGTAAAACATGATTCTTAGATAAGTTGATAGCATTGATACTGTCACACTATACGGGAATTCGATTTACAACTATACCAAAATCATAGTAATTGTGTGCAGCAAAGACTAAGAGTTCCGCTTCAGTGGTGGATAATGCTACACTAGCTTGCTTTATCGAAAACCATGATATTAATGAATTTCCAATGAATTGACATGTACCACTTGTGCTTTTTCTATCTATTGTAGGAAAAGTAATATAGCCATTGCATTGACTTTGGATTTGGATATCGCCTTTGGACCGGTTTAACCGGATACAGATTTGGACTTTCGTTTTGGACATTGGAAAATTTGGTTTTGACTTGGCATTGCATCGATTTTGAAAAATTGCATCATATACTGACTTTGACCAACTTTTTATTGGTTTGCGATACGTGATTCTGTTGATTTTATCTGTTGATTATATCTTTGCATGTTTAGGGGTAACTTTTGTAATTATCATTTGCGAACAAGAAGCATGTTACTTTCTATGTTGTTATTTAGTTTTATAACCCTTGCTTCTTCGTGTATGATCCGATGGTAAATATGGTAAAGTTACTTGCTTGGTGAAGTATCGCACATACCATACTTTCATATATTTTCCAGATGACCAAGAGTTCGACTTTGTTTACATTGAGGATGACCGGAAATGAGGATTTCGATGCGTGGCTCTGCGAGGATATCTATGAGAATTTAGTCATGACACTTTATAGATTTGACATTGATGTATTTTGGGGCATTTAGTTTATTACCTTTGGTTGTGTAAGACTATTATACCGTCTTTTATGTTGCCTAGACAGTTGTACTGTTCTTATTATTTATGATGATTTTGAGGTTTTATTTCGACTTTTGTTGACGTCATTTGCGTCATGTTATTGATGTGTTTTTGTATCGATTTCGACTCGTATTTTTCTTAGCAAAATACGACGGGTAAGTCGTTTCGAGTACTAGGACTTGGGATGGGTCGCTACAGTTCGTATCAGAGTATGGCTCTAGATCATGGTGGAATAGTAGATTTAGGCCATGATCTTAGAAACTAAGTGTGATTTTGCCCATAAGTCACATTTTAGATTTAGGGTGCTGATATTAGGTATGGACTTAGAAATAAGTTACAACAAGAAATTTAAATGATGATCGGGTGGGGTACGCGTATTGAGAATAAATTAGGCTATTTTATTTTGCTATTTTATGTAAGTTTCGATTTTCACCCTTTGCATACACTTACACCTGATTACTAAAATTTCCATTTAATTAAATTTGAATTATAATATGTAAATCTATAATCTAGAAATGTTACAGCATAATGCCTCCAAGAAGAGATAATAACAGAAACAGCAACAACGGTGATTAAAATGTGTTACCCCAGGCTTTGACAGATGCGCTGACGACGATAGCGTAGGTATTGACTCATCAGCAGTAGCAGCAGCATCAGGCACCACCGCCTCCTTCACGAGGCGGCCTGTTCGTTTGTTTTGATTTGCCACATGTGGCAGCCTTATGTCCAAGACGACAACAGGATGAACAGTATAGTGGCAAATCCTCATAGATAACCGATTGAGAAATAGCACGATTAGCAATCTATGTATAGAGATTATTCGGAAGATCCTACGATATATCAACTTCAATGCATAGCCTTGCTACCGACGGACGAATCAACTCAGTCGTGGCTGCGTCTAATTTCATCGGCTTGCCCAACATGCGTCCAATTTTAAAAAGAGCCTCTTTTTGGTGAAAATGTATTGGCAATCTTAGTAATGAAATCAAAATAGGAACGATCAGCACATCTACCTTTGGATCATAGTCCGGTGTCCACTCTGTAACCTGCATATACTTGCCTACTATAGTCCAGCTTTTCCGCACAAATCATCACAAGTAATTCGATTCTTGATCGAAATGCAGTAGTACACGTGTACAATCAAGTAAGCCAACGGGTACCTGGCCAACAAATCCAATGCGATCTAGAGTAGAGCATATGATGGCGATCGGTGGGCGGCCATACCAGAAGGTCCACAAACGTGAATCTAAATGGATCAACTAGCGTTGAAATCTCCTCTATAAAAAAATCAATGGGCTACCTTTATTTTTTTGGATCGGTTTCGGAGTAATAGCGGCAAGAGCAGAGTTTGAAAACAATGACGCAAAAGAACACATCGCCGATTTTGTCGGATCCTTGGTCTTTGTCTGATTTTCTGCGGCATCCATTCAGAACGAAGCACAGAAGAACAGCAATCTAGAATCAGATAGAAAGCATCAAAAAGCAGAGAAATCCAGCGGAGACAGCCTAAGCCACCAACCGCCAGGCGTTGTTGCCAGAGGAAGAAGAAGGCGACATTTTTTTAGTGAAAGAGGGACGGCACCGTCTGGTTGTTTTATTAATAATCTGCCCTCAATTGTGGCAGAGGATACCATGGTTACATATGATGTAGGAGACTCTCCTACGCAAAAGTAAATGAAATGCATAATATGTACAATGGCACCTGCAAAAAGAAAATGATAGAAATCGTGGAATGTACAAAGAAAATTGTTCTATTAACGTCAAATGCACATCTATCTCTAAATTATAAGAGTCGGTGTTGTTGGGCCGCTGGTGCATGCATAAGCCTAAAACGCAACATTTGTTGTTGTGTGGCTGGCTCTGATGATTGCTGTGATATGTGAACGCAAAAATCCATCTCTCGGCAGTGTTGTGTACCTCAAAATAAAATTGATCAGAATAAATAGAAGCAGAAAGATGAAGAATAGAATATCGTAGCTTCATATCATACACATGTTGCCTGCATTCATTATGAATACAGGCAACTCCAGTGATGGTCAGCCATAATGTAGTCATCAAGTTTCGGCATTCAGGAGATGATGCCCTCGCATGGACATAAAAAATAGCTTTATCTGCACTATTGATGGCAACATAATCGAATTTAGAAGCAAAAGAGGAAAACGTACCGACGTTGCCTATATCAACTAGTGATATAGGCAACACAAGCGTAAGAATGCCAACCCAATGGGAGATTATTGTCAAAGACAGAAATGTGGGACTGGAGTATCTAATAAGATAGCTTCCCGGACCTCACATGGCAAGCGTGAAAATGAAGAAAATAGATTGCTCCGGATGCCCGTAGCCCATGACGAGAGAGCGAATGCGCCGCTGCATTTGCTTCACACGGGCAATGTTGCAAAGATGAAGCATTAAGACAAAGGTACTCGATAGCTCGATGAAGATCCACCAATAAAGTGCAAGTATATTGTTCTGGATGTGACAGAAACGATGAGAGTGAGCGACAATCAGTCTCCACGATTAGCCTGTCAAAATCTCTCGCATAGTATAAAAGGCTATAAATCAATGCCATAAGCTCAGCGCGTAATGGGGTTGCAGACGGTAAAGGAAAAGCAACCCCCGAAATAAATTATCCCAAATCATTACGAAGTATATCTCCTGCCGCTGCTCCCATCTGTCCAGCCGTAGCATCAATGTTGAGTTTAAAGCGACCAAATGGCGGTAACTCCCAACGGACGACTCTATGCCGTCTATGGAGTAATTTTGGTGAAAATCCCCTGTCTACCAAATGAGGCAACGACATCGAAAATTTACGTCCTTTAGTTGAAGCACACAAAATAAATATTTGCTCATGAAGTCGCTCAAATAAGTGATTGTATGATAAAGAACTATCACCAAATCTGATAGATGTATATTCCTTCCAAATCACCCAAACTGTGAGAGACGGAACCACTGCCCTCAGTTGGCCAATCATCAAAGTGGCAGCAGAGGTGCGCCACCAACAAATTAAGTATCCTTGAATTGCAGCATGCTGTGGGAGTGGACCAGAAAATAATATTCACATTTCCTGCCAATTAGGGAGAATGACCGGACATTGCAGAAAAATATGGTCTCGCCTGTCAGAATAGACCTTGCAAAAAACACACTGAGATGGAAATATCGCCTGCCATGAGCATATATTATCTACCAAAGGCAATGCAAGCATCCATAACTTCCACAGAAAAAGTTTTGCCCCAGAAGGCAAGGTCGGCCACCAAACAAACTTTGCACATTCAAAAGGGAGCATATGAGTACATAGATGGATATAAGTCGATCATAATGAA
This sequence comes from Eustoma russellianum, assembly GCA_036186865.1. Taxonomy (NCBI): domain Eukaryota; kingdom Viridiplantae; phylum Streptophyta; class Magnoliopsida; order Gentianales; family Gentianaceae; genus Eustoma; species Eustoma russellianum. Next base: position 9,533,140 of record AP025045.1, read on the forward strand.
AACTGACCCGACGAATCCGTAGTCCAAGAAACGTCATCAGGTGTATGAGAAACATGATGCTCCATGCAGGAGTGAACTCTACAAATGCGCTTTCAAATGGGAGAATCATACAAGGTGGCATACACTACTCCTCTTTGTCCATATCACTCGCGACTGTAAGTTGCCCAGAGGCTCTACGATGTGTGAAATCGCCACCACAAAAGACTGTCATAAGCTTGTTGTAGCAAATCCAAGTTACAAATTCCCAAGCCTCCGAATTCTGTAGGACAGCAGACCCGTTCCCAAGAGCGCCAATGATAGCGAACTTTACAAAGAAAGCGAGCCATGTGCCTATTAATTGCCTGCACTACACTCTTCGGAAGTCTTGAGCCCGCAATAATATGCAATGGCATAAATCCAAGGACATGACGAATCAGAATGAGTCGACCCGCAAATGATAAAAGCTTAGAAGCCTATGAACTTAATTTTGCATCTACATGATCTAACAATGATGTACAATAAGCAGCGCGATTAATACCTTTATATAAATGTGAACCCAAATATTTCATTGGCAGTTGCCTCAATCACACGCCTAGCGTCTGAGAAGCTCTTGGCCCTGAACTCCCGAACTAACTACCACCTGACTTTTATGAAAATTGACTAATGTCCTGAAGCATGTTGATATTCATCTAAGAATAATCTGAATCGTCATAAATTTGCAACTGAGCCGTTTAAGAATACTACCAGATCATCAGCAAATCTCAAATGTGAAACTTGGGGTACACGGCCAGCATTAAAGCCAAGAATTGCACCGTCCTGCATCAAAAGTTTAAGTCCACGGGAAAAGCCTTCTGAAGCTAGAATAAATAACCGCGGAGATAGTGGATCCCCCTGCTTAACCCCTCTGGAGACTGGAAAGAAACCCGCTGGCTTACCATTAATAAGCACTGAACATTTTGTCGCAAACAAGTTATTTAAAATGAGACGAACAAAGCGTGCATGAAATCCCTAGCCAATAATACCTGACGAAGATAAGACCAGCTAACCATGTCAAATGCTTTAGCCATATCAAGCTTAAAAATAACATGACCACCACGTACCGTTCTGTCCAATACATGTACCATCTCTTGTGCCAGTAATATTTGCTATGTAATATCACGGCCTTTCAGAAACCCCGCCTGCTTAAGAGAGATTAGTTGTGGTAGAAAATTTGCCATATGAGTCGCGATTAAACGCGTGATTACCTTGGCAAGAAAATTTGTCAAACAAATTGGCCGATAATCTGATAATGTTTGCGGGTTTATAACTTTCGGTATTAATGAAATAAGGGAAGCCGCGAACTGACGCGGGGGAGGAATGCCCAAGAAAAATTCCTGCACTGCCTTAGGCATATCCATCTGTATAACTGCCCAAAAGCGACGATAAAAAGAACCTGGGAAACCATCCGGACCTGCAGCACTTGTGGGACTAAGATCCCAAACAGCTGCTTTTACCTCTTGCATATCTGATATAGACATCAATAAAATATTATCCTCAGCAGATAGCAAGCTTTGGATATAACGAATAAGAGAATGACATGGTGTGGTTTGTTCCTCCGTGAATAACGTCTAAAAATACCGAACAGCCTCCGCTACTATATCAGCTGCAGTTGCACACTCCACGCCATCAGCCTTCAGGATCCGTCGGGTCGATTGTCTACGCCTTCTGTCTTTCACAGTTTGATGAAAATATTTAGTATTTACATCCCCCTCACGTAGCCATTTCACATTAGCTTTTTGCTTCCAATACAATAACACCCTAGACTGAGCTAGGCATAAAATGGCCATGCTGCGATGATATTCATTCCTTGTGACATCCGAAGGGGCCGAATCATAAGCATCTTCACAACGTAATGTATCTTCCTTAGCTACGGCTACCGCATCAAAAACATTTTCAAAAACCTCCTTATTCCACCTATGCAAATGCTTCTTAAGTTGGCCGAGCTTGAATTTCAATGATGAGTGACAAAGCTGTCAAAGTCAGAGTGTGTAGCTCACACATCCAAATAACATAAAGAATCCAAAGTGGAGGAAGAATTAGCCGCACATTCTAGAAATAGAGGTGCATGATCAGAAGAAGTCGATTTTGATGTTGATAAGTCACTGAAGTGAAAAGATCAAAAAAATCCAAAGTGCATAAAAAACGATCCAAACGGCGCCACACTTTGCCCAAGCCTCGACCATTGCTCCATGTAAAGGTTGAACCTTGAAAGTTAATATTATGCAATGAACAGGCATCAACACAATCCTTAAAATCTTGTAGGGATTGTAAAGATAGCGACGAACGCTCCTTATGCTCATCCAATGACAAAAAAGTGTTACAATCTCCTCCAAGCAACCACGGAATGTATATGGACCCATGCATGGCGAGTAGGTTAGTCCACAGTGGTGTGCACAACCACTGTATGTAAGCCATATGCAAATGTTGTCCAAAAAGAATCTCTCGATGCCAACCAAGTAAAACGCAGCGAATGATTTTGCACACCAGCACGTTCACCTGCTAATTGAAGAACTGAACTTTTCCATATTATCCAAATATGATCATCACAATCCGACACCGCATGTGAAAAAGCCAAATTTTAGTCGATATGATGTAAGCGTAGATAATCGAGACTTTGGTTCAATAATAACCAAAATATGTGAATGATAACGAAGTGTCAAAGATACTATCCGATCAACCGAGGAACGAAGTCCTCTAACATTCCAAAGCAATATCTTCATTGGTCCGGCAGTACTTCAAATAAGTTTGAGATGGCAGTCCGAGAACGGGTAAACAGAAGGGATAGGGGGGTCACCAAGCGATTCTGACGTCGCAAAAGTCTAGGTGGTACCTAAAAATCAGCCGCCTCACTGGATGGTGGAGGTGTTAATGGAAGTCTTTCCTATGATGTTAAATCAATAACCATCACTTGCACCAAGTTTTCAATATATTGCTGTATATCGTCATCTGTTGATTCTTCAATGAAACTCGGCTGTCAACGATCTATCTCAACTTCACTATCCGAAATTGTATATATTGCAGAATTATCAAGCAAATCTGCAAACAAACAATCATTAATACCTTTTAAACGTGAAAGATTTTGAGAGAATGAAAAAGATGCAGCAGGATAGAGTGTAGGAGATCGCATTTCCAATGTTGCAGGCTATACATCAGGTGTGACGTTAGCTAGCTCCTCTATAGCAGGCTGTTTTTTAGGGGTCCAGTGCTATAAATTTTCCTTGGGCTTTGTTGTCTTCCCAATCGTTGTCATGGATGGCATCTGGCTTTCTGCAAGATGCCGTCTTGTGTCCCAATCGAAAACAAGATGTACAATAAGAAGGCAAATCTTCATAAATGACAGGTTGCGTTATTGTCGGCGAAGAAAGTTGAATATAGACTCGTGAAGGCAATTCTTGAGAAATATCCACCTCTACACACGAACGCGCAGTAGATGTCCGTAAAACAGACACCGTCGCTGCATCCAATTTCATCGGGGTTCCCAGCATGTGTCCTATATGAAAAAGAGCTTCCTTTTGATGAAAATGCACAGGAAACACTGACAATGATACCCAAACAGGAACAATTGACACGTCAACCTTTGGGTCGAAGTCGGGTGTCCACTTCGTCACCCTCATATATTTCCCTGTGATAGTCCAGCTTTGTCGAGAAAAGCATCAAAGATAATCCGCTTCCTGATCAAAGTGCATCAATATATGCATGGAGTCGAGAAGGCCAATCTTGACAGCACCCGTAAATCTGATGCGATCTATACTTGCATGATTGTGGCCAATTTAGGTCTACCATACCAAAAAGATCCCACTAATGTATGGTGGTAGGGCGCTGCCAATGCTGCTATTTCATCATCTGAAAATTCTATCATCGGGGCTCCCTTGAAACGTTGAATCGGTTTTGCAGCAATTGGGGTTGTGGTTTAAGAAAACAATGATGCATATGACCTACCCTTGATAGCTGTTGGTATCGTCGGAGTCGGATCAGATGGAAGAGAAGCCATGGATGGCGGCTGTCCGACGCAAGCAGGAGAGATGGTGGAGGAGATCAGCGGCGGCCGGTGGCCGCCGATCGCGGGGGCTGCAAGATGTGTTTCCGTCATGATCGCAGAATCGCCAGAGCGTGGGCTTTATATAAGCGGAATTTTTTTATATGTATATATATATATTTGAGATAAATATAGGCAATCGATATATATATAACATATGAATGATTGCGGCTGCTCTCTTGAGATACTCTCAGTGAAAGTCGGTGGCGACGCAATGACGCTATTTTCCGGCATATTAGCATCCTTTTCATTCCATAATTGAATTCAATTTTGATTTCTTGTTTTTTTTCGTTTTTCTGTTTTCATCACAGACGCAGGCAGCTGACACAGCGCTGTTTTTTGGTTTCGTGCATTCTGAGATCTGTTCGATCAGAATTTATGCAATTATTTCAATCGATCAGGACAGGAATCTGCATATCGCCATAGACGCACCTTCAGTTAAGCGATCTTTTGCATGTTTTCATCTTTTACCCCTCCATCAATCACGGCAAAACAAATTCAGAAGTATAAGGGTAGTCCTATGATTGTCTTCACGGAGGAAGAAATAACTGCCTTGGCAGAGCCTTATCGTTTATCACTAGTAGGTACTTTTTGGTATGGTCGTCCACCACTGGCCACCATTCGTTCGACTATTGATCGTATCGGCTTCACAGGTGTGCTACGTACTGGCTTGTTGGATTCCAATCATGTTTTACTCACTTTTACGAAGGAACAAGATTATTTGCGTTGTTTTGCTAGACAAAGTTGGATCATATCATGCAAATACATGCGAGTTACTAAGTGGACACCGGATTATGATCCTAAAGTGGATGTTCCAATAGTTCATGTTTGGGTGTCTTTGTCGGGGCTGCCTATTCATTTTCATCAGCATGAAGCGCTATTCCAAATTGTGAGAATGATAGGCACCCCGATGAAATTTGATAATGCCACGACTGAAAATACTCGCCCATCAGTAGCTCGTTGTGTGGAAATTGATATTTCTCAGGAGCTTCCATCTCGTGTTTTTATTCAAGTTTCAAACCACTGTATTTCGTAGTCGGGTTTTATGAAGATTTGCCATTGTATTGTGCTGCATGCTACTGACTGGGGCATCATACTAATACCTGTGGGAAGGATACTGTTGATGATCCGCTTCATACCACAGCTACAGTTTCAAAGCCCAAACCTCAAGCATAGGAAAAAAGCGCAACGCTGGACACCTAAAAAAGCCAGAGAATGTTGTCAGGCAGGAGGTTAACGATGTTCAACTGACTGCTTCTACTATGATTCCTCGGTCTACTTCCATTATCCCGTCCATGGTACATCTCTCTCCAGATATGACTAAGATTGATTGTGTTTCACATGCTCAAGATATTTCTCGCCTCAAAGGAATTGATGATACTATTTTCCTGGGTTTTCCTGATAATCCCAACTTTACATCGCATTCGGATGGTGAAGCAGGGGAGCAGCACGAAGCTGCCAGAAATGATTCAGACGATGAACGTGATTTTGTCTCCTTAGTTGATGCTCAGATCACGGAACTTATATTATAGGGTGAGAATCAACATCCTACTGACTTAATGTAGACAATCCGAATATTCCCAAGGAATCTAGTGGACCATCCAATTTTCAACTGCCACCGAGGCTATTACGTTGATCACACAGCGTACATGATGTAGCTTCTCCACCAGTTACAAGATCTCGGACGGTTCTCTCAAACTCCTATGATATATTATCATTGCATTGAAGATATTATTATGGAATGTTAGAGGAATTCATACATCTGTAGGTCGTTTACTGTCACTAAATCGAAGAAATCATGTTCATCTCCTTGTTGTTATTGAGCCTAAGGTTCGAGTTTCTTCATTACTGTCATATCGTTTGAAGTTGGGTTTTCCTCACGCTACTTCTGTTAATGAGGATAAAATATGGATTTTCTGGCGTGACTCTTAATTTCGAGTAGATGATGAACGCCGTGGTATCCAAAACCACTCCCTGCGGTTGTGTTGGCTTCCTACAGGCAGCACATTTTGGTGCACATTTGTATATGGATTGCATACCCAGATATCGCGACATCCATTATGGGCGGATCTCACACCTTACTGGACAAATTTGGACATTCCTTGGCTTCTAGGCTGTGATTTCAATACTTTTTTAACTCTTGATGAACATAAGGGAAGATGCTCTCCTTCACTTCGCTCGTTACAGGATTTTACTTATTTTGTGGTTGGCAATTCCCTTCAGGCAATTAAATTTCAGGGTGCATTATATACTTGGTGTGATGGCAGAGGCTTAGGCCGGTTTGCAGGAGGATGGATAGATTCCTATGCTCATCGGATTCTTTGATCTCTTCTCCACGGTGCAATATCAACATCTCAATCGTGCAACTTCAGACCATGCTCCTCTTTATCTAGAATGTTGCTCCGATGTTGTTAATTATGCTGCATCTTTCAGATACCTAGATGCTTGGACTGCACAAGCAGATTTTCATAGCTTTGTAACTCATCAATGGCAATCATTTCCAACTGTGGGGGCATATGGGGTTTCTATTCTAAGTTGCGGATCCTAAAACATCAGCTGCAGATATGGAATAGGGAGGTTTTCGGTAATATATTTGATTCCCTTGCAGCCGTAGATATGGAGGTGACTCACTGTGAACGCACCTATGACGCGACACCCACAGATGATTTGCGGCAGGAATATCATCGCAGTGTAGCGTTATTGCGGCGAGCACAATCGCGTGCTTTGTGATTTTTGAAGCAGGAAGCAAATGTCAAGTGGATTCGTGATAGAGATTCTAATACCAAATTCTTTCATCAGCTAGTTAAAGAACGACGTCGAAAACAAGCTATTCATTGCATAGTTCGGGAGGATGGAGTCATTTGTGATAATCAAACCACGATCGATCAAGCTACAATTGGATATTATGAACAATTGTTCAAGTCGGGTGATACTTCTGAATATGACTCTATATTGCAATATATTCCTTCTCTTGTTTCAGATGCAGATAACGAGTGACTTATGGTCATGCCCACTCTATCTGAAGTTAAGCAGGCAGTCTGGGATCTTAGCCCCACTAGTGCAGTAGGGCTAGATGGTTTTTCTGGATCATTTTATCGTCTATTTTGGATAGTCATTCATATGGATGTATACAAGGAAGTACATGAATTTTTCTTGGTATTCGACCCCCAAGCCAGCTAGCAACATCTCTTATTACACTCACCCCAAAAGTGGCTAGTCCACAATCATTTTCTAAATTCCGTCCGATTTGCCTCACTAATTTTCTTGCAAAGGTGATCACGCGTTTGATTTCAATAAGGTTAGCAGATTTATTCCCTCGTCTAATTTCACATGAACAGGCGGGATTTATGAAGGGTAGAGATATTACCGAGCAGGTTTTGCTTGCACAAGAGATAGTCCATGTACTTGACAGACCAGCTCGAGGTGGACATGTGATTATCAAACTAGATATGGCAAAAGCATTTGATAGAGTATGCTGGTCTTATCTTCGACAGCTTTTATTAAAAATGGGTTTTCATGTTAGATTGATTCGTCTAATAATGAATAATTTATCTGCAACAAGATGCTCGATATTAGTCAATGGGAAGCCGACCGGTTTTTTCTCAGTATCAAGAGGTGTAAAACAACGTGATCCTTTATCACCACTTTTCTTTATACTGGCGTCTGAGGGATTCTCTCGAGGATCGAATGCTCTTATGTAGATGGGCCACATATATGGTTTTCAGGCAGGGCGAGTTCCATGTGTATCGCATCTAGGTTTTGTAGACGACTTGGTTATTTTTCTTAATGGTTCTGTGCGCAATCTTGGTAGGTTTCGAAATTTCTTGGACACATATTAGCGAGCTTCTGGTCAACTTGTTAATTTACATAAGAGTCAAGTTGTTATGGGGGATGGAGTTCTCTGTATGCGAGCATCTCAGGTCTTAGGAATGCGACTAGCAGCATTGCCAATCAAATATCTAGGCTCTTATCTATATAAGGGGATAAATCGAGCTGAATATTATGTCTCACTACTTGACCATTTTGATGCTAGGTTAAATTCTTGGTCCTCGAAATTATTATCTATGGTGGGTCTTCTGACTCTGATTCGACATGTTCTGTGTACCATGCCTACTCATATCATCGCTAGTTCCAAGTTACCGCATAGTGTAATTGCTCCTATAAATCGCAAGATGTCACATTTCTTATGGAATTATCTACATCATTGGTACTCATGGGAGAATATTTGCAGGCCTATTCAGTATGGAGGATTGAGCATCCGAAATTTATCTATGCTACAAAAATCTTATGATTGTTTGATATGGTGGAAATTTCATCACTCCAACACACTATGGGCGACATACAGCCGTAGTAAATATGGGCAGCGGACTTCGATATATTCGTATATTTATGATTCTCCTACATGGAAACGTATTTGTCGTATCCATCCTTATATGTCTTCCGCCGTGCAAGTGGACTCGGATGGTTTGCAGTGGCGTGCTGACTCGGCTGGCCAATTTACTTTAAAGTCAGTATATACTCGGCTACTTTTAGAAGATTCATCATTGTCTTATTCTCAATATATATGGTGACGATGAAGCCCTATAGATTGCCGTGCATTTCTTTGGAAACTTTGGATGCGGTCACTTCCACTGGCGGACAATTACAAGAATTGGCAGGAAATATTTCCAACACAATGTGTGTTTTGCAAAAACAGCTCGAATTTGCGTGATTATATTTTTCTTGGATGTCCATTGGTACAGCCACTATGGCAGGAAATATCTATTATTTTCTCTGGCCCAATGCCTTGAGGCTCGACTATACAAGCCTATTTGTTGCGATGGTGGCAAGTCTCATCTAAGCATCATATGATTGGAAAATTAAGGGTTGTTGTTCCCTCTTTGGTTACGCAGGTTATTTGGAAGGAGTATGCAAGTGTCCGATTTGGGGATAACTGTTTCTCATACAGGAGGTTATTCGAGAGGGTGCATGATCATATCTATACATGGTGTGCGTCAATACAATGGTTTAAATTTACACAAAATATACAACACTTGGTCGCAAGGAAATTTTCACCTCCATTGCTTCAGCATCGACATAGAATCGTTCGTTGGGTTTTGCCACCGACAGGTAAGTTAAAACTTAACGTGGACGCATCCGTAGGCCGCAATGCGGTAGCTGCTGGAGCAGTGTTGCGGAATTCACAAGGGGAATTGATTTCGGCTATTTGTTTTTCATTGCCATCATCCACACCTTTATGGGCCGAATTGAGAGCTGTGCAATATGCTCTCATTTATTACGTGTGCATGCATGATCAACTTCTTATTGAGACAGATTGTCACCTATTGCTATCCTATCTTTCAGCTATGCAACGATATACAGGCTAATTGGCCACAGATTTACAGCGTACGTTATAATTCTTGAGGCTCAATGGAGCGACTCTTTCTTGTTGTCCAAGGGAAGCCAACACTGCAGCTCATCGACTAGCACATCATGGATATAGAGCGGTTGGCTTTCAGCAGTATCGTACACTTCACGATCTTCCATGTGAGGTGGCATCATACTTATGGATCTACAGTTACCTGCATTGCGATGATGATCATGTCTCACATTGTGTTGGTGATGTTTTATTTACGTTGCCTGTTTTGTTTCCTAACACATGCAACACTGGTGCGTCTTCTTCACCATTGCTTTGCCATGTTTGACTCCCATTTATCCCATCTATGCTCCCACACTGCTGATTTACCGGGTATTATACTAATTTCCTTAATTCTATGTCACTTGCTGAGCATGCTTTGCTGGCATCGAAGGAGATCCCAAACGAGACTAGCTTCGGATACTTGGATGGATGTAGGCATCATGCAACATCTTATACGGTGGATGTCGCCATGGTTTTCATTGAACCAAGGCGGCATGGGTACTTGCTTTCCGCGTTTATTATACTTGCTCCATATTCATTATTTACTTTTGATGTTATCGTCATTGTTTTGTCATGAGGTATCATGTATCGAGCCCTCTTCGTTTACACAGATCCTCTACTGGCGTCATGCTGATTATCACCAAAGCTATACGGCTATTGGACAATCATTGCAACACAGTTTCATGCATTTCTATGTAATTAGCCAACTATCACATTGTATAAATATGTACGCTTTTTTCCTTCGTCAAGGTTTTATCCACAAGGGTGGTTTTACTTGGCAAGGTTTTAATGCGGCGTATCATATACGATTGGAGATTGTCAATCATTCGATATTTGTTTCATTTATTCTCCTACGATGACTTTTGTAATAAGGTTTCCCTCCACCACAAGTGAGGCTAGCTAATAAAATAAATATATGTTTTACAAAATATATATATCTATCTATATATATATATATATATATATATATATATATATATTTGAGAAAAGTTAAATTTTACTAAGTACCCTCAAATAAGGAGGAGGAATACCATGATACAAGGAAAAGGAAAGGATTGTAAGTGAAACCAACATTCGATGGTATATATATATATATATTATATATATATATATACATATTTTTTTACCCAAGAAGTCTGTTTTATTAATGTAACCCTCACTTGTGGCAGAGGAATACCATATTACATTTCACAAGAGTCCAATCATCATATGCAAAATGTGAGTATAATGCCATTAGAATCTGCAATCTCCAACAAGATATGCAAAGAACAACATGATAAGTGAGTGTTGTCTGTGGGGTGAAAGTGCACTACCCGTGTTGTCTGTATGTCGTAAAAAACAGCATTGATAATCCTCCACGTTTGAGAAGGTTATTAGAACATGTTTCTCATCTAATAATCCTAACTTAGGGGTTGCTTTAAAGCCAATGAATTCCATGCAATTTGCTAACTGTTTCATGTTCGATCGACCGTGCCAAAAAGAGCCTATTAGTTTATGCTGATAAGGAATTAAATACCTAGATACCTCTTCTGTAGTGAATTTAAAGAGGGCAGTCCCTTAAATCGCTGAACTGGTCTCGCAGAGGAGGAAGGCGGCTCGAGATTTTTTGATAAAGCTTGAAGAAAAGATTTTTTTCCTGCATGATCCGGCGGCGGATCATGCACTTCCATAATGTGAATAAAAGGAAAAGATTAGAACTTTCAGGGTAACGATCGTGTGCAATCCAAAAACGAGGGTGATTGCAGCCAAAATCAACAGCAGGAATAGAGTTCATGATCGCAGTCGAAAATCGCCAGAGCCACCGGCAGCCATCTTTATCGTCCATATATGTATATATACATATATACACATATATGTCTATTTTTTTTAAAGCAAATGTGTATTTTTATTCATTTCATGCCTCACATATGGCGGAGGAATACCTTAGTACATCTTTAAATCAAACGAAAACCAAAAGTATAAGGAGCGTAAGATGGTCAACATCCAGTCATATATTATATGCCGCATTAAAACCTTGCCAAGTAAAACCACCCTTGTGGATAAAACCTTGGCGAAGGAAAAAGCGTACATATTTATATGATTGGAGCGATGACATAAAATAAATCAATGTGTTTGTATTCTCAATTGAGTGTTTGCGCCGCTGGGACTGTGTACTCGAACGTATATATATGTGGTTGATCCTTTACTCCACCTTTGCAAATGATGTGTAGGTTCTGCAACATGTTTTGCCCTTGCGAATGTTCCTCGTGAAAAAGAAATGAAACGATTAGATTGCACCAGCAGATATGAAATGATAATCCAATTATAAATGTATGATGCACATACCGTCGTTGCCCGTAGTGGTTCTACTACAGGCAACTTTGGTTTTGTCTGGCCAACCCATGTGGGAGACGTAATAAGAAACAAATTCATAATTGTTGAGAGATGACATACCCGAGTTGTCTGTATCATTGTGATACAGACAACACTGAGGATGGTCCAGCTTAAACATTTAGGTGCGAATGGCATAGGTGGTTCTGTCTGTAAGATAAAACCCACGTGTCGTAGTAGGAGTTGATCAGCCGATGAACAAATGGTGGTAATATGAGTCATTCTTGCATGCTGGGCTAGATGATGAGCCACCATATTGACTTCTCTTGGGACATAAGCGATTTGACTATTGGTGATGTGAAGAAAATGCATAAGCCTTGTGTATTCTGGGAGTGACAGAAGATGACGATCTCCAGATGCTGTTATCCTTTGGCGGTCAGTTTTTAAGATGAGATGTCTGTGTTTTTTTTCCAAAAAACATTATACTGAAAAGAAGAGATTGAATTTCTGCTCTAAGTGGTGGCAAGCATGGTACTGTAAAAGATATTGCTGCAATCAACAGGCCATTTGCGTCGCGAAGTATTGCTCCTGGAGCAACAAAGTTTCTTCCCACATATGCATCAACGTTAAGCTTTAATTTTCCTGATGGGGGTAACTCCCATTTTAAGATGGTTATTGGCTTAACCCACAGGTGTGGACTGAATCCCGCAGTGATCAGTGTTTGAATATTAATTGCGTGGCGTGTCTCTGATTGTGTGAAATCCCAGTCATAACAGTGCTGACGTGTCATTTTGAAGATCTGAGTAGTGGATATATTTGCCTCTCCGAATGTGTGTTTCGTATAAACCTTCCATGTAGACCAGCATAGCATAATCGGCCCTACCACCTTAAAGTGGCCTTGTATGTGATTTGCATTGGAAGACATCCACCATTGCAATAGAAATGATCGAATGTGTGATGGCTGATATAAAGGCCCTTCTAATAATCCCGATAGTCGCGTCCATGCATCTTTGACATAAATACAATGTAGAAAAATGTGATTTGTTGTAGCCGATTGGAGCTTGCAAAAAGGACATATAGTAGGACAGATTGTTTGGAAACGAAGTAAGTTATCTTGGATTGGAAGAGCATTGTTTAATAAACGCCATATGAAAAAGCTCACTGTCTTGGGTATCTTTTTCCACCATATAAACTTGTGTGAATAAAGCTGTGCTCGTGTTGGACGAAGAGCATTGTATGCTGACTGAAGTGTGAATATTCCCGTTGAACTAGATTGCCAAATAGGTTCCGGTATTCCAATAGATAGTTGCAAACACATCTGATGAATTGAACATATGCGCTTCCAAGTAACAGAGTCATATATTCGAGGCGTGAAATCTGCTCTTGCTCCATATCTTGCCCGCATATAGGCAGACCAAGCAGTGTGCTTTGTGTGATAGTGCCACCACAGCTTGCAATCATAAGCCTGCTGTAAGTAGAGTAAATCCTGGATTCCCAGCCCTCCTTCGTTTTCTGGATAGCATAAACTCGCAAGTGTGCGCCAATGATATTTACCTCCCCATATAAAACGTGCAATCTTTCGATTAATTGCTGATATAACGCTTTTTGGCAAACGCACTGCAGCCAGTAGATGCAGAGGGATAGACATAAGGACTGTTTTGAGAAGAACAAGTCTAGAGCCGGGTGTAAGCAGCTTATGAGCCCACCCAGTTAACTTGGTGTCAAAGTGATTGAGCAGTGATGTACAGTAGGAAGCTCGATTTATTCCACGATATAAGTAGGAACCCAAGTATTTTATAGGGAATTTCGAGGGCTACATCTGTAGAGTTCGTCCCATGCGCTGTAGTTGTGCTGTTGATACATATGAATTGGGCACAAATTGGCTCTTGCTGTAGTTGACAAGTTGACCGGAAGAATATTGATATGATTGCAGAAATGATTGAAATGTACTAAGATTGTTGTGGCCCGCGTTTAAAATGATTAAAAAATCATCAGCATATGCCAAGTGGGAGATTATTGGAACCCGTCCGCTAGAGAAACCTTGAAGAGATTCACTGGAAAATAAATGCTTTAAACCTCTACTGAAGCCTTCTGAACTGATAAGAAATAACAAAGGAGAAAGAGGATCCCCTTGTTTAACCCCACGTGTAGGAGAGAAGAACCCATAGTTTGATCCATTAATAGAAATTGAGAGTTTTGATTGTCTCATATTGTTCATAATAATGCGGATGAGTCTTGTATGAAAACCAAAGTGCATGAGGATTGACTCAAGATAAGTCCAATTGACTCTATTAAAAGCTTTGGCCATATCTAGCTTTATCATGACATTTCCACCTTGTACTTTTCTTTCGATCAAGTGAACCATTTCGTTGGCCATCAGAACTTATTCACTGATGTCATGGCCTTTGAGGAATCCAATTTGCTCCAAAGAAATAACCTTATGCAATATGGAGGACAGTCTAGATGCCAGAATTCTTGTCGTGACCTTACTAATAAAGTTTGAAAGACATATTGGCCTAAAGTCTGCATAGGTAACAAGATGTTGCTTTTTTGGAATCAACGTAATAAGGGAGGAAATCATTACCTGTGGTGGTGTGATACCAAGAAAACATTCTTATACAGCTAAAGTTACATCAAGTTGAATGATGCTCCAACTTGTGCGGAAAAAATGGCCGTTAAATCCATCTGGACCTGCTGTGCTATTGGGACTAAGATTCCATGCCGCATTCTTGACTTCTGTTGCATCTGGTATAGCCATTAAGAAGTCATTGTCTGCCTGTGTAATTACCAAGGGATATGTTGCAAAAAAGCATCTAGATTCTGCACTGATTCAGCAGTGAAGAGTTGGGTGAAATACTACACTGCTGCGTTTCCAAGTTCATCATTTGTGCGTAAAGGTGAACCCATAGAATCTCTCAAATCGCGAATGACTTGTCTACGGTGTCTGTCTTTCATAATAGTATGAAAATACTTTGTATTTGCTTCTCCTTCTTCCATCTATTTAATCCGTGATTTCTGAGCCCAATATGTCATTTGTGCCTTTTGTACATGTATAAGCTTAGCCTGCGCCAAAGAGACGGCTGCTCTATGTTCTGAACTTGGGTCATTGTCATGCAATCTTTCACAACGCGAATAATCCTGTTCTGCCTGTTCCACATTGCTAAATATATTCCCATATACCTCACGATTCCACGTTCGGATATCCTCCTCTAATTGTCGTAACTTATTATAAAGGCCTCTCATTCCTCCAATAATAGGGTAATGCTGCCAATGTGATGATATAAACGCTTGGTAATATGTGTGATTTGTCCATGCATTAATGAATCGAAAAGGCCGAGATATATGCTGGTGAATAAAAACACATTTCAACAATAATGGCGCATGATCAGAGGTTGCTCTAAGGAGGTGATGTACTGCCATATCTGTAAACAGATTAGCAAATGATGTTGAACATAGATATTGATCTAATCTCCTCATGACTCTACCAGATCCAGTTCCTCTTGCCCAGGTGAAAGCTGTGCCTGTGAATGGGATATCATGCAGACCACATTCATCTACACATGATTTAAAATCTTCTAATGAGCGAAGAGTAGGAGTAGTACGTACGTGATGCTCGTCCAATGACAAGAATGTATTAAAATCAACACCAATTAGCCAAGGAGTGGTGATTGTACGTGCGGTTTGAGTGAGAGATCTCCAAAGTGAAAGCCTTTCTGATTGAGTATGTCTGCCATATATGACAGAGAGAGCAAAGGGCTGCTGAGTTTGGTGATGCATAAAAGAGAGCAAACTCGTTTGAATTTCATGTGTAGTCTGTATCAAAGTCGGAATGGAGGAATTCCAAAAGACCCAAACATCTTCATTACATGTAACCATAGCATCTGAGTATCCTAACTTTAAGCGATGATAAGTTAACCGAGTAGCACTTTGTGTTGGTTCAATGACAACTACAATGTCAATTCTTGTTTGTCGTAAAAGAACAATAAGCTGATCCAAAGAGGTTCTAAGTCCACCCACATTCCATGTTAATATATTCATTGAGATTGTGTTTGGGAGGATAGCATACGATTCACACTTCTTGTTTGAATAGTGGATGGAGGACGTGGAGGTAACTCCGATTGACGTCTCCTTCGTCTTCTGCGTGGGATCACTGGCAAGAAACCATCATTGTCAGGAGGGTTGTTGCTAAAACATACCTGTAAAATATCATCATCGCTTGGGCAAGCTGGTCGTGAAGATAGTCTTTTCCTGATATTTTCGGCATCTTCTTTCATTTGAGCAACGAATTCTGTTTGAATCTGAATGCTGACTAACATCTGGATCATCATTTTTGGATGTGTTGGCTAAGTCGGGCTCAACATCATCACGCAAGTTTGCCAAGTCCTGCATTATTGATATATGAATCATATTTTCCGCATTTTCCTGTTGTAATTCCTGGTTTGGGGCAACATTATCATCCACTGTTTTCGTTGGGGTTGAATCTAAGCGTCGTATATCACCAGTGGATTTGGGTTGGATGTTCCATCTTTCTGCGGCTTTTTCAGAGCCCAACGCTTTGTAGGTTTTTGTGGTTTGTCTGACGGCTGCAGCATAATATGCTGATCTCCACAAGTTATGGCATCATGACCTAATCTTTTGCAATCCGTGCAAAACTTGGGAAGGTCTTCGTATATGATTTGCTGTTGAATGATTTTCTGTTTACCTTGAAGAAACAGCTTTTTGGGTAGATCTGTGGAAATGTCGGTTCCAACGCAAATCCATGCTACTGATGGCCGTAATCCCTCGGCGGTGGCCACGTCAAGTTTGATCGGATTGCCTACCACCCTAGCGATTTCAAACAACGCAGATTTGTGCAGAGGCAATCCAGGTAAAGAGATCCAAATTGGAACAATTCGGACGTCAGTTGCCGGTTCAAAATCAATGGTCCATTTGGTGATTCTCATGGTACAGCCTGCGATGGTCCAAGAACCACGATAGAAGCAGCAGATGTAATCAGGTTCATGCATGAAGTTTAGAAGAACGTGTGTTTGATCCAAAAGTGTCACCTTTACGGCGGATTTGAATCCTATTCGCTCAAATACGTCCCGGATGATCTTTAATGGTGGCCGGCCGAACCAAAATGTGCCAACGAGCGCTAATCGGTAAGGGGAGGCCAAAGCGTCGATTTCTTCATCGGTAAACGACAGTAGAGGGTGTCCGTTGTATTTGTCAATGGTTTTGGAAGCAATCGGAGGTGGAGCAGTGGTTGTAAGGACGGAGGCAAAAGATCTTGCGCCGGCGGCGCAACCCGGAGAAGAAGACGCCATTTTTTATAATCCTTGAATATATATGTACACATATATGTCTATATATATATATATATATATATGTGTGTGTGTGTGTGTGTGTGTGTAAAATCCATGTTTTTTACAATTGCTTCTATCACCATCCCAGATATATAAATATGTACGTTTTTTCCTTCGCTGGGGTTTTATCCACAAGGGTGGTTTTACTCGGCAAGGTTTTAATGCGGCATATCATATATATTCTGGATGCTGATACTCATTTACTGCTGTTTTGCTTTCGCTATACTTTGTTGTAATATGGTTTTCCTCCACCATAAGTGAGGGCTTTACTTAATAAAATCCATGTTTTTTAAAATATATATATATATATATATATGTGTGTGTGTGTGTGTGTGTGTGTGTATTTATGTTTCATGACACCACGCCATTGCCTACGATTTCAATTGATACACAATCGAGGAGGCTTCGGATGGACATGTAGAAGGCTCACTCATTTGGACTACACAACATTGTCAGCTTGCTGCGACATTTTTGGATTGAATATCCATTCATTATTTCTCTTTAAATACTCCAATTATATAAATATGTGTGCTTTTTCCTTCGCCAAGGTTTTATTCACAAGGGCGGTTTTACTTGGCAAGGTTTTAATGCGGCATATCATATATGATTGGAGAACGCAAATTATTAGCTCTTTACGTTATCATTCCTCATATGATGATTCAGCCTGTATGATGGTATTCCTCCGCCATAAGTGAGGCATAATATAATTTATACTTTTTTCCAATTTTTTGGCAAGAAAAGGTATGTTTTATTATGCCTCACTTATGGCGGAGGAAAACCATATTACAATGTTTGTCAATGAAAGCAAAATAATAGTATGGCGAACATATAATTTGAAGTCTCCAATCATATATGATATGCTGCATTAAAACCTTGCCAAGTAAAACCACCCTTGTGGATAAAACCTTGGCGAAGGAAAAAGCGTACATATTTATATGATTAGAGTATGTACATGAATATAAAGAAAATCTCCGTATATATATATATATATGTATATATTTCTTTTCCCAAGAGACAAGCTATATTCTTTTATCCTGCCATTTCATTGACACGTTATCAACGTATGTCAACGTCAAGAAACCATATACACATCATCTTTATTTGAGTATACACATATCCAAGATATTCCAAGTCCTATATTCCATGTCATCAATCTTCCAAAAATATATCGACACGTCAAAAGTTCGTAAACCAAAAATCGCTACATCAAATGACTACGAAACATCATCGACACGTCATATACTTACCATACAAAAATGACCAGCCAATATACACTCCAAGAACCTCATAATTTCGTGCACCACATGAAAAATACAATACCAAAGTCATACCATAATTACATATATCAATTATCCATCATTTTCTTTGATTTCTTGAAAATTCAAATTCAAAATCGTTACACCTCATGGCCAAATTTTCTACACCTTCAGGAGCTGAGATTATACATTTTATTATTTATATTATATGGTGTATATCACATTTTACATGTCTAAAGGGTTTGTGATCAATTGAAGAAAAATCGTGCAATCGACGGAATTCAAAAATTCAAGTTGCTACATCATCTACAAGAGGACATTTTCTTACATGTTGTGACATGTACATAGACATGTCTTACACATCCAAGACATATCTTGAAATATTCTAGAAGGCAAATTTAAATGGTGATTGAAATTTACCATGTTTATGAAGATACTACACTATTATCATTCAGAATTCAAAAATTGTTTTGAGCATATACATACTAAGATGAGCGGCTGATTTGATCTGATTTAGAGCCTAGGTTGAGCTCATCTTACACTATTATTGGTGGAGAAAGATCTAAAAAAGAATCAAGTATTTATGGAAATCAAGACACATAAAGTAATGTTTCAAAATTCAAAAACAATGCTGAAGTTTTCAGCATGTGTGGCCGAGTTATGGCAAGACTTCAAGGCTCAAAATCATTCCAAAAATGAGAAGCTA
This sequence comes from Eustoma russellianum, assembly GCA_036186865.1. NCBI lineage: Eukaryota > Viridiplantae > Streptophyta > Magnoliopsida > Gentianales > Gentianaceae > Eustoma > Eustoma russellianum. The sequence goes on from AP025045.1 coordinate 9,552,209, forward strand.
TCACACTTATGATTGAATAGCAATCAGGATATTTGAAATTCAAATTTTTTTTCCAGATTTTTGGGTAATTATCCATGTCATATATTATTTGCCAAGGTGGCGTAATGAAGACCCAATCATAGAGTGACAAGAAGGAGAAGACACATCACTTGTCCTATCATATCTCATCAAAATAAGCAAAGGTATGTCACAAGGCTTTGCAAGACTTCTTCCAAGGGCATTCCAAGACATTTCTTCAAGACCTTTCTCAACCCTAGGGGCATGCACTATGCCACAAAAGGGAGGAAGATGATCAAGCACAAGATAAGACTCATATTCTACATTCTATCAAGTGCAAAGCAAGAATTCTCTTCATCTCTTATCTTCTATTCTTGCACAAAGCCTTAAGCCTATCAAAACTGTTTCAACCCAAGATATACTTGCCAAAGGAATTTTGAAAAACTGTTTCAACCCATTAAACTAAACATAATAAGGGACATCTCATCAAAATTTCAGATCATTTGGATTTGTCATTAATTAATAATTAAGTTTTCATTATAAGGGAAAGTTTTCAGGAATTGATAGAGTTCAATCAATAATGCTTTTCCAAGGATTTAGAATTTGAATTTTGATCTGAAATTTTTATGACATATAGATAACATCTTAAAGTACAGTGTCACAAAATTTCACGAATTTTGGAGGTCTAGAACCTAGTCACTAAATTAATCAAAAATGGGGTCTGAAAAAGGAATTTGTTTTTAGAAGTGAGTATTGGTCACTAAACATTTTTACGAACCAATTTTACCGCACTCACTATTCAACCCCCCTCTAGTGGTGCTATACAGGTCCAACAAGTGGTACCAGAGCGAGGTTCACTCACAACAAGAATATCTAACAATCTCCGTAAGATGACATCCACAAGCCACAAAACCAAACAAGAAGGAATGTCAAGTCAAAGGCCTCCTCCTTTTGATGGTGAGTCGTTTATTAAATGAAAACTTCGCAGGATATAGATTTATGGTCTATCATAGAAGATGGTCCTTTTGTTTTATCTTAAATATCCGCTGTTGATGGTGTTACTTTAGAAGTTGTAAAACCTAAGCAAGAATACAGTAGTGATGATAAAAAGAAGTTGAGTATGAATGCTAAAGCCATGCAACTTCTATTAAATGGTTTGTGTAAAAGTGAATTTAGTTATGTCTCTAATTGTTCTAGTGCTCAAGAGATGTGGAGGTAAGCATAAAAGAACAAGTCAAGTTAAAGAGTCTAATATCAAGACATCCTGGCTCAAGTAGCATGAAATACTGCAAAGTCATAGTGCTCAAAAAGACAATTCTAAGGGTATATAATAAGCCTAGAAACTTAAAGAAAAAGACGAAGTTATGTCATTTTGAAGTTATCACGGTCGGTCATCTCAATCCAAACGTTCTGATTTGACCACGAGAATCTAATGCAGCAACGTAGTTCTCGGTAAGATGTTTCCAATGGTATATAATGTGCCCAGAAACTCTAAGCGACGATGAGTTATGGTGTTTTGAAGCCACCAAGACTCGTGACTTGATTCGGACTTTCCGGCTCGACTAGGAGAGAATATTGATACATAGTAGGGCTCAGAATGACGTTTCCAATAATATTTAAATAGCCCAGAAACTCCAAGAAACGGTAAAGTTATGGTGTTTCGAAGCCGCCATGGCCGGTGACCCTGACCTGGACATCCTGGTTGGACCATGAGAGAATATTACAGCATCGTAGGTCTCAGAAGATGGTTCCAACAATATATGATAACCCTAAAACTCCAAGCAAAATACGAAGTTATGGCGTTTTGAAGCTGCCGCAGGGGTGACCCTGATCAAGCTTCTATCACCTATATAGCACCACTAGAAGGGGGTTGAGTAGTGAGTGCGGAAAATTGGAAGGCACATTAGTCACAAGAAATTTATAATCATCAAAAATACATAATATCAACATAATGAACATATATAAATCATGTACAAATAAAAATAACCATTTTATTGCATTTTAGAAAAATATTTCTAAAAACCCTAGACATCAATCGATCGAAGTGCCTCAACTTCAGAAATCGATGTATCGCAGTAAGTTGCAGAGTTTATCTCTGACTTACATCGATCGATCGAAGTGAGGGTTTGATGTACATCGATCGATCGATGTGTCTCAGGTTTAGAGATTGATGTCTCACAGTAAGGTTTTGGTTTTTCTCTGCCTTACATGGATCGATGATGTGAGGTATCGAAGTACATCGATTGTTCGAAGTGCAACAACCTGAGAAATCAATATCATTTTTATTAACTCTTTCAACTATTAATTATGTGTGACATTTTTAAGTGTCCACCGCTTAAAATCATGACGTTGAAAATTATCCAAACATATATCTCAATATTCTCCCCCTTTTGGATGATTTTCAAAATAGCTTAACATGATTTTAATGTCACAACTCTTTAACAATTATTTATCACATATTTACCAATTTTATACCAATTGGATTGTTTTGAAAACCTCACCAATTACCTATTGTTTCATCAATTCTACACCAATTATTTTCAATTTCTCAAATCTCATTTTTGTAACCTATGTATTCATGTGCTCCCCCTCAACTTATATTCTCCCCTTCACCTATGCCCAAACCTTATACCAATTGGAACTTAACATTCAACTCAAATCCAAATCAAGACTTACCAACTAAAATCATGTTCTTATTCTATCTCCCCCTTTATTTCATAAATCATGCAAAAATCGAATTACGCAATTGTATTATAAGTCATCATACCGAACTTAGCTCGTAAGTTTTCAAAAGTGGCTTGAGTAAGGGGTTTGGTGAAGATGTCAGCTATTTGATGATCAGTTCTTACATGATCTATGGTTATGTCCCCATTTTGAACATGATCTCGAAGAAAATGATATCTTACTTCAATGTGTTTGGCCTTAGAATGAAGTACCGGATTCTGAAAAAGATTGATTGCACTTGTGATATCGCAGAAAATTAGAATCTTATTCATTTTAATGTCAAAATCACTAAGTTGTTCTTTAAACCAAAGTATTTGGGTAGTGCATAAGCTTAATGTTATATACTCGGCTTTTGTAATAGAAAGAGCTACACTAGCTTGATTTTTCGAAAACCAAGAGATCAGGTTGGTTCCTATGAATTGATACGTACCGCTAGCAGATTTTCTATCTAATTTGTGACCACCATAATCAACATCACTATATGCGTATAATTCCAACTTAGCATTTCTATCATACCAAAGTCCTGAGTGAGGTGTATGTTTAAGATATCTATAATATCTTTTTCATCACATTGTAATGTGATACTTTAGGACACGCTTAAAACCTAGCACACACACACTAAACATGATATCAGGTCTTGACGTGGTTAAATATAACAGTGACCCAATAATAGACCTATATAGTGTGTCATCAAAAGGTTTACCATTTTCATCCTTATCTAGTTTGGTACTAACACTGATGGGGTAGGTGTTGGTTTCAACTCTTCATAACCAAACTTCTTAATCATATCATTGATATACTTAAGTTGGCTAATGTGGATTCTTTGAGAGGTTTGTTTGATTTGTAGTCCTAAGAAGTAATTTAACTCTCCTACCATTGACATTTCGAATTCAGGCTTCATATACTCTTCGAAGTCTTTTACTAAGGTAGGGTTAGTTGAACCAAAGACAATATCGTCTACATATATTTGGACTATTAATGTTATATCCCATGTCTTTTGGCTATACATATTATAGGTATAAGCACACGGCAAAAAGAATTAGAAAAGAAAAAGAAAATAAAAGAAGATAAGTTTAAAACTTAAAGTCCTAATATGATTATGAAGCAGATACATGAAGTTTGAATTTAAACTAATCCTAATCACACCAGAATAAGATAACTTAAACTCTAGCCTATATCTATACGCACATAACACACAAATCAAACACCCCCCATTCTTTATAAAAAAAATCAGCCAGCCTCCCTCCCGTCTCCCCAAAATATATCACGGCAGCAGGGTTGCCAACTCCCAAGAAATAGCCCCAGCTGAAATCCCATGTACAGCCCACCTTCATTCCTTCTCTACATATACCGCACATGATGGCCAACACTCCCCACCAGCCTGCCGCCTCACCCCCTTCAAAACGAAAAAAAAGGGTGAAGAACAACTGGGCCGCCATTCATCAGGTGGCCAAATCTTGTCTGTTTGGATCGCGGTTATTCGTAAGGTATAGTATACCACGGACCGAGGCAAGTATCCTTGCTATGTTTGCTATGTTTTTACAAGTTATTATGCTATTTTCGTATCAAATCGGATCATGCATACGTAATTGTGATTTGCATAGATTGATGGATATACGTATGTATTTGTTATATATATGTAACGATTATGTGTATATACATATGAAAGATGCATAAACCTTGTTGAATTATTTGTATATCGCTGTTGGTGAGGGAGGGCTGCTGCCTAAGGCAGTGGCCAAAATTGATGAAAATACAAATTGAAGGCTAAAAGTGCAAATCGAAGGTTGCTGTATGTGGGCTAAATTCTTGCCAAAAAATGTATATGTTTTCTTGATAGAAAGTGTTGACAGTGGCATATGGTTGCTGCATATATAAGGGAATACTTGCTTATGGCTGCTGTTGTATTTTCATGCATAAAGGAATTATAGTGCTGGGGTCGATTTCTGTGGAGGCTAGGAGTGCCGCTGCCCTAGGGACAAATGTATTTATACTGTAGTCAATGTGTGTATGATAATAACAATATGTTTAAGTCTGAGTGTAAACGTGTGTTACTTGAATATTACAAAAACTATATAGTGTTTTATGTGTATTCTACCGTACGATTGTACTATTAATGTATCAATACAATAGACACCGTTTTCATATTTTAATTTGTACAAACACTGCATAAGAAAATGCACTAATTTAACTAAAATATGTCATATTGCTTTTCATGATTTAGCATACTGCAATCATAATAGCAGCGTAATTAATGTCACGTGTATTTACAAAATTGTTTATATTTTCAACAATATGTAATGCATTATATTATCGTATATGTGCATTCTATGTATAATATACGTTGCACATTACATATTTAACATAGTTACTGATTAAGTCATAAAAAATTTTTAATAACTACTCTTTATTTTAATATTAATATATTACATTTATGTTGTAATCTATTATTCTGTTAATGTTAAAAACAGTACCATACTGGTTTTATATATAGATGAATATGCATGAATTATTTGAATCTGTATATGTGTTATTTCATGTGATCGAGTTACATGTTATATGGAATTGGATTTGGTGAATTGATGATGTTATGGCCGTGTCTATGAAACTGACTGTAGATGTTGAAAATTGATGAAAGATGATGGGAAAAGATAAATTGAATCAGAAGAAAATGAATTAAACGGAAATAAAAGTTTTTGTGACTAGAAGAGCGGAAAAGCAATTTTAAAAATGGGATTTTTGATGATTTGAGGGCGATACGCGTAAGTATAAACGCGTATATGCACGTGTATGGGCGCGGACATATACGTGAGTATACTTATACGTAGGAGATAAATTGGAATATAAACAGAAATGAAATGGTAATCGAAAAAGTATACCGGTAATTGTAAAAGTGTTTGCAAAATTACATGTTTTTGAAAAATTCATCCTTACAAAGGAAATATATTGTATAGTTGGGTTCGGTTCCAAACAAACGGGCCGTCCGAGCACATATTGACTAGGCTATACGGAGTTAGGCCGCTCGGACACATATTGACAGCCAATTGGGCCGTCCAGGCACTTATTGACTACGTTGTACGGAGCTAGGCCGCCTAGACACATATTGACCATTGGGGAACCAAAACCGTAAACATTGCAATATAAGTCACTTGTAAGGTAGGCGTCATGGCCATTGCATTGCACTAGTAATAATGGATACCGCATATGAGTACCGCAAGGGGTAATCGCATATGGATATCAAAGATGGATATCGATAAGGATACCGTAAGGGGTAATCTCCTATGATATCGAAAAACAGAAATGGAATGGAAGATGGAATATGAGAAATGGAAAAATGGAATATGAAATGGAAATGAATAAAGGATAAGTGGTTGTCGAGTCGTTGCATACATGATTTGAAAAGCTGCATCATGGTTTTTGATGGTACTAGCTTATGTGTGCGATGACTTAGATGCGTGTGCTTTACATGTTTGATTGTACAAGAAGGGCGAAAAGGTAAATTTATTTGGCAAGAGAAGCATGCTTTTATGTTATTTATATATTTTCTTCACACTTGCTTCTCCGTGTATGATCCCGTAGTAAATATAGCCGGGCTACATGCGGGCGATGTATGTCGCTCATCCCCTCCTCTACCAATAAGTTTTGCAGATAGACTGGTAAAGGAGTTAGCAGATCATAGAAGATCGGGACCGAAGAGTTCGAGACTGAGGATATTCAGATGAGACTCTCAAGGATTTAGTTGAGCCAGTTATTTTGATATTCGAAGTTTATGTATTTTGGAGTTTATTGTTTATATACATTTGACCATTATATCGATTTATAATTCCCTAGACATTGTTTAATGATGCTGATTATTTTGTTGAGGGTTTTTAGTTCATAACGTTTCTGCTGATAACGATTTGCATTACTTTCATGACGTGTAATTAAATTGTATCGACGCCTTGTATTCTCTTTAGTGAGACACGACGGGTGAGTCGTTTCGAGTACTAGGGTTCGGGACGGGTCGCTACAGTTGGTATCAGAGCATGGCTCTAGATCCATGGGGGAACATAGAATTAGGCTATGACCTTAGAAACTAAGTTACGAATTTGTCCTAAGTCACGATCTTAGACATAAGTACCGATTTTTAGTCGTAAGCAATGATGATATATTAAGCATGTTATTGAAAATAATACGTGACTTTAGAAGCTAAATGATGACATTTCCCATAAGTTACGATTGTAGACTTAAGGAATGACGATAAAAAATCTCGGCTATAGAAATTAAGTGGCGATCTGAACATCAAGTGATGATTTGAACATAATCACTGATCTTAGTCATAAGTTGTGATTATATTATAAGCATTGAACTTAGAAATAATTAATGATTTTAGACGGAAAAAACGATGATACCAAGTATTGATTATAGAAATAAGTCTTGATATTAAACCTAAGTGATGATCGGATAAGAGATATGCCCAAGTATACTTAGGGCACTCTATACGACTCTGAATTAATTACCTTACTTAAGTGTTGATTATAACCATTAGTATAATTCCTTAGATCCGACCACTGCAAACACAGTACTATTATGATAAATGAAGCGGGTTCATGTCCGTAATTTTGATAGTAGTGTCAGAGTGTGACTAGGTTTAAGTTGGGATCGTAGTCCCTAAGAAATGGTTTATAGTAAAACAAAATACTAAGAAAAGATGTATTAGCATTATGATCAGTAGAGTTTAGCAAAGAATACCGTATCAAGGGGTTTATAGTTATGATTAAGATGTTGAATTGTAGAGTATCCAATAAGCTAAAGATATTAGTCCTATTAGTGATATTGATTGATAGGGATAAGTGAGAACTACTAAAATAAGTAAATTGGAATGACAAAGTATTACGAATTTGGGTTAAGCGTGGATTCCTAGGAACACGTAATAACCGATGTATCGAGTAGGTTTGAATTAAAATAGAATAAGTGTGAACAAGCAGTGGTTGCTTTTCAGGTGAGATCTAACTAAGTTAAAATTAATAGTAGAAATAACCAAGTAAAGAAGTGCGGTGGATCAGTATGGGGCGCGGAAGCATGGTAGATTAGAATGACCTAAATCGATCAATACTTAGTGTGTCATACTAGGATTGGACAATCTAAGTTAAAGTGTTATAGGAAACGGTACATAGGTGGATTTTTCATTTGACCCTAAGGGGTGACTTAGAAAATTATACGAAGTATTGGACCAGTATAGTTAAACGTTTTCCTATAAGCACTTATACCCAAAGTATTCAAGGGTGTTCTAAAGATTTTCGCCTTTAAATATTACAAAAACTTTTATTTTGTTATAGTCTATTAACTTTACAAGGCTATATTCCTTTCCGAATTTATATATCAATATAATGAAATTCCAACTACTCCGACAACTCTGAAATAATAGATATATCTTTAAACGTCGATGGTTTTGAAGAACGTTATGTTTATATATTTCTTATTTCTGTTTAACCATATTAATTTTGCTAAAATAATTTTATTTGTCGCTATCGATATTGCAAGCATTTTAATCATTAAATGCTTTTAAAGTTATTTACCTGCTTGCAATGAAATTATTTAATTGTGTGAAGCAAAAATAGTTTCGAAGTATATATACTTTTTTTTGAAAAGAGGCACCTTATCCAAATTATTTTATGAAACTTTACATTTACAGACTCTTCAATTATTGTATTTTGTGAAACAAACCTAGCTTTCAAAATATATATTTCTTTGTAAAGAAAAGACCCTGCGTTCGATCGTTTAGTTAAAAAAAGAAGAAAATTTTACGATTATTGTGTCTCGATTGTTTTAAAGTGGTTTTTAATCATAATACTTTTGTGAATCAGTTATATCGTTGTTTTATAAATGGTCATTTGAGACACCGTGTTGCGAAAACAAATATATGATACTTTGGGTTTTTTGTTTACAAAAATTAGAATGGATATTATTTTAATAGTTAAAGCGATATTCCAAATCTTGGCTACGTAAGCTACTTTTCTTTTAAATTGAAGAAAGACAGGCCCATACACGTACTTCGTATATTAGGTTGTGGATGATATCTCTGAAAAAGTAAGAACATGATCATAGAAATAGTTTGATGATATAAGAATTGATTGAAATGACTTGTTCTATGATAAGGGAGAGTGATGGATAGCGCATTTGAGGACTCGATGAATATTTTGGATGATCATGTAACTAGGAGATGAATCGTACATGATGAGTTTAAGAATACGAAATTGTAGATTGCAATAACTTGAATGATACACGTCAAGTAGTGTAAGTAGAAATTTATAAGTTTTAATTATAGATAATTAAGTTAAAGATTATAGTACACCTAAGAACTGATTTTAGAAGGCTGCTGATTACCGCAGATATAAGTACGTTATAAACCAATGACAGGAATATGGAACCCTCAGTATGATGATAACACCTCTAAGTTTGATCTTAGAGTTTTAAGAAGGTTATGATCTTAAATAAGTGGAGAATAACAGACTTAGAAACTACCTTGTTGGGTACAAGGAATGATGTCGAGGCCTTAGTCTATGATATAGAAGTAAAATGGTTAACGTATCACAATACTCGATGGATATTTAGCGTGGTCATTATCTAAGCGAATGATTAAGTAGAACCATACTAAGTCATTGATAAAACATAAAACGAAACTTATTGTAAGGAGAGAGGTATGTTATATCCTATTTCTTTTGGCTATACATATTATAGGTATAAACACACGGCAAAAAGAATTAGAAAAGGAAAAGAAAATAAAAGAAGATAAGTTTAAACTTAAAATCCTAATATGATTATGAAGTAGATAGATGAAGTTTGAATTTAAACTAATCGTAATCACACTAGAATAAGATAACTTAAACTCTAGCCTATATCTATACACACATAACACACAAATCAAACACCCTCCATTCTTTATAAAAAAAAATCAGCCAGCCAGCCTCCCGTCTCCCAAAAATATATCGCGGCAGCAGGGCAGCCAACTCCCAAGAAATAGCCCCAGCTGAAATCCCATGTACAGACCACCTTCATTCCTTCTCTACATATACCACACATGATGGCCAACACTTCCCACCAGAGACTCTGCCGCCTCACCCCTTCAAAACGGAAAAAAGGGTGAAGAACAACTGGGCCGCCATTCATCAGGTGGCCAAATCTTGTCTGTTTGGATCGCGGTTCTTCGTATGGTATAGTATACCACGGATCGAGGCAAGTATCCTAGCTATATTTGCTATGTTTTTACAAGTTATTACGCTATTTTCGTATCAAATCTGATCATGCATACGTAATTGTGATTTGTATAGTTTGATGGATATACGTATGTATGTGTTATATATATGTAACAATTATGTGTATATACGTATGAAAGATGCATAAACCATGTTGAATTATTTGTATATCGTTGTTGGTGAGGGAGGGCCGCTGCCTTAGGCAATGGCCAAAATTGATGAAAATACAAATTGAAGGCTAAAAGTGCAAATTGAAGGTTGCTGTATGTGGGCTAAATCCTTGCCAAAATATATATATGTTTTCTTGATAGAAAGTGTTGTTGCTGCATATATAAGGGAATACTTGCTTATGGCTGCTGTAGTATTTTCGTGCATAAAGGAATTATAGTGCTGAGGTCGATTTCTGTGGAGGCTAGGAGTGCCGCTACCCTAGGCACAAATGTATTTATACTGTAGTCAATGTGTGTATGATAATAACAATATGTTTAAGTCTGAGTGTAAACGTGTGTTACTTGAATATTACAAAAACTATATAGTGTTTTATGTGTATTCTACCGTACGATTGTACTATTAATGTACCAATACAATGCACACCTTTTTCATATGTTTAATTTGTACAAACACTGCTTAAGGAAATGCACTAATTTAACTAAAATATGTGATATTGCTTTTCATGATTTAGCATACTGCAAACATAATAGCAGCGTAATTAATGTCACTTGTAATTACAAAATTGTTTATATTTTCAACAATATGTAATGCATTATATTATCGTATATGTGCATTCTATGTATAATATACGTTGTACATGACATATTTAACATATATAGTTACTGATTATGTCATAAAAAATGTTAATAACTACTCTTTATTTTAATATTAATACATTACATTTATGTTGTAATCTATTATTCTGTTAATGTTAAAAACAGTGCCATACTGGTTTTATATATAGATGAATATGCATGAATTATTTGAATCTGCATATGTGTTATTTCATGCGATCGAGTTACGTGCTTTATGGAATTGGATTTGGTGAATTGATGATGTTATGACCGTGCTTATGAAACTGACTGTAGATGTTGAAAATTGATGAAACATGATGGGAAAAGATAAATTGAATCAGAAGAAAATGAATTAAATGGAAATAAAAGTTTTTGTCACCAGAAGAGTGCGAAAGCAATTTTAAAAAATGGATTTTTGGTGATTTGAGGGCGATAGGCGTAAGTATAAACGCGTGTATGCACGTGTATGGGCGCGGACATATACGTGAGTATACTTATATGTAGGAGATAAATTAGAATAGAAACGGAAATGAAATGGTAATCGGAAAAGTATAACGGTAATTGTAAAAGTGTTTGCGAAATTACATGTTTTTGGAAAATTCACCCTTACAAAGGAAATATATTGTATAGTTGGATTTGGTTCCAAACAAACGGGCCGTCCAAGCACATATTGACTAGGCTGTACGGAGATAGGTCGCTCGGACACATATTGACTGCCAATTGGGCCGCCCAGACACATATTGACTACGCTGTATGGAGCTAGGCCGTCTGGACACATATTGACCATTGGAGAACCAAAACAGTAAATCTTGTAATATAAGTCACTTGTAAGGTTGGCGTCATGGCCATTGCATTGCACTAGTAATAATGGATATCGCATATGAGTGCCACAAGGGGTAATCGCATATGGATATCAGAGATGGATATCGATGGGGATACCGTAAGGGGTAATCTCCTATGATATCGAAAAACGGAAATGGAATGGAAGATGGAATATGAGAAATGGAAAAATAGAATATGAAATGGAAATGAATAAAGGATAAGTGGTTGTCGAGTCGTTCCATACATGATTCGAAAAGCTGCATCACGGTTTTTGATGGTACTAGCTTATGTGTGCGATGACTTAGAGGCGTGTGCTTTACGGGTTGATAAGTGGTTGTCGAGTCGTTGCATACATGATTTGAAAAGCTGCATCATGGTTTTTGATGGTACTAGCTTATGTGTGCGATGACTTAGAGGCGTGTGCTTTACGTGTTTGATTGTACAGGAAGGGAGAAAAGGTAAATTTATTTGTGAAGAGAAGCATGCTTTTATGTTATTTATATATTTTCTTCACACTTGCTTCTCCGTGTATGATCCCGTAGTAAATATAGTTGGGCTGCTTGCGGACGATGTATGTCGCTCACCCCTCCTCTACAAATCAGTTTTGCAGATAGACAGGTAAAGGAGTTAGCAGACCATAAAAGATCAGGACCGAAGAGTTCGAGACTGAGGATATTCGGATGAGACTCTCAAGGATTTAGTTGAGCCAATTATTTCGATATTCGAGGTTTATGTATTTTGGAGTTTAGTGTTTATATACATTTGACCATTTTATCGATTTAGAATTCCCTAGATATTGTTTAAGGATGCTGATTATTTTATCGAGTGTTTTTAGTTCATAACGTTTCCGCTGATATCAATTTGCGTTACTTTTGATTACATGTAATTAAATTGTATCGACGTCTTGTATTCTCCTTAGTGAGATACGGCGGGTGAGTCGTTTTGAGTACTAGGGCTCAGGACTGGTCGCTACAATTAACAAGTCATTATCTTTTCTTTTTAGAAATAATGTGTTGTCTATTGCCCCGCTTTGATAATTATTTTTATAAAAAAGTTTGCAAATCTATCATACCAAGCTCTCGGAGCTTGTTTCAAACCATATAAAGATTTCTTAAGCTTGTATACATGGTTAGGATTCTTTGGATCTTCCAATCCAGGGAGTTGTTTGACAAAAACTTCTTCTTGGATGTATCCATTCTAGAGCGCACTCTTGACATCCATTTGGAAGAGTCATGTTGCTTAGATTTGCAATAGCAAGTAACAATCTAATTGCTTCTAGTCGTGCAACGGGTGCAAAGGTTTCTTCATAATCTATTCCTTGTTGTTAATAATACCCTTGTGCGACTAGCCTAGCCTTATTCCATGTGATGTTTCCTTGTTCATCCATTTTATTCCTAAATACCCATTCTGTAGCGCCCCAGCCCGGACAGCAGACCTGAACCGTTGCACCCGTCGTAGCCTACTGAGAGGACTACAAGACGTCATTACTCTCACATACACATCATCATTGACGTAAGAGAAATGAGCGGAGAGACACTTACAAATTAAAATCTAAATCTATCAAATATATATTCTCCCAAAAACATAAGTAAATGAAACTGTTTGAGGTCGCAGCCATCTAATTCTGAATGAATGAAAGAAAGTTGAAATAACCAATAGTTGTCTAGGACAATTCTCAATATAGGCTCTAAGCACCCCATTCAGCCCATTCGCCATCGTCCTCTATGAAAATCATGTCATATCCGGGCTTATCTGCAAAACAACGGGTAGTACCCTTAGCGAAAACGCTAGCAAGTAACCTGCTTATAAGACATACGGGATCATCACATGGCAAAACATGAGTGAATATCAATATCAAGGGGAATAAGGGCACATGTCCTGAGTAGCTCAAAAGTTCAGATTTACGTACATAGTAAAAGAAAAGACAAGTAACAAGCGAATAAACAACGATTCATTTACGTATCAATCGTACCGGAACGAAACATATGATGCATGACGTTTCAAAGAATGCTCTATACTACACAATTCCAGATGCTTATGCAATACTTTCCAAAACAGTGCAATGCATGTCACAATACCCGGTCATATAACTTTATACCCTGTGATGGGCCACAGCTTGTCTTTATACCCTGTGACACATCACAGCTTAACTTTATACCCTGTACTGTTTCACAGCTTGTCTTTATACCCTGTGTCACATTACAGCTCACTTTATGCCCTGTAGTGGTTACAGCTTGTCTTTATACCCTCTAACACACCATAGCTCATTTCACAAAACTTTATACCTTATCAAAACATAATGTAAATACAAGTGCCATGATGCAAATATACACACTCAACATATCATTCAATCACTCGAGGCTCATCTCATTCACACATTCAAGAGTATCACTACATGCTCAGGTCCACCTTACATAAACATACATACTAGGGGTACAAATAAGGAGGTAGACACCCTCACACGCTCTATTTGAACCTTATCGAGCCTTAAACATTCATCCTTAACCCCTTAAGTCATTCACGCTGAATCCCAATTCAAACACCTCATGAAGTCCTCACCGTTGATTCACCATCTTAGGCCGCGTTCCCAAGACTTACACTAGCCTCAATCAGGTCCTAAGGAGCCTGTAGTGTCGCCCGATTGGTCCTCTAACTTCTCTTTTCCTTCTTCTATTTTCCCACAAAACTGTATAGCATCATCCCCTACATCGATTGATCAATGTCACATCATCCCCTACATCGATTGATCAATGTCACATCATCCCCTACATCGATCGATCGATGTCCATCAGAATACTTTCTGCTTCACATCACACCCTACATCGATCGATCGAAGTGACTTCTACCCTCACATCGACCGATCGAAGTCCGTCAGAATACTTTCTACCTCACATCAGTCTCTGAATCCCCCTGCATCGATCGATCGATGTGACATCATACCCTACATCGATCGATCGATGTCTACGATTCTAGAAAAGAAACTCTGTGATTTCTGCAGAAACTGCAGAACAAAAACTGCAATCGATCCCAAATTCCATCCCAATCATTCCAGGCCTAATCTCTGCTATGATCTCATGCTTAAACTACCAATTTAACACTACACACATCCAAAACAAAGATTCAAGCCTAGAACTCAAAGATTTCAACCCACGAATCCAAAGATCCCACTTTTCACACCCAAACCCTATCATAGCAGTTAAATCACAGAAAAGGAGATTCAAGGGTGGGGATTTGCAGGAATTCACATATACACCAACAGTAAATTAGATTTTCAACATATGATGGCCAAAACATCGAAACAATAACACACAATTGCACATAATTCACAAAAGATAGACAAGGATAGAATACTGCATGGTGATCCAATTTTGATACAAAAATAGGCCTTTTTTCTTCGCAAATCGCAGGAACTTATAAGAAGATTACTTGCCTTTGATTACTGATAATCAGAATGAACAACGGAAAGGATTTGGATTGACTCCTGAAGGCTATCTTCCTCGGCTATACCTTGAAGAAATCGGCTAGGGTTAGGAAAACACCAGAGTCGACGTTTTCTAAAAAGTGATGGGGAGAATGGACATTCTATCAGTTTTGTTATGGGGAATGGAAAAACTGGAATTCTTAAATTGTATTTTACTTAAATCCTTTTTCTTTAATTCTTAATCCTAATATTTAATTCAAAATTAATTGCTAATTAATAGGTTATTAATTTCCTAAAATCTCTTCTATTATTTAATTAAGTTCCGGAGGGTGCGGGGCATAACATTCCACCCCCTTACAAAAAGTTTCGTCCTCGAAACTGACATACCTTATTGGAAGAGATATGGATACAACTCCTTCATCTGCTCCTCAAGTTCCCATGTGGCTTCGCACTCCATATGGTTACTCCATTGAACCTTGACATATGGAATCACACGTTTGCGTAGAACTTGATCTTTCTTGTCTACGATCTTCACAGGGTACTCTTCATACGTGGCATCATCCTTAACTTCCAACGGTTGAGCCTCAAGAATATGATTCAGATCCGGCTCGTATTTCCTCAGTTGCGAAACATGAAACACATTGTGGACTTGCGATAAAATTGGAGGCAATGCTAGTCGGTATGCTCTCTCTCCAACCTTGCCAAGTACCTCTATGGACCAATATACTGAGGGCTTAACTTGCCTTTCATTCCGAATCTCGCAACTCCCTTGGTGGATGAAACTCGTAGATAAACCTTTTCACCATCCTCAAACTTCAAGGGCCGTCTTTTAGAATCCGCCTAACTTTTACTGCGATCTTGTGCCACCTTTAGTCTCTCTATTATAATTCTCGTCGTCTCGATAGTCTGCTCAATCAACTCTGGTGCAGTGATCGTCCTTCCCCAACTTTGTCCCAACAAACCGGGGATCTGCACTTCCATCCGTATAGGGCCTCAAACGGTGCCATACCAATCGCACTGTGGTGACTATTGTTGTATGAAAATTCCATCAGCTTCAACATGCTATCCCAGTTCCCTATAAAGTCCAACGCGCATGCTCTCAGCATGTCCTCCAAGGTTTGGATGGTCCTCTCTGACTATCCATCCGTCTGAGGATGATAAGCTGTGCTCATCCTTAGTTCAGTGCCCATAGTTTTCTGGAAAGCCATCCAGAACATAGAGTGAATCTGGGATCACGGTCAGACACAATGCTGACGGGAACTCCATGCAAGCTTACAATGTTATCCATATATATGTGGGCCAATTTCTCATAAGAAATACCATGCGGCATAGCTATGAAATGAGCTGTCTTTGTCAAGCGATCAATAATCACCCAAATCATCTCATTCCCACTTCGGGTTTTGGGCAACCCCATCACAAAGTCCATAGTCACATGTTCCCACTTCCATTCTAGGATCTCTAGTGGCATCATCATGCCGCCAAGTCGCTGATGCTCCGCTTTGACTTGTTGGCATACCAGACACCTCTCGACATACTTCGCGATACTTTTTTTCATTTCTATCCACCAATAATTCATTTTGAGGTCCTTATACATTTTTGTGCTTTTTGGGTGGATAGACAACCTTGAGTTATGAGCTTCACGTAGCAATTCCCTTCGAAGCTCTCCTTGTCTGGCACGCATACCTGGTTATGAAACCATAGACTTCCATCTTCTCTTAGCTGAAAATCCCTTGCTAGTCCCATGTTCAACTTGTCACGGATTTCCTTCAGTGTCGTATCATCATATTGAGCTCCTTTTATTCTGTCTACCAAACCTGGGGTTATAGATAAGGCCGTAAAAACATTCACCATTGAATCCACCACGTCGAGACCAAACTCCTAAATCTCTCGTTCCAAAGGAGAATGTCTAGCATGGCTAGACTTTCTGCTCAACTCGTCTGCCACTCTATTGGCTTTATCAGGGTGATAGTTGATGGTTAGGCCATAATTCTTAAGTAACTCCAACCATCTCCTCTGTCTCATATTCAGCTTTTTCCGCGAGAACAAATATTTCGGGCTCTTGTAGTCAGTGAACACGGCACACTTTTCTCCATATAAGTAGTGTCTCCAAATCTTAAGGGCAAACACTACTGCTGCGAGTTCCAAGTCATGCATCGGGTAGTTCTGTTCGTAAGCTTTCAGCTGTCTCGAAGCGTAAGAAATGACTCGTCCATTTTGCATCAGGACACATCCTACAAACAGAAAGTTAATTCACGTCCGGTATATTTATATAATGCAACAATTATAGTTATATACATACCTAGTCCTTTCTTGGACGCATCATTATAGATCACGAAGCCATCGATGCCAGAGGGTTGTGCCAATACCGGGGCCGTGGTCAATCTGTTTTTGAGCTCGGAGAAGCTCTGCTTGCATTCTACAGTCCACTCAAACTTAGTTTTCTTCTGGATAAGTCGGCTCAGTGGAACTGCAATTGTCGACAATCCTTCAACGAACTTCTTATAGTAGCCTGCTAGGCCTAGGAAGCTTCTGACTTCTGTTACGTTTGTAGGTCTTGGCCATTCAGTGATGGCTTCCACCTTCTTAGGGTCCACCGAAATTCCATCCTCAGAAATCACGTGACCTAGAAAGTCACACTCCTTAGCCAAAATTCACACTTGCTAAATTTGGCATACAGCTTCTGCTGTCTCAAAATCTCCAACACCACTCTCAAATGTTCTGCATGGGATTGTTCATCAGGGGAGTATACCAAAATATCATCAATGAACACCACCACAAACCGATCTAGCTTCTCTCGGAACATGGTGTTCATTAAATCCATAAAAGTTGCTAGGGCATTAGTCAATCCAAAAGGCATCACCAAAAATTCATAATGCCCATATCAAGTACGGAAAGCGGTTTTAGGAACATCACTTGCTTTCACGAGTAACTGATGGTACCCCTAACGAAGGTCGATATTTGAGAACAATTGGGCACCCTTTAATTGATCAAATAAGTCCTCAATCCTTGGCAGTGGGTATTTATTCTTAATCGTTACCTTGTTCAGCTCTCTATAGTCAATACACAATCTCAAACTGCCATCTTTCTTCTTGACAAATAAAACAGGAGCTCTCCAAGGTGATACACTGGGTCTGATTAACTTCTTGTCTAAAAACTCCTGTAGTTGACCCTTTAACTCCTTAAGTTCAACTGGGGTCATCCTGTAAGGGCCTTAGATATAGGCTCAGCTCCTGGGATCAAATTAATTTCAAATTCCACTTCTCTTGATGGGGGTACTCCAGACAAATCATCTGGAAATACGTCTTTAAATTCGTTGATCACCGGGATCTGGTCAATAGAGGGAGTTTCTTGCTTAGCATCCATAGCATAAACCATAAATCCCTCTGCTCCCTTTTGCAAAGCCTTAAAAGCCTTAACCGCAGTCAAATAAATTTTTTTAGGGGCCTTTGTCAGCTTGATATTTCCTTGCACTGTTACTTCATTCATATCGGGATCCTTGATGGTTACTTGTTTTAGCCTACAGTCAATGTTGGCATGATACTTAGTCAATCAATCTATGCCCAATATCACATCGAAATCCCGCATTTCAATCGCAACCAGTGTGGTGGGAAATACTTTCTCATCCAACTCCAACTCACAATCTTTGTATTGTTGATGTGAAACCAGTACTTGGTCGCCAACTGCCTGCACTCTGAAGGGGGTCTCAAGCCACTCCGGCAGACAATCAAGTCCTTTGGCAAATTTCTTAGATACGAAAGAGTAACTTGCACCACTATCAAATAACACGTTCGCAGGCACTTTATTTACTAGAATAGCACCTATCAACGATGAACATAGCACAGATAATCTCACATAAAACAAATTTAATTCCAACTTAAATAACTAGAATTTTAACTTAAGTCATACCTGTCACGACATCGGTGTTCTCCTGCACCTCGGCATCCGTCATGACATGCACTTTGGCATTGGTCTTGGGCCTAGCTCTTTGTTGCTGCGGTGGCCCGGCGTCTCCCTATGGTCTCTGCTTCCACTCGGGACAATCGTTTATTCTGTGGTCAGTCTTACCACACTTAAAGCACGCTCCCGTCTTTTTCCAGCATTCCCCAACATGATTTTTCTGACAATGTGGGCACACTCTGGGCGTCTGACGATCAGGCTGACTCTGTTGTGGTGCCCTTTGAAACGGTCCTGCTTGACCTCTCCGGGGAATTTTGACCCAACATCTGGATCTACCTCCACTCTTATCGTCCCTCGGCCTCTTGCTGGTGTCGTCACAAGCCTCTCTAGGCTGTGACCTACGCATATCACTCTCCACGCGATAGTAAGCATCAAACATTTCAGCAAAAGTTTTCAAACTAGACCCTGCTATAGCTGTTCGGATGTGGGGGTTCAGACCTTTCTCGAACTTTAGCATCTTCATCCGGTTGTTTTCTAGCACCATGGGCGTGAACTTTCCCAGGGCGTGGAACCTGTCAGCATAGTCGGAAATAGACATCCTGTCTTGCTCCAACTTATCAAACTGCCTCATCTTCTCCAAAATGGCAGTCTCGGGCACATAGTAATCCTTGTAGGCCTCAACAAATTGTCTCCACAAGATAGGGGGAGTCATTTTCGGAAGGATGCCATTCCACCAAGCATTGGCACGGCCAGTCAGCAGGGGTGAGGCCACATCCACCTTGTTTTCTTCAGGCACTTGCACTAGCCTGAAGCACGTTTCTACTTCCTCCAACCAGAATTCTGCCACTTCTGGGTCTGTGGTCCCCTTGAAAGTTGGGGCATGCATCTTTTGCATTTCTCTAATATAGCAACATATACCGTGTTGAGGCGGTGGTGGAGGAGGTTGCTACTACTGCTGCGCAACTCCCTGCGCAATCACCGTTATAGCATCCATCAGGCTTGGGGCATTACCATCTGCGGTGGCTGTGGGTTTTGTTTCCATTGCCACCATTTCCAGGGTTTTCTCTTTAAGGAGGCATCTTTCTGCAAGATCAATGCTTATTATCATTTAGCATTTCAAAAGATAATACTGAAGGCTCATATACGTCGCACAAACGGAACTACATACCTTAAGAAGAATAAATTTATAATCATTAGTTAGATTATATCGCACTCGCACACACCCAACCTAATTCATCTTATATCTAGGATCGAGTACTTACACCTACGGATCAACTTAAGGTCAAAATCATAGCTTAAGACTCTATATGACATAACCTAGGTCTCCGAGGTAGATCTGAAGCCTGGGCTCTGATACCACCTGTAGCGCCCTGGCCCAGACAGTGGACCCAAACTGGTGCGCTCGTCGTAGCCTACTGAGAGGGCTATAAGACGTCATTACTCTTACATACACATCATCATTAACGTAAGAGAAATAAGCGGAGAGACACTTACAAATTAAAATCTAAGTCGATCAAATATATATTCTGCCAAAAACATAAGTAAAGGAAACTGTTTGTGGTTGCAGCCATCTAATTCTCAATGAATGAAAAAAAGTTGAAATAACCAATAGTTGTCTAGGATAATTCTCAATATAGGCTCTAAGTAACCCATTCAACCCACTCGCCGTCGTCCTCTATGAAAATCATGTCATATCTGGGCTCATATGCAAAACAACGGGTAGTACCCTTAGCGAAAATGCTAGCAAGTAACCTGCTTATAAGACATACGAGATCATCTCATGGCAAGACATGAGTGAATATCAATATCAAGAGGAATAAGGGCACATGTCCTTAGTAGCTCAAAAGTTCAGAATTACGTACATAGTAAAAGAAAAGACAAGTAACAAGCAAATAAACAATGATTCATTTACGTATCAATCATACCGGAACGAAACATATGATGCCTGACGTTTCAAAGAATGCTCTATATTACACAATTCCAGATGCTTATGCAATACTTTCCAAAACAGTGCAATCATGTCACAATGCCCGGTCATATAATTTTATACCCTGTGATGGGCCACAGCTTGTCTTTTACCCTGTGACACATCACAGCTTAACTTTATACCCTGTAATGTTCCTTAGCTTGTCTTTATACCCTGTGTCACATTACAGCTCACTTTATACCCTGTAGTGGTTACAGCTTGTCTTTATACCCTGTAACACACCACAGCTCATTTCACAAAACTTTACACCCTGTGCCAAGGCACAGCTCTTATCAAAACATGATGCAAATGCAAGTGCCATGATGCAAATATGCACACTCAACATATCATTCAATCACTCGAGGCTCATCTCATTCACACATTCAAGCGTATCACTACATGTTCAAGTCCACCTTACATAAACATACATACTAGGGGTACAAATGAGGAGGTAGACACCCTTACAAGCTCCATTTGAACCTTATTGAGCCTCAAACATTCATTCTTAATCCCATAGGTCATTCACGCTGAAGCCCAATTCAAACACCACACGAAGTCCTCACCGTTGATTCACCATCTTAGGTCGCGTTCCCAAGATATACACTAGCCTCAATCAGGTCCTAAGGAGCCTCTAGTGTCCCCCAATCGGTCCTCTAGCTTCTCTTTTCCTTCTTCTATTTTCCCACAAAACTGTATAACATCATCCCCTACATCGATCGATCGATGTCACATCATCCCCTACATCGATCGATCGATGTCCATCAGAATACTTTCTGCTTCACATCATACCCTACATCGATCGATCGAAGTGACTTCATACCCTCACATCGATCGATCGAAGTCCATCAGAATACTTTCTGCCTCACATCAGTCTCTCAATCCCCCTACATCGATCGATCGATGTGACATCATACCCTACATCGATCGATCGATGTCTACGATTCTAGAAAAGAAACTCTGCGATTTCTGCAGAAACTGCAGAACCAAAACTCCAATCAATCCCAAACTCCATCCTAATCATTGCAGGCCTAATCCCTGCTATAATCTCATGCTTAAACTACAAATTGAACACTACACACATGCGAAACAAAGATTCAATCCTAGAACTCAAAGATTTCAACCCACGAATCCAAGGATCCCACTTTTCACCCCCAATCCCTATCATAGCAGTTAAATCACAGAAAAGGGGATTCAAGGGTGGGGATTTGAAGGAATTCACATATACACCAACAGCAAATTAGATTTTCAGCATATGATGGCCAAAACATCGAAACCATAACATACAATTGCACATAATTCACAAAAGATCGACAAGGATAGAATACTGCATGGTGATCCAATTTTGATACAGAAATAAAGCTTTTTTTCTTCGCAAATCGCAGGAACTTATAAGAAGATTACTTGCCTTTGATTACTGATAATCAGAATGAACAACGGAAAGGATTTGGATTGACTCCTGAAGGCTATCTTCCTCGGCTATACCTTGAAGAAATTTGCTAGGGTTAGGAGAAAACAACAGTCAACATTTTCTGAAAAGTGATGGGGGGAATGGACGTTCTATCATTTTTGTTATGGGGAAGGGCAAAACTGGAATTCCAAAATTGTATTTTACTTAAATCCTTTTTCTTTAATCCTTAATCCTATTATTTAATTCAAAATTAATTGCTAATTAATAGTTATTAATTTCCTAAAATCTCTTCTCTTATTTAATTAAGTTCTGGAGGGTGCGGGGCATAACACATTCCATCCCTATTATAGACTGATTTTCGGGTTTAGGTACTAAGTCTCACATGTTGTTCCTGGTGAATTGGTTTAACTCCTCATGCATGGCATCTATCCAAGATATATCATCTAAGTCTTCCTTACCATTCTTAGGTTCTAAGTGTGAGATTAAGCTATGTCCTTCAGTTTGACTACATGTTCTAACCCCAACACTTGGATCCCCAATGTTAAACTCTCTAGGATGTTTATGTTTATCTTTTATAAGCCACCAATTTCTTGGTTGACTAGGTTCACCTTCATCTTATTCAAATGTTTCATTTGTGTCAACATTATCGTATACAAATGGATCATTAGTTATATTATCTTCCAAATGCAAAATTTCTTTATTTATTTCAGCTAAGGGTTCATGCATGTCTTTTTGAGAGGGAGTTGGTTCTAGATGATCACATACTGGCTCAAGTAATACATCATCATCGAACATATTTTCAACATTATTTTCATGTTTATGTTGAGTTTTATCACTAACTTCAAATCATGCATTTTCATTGAATTTCACATATATAGATTTAATTATTTTTCTAAATGCAGGATTATAACACCGATATGCTCTAGAATTAGTTGAATAACCAACAAATATGCAATCAGTAGAATTTTGTTCAAACTTTTCTAGATTATCCTTAGTGTCCAACACAAAGCACTTACAACCAAAAACTCTAAGATAATCTACCTTAGGTTGTCTATTGTTTAACAATTCGTAAGGTGTTTGATTTAATTTCTTTGTAACGAAAAGTCTATTTATTATATAACATGCACAACTAACAGCTTAAACCCATAAATATTTAGGTACTTTGTTTCCACACAACATTGTCCTTTCTATTTCTTGTATAGTTCAATTTTTACGTTCAACAACTCCATTGATTTGTGGTGTTTTAGGTGGTGATTATTCATGTTTTATTCCATTTAATTCACAAAACTTGATTACATCTTTATTTTTAGATTCTCCACCTCTATCGCTTCTAATTCGTTTAACATTTTATTCATAAAGATTTTTGAGTTGCTTGCTAAGAGTTTCGATTTCAAATGGAGCATCGCCTTTGTGTGTTAAGAACAATGTCTATGTGTATCGTGAGTAATCATCTACTATGACACACACATAGTAGTGTCCACCTAGACTTCTTGTCCTACTTGGACCAAATAAGTCTATGTGAAGCAATTCTTGTACATAACTAGTGCTCACTTCATGTTTTGGTTTTAATGTTTCTTTAATATGTTTTTCTTTAATACATGTTTCACACATTTGAAAATTATCTAAGTCTAACTTAGGCATGCCTCTAAATAAATTCTTCTTAGATAACTTTCCAATAGTTGAAATTCCTATATGGCGTAGTCGTCTATGTCATAAATTTACATCTAAGTCATGTGATATTAAACACTTAACCTTAGCATCTATCATGTTATTTAGTGAAAGTGTATAAATGTTACCATCCCTATTTCCTTTTAATATAATTTCTTCTTTTTCATTTGTTATATCCCAAGAATCAGGGAGAAAAGAAACATAATAACCGGAATCTATAAGTTGCAAAATGCTTAATAAATTATAAGAAAGATTTCTTGCTAACAACACATTTTGTATTTGAAATGTGTTAGGATCCCCGATTGTTCCTTTTCCAACAACTTTTCCTTTGTTGTTGTCACCGAATGTCACTTGTCCTCTACTCTCGATATGTTCCAACTCGGTGAATAGTTTGGGTTTGCGCATCATATGCCTTGAACATCCAGTATCTAAAAACCATTTGGTTTTTAGATTCTTTGACTTTGCCTCCTTGCATTCCTTGCGATTTTCCAACAATGGAGACAAAGTTTTAGGTACCCTTTACCTGGGTCCTTGAATGTTAGGGCCACCACCCTTGTTTAAATACCCTTTGGGTATCCAAACCTGGATGTATCTTCTGGGCACATATTTAAAATTATTGTAAGTTGAATAATACAAAGGATTTTCATGTACTTGTCCATTCCATTTAAAAGATGATGCATGGTTATACATGTTAGACCTTGGTTGATAATTATTATAGAGTGGCCGATTTTGAAAGTGTGTATAAGGCATATGATTTTGTTTCTTATATGGTGCTATGTATGTGTGTTCATATGATTATGTCTATATGGATTATAATAAGTTGGTTGCATTTCATTATGTCTAGTCACATTTGTATAAATATAGGCATAATTTCTAGGTTGTCTAGATGAAAAATTTTGCCTAGTTGGATATTTATTTGTGTGTGCTTTTGTGGGTGCATGTTGCATTTTTTCCTTGGAGTATGCAGAAGAAGTAGTAGAATAAGGTGTAGGAGGCAAAGTTGATTTTGTTATATTATACGACAACTTAGACTTAGATGATAAAAAGTTAGTCTTTTTGCCTAACTTGTCATTTTCTTCTTTATACCCTAAACCCTTTTTATCATTTCCATACTTTTGTGATGATATAAGTATGTCAAGCATGTTCGTGCCAGATTTAAATTGTTCTAATATTTTTCTAAGTTTAGTTTAGAAGATTTAAGTTGTACTATCTCATTTTCACAACTTTCTAACTTAGATTTCAACATACTATTTTCAGTTTGTAATTTTTGTTCATTTTTACTATATGATTCAATTTTAAGCTCTGAAGAATCAAGAGTATTCATAGACACTTGTTTAAAAAATTCTTATTGATCGGAAAATTCCAAGTTGGACGTCTTCAACTTGTCATTTTCCTCAATTAGTTTCTTCTTTTTTGTAGAGAGCCTTTTACAGTGAGCATAATTCTTAGAAATTCTTCATACATTTCATCAAATGACATTTCATTGTAAGAATCTTCAGCAGATGAAGAACTTACCTTGTTTGATACGAAGTAGACTTGAGCTTCCTCAGTGTCAGATTCTGAGTCAGACGAGTCGTTTTACGTGCTTGCCTTCGTTTCTCGTTTGGCTCTTCTTGACTTGAACTCCTTTGTCTTAGTCTTTTGTGCCTCCTTGTCCTTAGCTTGTTTATTATTGTTGTTATTATTATTATTTTTCTTTGTGGTGCAATCATATGAAATATGTTCTTTTTGACCGTATTCGTAGCATTTTAACTCTTTATTATACCACTTGTTATTAGAGTTTTTCTTAGTTTGAGAAGAAGTAGAAGAAGATTGTTTTCCATTTCTATTTGGTCGTTTGAAAAACTTTCTAAGTTTTCTAGCTATTAATACTGAATCATCGTCTAATTCATTATCACTATTACTACCATCATTACTTGTATGTGACTCAGTTGATTTGAAAGCAACATACTTACCGGATGATTTAGATGATTCGGACTTTCGTTGGTTCAGTTTTACCTCATAAACGCTAAGTAAACCGATCAATTCATCCATTTTAGTGATTGATTTCGTTTCTTCAATTGTCGTGACTTTAGGATCCCATTCAGCAGAAAGGCTTTGCAGCACCTTTTGAACCTTCTCGTTGTTGGTAAATGATTTTCCTAAAGCTTCAAGGGCATTGAAAATGTTAGTAATCCTCAAATCCGTAGATGTTATGGATTCGTTCGGCAACATTTTGAAAGATTCAAGCTCAGACACAAGCATGTTTATCTTTGACTCTTTTACACTGCTAGTACCTTCATGCTTTATTTCTAAAGATTTCCACATGTCGGTGCACTTGTGCAATTTGACACATATCATGCAGTCCGTTTAAAAGTAATTGCATAGCTTTAGCATTCATGGATATTTTCTTTTTATTTTCAGAAGACCATTCATTTTTATATTTTTCTATTTCTTGTGTGACTCCACTAACTTGTACAATTTTAATTGGAATGTATGACCCATATTCAACTATAGACCATAAATCAATGTTTATAGACATTAAGAATAGCCTGATTCTAAGTTTCCAATAAACAAAATTATTTCCATCGAAAAGAGAAGGACCTTGTGTAGACATACCTTCCAACTCACCATTATGAGAAACTATGACCATTGTATGCACCTTAGACTTGATATTAGCAGGCTACATTGAATTGTTGTTTCTTGGCCTTGTCTTGTTTGCATGGTGTTGAATCTTGCTTCCTTGAGTGGCGTTGGTGTAGCGCCCCGGCCCGATACCGTCATCGGAACCAGTGCACCCGCCGTAGCCTACTATGAGAACTACGAAGCGTCAAGCAGATCAAACGTACATCCTTCATAATGTAAGATAAAAACCAGCGGAAACGTCATAAAATTTAAACCTTCATCGTCGATAATACAACCAGAAACTGCAGCGGAAATAAAAGGTGTTTGTTCATCTAACCAACATAAGTTCTAGATCAACATAATAACAACGAGTTTCCAAACTTAAAGAAAGTAGTCCAGCATCTATCTATTCCCCTGTCCGTCATCCCATTGAGCCCACTCGCCATCGTCCTCGATGAATATCAACTCATATTCAGGCTCACCTGAAAAAGGAATAGAGTAATTGTTCTTAGCGAAATTATCGCCAGCAAGTAACCCGTCTATACACCTTACGGAATCACACACGTCGAGTCACCAGTGTATAAAACATTGCCCAAAAATAAGGTGCTCGGGTTAGCAAATAGCATCTTAATAAGAATTTCTCAAAGCAGATAAAGCACATATATGTACACAGATATGAGAACCAACATGTATTAAAACAACGTATCACATAGCAAGTCATAAACTAGTCACGTTTCTTTCATGTCAATTCTTATGCTCCGTGTATCATGATGCATGTACTTCTTTAAAATCACACACAACACCCATGCATATGTCTTCTTTCATAAACATGTCATGCATGTCATTTCACAAAACATTTCATCACTTTACATATCATATTCTTCGCGTAGCAGAACTTTATACCCTGTGGGTGATCAATCCACAGCAAACATTACTTTATACCCCGTGCTGAAAGGTCCACGGCCCCATAACATATAACTTTATACCCCGTGCTGAAAGGTCCACGGCCCCATTACATATATCATATATCCGTGCTGAAAGGTCCACGGCCCCATTACATATATCATATGTCCGTGCTGAAAGGTCCACGGCCCCATAAAATAACTTTGTTTTCCGTGCTGATAGGTCCACGGCCCCATAAAATACTTTATACCCTGCTGTTGATTCACAGATCACGCTTTTATACCCTGCTTCTGCAGGCGTGACTTTTATACCCTGTGATCAACCAGCAGCCATTTTGTCTTTCGAAAACTTTAACTTTTCTTGTAAATACTTCTTTCGCAAAGCAAATCTCAAATCAAATGCAAGTGCCCATGTCATGATGCAGGATGCACATGTAACTTCATATCAAACATGTAACACACACACATACACCGTACATATCAAGTGTGCAGTCTTGCACCTCAAACAATCCATGTTCGTATCTTTCCAAGCCCATTCGTCTTACCAAATCACTCGGGATTCAATCTTATTCTTACATGATCAAACTTACCATCTATACCTCAATTACACCTCAATTACCTTTGCGTTTTATGTTCAAAAGAAGTGTGTAAGGTTACTACACGTACATAGGGCACCAACAGGGTCAAAAAGACTTCCAGTAGAGTTGGAACGCTACATGAAGCGCCTATAGTGACTTAAAGCGCCTATTCTAGGCGTTCGAAGTGTTCGGGGATGTTGCGTAGACATTGAACGCCTACATGAAGCGCCTAATGTGACATAGAGCGCTTTATGTAGATGTTCGAAGTGTTCGGGGATGATTCAGGACACATTGAACGCTACATTAGGCGCCTAATGTGACATAGAGCGCCTAATATAGGCGTTCGAAGTGTTCTGACGGTTCTAAATTGCAGTTTTTCTGTACGGGAAAGCTTCTGGACACATTGAACGCTACATTAGGCGCCTAACGTGACATAGAGCGCCTAATGTAGGCGTTCGAAGTGTTCTGACGATGCCAAACTGCAGTTTTTCTGCAGTAACTTCCTCTCCAACACCCTCCTTGTTCAACCCTTTCATTTTCAACACTTAAAGATCCATCTTAACATCTAGATTCATCTTACTTAACACACATCTAAACATGAATTGATGCCTAGTCATGCCTAACAATATCCACTCTAGCCTTCAATCATTCACAACCTTCAAACGATCTCATCAACTTTCCCAACCCAACAAGACTACAGCAATGTCTTCACTCATCTCTCAATTTCCTGCACTTACTCTCAACGTTCAAGTGTAGACAATCAACATAAGAGTAGAGCAAGACAATAAGCACATCAAAATATACACTTTTATGGGCATGCTTGACAACAACAAAGCACCACACAACTATTTTCAGAACTATGGCCCAAAGAACAAGACTTTACACAATTAGCATCAAGACTTACATATAACAAAGCATTTAAGATAGACAAGACAAGAATACTAATGTGTGATTCATGTTTTCTCTTTGTAAGAACATAGGGCCTAAAGTATCAAAATTTACGTAAAGCGTATAGAAAGATTACTTGCCTCGGAATCGAGATAAGCTTACGAGTGTGTGCTAGAATTTCGAGACGAATTGGACCTAGGTTAGCCTTCTTCTTCTTCTTCCTTTCTTCTTCTTCTCTCTCTCTTCTTCCTTTTCTTCCTCCTAGGCGTTTTTCCCTCTCCTCTTTTGTGCAATAACCTTCCCCTATGTTGAGATGGGGAGTTATACTAAAAGTGGTGTAACTCCCTATCTCTTAGTAGGGACCTTTTAGGTAATTTCTATTAATTACATTTAATTCTATTTTGAACCCTTCTTTCTTATTCTTCTATGTTTTAGGTGACTAAGTCTCATAACCTACAAAATTAATTAAGTTGTATTTAAGGTTGACCTCTAAATATTGAAAATCGTGCCTAAAAGTCACGGGGTGTAACATTCCACCCCCCTTACAAAAAGTTTCGTCCTCGAAACTTACGTACCTTAGTCGAAGAGCTGAGGATACTTCTCCCGCATTTGTTCTTCGAGCTCCCAAGTGGCTTCACGTTCCGTGTGATTGCTCCACTGGACCTTTACATAAGGGATCACTCACTTCCTCAACATTGATCCTTTCGGTCCACAATTTTCACGGGTACCTCCTCCTATGTAACATCCTCCTTGAGTTCCAAAGGTTGAGCTTCAAGTACATGACTTGGATCCGCCACGTACTTTCTTAATTGTGACACGTGGAATACATCGTGAACTTGCGCCAACACTGGAGGTAATGCCAACCTATATGCCAAGGCTCCTACCTTCTCAAGTATTTCATAAGGACCAATAAAGCGAGGACTTAGCTTGCCTTTGACTCCAAACCTCATAACGCCCTTCGTGGGTGATACTCTCAAATAAACTTTTTCACCCACATCAAATGCCAATGGTCGTCGTTTGGAATCTGCCCAACTCTTATTGCGATCCTGAGCCGTCTTGAGTCTTTCCCGAATGACTTTCACCTTCTCTAGCGTCTTCTCCAATAGCTCAGGTCCGGTGATGGTCCTCACGCCTACTTCGTCCCAATAAACCGGAGACCTACATTTCCTTCCATACAAAGCTTCAAAAGGAGCCATGTCAATCGCGCTGTGGTAACTATTGTTATAAGAAAACTCCATCAGCTTTACCATTCCATCCCAACTCCCTTTAAAATTCAACACGCAAGCTCTTAGCATATCTTCCAAGGTTTGAATAGTCCGCTCGGACTGTCCATCGGTTTGGGGATGATACGCCGTACTCAACCTTAACTCTGTACCCATGGCTTCTTGGAATGCTGTCCAAAACTTAGAAGTGAACCGTGCATCTCGGTCGGACACTATACTTACCGGGACTCCATGCAAGCTAACAATACTGTCCATATATAAACTCACTAACTTGTCAAGAGGTGCTTTACTTGAAACGGGTAGGAAATGAGCAGACTTTGTTAAACGATCCACGATGATCCAAATCATGTCACATCCACTTCTTGTCTTTGGTAAACCCGCTACAAAATCCATTGTGACATGTTCCCATTTCCATTCCGGGATTTCCATTGGCATCAACAATCCACCGGGTCGTTGGTGTTTCGCTTTGACTTGTTGACACACCAAACACCTCTCTATGAATTCCGCAATATGTCTTTTCATCCCAGACCACCAATAGTATCGCTTGAGATCTCTATACATCTTGGTGCTACTGGGATGTATTGATAACCTCGAATTATGAGCTTCCTGTAAAACTTCCTTCCTAAGTTCGTCAACATCCGGCACGCATAATCTTTCCCTAAACCATAAGATCCCACCCTCCTTGGTCCGAAATCCTTCAACTTGACTATATTTCAACCTTTCCATTATCTCACTTAGAGCCTTGTCTTCCTTCTGAGCCTCCTTTATCCGATCAATCAAACTCGGTGTGATAGTCAATGTTGTCAAAACGTTCACTGTAGAGTCAATCAAATCCAAACCAAACTCCTCCATCTCTCTTTCCAATGGTGATTGCCGCGCATGGCTGGACTTCCTACTTAAGGCGTCGGCTACCTTATTAGCCTTTCCCGGGTGATAATGAATAGTTAGGTCATAGTCTTTTAGCAATTCCAACCATCTCCGCTGCCTCATATTCAATTCCTTCTGTGAGAACAAATACTTTAGACTCTTATGATCCGTGAATACCGCGCACTTCTCTCCATACAAATAATGCCGCCAAATCTTCAAGGCGAACACAACCGCGGCCAGTTCAAGATCATGTGTGGGATAGTTTTGTTCATAAGGCTTTAGCTGTCTTGAGGCATACGCGATGACTCGTTCGTTTTGCATTAAAACACAACCTACAAACAAGGTGTTAGTCTAAACATAATGGGTATACAAGATCATAACCTTATACTATAATTTACGTACCTAACCCGTTCTTTGACGCATCACTATAAATCACAAATCCATCCGTTCCAGAGGGTTGAGCCAATACTGGAGCTGTCGTTAATCTCTTCTTAAGCTCCGTGAAACTTTGCTCGCATTCCGCCGTCCACTCAAACTTGGACTTCTTTTGAGTAAGGCGACTGAGAGATACGGCAATCCTCGAGAATCCCTCAACAAATTTTCTGTAATAACCTGCTAGACCCAAGAAACTTCGCACTTCGGTGACATTGGTAGGTCTAGGCCATTCAGTTATGGCTTCCACCTTCTTCGGGTCAACAGCAATCCCCTCTTCTGATATCACATGACCCAAGAAAGCCACACTTCTTAACCAAAACTCACACTTGCTAAACTTTGCATAAAGTTGTTTCTGCCTCAAAATGCTTAGTACGGTTCTCAAATGCTAAGTGTGAGTTTGCTCGTCAGGAGAGTACACAAGAATATCATCTATGAATACCACTACAAACTTATCCAACTGTTCTCGAAAGACGGTATTCATAAAATCCATAAAAGCCGCAGGGGCATTTGTCAATCCAAATGGCATCACTAAAAATTCATAGTGGCCATACCTTGTGCGGAAAGCTGTCTTTGCGATGTCCTCGGCCTTCACTCGCAACTGATGATATCCTGATCGGAGATCGATTTTCGAGAAGATCTTGGCACCTTTGAGCTGATCAAATAAATCTTCGATTCGCAGAAGGGGATACTTATTCTTGATGGTAACTTTATTCAACTCTCTATAATCGATACAAAGCCTCATGCTACCATCCTTCTTCTTTACAAACAAAACAGGTGCTCCCCAAGGCGATACACTAGGGCGGATAAACTTCTTGTCCAGTAACTCCTGCAGCTGTTCCTTCAACTCTCTCAGTTCTGCCGGAGCCATTCTATAAGGAGCTTTAGAAATAGGTTCTGTTCCTGGAATCAAGTTGATCTCGAACTCAACTTCCCTCGGGGGTGGTACTCCTGGTAAATCTTCCGGAAACACATCAAGGAATTCATTGACCACCGGAATTTGCTCAATAGATGGTACCCTCCTGAGTAACATCCATGGCATACACTAGGAATCCCTCAGCACCTTTCCTTAATGCTTTGCGTGCTTGCGCGACGGACACATATACCTTCCTGGGAACTTTCTTCCGTTCCGCATCTCCTTGAAATATTACCCCCTCCATCTTAGCATTCTTGATTGTCACTTGCTTCAACCGACAATCAATATTAGCGTGATTCTTGGCCAACCAGTCCATTCCTAATATGACATCAAAGTCATACATCTGAATAGGAATCAGTGTGGCGGGGAATGTTTGTCCTTCAAACTCTAATTCACAATCCTGGTACCGATGATACGAAACCATAATTTGATCTCCGGCCGCTTGAACACGATACGGAGTTTCTAACCACTCAGGCAGACTACTCAGGTGTTTAGTGAATCTCTTTGCTACGAAGGAGTGGTTTGCGCCGCTATCAAAAGGCACATTGGCAGGTACCTTATTTACTAAAATCGCACCTAAAGCCATATCAAGTTATACACGGAAAATTAAGCACATAATACTTAATTCATTAAAGATTTAAACTTAGTTTAAATGGTACCTGCTACTACGTCGCTAGCCTCCTGCACATCCGTATCCGTCATGAGATGTACACGGGCATTTGCTCTAGGCTTCGCTCTCGGCTGCTGAGCCGCCTCTCCAGGATTATTTTTCTTCATCTCCGGGCAGTCCCTAATCATGTGACCCACTTGTCCGCATCGGAAACATGCTCCAGCCACTTTCCTACACTCTCCAACGTGGTTCCTGTTGCAATGTGGACAAACTCCTACAGCCTGCTGAGCTACTTGATTCTAGGGTGGCAGTCTCTGAAAATTTCCAACTGGGCCTCTCTTCGGAATCTTGACCCAACGTCCGGGTCTTCCACCAACTCTCACATCCTCCCTTGGCCTCTTGCCTCTATCAGACCCTCCAACACTAGCTGCTCTTGTCGCTACTCTACGGAAATCGCTCTCAACCCGAAAACATGCATCTAGCATATCCTCATAAGTTTTCATTCCCGCATTCACTATCGCCGATTGTATCCTCGAGTCCAAACCCCTCTCAAACTTCGTCATCTTAAGACGATTATCAGACATGATCGCAGGGGCAAACTTACCCAAAGCATGGAAACGATCTGCATACTCCGACACCGTCATCCTTCCTTGCTCCAATCTGTCAAATGCTCTTATCTTGTCCAATATGGCAGTCTCCGGTACGTAGTACTTCAGGAAAACATCACAAAACTGTGTCCAAGAGATTGGTGGGGTCATTCTCAACACCATTCCTTCCCACCATTCGCCAGCCTTGCCACTTAGAAGGGGTGTGGCCACCTCAACCTTTATCTCATTCGGTACTTGCACTAGCCTAAAACATTTCTCCACCTCAGCCAACCAGTGCTGAGCCTCCTCAGGATCCGTACATCCTCCAAACTCCGGCACCCTCATCTTTCTCATCTCTCCATAAAAGAACCTGATGTTATGCTGTGGTGGTGGTGGAGGCGGAGGCTGATGCTGCTGCACATATCCTTATGCAATCACCGTCAGTGCATCAGTGAGCACCTGGGGTAACACAACTTGTGGTGGCTGGTTCTCCTGTCCATTGCCAGAGTTGCCTGTGTTATCTCTTCTTGGAGGCATATTTCGCTGAAAGGTTAACATTTCATTAGCATTCAGTAAGTACAAAAGGTTACTGAAGGCTCGAATGCGTACTAATAGGTGAGGTGTGTAGTACAACTATTAATACAAAGTTAGGTAATAAGACGCGCTCGCACACACCCAACCCATATCATACTTAACCACTAAAGAGATCAACACTTATAACTAAAGATCAACCTTAAAGGAGAATCATAGCTTAGGTGTCTAAAAATCATGAACCTAAGTTTCCGAGATAGATCTGAAGCCTAGTCTCTGATACCACCGGTAGCGCCCTGGCCCGATACCATCATCGGAACCAGTGCACCTGCCGTAGCCTACTATGAGAACTACGAAGCGTCAAGCAGATCAAACGTACATCCTTCATAATGTAAGATAAAAACCAGCGGAAACATCATAAAATTTAAACCTTCATCGTCGATAATACAACCAGAAACTGCAGCGGAAATAAAAGGTGTTTGTTCATCTAACCAACATATGTTCTAGATCAACATAATAACAACGAGTTTCCAAACTTAAAGAAAGTAGTCCAGCATCTATCTATTCCCCTGTCCGTCATCCCATTGAGCCCACTCGCCATCGTCCTCGATGAATATCAACTCATATTCAGGCTCACCTGAAAAAGGAATAGAGTAATTGTTCTTAGCGAAATTATCGCCAGCAAGTAACCCGTCTATACACCTTACGGAATCACACACGTCGAGTCACCAGTGTATAAAACATTGCCCAAAAATAAGGTGCTCGGGTTAGCAAATAGCATCTTAATAAGAATTTCTCAAAGCAGATAAAGCACATATATGTACACAGATATGAGAACCAACATGTATTAAAACAACGTATCACATAGCAAGTCATAAACTAGTCACGTTTCTTTCATGTCAATTCTTATGCTCCGTGTATCATGATGCATGTACTTCTTTAAAATCACACACAACACCCATGCATATGTCTTCTTTCATAAACATGTCATGCATGTCATTTCACAAAACATTTCATCACTTTACATATCATATTCTTCGCGTAGCAGAACTTTATACCCTGTGGGTGACCAATACACAGCAAACATTACTTTATACCCCGTGCTGAAAGGTCCACGGCCCCATAACATATAACTTTATACCCCGTGTTGAAAGGTCCACGGCCCCATTACATATATCATATATCCGTGCTGAAAGGTCCACGGCCCCATTACATATATCATATGTCCGTGCTGAAAGGTCCACGGCCCCATAAAATAACTTTGTTTTCCGTGCTGATAGGTCCACGGCCCCATAAAATACTTTATACCCTGCTGTTGATTCACAGATCACGCTTTTATACCCTGCTTCTGCAGTCGTGACTTTTATACCCTGTGATCAACCAGCAGCCATTTTGTCTTTCGAAAACTTTAACTTTTCTTGTAAATACTTCTTTCGCAAAGCAAATCTCAAATCAAATGCAAGTGCCCATGTCATGATGCAGGATGCACATGTAACTTCATATCAAACATGTAACACACACACATACACCGTACATATCAAGTGTGCAGTCTTGCACCTCAAACAATCCATGTTCGTATCTTTCCAAGCCCATTCGTCTTACCAAATCACTCGGGATTCAATCTTATTCTTACATGATCAAACTTACCATCTATACCTCAATTACACCTCAATTACCTTTGCGTTTTATGTTCAAAAGAAGTGTGTAAGGTTACTACACGTACATAGGGCACCTACAGGGTCAAAAAGACTTCCAGTAGAGTTGGAACGCTACATGAAGCGCCTATAGTGACTTAAAGCGCCTATTCTAGGCGTTCGAAGTGTTCGGGGATGTTCCGTAGACATTGAATGCCTACATGAAGCGTCTAATGTGACATAGAGCGCTTTATGTAGGTGTTCGAAGTGTTCGGGGATGATTCAGGACACATTGAACGCTACATTAGGCGCCTAATGTGACATAGAGCGCCTAATGTAGGCGTTCGAAGTGTTCTGACGGTTCTAAATTGCAGTTTTCCTGTACGGGAAAGCTTCTGGACA
The DNA here is from genome assembly GCA_036186865.1 of Eustoma russellianum. Taxonomy (NCBI): domain Eukaryota; kingdom Viridiplantae; phylum Streptophyta; class Magnoliopsida; order Gentianales; family Gentianaceae; genus Eustoma; species Eustoma russellianum. The sequence continues at coordinate 9,588,306 of AP025045.1, forward strand.
CATTGAACGCTACATTAGGCGCCTAATGTGACATAGAGCGCCTAATGTAGGCGTTCGAAGTGTTCTGACGATGCCAAACTGCAGTTTTTCTGCAGTAACTTCCTCTCCAACACCCTCCTTGTTCAACCCTTTCATTTTCAACACTTAAAGATCCATCTTAACATCTAGATTCATCTTACTTAACACACATCTAAACATGAATTGATGCCTAGTCATGCCTAACAATATCCATTCTAGCCTTCAATCATTCACAACCTTCAAACGATCTCATCAACTTTCCCAACCCAACAAGACTACAGCAATGTCTTCACTCATCTCTCAATTTCCTGCACTTACTCTCAACGTTCAAGTGTAGACAATCAACATAAGAGTAGAGCAAGACAATAAGCACATCAAAATATACACTTTTATGGGCATGCTTGACAACAACAAAGCACCACACAACTATTTTCAGAACTATGGCCCAAAGAACAAGACTTTACACAATTAGCATCAAGACTTACATATAACAAAGCATTTAAGATAGACAAGACAAGAATACTAATGTGTGATTCATGTTTTCTCTTTGTAAGAACATAGGGCCTAAAGTATCAAAATTTACGTAAAGCGTATAGAAAGATTACTTGCCTCGGAATCGAGATAAGCTTACGAGTGTGTGCTAGAATTTCGAGACGAATTGGACCTAGGTTAGCCTTCTTCTTCTTCCTTTCTTCTTCTTCTCTCTCTCTTCTTCCTTTTCTTCCTTTTAGGCGTTTTTCCCTCTCCTCTTTTGTGCAATAACCGTCCCCTATGTTGAGATGGGGAGTTATACTAAAAGTGGTGTAACTCCCTATCTCTTAGTAGGGACCTTTTAGGTAATTTCTATTAATTACCTTTAATTCTATTTTGAACCCTTCTTTCTTATTCTTCTATGTTTTAGGTGACTAAGTCTCATAGCCTACAAAATTAATTAAGTTGTATTTAAGGTTGACCTCTAAATATTGAAAATCGTGCCTAAAAGTCACGGGGTGTAACAGTTGGCCTGGCTCAGATACGAATTGTTGGACCGCGCACCTGCAATAAACACCACTAGAGGGGGTGAATAGTGGTTAGCGGAAATTACATTACTACCCTTGATTAAAATCCCCTTTGAAAACAGAATCTGAGACCACTTCGGATACAAAACCCGTTTTTAAAAAATTCAAAAATTAGTATACACATCTCCAAAAATTATGAAAATTTTCCAAACTTAACTCAGTGTCTTTAACATACTCTATCCAAAGTTCAGATAAAAATAAAATAGTTTGACCCATCAAACAAATAAAAAGATTCAGATAGTCAATCTGGACAAAATTGGACAGAATGCTGTTGATTTTTGAAAACGTGTTTCTCTTTTAATACTCAACCAAAAAGGTTTTTCTTTATACCAAAACACTCCTTAGGATGTCTAGCTTATGTTTCTATAATGCCCTGACCTTAAAGAATTCTTGATTAAAACAGAATTCATGTTTTCTCAAAACTGGTCAGATTGCAGCCAGATTGGAGCAGTTATCTTGCAACGGCTGAAAGACTAACTTTACTTTGCTCAAATCAAGTTATTCTTGTTGCAAATGAAAGCTACCAGCCTGAAGTATAGCTCTACCAAAAATCACAAATTTGGAAAGTATTTTGCTATTTTTACAAAACGTGAGAAATTGCGTGAAATCTGCAGTGAAAATAGGCAGAAAATAGAAAAATGTAAAGAAGCCAAGAACACCAAAGATTTATCCTGGTTCGGTCAATGTGACCTACACCAGTCCCAAGAAATACCTTTCCTTGGATTTCACTATGGTATGAACCAAATTACAACAAGAACCAAGCTTGATCCTTGGGTTAAACACCAACCCTATTTAAGACTTGGATGAACACGTCTATGCAACTCTTGGTTGCAACACCTCTATCACCTATTGATGTAGCCTTATAGATTTGGATAATCAATTTCACAAATGAGACACAAGAAGGCATGTGTTGTGTAACTCAACAACAATATGAAATGAAACTCCTTACCTACACAAAGAAAGAATCAAGAAGAAGAGAATAGCAAGAATGATCGTCTAAGTTTTCTTGAAAGTTGTGTTCTTCTTCTCACCTTTGCCTTCTATTTATAGGGTGAAATGAGCCTTGTAGAAAAGAACTCCAATGTGTCACCATCTTCATCATCAATACTTAAGTGTCTTAATACTATCGGTTGACTACATAAACATTTTGTACACTTGGCAAAATGAAACAACATATTGGTCCACCTTGGACACTCATTTGGTCGATTTTTTCACCTGAATTTGTCTTCAAAACAATGAAGATAGTATAGTAGGATAACATGGCATAAGTTCCCCACTATCCCCTCAACTCCATAGCATGAGAATAGGCATGTGATTGTTGAATAATTCAAAAAAAAAATCAGCTGCAAACCTCCTTGACTAGCCTTTGTTTTGAATTCAAAATGTCCAAGTTTGCAATTTTGCCAACTAGCTTCCTTTTGATTGGTCTAATAGTCACCAAGTCATAAAATGAGTACACCATCATTTCCACTTGTATATTCATGTTTTTGAGGCTGTATATATGTATATCAACTCATATTTTTGAAGAAGAAATCAAGAAATAATAGCTGACAAGATTATGTCAACATATAACACAAAACTTCCCATTTTTCTCCTTGTATATTATGGTCAATTTCACACCTTTAACACCTTTAAATTATCTGAAAAATGTTGATTAATATCTTCCAATAACATGTAGAAGAAGGTCTTCAAGAAAAAATAGAATGTGACATGACAACTTGTCAAATATCCTGCTACTGTCGATAATATCATCAATTGAGAAAAATAATAGAAAACCACCAAATAATCTTCAAGATAATTATATATCAACTTCAGAATGAAGATAATAATATACTAAAGAGATTCTTTGAGTAAAAATACCAAAACTGCCCTCAGGTTTTAAATGATCAAAATGCCCCTGGTGATAGAAACTCCAGAAATGACCCGGATGGTCTGGAATAGATATAATAACATCTTTTTCATGATAAATAAGATAATAACGTGTCCTTGAAATATTTTCACCATGTCACGTTCTTACAAGACTCAAAGTACCAATTTTGTCCTTTTTGGTAAGTTGTAGAAACTTCTAAGGCACATTAGTCACAAGACATTTATAATCATCAAAAATACATAATATCAACATAATGAACATATATAAATCATGTAAAAATGAAAACAACCATTTTATCACATTTTAGAAAAATATTTCTAAAAATCATAGACATCGATCGATCGAAGTGCCTTAGCTTCAGAGATCGATATCTCACAGTGAGTCGCAGAGTTTGTCCCTGACTTACATCGATCGATCGAAGTGAGGGTTCAATGTACATCGATCGATCGATATGTCTCACAGTAAGGTTTTAGTTTTTCTATGCCTTACATTGATCGATCGATGTGAGGGATCGAGGTACATCGATCGATCGAAGTGCAACACCTGAGAGATCGATGTCATTTTTATTTACTTTTTTAACTCTTAATTATGTGTGAATTTTTTAAGTATCCACCACTTAAAATCATGACCTTGAAAATTATCCAAACATATTTATCAACAATGACTTCGCCGTCTCTTGGAGTTTTGGGACTCTTATATACAGATGTAACATGATTTTGAGCCCTATGAGGCTGAAATATTCTCTTTCGGTCTTTTTGGGATGTCCGGATAAAGGTCACCAGCTGCGATGACTCTGAAACGTCATAACTTCATCGTCGCTGGATTTTCTAGGCTTTTTATATATAGCTGGAATTGTCATTCTAAGACCAATGACGTTGAAATGTTCGCTTCTGGTTGAGCTGGAACATCGGAATAAGGACTGTCTTTTCGAGCACCACGACGGACCAATAGACTCTCGTGGTCGAGCCTGAACGTCTGGAACAGGGTCACCGAGCATGCCAGATTTGAAAGGCATAGCTTCGCCTTTTGCTTGGAGTTTCAAGGCTTATTATATAATATTGGAACCATCTTTCAAAGCATTATGATGCCGCAATAAAATCTCGTAGTTGAGCCAGGACGTCTGGATCAAGGTCATTGGCCCCAGCGGCTTCGAAACGTTATTACTTCGTCGTTGTTTAGAGTTTTGGGCTTATTACATACCTGTTGGACCGACTTTTTGAGCTCTACGATGCTGTAATGTTCTTTTCTGATGGAGTCAGGACGTCTGGATCAGGGTCACCGGCCATTTTGGCTTTAAAGCGCTATAAATTCGTCATCCCTTGGAGTTTATGAGTTTTTTATATATAGTTGTAAGCGTCATTCTGAGACCTATGATGTTCCAGTATTCTCTTCTAGTCAAGCAGGGATATGTGGATCAGGTTCACCGGCTGTGGCGGACTAAAAACGCCATGATTTATCATCTTTTTGAGTTTCTAATCTTATTTTATACCGTTGGAACCGTCTTTCACAACGATATATAATAAGCCTATAAACTCCAAACAAAAAACAAAGTTATGGGGTTTGAAAGCCCCCACGGTCACTGACCCAGATTGGGATTTCTTGCTCGACTAGGAGAGAATATTACAGCATTTTCAAGCTCAAAAATATGGTTCCAACAATATATAATAAGCCTATAAACTCAAAGCAAAAAGGAAAAGTCATAGCGTTTTGAAGCCGCGGCGGTTGGTCACCCTGATCTGGACATCTTATCTAGACCAAGAGAGAATATTACAGCATCATAGTGCTCAAAAAGACGGTTCCAACTGTATGTAATAAATATAAAAACTGCAAGCAAAAAGGTGAAGTAATGGCGTTTCGAAGCTACCATGGTCGGTGACCATGATCTGGACATCCCGGCTCGACCATAAGAGTCTATCCAACGTCATAATTCTTAGAAAAATGGTTCTGACAGCATATAGTAAGCCCCAAAAATCCAAGTGACAACGAAGTTATGGTGTTTCAAAGCTGCAGCGACCGGTGACTCTGATTTGGAAGTCGTGGCTATACTAAGAGAGAGTATTGCAGCGTTATAGGGCTCGGAATGACTTATCAAATGGTTTATAAAAAGCCCTGAAACTACAAGAGACTACAAAGTTATGGCTTTTCGAAGCCGCCATTGCTGGTGACCCTGATACATATATCTTGGCTAGACTTTGAGAGAATATTACAGCATCGTAGGACTTGAAAGGAAGGTTCCAACCGTATTTTAATAAGCCTAGAAAGTGCCCACAATAGTGAACCTATGGGGTTTTTAAGCTACCACAACCACAGTAGTCTCACTTGGTCAAGCCACGACAGACAGATCAGAGTCACACGGCCGTGGTGGCTTCAAAATGCCATAACTTCCTCGTCTCTTGGAGTTTCTGTGTTTATCATATACCCTTGGAACCGTCTTTCAAACGTTAAAGTTTGGATCAGGACACTAGCCATAGCGACTTTGAAACGCCACAACTTTGCCTTGATGTTGAAGGTTTTGGGCTGATTATATATTGTTAGAATCGTCTTTCTGAGCCTTACGGTGATGTAATATTCTCTCCTGGCTGAGTGGGAACGTCCGCATCATAGTCACCATCTCTGGTGGCTTTGAAACGCCATAACTTTATCACCTCTTGGAGTTTTTGGGATATTTATATACCATTTATTTCAAGCCCAATGACGTTGCAATACTCTCCTAGTCGTTCCGCGACATCTGTTTCAGGGTCACAGGCCGCTGCAGCTTTGAAATGCGATAACTTTGTCATCGCTTGGAGTTTCTAGGCTTATCATATGCCGTTGAAACCATCTTTCTGAGCACTACGATCGGGCAATATGCTCACGTGGCTGAGCTGAGACATCCAGATCAAGGTCTGCCGCCGTGCCGGCTTCAAAATGATATAAGTTTGCCTTTCAATTGGAGTCTCAAGCTTATTATATATCGTTGGAACCATCTTTTTGAGCACTACGATGCTGAAATAGACTCTCGTGGTTGATATGGTTGTTAGTGTATGTGCCTTAGGCCATTGATTTGGATATTTATGTGTACATTTATTATTAATAAAGAGGTTTATTTATCATTATTTTTTGTTAGTATGTTAAAAAATCTGATATATGTTTATTTTTATAGAATAAAATAATTTATAACCAGTATGAGTATTGATTTGATAATCATGAGATGATTATATGCATGATGATAAAAATCAAATTCATAGATACTTGTAAAAGAACAATGTATTAGATAGACTCATCATCTCATGGACTAGCGTCATAAATAAATCTCATGATAATTATGTTTTAATTTTAGACTTGAGATTGTCATAGTTTCCAAGGTAAGGACTATTATATTTTGACATGATCAAACATTATTTGTAGCTGGATAATAATAAAGGTCATGATCGAATATGATAGAAATTATGGAGAGGATATTGAACAATCAAGATAGAATTTGTACCTCTCTTTTGAGAGATATGTCTTTTGGACCCGAATGCATGGTTTTGGTCATATGGATTGGTAGTGTGATCAATATCATTTGTTTTATCAGTCTACTTGGAGATCGAGTAATCATATGTTTTAACAATATAAGTACGACGTTGTCTATTGCTTATGTTCAAACTACATATCGTGTGACAAAGACATTATTACATGTACTATCAGCTCACACACAAGAATGCGTATGGGCAGGGATTAATATTATTAATATCAATATTAATGATCATCACCATTAGTATTATTATTTTGTTTTTAAATATATCTATACATTATTGGATAATATCAACAGAATCCATATCTGACATGGATTTTGAATGGTCTTATCCAATCCTAACAGAATCCATATTTGATATAGATTTTAATTGGCCTTAACCAATACAATATCGAATCAGATTTTAAGGTTTATATATGTCTGTATATATTGCTATATCATGTGATGGTGATCATGGAAAAAACAGAAAACCCTAAATCGTTTTTGAGAAAAATGAGTTCTTGTGTGGATACTAACAGAGGGTGATTGTATCATCACACCTCTTTCGTCTATAGATTACGAATCTACAAGAGGTTAGTTTTTTAATCTATTTCATCGAATTAAACGAACAACATGGATCTGTGGTAGGAAATCAGAGATCAAGGTTTTTCCACTATGCATTTTTGATAACAATGATCTTGTTGATTTCCTAACACAAGGAACATCCGGATCAGGCTCACTCGCCACGACAGCTTTAAAAAGCCATAACCTTGTCATTCGCCTGGAGTTTTTAGTCTTGTTATATACCATTGGAATAGTCTTTCTGAGCCTTATGATGATGTAAAATTCTCTCCTAGTTGATCTGTGACGTCCAGATCAAGGCCACCGGCTGTGACGGCTTCAAAGTGCCATAACTTTGTCATTTCTTGGAGTCTCTATGTTTTACATACCATTGGAAATTCATTCCGAGCTTTATGCCACTGCAATATTCTCCTCCGGTCGATCAGATCAGGTTCATGGCCTTCAAAACGCCATAATTTCATCGTTGCATTGGGTTTCTGGGATTATTATATGCCGCCGGAATTGTCTTTCTGAGTGATATATAATATGCCAAAAATCTCCAAACAAAATATGATGTTATGTGACTAGATCTAGATGTTCTGGCTTGACCAGGAGAGAATGTTACACCATTGTAAGTCTTGGAAAGACGGTTTCAACACTATAAATAAGCCATTTGAACCCGCAATGGCCGATAACCCTGATTTAAACATCCCGGCTTGACCATGAGTCTATTTCAGCACCATAGTGCTCGAAAAGATGGTCAATGGGATATAATAAGCCCAGAAACTTAAGCAAAAGTGGTAAGTTATAGAGTTTCTAAGGCCCGTGGTCGGTTCCCTAATCCGACATCCTGGCTAAACTCAAAGAGAATATTACAGCATTGTACGGCTCGAAAAGAGGTTCCAACAGTATATACTAGGCCTAAAATACCAAGAAAAAGGCAAAGGTATGGCATTTCAATGCCACCACGGCTGTTGACTTAGATCCGGATGTCCTAGCTCAACCACGAGGACTATTGCTGCATTGCAGTGCGCAGAAAGATATTTTCAACGGTATATAATAAGTCCAAAACTCCAAGCGAAAGGAAAAGTTATGTGGTTTGAAAGGCCACCATGTCCCAAGAAACGGACAATCCAGCTCAACCACGAAAGTTTATTAAGGCGTCGCAATGCTAAGAAAGATGGTTCCAATGGCATATAATAATCCCAGAAACTACTAGCAACGACGAAGCTATGGCTTTTCGAATACGCATCTGGTGACCCTGATCTAGATATCCTGGCTCGAATAAGAGAGAATATTGCGGCATTATATAGCTCCGAATGATGTTTTCAATAGTATATGTAAATCCCTGAAGCTCTAAGCGACGAGGACTTTATGGTATTTTGAAGCCGCCACGGCCGGTGATGCTGATTCGGACGTCACTACTCGACTAAGAGAGAAAATGACAGCATAGTAGGGCTCGGAAGGATAGTTCCAACAGTATTTTATAAGACTAAAAATCTGAGCAAAAGACAAACTAATGCGTTTCGAAGCTGCCATGGCCGATTAGCCTAATCTACGCCTCTCGGCTCAACCATGAGAGTCTATTGTGGTGTCGTGGTGTTGAGAAAGGAGGTTCAAGTGGTATATAATAAGCTCAAAAACTCCAACCGACAACATAGTTATGGTGTTTCAAAACAGCTGCGGCCAGTGACCCTGATCCGGATGTCTCTTCTCGACCAAGAGAGAATATTGTGCCGTCATAGGGCTCAAAATGACGTTTCCAATGGTATATAGAAAACACAAAAACCCCAAGCAACGACGATGTTATTGCATTTCAAAGCCGCACGGAACCAGTGACCCTGATCTGGACATTCCGGCTCGAGTAAGAGAGAATATTGCTGCATTATAGGGCTCAAAATGACGGTTTCAATGGTATATAAAAAGCCCAAGAAACTCCAAGAGACGACAAAGTTATGAGTTTCGAAGCTGTCTCGGCCGGTGACACTCATCCGAACGTCCTTACTCAACTAGGAGAGAATATTACAGCATCTTTGGTCTTGAAAGATGGTTCCCACGGTATATAATAAGCCCAAACATCCAAGTGAATGGCAAAATTATATCGTTTAGAAGCAGCCACGGTCGGTGACCCTCACCCAAATGTCCCTGCTCGACCAAAAGAGTCTATTACGGCATCGTAGTGCTGGGCAAGATGGTTTTCACGATGTAATAAGCCTAGAAAGTCAAAGAGATGATGAAGTTATGACGTTTTGAAGCCGCTGTAGTCGGACACCCTGATCCACATGTCCCTCCTCAACCAAGATAGGCTACGACATTGTAGGGTTTGAAAAGACAGTTAACAGTATACAACAAGCCCATATACTCCAAGAGATGCTAAAGTTATGGCGATTGGAAGCTGTCATGGTTAGTGACTCTGTTCCGGACATTTTGTCTTGGCCAAGCAAGAATATTATGGCGTCGTAGGGCTCACAAAAACGCTTCTAACAGTATATAGTAAGTCTGGAAACTCCAAGCGAGAACGAAGCTATGGCCTTTCGAACCGCCGCTACCGGTGACCTAAATCTGGACGTCCTGGCTCAACCTGAATAGAATATTATAGCATCATAGGACTCAGAAAGATGGTTCTAACAGTGTATAATAAGCACAGAAACTCCAACCAACAGCAAAGTTATGGTCTTTTGAAGACGTCATGGCCGCAATAGTCTCGCCTGTTTGCCGCAATAATCTCGCTTGATCGAGCCAGGACGGACAGCTCGGCGTCACTGGGCATGGCGGCTTCAAAATGCCATAACTTTTTCCTCAGTTTGAGTTTCTGCGCTTATTATACCCTTAGAACCATCATTCATTGCCATACGTCGATGGAATACTCCCCTCTAGCTAAGCCAGGTTGCCCAGATTAGAGTCACGGGCTGTGACGGATTCAAAATGCCATAACTTCGTCTTTTTCTTGGAGGTTTTAGGCTTATTGAATTCCATTGGAACCATCTTTCCGAGCACTATGATGATCAAATATTCTCTCCTAGTCGACCCGAGACGTCGGATCAGGGTCACTGGCCACGACGGTTTCAAAATGCCAGAACTTTTTTGTTGACTGGTGTTTCTGAGCTTTTTATAAACCATTTGAAACATCACTCCGAGCCCAATGACACCACAAGATTCTATCCTGGTGGAGCAGGGACTTCTAGATCAGGTTAAAAAGCTGCAGTCACTTCGAAACGTCATAATTTCGTCACCGGTTAGAGTTTCTGTGGTTATTATATACCGTTGGTGTAGGACCTGTATAGCACCACCAGAAGGGGGGTTGAATAATGGAAACTTTTGAAACAAAAACCTCACTTCTGAAAGCAATTTCTGTTTTCAGATTCTGATTTGAAATAATCAAATGACCTAGTTACAGACCTCCAAAAATTATGAAATTCCGTGAGAATCTATTTTCAGATGTTTTGAGTATCTCATAAAAATTTCGAATTACAATTCAACTCCTAACCCCTTGAAACACGTTTTTGGTCAGATTGCGGAAATCTGCTAGAAACAGTACTCCAAATTGAAAATTTTATTCCAATTATTTGGTGGCTCCAAATGGTCTGAAACTTTAATGACAAGACCCTCATGATATTTATTTTAATGGGTTAAAAAAGTTTTTGAAAATTCATTTGGGAAGTATGTGAATCATGTTGATGTTCACAACCTTTGCAACTCTGAAAATCAGATTGTACTAGCTCAGAACTATTCAAGTTTGACTGACATATACTTATCCAAATGAGTTGAAACTTGCGCCAAATGAAAACTAGGAGTGTACCTAGGTTTCTGAAAAATTTTATGATTTTGTAAATGCGTTTGCTATTTTAACCTTTGCGATGAAATTGATGCAGAATGCTGGAAACTGAAAGTAAAGTGCAGTAAAGTAAAGACACCAATGATTTTATACTGGTTCGGTTAAATCAACCTACTCCAGTCTTCGAGGACACCTTCCTCGGTTATCACTAAACACAATAAACACCTTACCAGAATGGTGACTGAAGTTACACACTAACTCCACCCTTTTACAAACAATACAATCGAGCAAACGAAGCACGGACACCACTACCGATTGAATGAAGATTTGATCACACCTTGATCAACCTTTTGCAACAATGAATGAATGTGGGTTGTATATTCAAAGCCTATACAATATTTAGAATATATGAACAATAGGATTGAGAGAAGAAGAAGAAGAAAGAAAGGTTGAAGAAGAGAGTAGTAGATCTTTTTGCACTTGAGAGAAATGTGTTGTAGCCTTAGCCTTGTTTGCACTATTCTCCTCCTTTTATCCACTTCATGGTCGCCCCCTTAGAGCTTCTTCCATTCTTGATAATTCTCTTTAATGACCTTGGAAGATTGTCTCGTGTAGAGATGGCACCCTCTTGCTCACTTGGCACACTATGATTGGAAGGATGACTTGACCTTGCTTACTTGTCACTTGATGATTGGTCCAACTTGGCATCCTTTAATGAGCTGTAAAATCTAAAAAAAACTTACAAAACATGTGCAAAAAGTAGTCAAAATATTGCCATTACAAACCTTCAATGCCTTGAATTTTGGGATACAAATTGAGCACCATTAAGCCACAAAATCAGGCACTCTTAGTAGCATGTGCTGAAATTTTCAGCATGTGGCTATTTTGAATTCTTTCCATATATAGTGTCCTCTTTTATTTCACTAACCTTGTGTGACATATTCTTCACCAATTGAGATACCAACTAAGCTCCACCTAGGCTCCATTGAAACTGAAATAGTCGTGTAGTATGACTTGGCCATGTGCTGAATTTTATTTTAGTAAGCTTTGTCAAATAATGCACAATATTTATACATATATGGTAAATTGCAATCAGCCCAAGTTTGAATTTTCTAGAACACTTTAACATGTCTTGAATGTGTAAAAATTTTCTAGATACATGTTACATCTCATGCCAAAAAAACGTTCCATGTGCTGTGTTCCTAGAAAACCAAATTTTCGGCTTTCGTTAATTACACGATTTTTCTACGATTAAATTCAAGCTTCTTGCACATGTCATATATGTTATGTCACACATAATAATCATAAAATAAAGAGTATATTCAGCTCTAATGGCTGATGGAGAAGGCGCCCCATGTGCGTAAAAGAATTGAATCTGAAATCTCCACAAATTTGGCATAAATTGTGGGGGATTTATGTGTGCCAACATGGAATGCTTTAGTGGATAATTTGAACATGTGACCCACGACATTTTTGGCTATTTTTGAAGTATATGGGCTAGACCTCTTTATATGGCAAATACATGACACGTCAGTGAAGTTTCAGTAGTCATCCGATACGACAATTTTTGGTTTATGACCTTGTAACTTGTCGTTATAATTTTGTAATCACCATGAATTATATCATATTATATAAGACATGAATATACTCATAAATATGAGGTGTATATAGTGGTGTGACGTCGACATACGTTGTAATTTATGTAACATGTCAGTAGTACGTCGAAATATATATGTATTGTGCCTTTTAATAAAAAAATATGAATATATGTATAATTTATATATTATGGCGTGTGAAGAAGAATAGGGAGGATACTTTCAATTTCCAAATTTGTTGCCATAAAGCTTTGTCCAAATATGTCTCCATTTAATGAACTAGTTAGTTTATTAAATTAAGCACTTCACTTATTGAACTAGTTTGGTTCATTAATTGCGCCACCTGAAAGTAGTACACCGACAACAAATGATTGCCATATGATGTAAGCTTGAATGCTTCAAGGCTTGTTAGTACGGAAACAATATATATAAACATATGAAGCATGTATGTCACATAAACGTGTCAAATAATATTTTTGTCATGCATTTCGTAAACTCGTACCATTTAAATAATGAATTTGTAAATCATTCACACTTTTTCTCAACAATCTCTCCCTTTTGATGATTTACAAAATAACATTGGTTCATGATTTAAATATAATTGCTCCCTTCCAATTATGCACAAATTTGAATTTTGAATTTTATAGTATCCTGTGCATCGTATGCTCCACCTTAAATCATGCTCTCTCTCCCCCTTAAATCATGCTTTTCACTCCCCCTTTATTTTGTAAATGGCATCAAAAGCACATGTAAGAATGTAAAGAAATAGCAATATATAGCATATAGAAATCATGCATTTCAAGTGCGTTCCTAAGGGTTATTAATTCAGCCCTTTGCAAATGTACCTTTTGGTACCCAAACTTGGGTGACTTTTCTAAGTCTTCCAAAAGGTAAGAAAAGAGATGAAGAAGCAATATAATAGATGTTCGATGCAAATCTGTTTGACATTTGGCCGAGAATGCCATCATGCATGTAGCGCCTTGCCCGGGACAAGGGTCTCGGCACAGTTCATCCGCCGTACTCAACTAGGAGGAGTACAAGGCGTCATCTTCGTACATGTAAAAATTGTAATAACATGTATCGATTAGCGGAAACAAAATGAGATAAGCTGAAATAAACGTTAACCAGAGTACATCCTAATACATCCGCATAAGTGTCATTAATACATCCACAATACAAAATGTCAAAATACAAGAGCTGAATATCAAAAATACAAAATAGACTGTAGCCAGCTACTAATCAGCTCCATAAGTCTAATCCCTAGGCTCGTCCTCAATAAAATACGGTTCAGGGTCTTGTGGATATGTGTGGTAATATAAAGGGGTGAGCAATAAAGAATCGCTCAGCAAGTCGTTCCGCCTAGGTTCGTCAAGTGGATCATACATGGGGGTAGGGTAATGGGTGATACAGTATGATGAAGTACAGTGAATCATAACACTTAAATGTAACAGGAAGAATGAACACAGAGTGGTTCCTGCACAATACATATAAATGTAGGCATGGAAACAATCATGCAGGTATCATGTCAAGCATCAATATAGGAAGAGAGCATGATAATGTAAACATGTAATTCTAGTAGACAAAAGGTCTTAGCTTGTTTGTTCTTGTATGCGTTCTTCTTGGTTTGTCTTTGTCATTTTGTAGTATTTCTTGTATTACATTTGAGGTTCTTAGCTTAATGTTACTTAGTACATGGGACATGATCGTGACATATGCAAGGGAAAACCTTTTCTGACATATGTAGCGAAAAGCCTTTTCTGAAAAGAAAACACTTATTTCTTACTTGCATAAACATGACATGACATAACATGGGTGGCTATAGCACTTTCCATAACATGAGAAAGGTACCCACGACATACCGAATGATTCCCTGAATAGCCACGAGTACCGTTTATGAATTTCGATGGTCCAACCACGATGTTACATCATACGTACATAGGACAAGCGGTGACACGCTATTGCAGATATCCTGTGTCTGAGACATGGTGTTACACACAACGATAACGTATTTGCCCCTGACGTCCTCCCCCAGGACCAGACATTAGGCAGCCCTCCATACTAAACATCATAGACGTAACAGAAAAGGCAGAGAACCCTTACCCCGGGCAAGGTATTACACTCAGCGTGCATATCATGCGTATAAAAATAGTTACAGAGCCCTTGTCCTAGAGAAGGTGTTACACTTACCTATGAGTACATGCATAAGTCATACGGAATCAATCATCTCGCGGTATGAATTCTTGCAAAAACATGCGGACTTAAAATATTTCATGCAGAGATCAAATTCATAAACATATTTCATGATACTTGAAAACATGAGGACAATATGCATGACGTGGACTTTCCTTGGTAAGTGTCTTCATGGTTATTCTTGATTGGGCCAGATTCTTAAAGATACTTAAGTAGACATTGCTTGATTAGTTGGTGTAGTTCTTGTGTGGTGTAATATCATACATATGCAATTAGCTTCTTTGCTTTAGACATTTTCAGGAAATAGCATACTTATATTTTACATGTAACAATCAAGATGTTGCCAATGGCGGTAACATCTATAATAGATTGAGTTATATTCATGGAACCATACATTAGGACTTGAAGGATTTTTATATTCAAGATGTTAGTCATTCAAATCATATTGCGTTATTCATTAAACTAGACTTCAAAAGTTCTTAACTCTTATTTACATGATAGGTCAAAGATTTCCTCAACTATAGGTGATGTCCGAATTTTTGGGCTTAGGGCCGAAAGGCCCTCTAGCCACAATTTCATGTTATTCCTTCTTTTCTTGCAGAAACTCATTGGATTTATTTATTTTACACATTTACACTTGGTGCTAGTATTATGGTCCCATAAAAGAATTAATTTACACTTGGACTTATTAGGCTAAATACCGAAAATGCCATTTGGGCCGAAATTGTGTGGCCCAAAAATTTTAAATTCCATAATATGTAATTGTGTCACTTATGGCTATTTTCTTTTCTTAATTGTCCCATTCCATAATAACAAAATATTTCTTGATAATAATTGATACATCAAAGTCACTTATCTTTATGCATTGGCCGAAAGTGGATTGTTCAATATGAAATTTCCTCCACACTAAAATAAATCTTGATATTCATATTGAGTCTAACATATGCCAATCATGCTAAATGATAATATACTCACAACATATCATACATACATATTTGTTATCACCAAATATGAAGGTGCATAGATAATGAGCATACCAAATTAACATACAAGCACATAATATATCTCACATTATGATCATGATCATGCTAGACATAACATGCAACATATTAGGCTAGAAAATAGAGATTACTATGACATTTCTCCTTTCTAAGACCATGATCATTAAGATACACACCGTGATGATGGTGATGAAATCATGGCTTAGGTGGGAGGCCCTTGGACCGTCCCCTATGTGAGTGAAAATGGACATACCAACACTTACAATGACAAAGATGACATCTTTTTAGACATGCATATGGAAATGGATGATTTATGTCATCTTGAGAGTACAATCCTTTAATCTTCATGGAAATCCTCTTTTCCACATATGCATAAGAAGAAGATAGACATGCATGTATTAAAATAACAAAGAAGAACATTCTCAGTACACTCCTTAGCATCTCATCCTCATATGTATACCATCTATCATTCAAGTTGAGAAAGTAAAATGACATTGTCATCTTAATGGCATGCACGGCCTACATGACCAAGTGATGGTCTAATCCCATCTTGCATGTTGAATTTAATTATTACTCTAGGCACATTTGATAATTCTACTCAAGGAAAGAGCACATACATCTACAATTTCAACATGCAAGCTTCCATTAATGCCATCAAAACTTAGAATTCATAGTTTTAGTTGCATGTATGATCCAATAGTTGTTAGTGAGCATGCTAATCTTCATTTCAAATTTGCTTGAAGAAACTAGGAGGAAATACTTGCCTTGGTAGCTTTACCCTTAGACTAATTGAAGAAAGATTGCTTCTTTGGCCCCTAGTTTGAAAGTTACGGCCTTGAAGACTAAGAGAAAGGAAAAATTAGTTCCTTTTCGGAATTAAGATGAGAGTTTGAATGTACAAAATCATTTCTACGTGATTCTTACCTTGGATATCTTGGATGCTTCTACTTGTTCCACTAAAATTCCTCATATCACTTTATAGATGCTCACGGGTAGAGCCCTTCCATGAAGAGATGATGAGTCTTGTGAGGAAATGTATGATGAGGAGGAAGTTTAGAAAGGAGAAGAATAGTTTTTACCTTTAAGTTTCTTGAATGTGAGCTAAACTCCTTACTTGAGAATGGAAGAATTCTCTTCCTTGAGTGATTTAGCAACCTCGGCTGAAGGGGATTGAATGGAGAGAGAGTGTATGTTTGGATTTTGGGAAGAGAGATGGAGTGAAGAGAATTATTGTAGTGAGAGAGAGAAATTTTCCAAATGAAAGTGCGAATATCAAGTGGGAAAGGAAGAGTAATGTAGATAACTTATGCTTGGGGGTGTTGGACGAAATCTCATAGGAAAAATGGAATGATTACCTTTCTTGGGTGGATAAGTGAGAGGAGAAGTAAAAGGACATGCATGAAAATTGATTGGGCATTGGCCTTACAATGTGTAAGACTTGCCATGATTATGGAAGAATGAGCAAAGGAAGGAATAAAAATTTCTTGGAATGAATAATGAGGCCGGATAGGGTAGTAGCTAGGGGAAGTGATGGATCTTCTTGGGTTTAGAAAAAGTATTGTGCATGAAATTGTATTGGTGGTATTTAGCTTGTATAAGAAATGGAAGTGAAAGATGCCATTGGCTTATTCTCTATTGAGTTCATTGCCGAAAACTTTAGTATTAGTGGGGGAAATTTATGTGTTTCTTAAGATTAGTGCAAAAATGGAGAATTCCTTGTTTCATGTGTTTTGATTGGTTTTCAAATTACTTTGTGTAAGATTTGGGTAAAGGAACTTTTCCTTTGATTTCTTGCTAGTGCCGAAAAGGTAAGAAAAGAGGTGATGATGAATACTTTTTGTCTTGTTATTTTAATAGCCAAAATATTTGGATGAAGCCCCATTGGTAACAATCTTACTTTGTGTAAGAAGGGTAATGACTAATGTGAGAAGTAAGAGTGAACCTTGGGCCCTTATTTTACCTATGACCGAAATTTGGAGAATGAAAAATGAAGTCTTCATCATTTGTATTGGTTGGAAATATGAGGGTGTTTAAGGGGTATATGCCATGCATCTCATTTGGTTGGAGGAATCTTTCCAATGTGTAAGAGAATATTCATGATTGTGGGGAGAGAAGAATTAAAAGAAGATAAGTAAGTGGGGTGTAAGAAAAAGAAACCTTGCATGAAATTCTAGTGGTAGATGTGTTGTTTTGAGTAGGACATGGTAAAGATAATAAAATGGCAAAACCTTTGGGAAACATGGGCGGTGGCCGGATCAAGGGTTAGGGTGCTAGTGGGTAGAATTTAACTATCTTGTCCCATCTTACTATGGCTATTTCTTTTTTTCTTTAAATAAATTCCTACTAAGAGTTGTGTAATTCCTTATATGTTAAATTTATGTATTCTTATGTACCTTCTAAGCTTTTTAAGGAGTTCTTAAATGTTTATTTATGGCACGATTACATCTTTATGCTAAATGCGATACAACGATTGTATTCTTATTCTACCATGAGTCCTTTTCCCACTAGTCCGTGAGTGCGAGTCGTAACAGTCTCTCTCCCTTATAAAAAGTTTCGTCCTCAAAACTTGACTCTCCTACCAACGTTATCCTTAAGACATGTAACGAGAACCTTACCGACAGAATGTCTTGATTTATTACCCTGTCTTCTTAAAACCATGCCTATTTGTTTTGAATAATTTTCACTCGTAGAGTACAAAACTGATGTTTAAAACCGTAGTATTATTTTACTCCCCCTAACATGTCAAAGGTTTTGATCATGGATAGGTTAAGTATGTCAGTATACATGCAGTTGCACCTGTCCTTCCGAAATTCCTGATTTGACTGTCTTAATTAGGGTGATTCATTTGCGAGGGTCCTTGTCGTGGTCGCACTGGTATATATGGTATCCTAATTCTTTGAGGGCATTTTCTTATCCAATGTCCTGTCTCACCACACTCGAAACAGGCATTAGTCCCAAAATGACATTCGCCAGTGTGCCGTTTCCAGCATCGTGAGCATCTCGACATCACTGTTGGTTGGGGATAGGGACACCATCTTTCTGTTCCATTCCTTCTATTTCTTTGCTGATGATTTAAGGAAGAGATAATTCGTTCTACTCTGTAGCAATTTCTTAGTCATTTCTAAAAGATGTCAGATTGTAGCCCAACCATCCAGTTTTGAATTTGAGGATCAAGACCATGATGGAATCTTATCATCCTGAGGGTGTCATCACTCATGATTTTCAGAAGATACCTTCCTAATTTGACGAACTGTTGAAAGTATCCAGAGACCGAAACACCTACTTGTTGTTTCAGGTTGTTAAATTCTTCCACCCTTTGTTCCAGCAAAGCGGGGGAAAGATAAAATGCACAGAACTCTTCTATGATGTTTGTCCATAACACTGGCGGAGGCAATGTTCGTATATAAGTTCTCCACCATTGTCCATCCCGCTCTGTTAGAAATGGCCAAACAACCTGTACCTTTGCCTCCTCAGGTATATTTATCCGGCAAAAACCATCCTCTATCTCGTCCAACCATTGCTCTGCTTTTTCTGGGTAAGGTTCTCTGTGAAAATTTGGTACTCGGATCTTGAATAACAGTCCATAGTAGTATGCAAGACTCTTCTGTGTCTGTAGTTGAGGTTGGGAAGGGGTAGGGGCTGGAACTGGAGTCGTCTGAGTTGGCGGTAATTCAGCTAGCTGTCTCAGTATATAGATAGCCTCTATGACAATGCGAACTGTCTCTACTGTAGAGAGTGACCCGGTGGGTGTAACGAGTGTCAATGTTACTTCCATTGATCTTGAAACAGAATTCCTTCCTGGTGATGTCAGTGGTGGGGTATGGCTGCCTGATCGAGATGTCATACTGCAGAAATCAATACCATATTCTTATTAGTCTCTATTGAGAAATTTCCTGCTAGAATTTATCTATTATCCTTCTTGTCATACTTTTCGTAACTGCTCTAATTTACACATACTGACTCATCTTATCTTCTACGTAGCCTAAGTACCCATCGTCATTTAGATTATGTTGTTGTCTTGGACAGTTCTACTCAGACTATACGCTCTTTGCTTAAGTTCTACAATCATAATCTAGGTTCTAGGATCATAACTTAGGTACTCGTCGTAACTTAGCTTATGTGGTCCGCTTCGAATCTGGAGCCTTTGGCTCCGATACCACCGGTAGCGCCCCGCCCGGAACTAAGGTCTCGGCACGGTTCACCCGCCGTACTCTACTACTAGGAGTACAGGGCGTCATCTTCATACATGTACAAACCGTAATAACTTGTATCGATATGCAGAAACAAACGTTAACCAGAGTACATCCTAATACATCCGCATAAGTGTCATTATTACATCCATAATACAAAATGTCAAAATACAAGGGCTGAATATCCAAAATACAAAATAGACTGTAGCCAGCTACTAATCAGCACCATACATCTAATCCCTGGGCTCGTCTTCAATGAACTCTGGTTCAGGGTCTTATAGATCTGCGTGGTAATATAAAAGGGTGAGCGATAACAAATCGCTCAGCAAATTGTTCCGACTATGTTCGTCAAGTGGATCATACATGGGGGTAGGGTAACGGGTGATACAGTATGATGAAGTACAGTGAATCATAACACTTAATGTAACAGGAAGAATGAACACAGTGGATGCTGCAGAATACATATAAATGTAGGCATGGAAACAACCATGCAGGTACCATGTCAAACATCAATACAAGTAGAGAGCATTATAATGTAAACATGTAATTCTAGTAGACAACTGGTCTTAGCTTGTGGATTCTTTGTTCTTGTATACGTTCTTCTTGGTTTGTCTTCGTCATTTTGTAGTATTTCTTGTATTACATTTGAGGTTCTTAGCTTAATGTTACTTGGTACATGGGACATGATCGTGACATATGCAACGGAAAACCTTTTCAGACATATGTAGCGGAAAACCTTTTCTGAAAAGAAAACACTTATTTCATACTTTCATAAACATGACCTAACATGGGTGGCTATAGCACTTTCCATAACATAAGAAAGCTACCCATGACATACCCAATGATTCCCCGAATAGCCACGAGTACCGTCTATGAATCCCGATGGTCCAACCACGGTGTTACTTCATACATACATAGGACTAATAGTGGCAAGATATCGCAGAGATCCAAGGTCCCAGACACGGTGTTACACTCAACGATAATGTATTTGCCCCTGACATCCTCCCCTAGGAGCAGACATCAGGCAGCCCTTCATACTGAACGTCATAGACGTAACAGAAAAGGCAGAGAACCCTTACCCAGGCAAGGTGTTACACGCAACCTGCATATCATGCGTATAAAAATAATTACAGAGTCCTTGTCCCAGAGAAGGTGTTACACTTACCTATGAGTACATGCATAAGTCGTATGGAATCAATCGTCTCGCAGTACGAATTCTTGCAAAAACATGCGGACTTAAAATATTTCATGCACAGATCAAATTCATAAACATGTTTCGTGATACTTGAAAACATGAGGACAATATGCATGACGTGGACTTTTCTTGGTAAGTGTGTTCATGGTTATTCTTGATTGGGCCGGATTCTTACAGATACTTAAGTAGACATTGCTTGATTAGTTGGTGTATGGTGATACAAATCAATCTCATAGATACTTGTTAGAGAACAGTGTATTGGATAGACCCATCATGAGATTACTACATGGATTAGCATCATAAGTAAATCTCATGATAGTCATGTTTTTATCCTTTGACTTGAGATTGTCATAGTTTCCAACATAAGGACTATTATATTTTGACATGATCAAACGTTATCCGTAACTGGATAATAATAAAGGTCATGATTGAATGTGATAGAAATTATGTAGAGGATATTGAACAATCAAGATAGAATTTGTCCCTCTCTTTTGAGAGAGATATCTTTGGGCCCCTCGATTAGTGAGACTGTGAAATGCATGGCCGTGCTCAAATGAATTGATAGTGTGATCATTATCATTTGTTTTATCAGTCTACTTAGAGATCGAGTAATCATATGTTTGAACAATATAAGTATGACGCTGACCATGACTTATGTTCAAACTAGATATCGTGTGACAAAGGGATTAATGCATGTGCTATTATTAGGCTAATTGGATTGTACTTGTATTAATTGGGTAGTCGTAATGCCTTGCTAGAGGCCAACTGCGACTTGTTGGTCTAATAGAGATTTAATCAACTGCCAATTAATATGGGCCGATCGGGTCACACACAAGAATGCGTATGGCTGAGATTAATAATATTAATATTGGATATTAATTATTATTATTATTATTATCATCGTTTTTTAATATTAATAATATTAATATTGGATATAAATTATTATTATTATTTTGGTTTATAGATATATATATTTATATCATCAGATAATAACAATAGAATCCATATCTGATATGGATTTTGATTGATTTTATCTAATCCTAACAAAATCCGTATTTGGTACGGATTATGATAGGCATTAACCAATCTGATCTAGAATCGGATTTTGATATCTATATATATGTATATAGCATGGTGTGTATCGTACACTACACAACCAGCAGAAAAACGAAAAGTCAAAAATCATTTTTGGAGAAAAACAAGTTCTCTCAGCCGCGCCGTTCAAGAACTAGCACTCAGGGCGGGAGCATTTGTGTGGATACCGACAGAGGGTGTTTGTGTTTTAGAACCTCCTTCATCTGCGTAATCGAATCTACAAAGGTAATTTTCGAGTTTCTTTCTTCGAATTAAACGAACAAGATGGATCCTTGGTAGGAAATCGGAGATCAAGTTTTATTTTCCGCTTCGCGTTTTGCGATGATCTTGTCGGATTTCCTAACAGTTGTATCAGAGACACTTGTTGTTCTTGTTTAAATCGATTATATCATGTTTATGTGATTATATGTTTTCTGTTTGAATTCATATGGCATGATATATGTACAAACCCCAAGTCGGATTTCATATGATGAGAGAAGAATGGCGTTTCTCAATACGTTTTCATGATATGATTTGTATATGTCAGATTTGTTTGTCGTGTGATGATTAAAACGACTTTGTTTATATTAGAAATAAACATACGATATGCCATGATATGTGTAAAACCATATTCGAATCTCATCTGATGAGAGCGGATTGGTGTTTTCAAATCGTTTTCATGAGATGTTATAATTCGAGAATGTTATATGCGATATAATGTTTTCGTTTTTCATGTGATCATCAAAACGATTATTTTTATATCGATATGAACAACCGATAATGATTCTATAAGAGTTTATGCATATTCAAAACAGACAGATTATCAATTCGATTAATGATTCTGTTTTTCGGATTTCGAATGGTAGATTATCTATTCGATTGATGATTATGTTTTGCATTTCGAATAGCAGATTATCAATTCGATTGATGATTCTGTTTCGGGTTTCGAATCATAACTCTCGTTTCGATCATTGCTTCTATAAGGGCTTACACGTATTCAAAACAGTAAGATCATTTATATGATTGACACGTCTGTGTTAGTGTTCCGAAAAGAAAATTATCAATCTGATGGATGTTTTCAGTTAGTGGGACCGCCATATGCGTACGCTCTATAGTTTGTTGTTGCGACATTCAGAATGTCAATATATTTATTTGTTATAATATGTTTGTGTAAGATATATTATAATTATTTGATGTCTTTGCATGGTGCATAGCATGGCCTTAAGACCTATGTGATTGACTTAGTCATATTTTATTTTGGGTTTTCGCGGCCTGCGGTTGTTGTTGTTTTTGTTGTATTGTATTTCACAACTAGTTAGGTTTTATTTATTATTGTAATAAGTGAAAAATCAAGCTACTAGAGTGGTGATGGCGAAACACACCAATGACGAGTGGATTCCATGGAGATGGAGGCACGAACTCAGGAGTAGAAGATATGTATCATTGCAAATGTTGTAATAGGAAGTCTTTCAAATAGGGTTTCCTTTATGATCTTCATTTGGTCTCATGAAGATCATATTTAGTTTGGCCATGTTATGTCACGTTTACATATTTATCATTTTGTATGAGATGCATGGATGATAGATTATATATATGCATATAGGATACTATGATAATATGTAATGCAAGACATAAACTAAATTGAACTCTCATTAATAATTTAAGTCTTGATGCCATCCATATCTTAAACACCTATTAAAACTGGGATTGTATTAAAGTAGGTATTGCCAAAGCAATGTGCTTTAAACATTCCTAGCTATGTAGGATGAGTAATAGTGCTACTCATATGTTTAAAATTGGTTAGACTCAATTGGGCTATCAAAACGGTTTTGGGCCCAAGGCATTAGATGGAATCTAACATACAATGATATATGACGTCATTATTCCATAAATTCTAAGAGTTGCATGAGATGTAATTGGTAAAGAAGTTACCTACCTAAATAACTTAATTTTAAGCGTCATGCCAAAGCTGAGTTTAGAATTAAGTCAAATATGGATCTTAGCTCACTAAAATATTTCTTTTGAGGGTTATGTTTTATTGGGGTTTTATAAATTTTAACCTCATTATTAATAAAGTGTTACTTTGTATGTTTTGTAGATCATAAATGGCTGCTAATAACAATTCCACCTTATCGCTGCGATCTATCCTTGAGAAGGAAAAACTGAAAGAATATGGGACTAATTTTGTTGACTGGTTTCAAAACTTGAGAATTGTTCTCAAGCAAGAAAAGAAGTCCTACGTGCTTGGTGGCCCTGTCCCTGAACCCCCTCTTGCTGATGCTACTATTGCTGCTAGGAATAAGCATAAGAAGCATGTGGAAAATTCCAACGACATAGGATGTCTTATGTTGGCAAGTGTCCAGGACTTCAGAAGGACCTGGAACACTTATAAGCTTATGAGATGAGTGTGCATCTCAAACAAGCTTTCCAACAACAGGCTAGGCAGGATAGGTTCGACACCGCTGTTGCACTTTTTGACTGTAAGATGTCTGAAGGTGAATCTGTTAGCGCTCATGTTTTGAAGATGAAAAGCTATATAGATCACCTTGCAAGACTTGGATATCCCCCGAGTTTTGAACTCGCTACGGATTTGTTCCTACACTCTTTACCTAGCAGTTTCTCTCAGTTCGTCATGAACTACAATATGAACAATATGAAAAAGTCCATTCCTGAGTTACATAGTATGCTAAAAACTATTGAGGGGAATATCAAAAAAGCCTACCCAGGTATTGAATGTCAATATCAAGCCAATGAAAAAAAAGGTAAAGGAAAGGGTAAGCACAAAGGTGCAAAGGGTGCAAAAGGGTCCAAGGGTCAAGTTAAGCCAAAACCTGGACCCAAGGCAAAAGTTCCTAAGGAAGGAACTTGTTTCCATTGCAACAAGCCTGGGCATTGGAAAAGAAAGTGTGACGTTTATTTGGATGAGTTGAAGAAGCTGAAGGGTAGTGCGACTACAACTTCAGGTATTTATGTTATAGAAATTAATTTATCTACTTCTTCTTCCTGGGTATTAGATATTGGATGTGGATCCCATATTTGTACAAATATGCATGGGCTCAAAAGGAGTAGGATGCTGAAGAAGGGCGAAGTGGACCTACGTGTTGGCAATAGAGCAAGAGTTGCTGCTATAGCTGTAGGGACTTATGAGCTTGTCTTGCCCAATGGGCTTTTGTTAGTTTTAAACAATTTCTTTTATGTTCCTACTATGAGTAGGAATCTTATTTCAGTATCTATTTTGGATGATGAAGGTTCTTCATTTTAAATTAAAAATAAGAAGTGTTCTATTTTTGACAAAAATGACTTGCTTTATTGTATTGCAAGTAGTTATAATGGCATTTATGTCCTTAACCTTGATGATTCCAATGACGGTAATATTTATAACATATATTCAAAGAGAACCAAGCCAAATGAATTAAACCCTACATATTTGTGGCATTTTCGCCTTAGCCATATAAATGAAAAGCGCGTATCTGAACTCCATCAAGATGGATTATTAGATCCATTTGATTTTGAATCATTTGAAAATTGAGAGTCTTGTTTGCTTGGAAAGATGACAAAGGCCCCTTTTACTGGACATAGTGAAAGGGCTAATGACTTATTGGGCTTGGTACATACAGATGTATGCGGCCCAATCAGCATTAGTGCCAGAGGAGGATTTCTGTATTTCATAACTTTTACTGATGATTTCAGTAGGTATGGCTACATCTACCTAATGAAACATAAGCATGAGTCTTTTGAAATGTTTAGAACTTTTCAAAATGAAGTACAAAATCAACTTGGTAAGACAATTAAAACGCTTCGATCAGATCGAGGTAGTGAATATTTGAGCCAAGAATTTGACCAACATCTAAGAAATTATGGAATCGTTTCACAGTTGGCTCCTCCAGAAACTCCACAATGGAATGGTGTTTCTGAAAGGAGAAATCGAACTTTATTAGATATGGTTCGATCTATGATGGGTCAGGTAGATCTTCCTTTATCTTTTTGGGGTTATGCCTTAGAGACAGCTGCATTCATTTTGAACCGTGTACCATCTAAAGCGATTGAAAAGACACCATATGAGATATGGACTGGTAAGAGACCCAGTTTGTCTTTTCTTAAGATTTGGGGTTGTGAAGCTTATGTGAAAAGATTAGTGCCATATAAGGTAGCTCCAAAGTCTATCAAATGTATTTTTGTGGGGTATCTTAAGGAAACTAAAGGGTACTTTTTCTATATTCCCTCAGAGAACAAAGTGTTTGTTCCTTGAAATTGAGTCTTTTTAGAAAAGGAGTTTCTCTCTAAGAGAACTAGTGGGAGTATAGTACAACTTGAGGAAACTCAAGTTCCACAAGATATCATTGAACCGTCTTTAGAGACAATTTCAGAACCACAAACAGTTATGGAACCTGAAAATGTAACACAAGTCCAACGACGATCTGATAGGATACATCGTCAGCGAGAGAGATATGGATTTCTTATGACTGATGATAGTGAAGTTATGCTCATAGATCAAGATGAGCCTACTACCTATCAGGAAGCTGTGTCAGGTCCAGATTCAGATAAATGGCTTGGAGCCATGAATTCTGAGATGCAATCCATGTTTGATAACCAAGTTTGGTCTTTAATTGATCCTCCAAAGGGTATTAAGACTATTGGTTGCAAATGGGTTTTCAAGAAGAAAACTGACATGGATGGAAATGTGCAAACCCAAAAAGCAAGGCTTGTGGCTAAAGGTTTCAAGCAAACTCATGGTATAGACTATGATGAAACTTTTTCATCAGTTGCTATGCTTAAGTCTATTCGAATTCTCCTTGCCATTGCAGCATACTATGATTATGAGATATGGCAAATGGATGTCAAAACTGCTTTCCTTAATGGAAATTTACTCGAGGATGTGTACATGACACAACCTGAGGGTTTTGTAAATCCTAAGAATTGAAAGAAGGTTTGCAAGCTTCAAAGGTCCATCTATGGATTGAAGAAAGTATCTCGAAGCTGGAATCTTCGTTTTGATGAAACAGTTAAGAACTTTTGTTTCATCAAGAATGAAGATGGACCTTGTGTTTACAAGATGGTTAGTGGGAGTGCAGTAGTGTTTCTGGTCTTATATGTGGATGACATATTGCTTATTGGGAATGATATCCCTACCTTGCAAAAGGTTAAGGCTTGGTTAGGGAATTCATTCTCAATGAAAGACTTGGGTGAGGCTACCTATATCCTTGGTATCAAGATCTATAGAGATAGATCTAAAAAGATAATAAGCTTAAGTCAAAGTACATACATAGATAAAATGTTGAAGAGGTTCAACATGCAAGAGTCCAAGAAAGGATTCCTGCCTATGTCTCATGGCATTCATCTTAGCAAGATTCAATGACCTCAGACATCTGATGAGCGAGATCGAATGAATAAAATTCCTTATGCTTCTGCTATAGGATCAATCGTGTATGTCATGTTATGTACTAGGCCAGATATCTCATATCCATTGAGCACAACAAGTAGATATCACAACAAGTAGATATCAAGCTGACCCCGATGAAGGTCACTGGACAGCTGTCAAGAATATTCTTAAGTACCTCTGAAGGACTAAAGATGTATTCTTGGTTTATGGAGGTTTGGATGACGAGTTAGTTGTAAATGGTTACACAGATGCTAGTTTCGAAACCGACATAGATGATTACAGATCGTAGTCCGGTTTTGTATTTACATTGAATGGTGGAGCTGTTAGTTGAAAGAGTTCAAAATAAAGCACTGTGGCTGATTCTACAACAGAGGCTGAGTATATAGCAGCATCAGATGTAGCTAAAGAAGCACTTTGGTTGAAGAAGTTCATCACTGAGCTAGGAGTGCAACCTAGAATTGCAAATCCTATGGACATTTATTGTGACAACAATGGTGCCATAGCACAAGCAAAAGAGCCTAGGTCTCGTCAGAGATCTAAACATATACTCCGACGCTACCATCTCATTCGAGACATCATCGATAGAGGAGATGTCAAGATATGCAAAGTTGACACAAACGATAACATAGCGGATCCATTGACTAAGCCTCTCTCACGAGTCAAGCATGATCAGCACACTAGATCTGTGGGTCTCAGATATTTGTAGGCCTAGTGCAAGTGGGAGATTGTTAGTGTATGTGCCCTAGGCAATGATTTGGATATTTATGTTATACATTTATTATTAATAAAAGAGGTTTTATTATCATTATTGTTGGTTAGTATGTTACACAATTTTGATATGTGTCCCTGATTCATTATTGTTATAGAGATAAAATAATTTATAATCAGTATGAGTATTGATTTGATAATCATGAGATGATTATGTGTATGGTGATACAAATTAATCTCATAGATACTTGTTAGAGAACAGTGTATTGGATAGACCCATCATGAGATTACTATAGGGATTAGCGTCATAAGTAAATCTCATGACAGTCATGTTTTAATCCTTTGACTTGAGATTGTCATAGTTTCCAATATAAGGACTATTATATTTTGACATGATCAAACGTTATCCGTAATTGGATAATAATAAAGGTCATGATTGAATGTGATAGAAATTATGTAGAGGACATTGAACAATCAAGATAGAATTTGTCCCTCTCTTTTGAGAGAGATATCTTCGGGCCCTTCGATTAGTGAGACTGTGAAATGCATGGCCGTGCTCAAATGAATTGATAGTGTGATCAATATCATTTGTTTTATCAATCTACTTAGAGATCAAGTAATCATATGTTTGAACAATATAAGTATAACGTTGACCATGACTTATGTTCAAACTAGATATCATGTGACAAAGGGATTAATGCATGTGCTATTATTAGGCTAATTGGATTGTACTTGTATTAATTGGGTAGTCGTAATGCCTTACTAGAGGCCAATTGCGACTTGTTGGTTTAATAGAGATTTAATCAACTGCCAATTAATATGGGCCTATCGGATCACACACAAGAATACGTATGGCTGAGATTAATAATATTAATATTGGATATTAATTATTATTATTATTATTATCATCGTTTTTTAATATTAATAATATTAATATTGGATATTAATTATTATTATTATTATTATTATTATTTTGGTTTATACATATATATATTTATATCATCAGATAATAACAATAGAATCCATATCTGATATGGATTTTGATTTATTTTATCTAATCCTAACAGAATCCGTATTTGGTACGGATTATGATAGGCATTAACCAATCTGATCTAGAATCGGATTTTGATATCTATATATATGTATATAGCATGGTGTGTCTCGTACACTACACAACCATCAGAAAAACGAAAAGACAAAAATCATTTTTGGAGAAAAACAAGTTCTCTCAGCCGCGCCGTTCAAGAGCTAGCACTCAGGGCAGAAGCATTCGTGTGGATATCGACAGAGGGTGTTCGTGTTTTAGCACCTCCTTCATATGCGTAATTCGAATCTACAGAGGTAATTTTCAAGTTTTTTCTTCGAATTAAACGAACAACATGGATCCTTGGTAGGAAATCGGAGATCAAGTTTTGTTTTCTGCTGCGCGTTTTGCGATGATCTTGTCGGATTTCCTAGCATTAAGATGAGAGTTTGACTGTACAAAATCATTTCTACGTGATTCTTACCTTGGATATCTTGGATACTTCTACTTGTACCACTAAAATCCCTCTTATCACTTTATAGATGCTCACAGGTGGACCCCTTCCATGAAGAGATGATGAGTCTTGTGAGGAAATGTATGATGAGGAAGAAGTGTAGAAAGGAGAAGAATAGTTTTTACCTTTAAGTTTCTTAAATGTGAGCTCAACTCCTTACTTGAGAATAGTAGAATTCTCTTCCTTGGGTGACTTAACATCCTCGGCTGAAGGGGGTTGAATGGATAGAGAGAGTGTTTGGATTTTGGGAAGAGAGATGGAGTGAAGATAATTCTTTTAGTGAGAGAGAGAAATTTTCCAGATGAATGTTGTGAATATCGAGTGTGGAAGGAAGAGTAATGTAGATGTCTTATGCTTAGGGGGTGTTGGACGAAATCTCATTGGAAAAATAGAATGATTACCTTTCTTGGGTGGAGAAGTGAGGGGAGAAGAAAAAGGACATGCATGAAAATGGATTGGGCATTGGTCTTACAATGTGTAAGACTTGCCATGATTATGGAAGAATGAGCAAAGGAAGAAAGGAATAAAAATTTCTTGGAATGAATAAAGAGGCCAGATAGGGTAGTAGCTAGGGGAAGTGATGGAGCTTCTTAGGTTTAGAAAAAAATATTGTGCATGAAATTGTATTGGTGGTATTTAGCTTGTATAAGAAATGGAAGTGATAGATGCCATTGTCTTATTCTCCATTGAGTTCATGGCCGAAAAGTTTAGTATTAGTGGGATAAATTTATGTGTTGCTCAAGATTAGTGTAAAAATGGAGAATTCCATTTTGCATATGTTTTGATTGGTTTTCAAATTACTTTGTGTAAGATTTGGGTAAAGCAGGAAAACTTTTCCTTTGATTTCTTGCTACTACAAAAAAAGGTGAGAAAAGAGGTGATGATGAATATTTTTTATCTTGTTATTTTAGTAGCCAAAGTATTTGCATGAAGCCCCATTGGTAACAATCTTACTTTGTGTAAGAAGGGTAATGACTAATGTTAGAAGAGTGAACCTTGGGCCCTTATTTTACCTATGACCAAAATTTAGGGAATGAAAAATGAAGCCTTCATCATTTGTCTTGGTTGGAAATATGAGGGTGTACAAGGGGGATATGCCATGCATGTCATTTGGTTGGAGGAATCTTTCCAATGTGTAAGAGACTAATCATGATTGTGGAGAGAGAAGGATTAAAAGAAGATAAGTAAGTTGGGTGTAAGAAAAAGAAACCTTGCATGAAATTCTAGTGGTAGATGTGTTTGAGTAGGACATGTTAAAGATAATAAAATGGCAAAACCTTTGGGAAACATAGGGGGCGGCCGGATCAAGGGTTAGGGTGCTAGTGGGTAGAATTTATCTTTTCCCATCTTACTATGGCTATATTTTTCCTTTAAATAAATTTTTTACCAAGAGTTGTGTAATTCTTTATATGTTAAATTTATGTATTCTTATGTACCTTGTAAGATTTTTTAGGAGTTCTTGAATGTTTATTTACGGCACGATTACATCTTTATGCAAATTGCGATAGAACGATCGTATTCTAATTCTATCATGAGTCCTTTTCCCACTAGTCCGTGTGTGCGGGTCGTAACAATGCACATGGTATGATTTTCGTTTTTGATATGCCTTTGTGTTAGTGTGCATGGTGCGTGATCTAGATGCACTTATGTTATATGAATGTCGGTATGCATAAATAGTTTCCTTTCATATTTATACGGCACATAGTTACACCTTGCACGTGATAAAAAAACCAAAGTGCGATGAGATATAATGTGTGGTGTACTAGAAGTCTCTTTAGTTTTACACTTGTCTTGAACACATTTGGTTTCTTAGATGAGGATAAAATAAAATTTGGTTGTCTTATTTTATGTTTCATTTTCCTCAACATATCCTAACCCGGTTTTGTCACTTTCATGTTTTTGTGAGAAAATGAGGCGATCTAGCATGTTCGTACTCAAATCGAATTGTTTTACGGTCTTTCTTAAATCCGCATTTCTTGATTTCAAATGTGAAATCTCGACTTTCATTTCAGTATTCTCGAATTTTAAGGAGGAAATCTAAGATTTTAATGAGTTTATCATGCAAGACGACTCTTCTTTTCAATCGTTTAATTGAGATACAAGATTCATGTTAGAAGATTCTAACAATTTCTTGTCTTCAATTAAACGTTTCTTTTCTTTTGCAAGAACCATAGAAAACTTATGCAACTCAAGATATTTACTAAATAAATCATCGTAAGAGGGTTCGGAATCAGAAGATACCTCATTTGATGCTTTGGATGCAAAGTATACTTGTGACGTCTGTTCTTCGGTATCATCAGTCTCAGAGTCAGATGTGTCACTCTAAGTGGAGGCTTTGAGAGCTCTTCTTAAATTCTTTTGTCTAGGTTCTAAGACGGGTCTATTTTTGTTCCAGTCCTTGTCACGGTTTTTGTTTGTTTGTTTGCCCTTGTTTGGACAGTCATATGACAGGTGTCCACGTTTCCCAGATTCATTGCATTTTATGTCATCATTGTTTTATTCATATGATTCTTAGATGAAGTAGGCTTAGGTTTGTTTTTAATCGATTTTCTCATGATCTTTCTTAATCTTTTAGCCAATGTGATTAGATCTTCATCATCAAAATCTGTGTCACTATCATCTGCGCGATCATAAGAAGTAGAGACGTATTCATTTGATTTAAACGCTATAACCTTATCTTTTTTAGAAGTAGATTCGGAATTCCTTAGAGTAAGTTTGTTTTCGTATACCTTTAAAGATCCAATTAGTTCCTCTATTTTTATTGATCTCGTTTCTTTACTTTTCTGAATCGCTGTGACTTTGGAGTCCCGTTCGGATGGGAGACTTCTTAGCACCATTTGAACCTTTTCCTGTACAGAAAAAGCTTTTTCAAGAGACTCAAGAGAATTTTAGATGTTAGTCAAGTGTATATCCATATCAACAATAGATTCATTTTGCAATAATTTGAACGATTGAAGAGTAGACATAAGCATGTTTATCTTTGACTCTTTAACTTGACTAGTACCTTTATGTTTCATTTCTAGAATTCTCCACATCTCTTGGGCACTAGAGTAATTCGACACATAACTTGATTCACTTTTACTTAGGCCATTTAAAAGAAGTTGCATAGCCTTGGCATTCATACTTAATCTCTTTTTATTGTCTACGGTGTACTGTTGCTTAGGCTTTACTACTTCTAATGTAATGCCATCAATCGTAGTTATTTTAGACAAAATAAAAGGACCGTCTTCTATGATGGACCATAAGTCTATATTAATAGCCGTAAAGAAAAGTTTCATTCTAAGTTTCCATTGTATAAAAGACTCACCATCGAAAAGAGGCCTTACGGTTGACATTCTTTCTTGCTCTGTTTTACAACTAGTGGATGTCATCTCACAAAGATCGTCGGATCTCCTTGTAGTGAGTGTGCCTGCACTCTGATACCACTTTTAGGACCTGTGTAGCACCACTATAAGGAGAGGTTGAATAGTGGGTGCGGAAAATTTGGTTTTTAAAAACTTTTGAACCAAAAACTTCACTTCTGAATACAGTTTCTGTTTTCAGATTCTGATTTCAAATAATGAAAAGACCTAGTTACAGACCTCCATATATTATCAAATTCGATGAGAATCTACTTTCAGATGTTTTGAGTATCTCATAAAAGTTTCAAATTAAAATTCCACTCCTAACCCCTTGAAAATATGTTTTTGGTCAGATTGCGCAAATCTGCCAGAAACAGTACTCCGAATTGAAAATTTTATTCCGATTAATTGGTGACTCCAAATGGTATGAAAATTTAAGGACAAGACCTTCAAGATATTTATTTGAATAGGTTGAAATGGTTTTAAAAAATCCTTTGGGAAGTATTTCAATCACATTGATATTCTCAACCTTTGCAACTCTAAAAATCAGATTGCGCTAGTCCCAGAGCTACTCGAGTTTGACTGACTTATACTTATCCAAATGAGTTGAAACATGCACCAAATGAAAAATAGGAGCGTGGCTATGTTTCTGCAAAATTTTATGATTTTTGAAATTCGTTTGCGATTTTTACCTTTGCAATAAAATTGATGCAGAATGCTGGAAACTGAAAATAAAGTGCAGTAAGGTAAAGACACCAAGTATTTTATACTAGTTCGATTAAATCAACCTACTCCAGCCTTCGAGGACACCTTCCTCGGTTATCACTAAACACAATAAACACCTTACCATAGGGGTGACTGGAGTTACACACTAACTCCACCCTTTTACAAACAATACAATCGAGCAAACGAATCACGGACAACATCACCGATTGAATGAAGGTTTGATCACACCTTGATCAGCCTTTTACAAAAATGAATGAGTGTGGGTGGTATATTAAAAGCCTATACATTATTTAGAATATATGAACAATGGGCTTGAGAGAAGAATAAGAAGAATTAAAGGTAGAAGAAGAGAGTAGTAGGTCTTTTTGCACTTGAGAGAAATGTGTTGTAGCCTTAGCCTTGTTTGCACTATTCTCCTCCTCTTATCCACTTCATGGCTGCCCCCTTAGGACTTCTTCCATTCTTGAGAATTCTCTTTAATGCCTTTGAAAGATTGCCTTGTGTAGAGTTGACACCATCTTGCTCACTTGACACACTATGATTGGAAGGATGACTTGACCTTGCTTACTTGTCACTTGAAGATTGGTCCAACTTGGCTTCAAAATGGGATACAAATTGAGCAACATTAAGCCACAAAATTGGCCACTCTTAGTAGCAAGTGTTGAAATTTTCAGCGCGTTACTATTTTGAATTCCTTCCATATGTAGTGCCCTCTTTTATGTCACTAACCTTGTGTGGCATATTCTCCTACAATTGAGATGCCAACCAAGCTTCACCAAGACTCCATTGAAAGTGAAATAGGCGTGTAGTATGACTTGGCCATGTGCTGAATTGCATTTTAGTAAGCTTTGTCAAATGATGCACAATATTTACACATATATGGTAAATTGTAATCAGCCCTAATTTGAATTTTATAGAACACATTAACATGTCTTGAATGTATAAAAAGTTTCTAGATACATATTACATCTCATGCCAAAAAAAGTTTCATGTGTTGTGTTCATAGAAAACCGAATTTTCTATTTTCGGCGATTAGGCGATTTTTCTCCGATTAAATTCAAACTTCTTGGACATGTCATATATGTTATGTCACACATAATAATCATAAAATAAAGTGTATATTCAGATCTAATGGTTGACAGAGAAGGCGCCCAATGTGCTTAAAAGATTTGAATTTGAAATCTCCACAAATTTGGCCTAAATTGTGGGTGATTTGTTTGTACCATCATGGAATTCTTTAGTGGCTGATTTGAACATGTGAGCCACGAAATTTTTGCTATTTTTGAAGTATATGGGCTGGCTATCTTTATATGACAAGTACGTGACACGTTGGTGAAGTTTCGGTAGTCACCCGATACGACAATTTTTGGTTTATGACCTTGTAACGTGTCGCTATAACTTTGTCATCACCATGACTTATATCATATGATACAAGACCTGAATATACTCATAAATATGAGGTGTATATAGTTGTGTGATGTTGACGTACGTTTGTAATATATGTAACTTGTCGGTAGTACGTCGGAATATATGTGTATTGTGCCTTTTTAACAAAAAATATGAATATATGTATAATATATATATTATGGAGTGTGAAGAAGAATAGGGAGGAGACTTTCCATTTCCAAATTTGTTTCCATAAAGCTTTGCCCAAATATGTCTCCATTTAATGAACTAGTTAGTTCATTAACTTAAGCACTTCACTTAATGAACTAGTTTAGTTCATTAATTGTGGCACCTGAAATTAGTACAACGACAACAAATGCTTGCTATATGATGTAAGATTTGACGCTTCATGGATTGTTAGTAAGACAACAATATATATAAACATATGAAGCATGTATATCACATAAACGTGTCAAATAATATTTTTGTCATGCATTTTGTAAACTCGCACCATTTAAATCATGTATTTGTAAATCATTCAAACATTTTTTCACAACAGTTGGAACCGTCTTTCTGAGCATTTTCGGAAGGCAAAGTTATGTTCGAAGCCCCCACACTCGGTGAACCTGATCTAGACGCCCCGGTTTCTCACAAATAGAATATTACTACATCTTAGAGCTCGGAGATAGTTCCATCAGTATATAATAATCCTGAAACTACAAGTGACATAAATATAAAGGTGTTTTGAAAATGCCATGGCCAGATTAGTCTATCCTGGTTGCCACAAAAGTCTCGCCTGGTTGAGCCGCGAAGGACAAATTGGTGTCACCGGCTGTGATGGCTTCAAAATGCCATAACTTTGCCGTCTTTTAGAGTTTCTGTGCTTATTATACAGTATTGGAATCATGTTTCTGAGCCATACGTCACCGCAATACTCTTTTCTAGTCAAGTTGGGACATCTCGATCAGGATTACTAGCCAAAACGCCATAACTTCGCCTTTTGCTTGTAGTTTTTTGGCTTACTATTCTCCCCTAGTAGACTCGGAACGATCATATCAGGGTCACTGGCCGATGCGGCTTTGAAATGCAATAGTTGGAGTTTCTAGAATTTTTATATACCATTGAAAACGCATTCCAAGCCCTATGACACTGTAATATTCTCTCTTGGTCATGCCGAGATTTATGGATAAGGGTCACCGCCCACAGCAGCTTCGAAACACGAGAACTTCGTCACCACTTAGAGTTTCTTGGCTGATTATATACCGTTGGAAACATCATTTCGAGCACTACGACGGAGCAATAGACTCTTATGGTCAAGCCAGGTTATTCGGATCAGGGTCACCGGTCATGGCGGCTTTAGAACGACATAGCTTCACCTTTCACTTGTAGCTTACGAGCTTATTGCATATAAATTGGAACTGTCTTCCCAAGCACTACGACGTCGCAATAGACTCCCATGGTTGAGCCGGGGCGTCTGGATTATGGTCACTAGCCGTGACGGCTTCAAAACACCAAAACTTCGCCATTTGCGTGGAGTTTCTGGGCTTATTATATACCATTAGAACCGTCTTTTCGAGCCCTACGATGATTTCTTATTCTCTCTTGGTTGAGGCCATAAACTTAGAGCGACAATTAAGTTGTGGCGTTTCAAAGTTTGCAGCGGCTGGTGACACTGATTCGGATGTACCGGCTTGACCAGTAGAGAATATTGTGTCATTTCGATGATGCCATAGCCGTGACCTTGAACCATACATGTCCGCTCGACCATGAGAATCTATAGCAGTGTCATAGTGCTCAGAAAAATGGTATTCATGGTATATATTAATCCTAATAACTCCAAGTGACGACAAAGCTATGGCGATCCGAAGCCGCCGTAACCGGTGACCCTGATCCAGACGTCCCTTCTCAACTAAGAAAGGCTACTACAGAATCGTAGAGTTCGAAAAGGTAGTTTCAATAGTATACAACAAGACAAAAAACTCCAAGACACGGCGAAGTTATGGCGTTTTGAAGCCGCCACTGTTGTACCCCGCCAAAAAGTCGTATAGTACTTGAAGACTCATATAAGTGAATTAATAAAGTGGTATCTTTCAAGCATCTTTCACTAAGTTTCCTTAGTGATTCTTTCATTTTAGGATGATAAGCAAATGATATAATCAATTCAAGCGTGAGTTAGGGACTATATGAAGTGACCAATTCATTCCCAAAGGCTTAAGAAAATTTTGGCCACAAGGTTTAAAAAGGGCCTTAAAGGGTTTTTCCCAAAATTATAAGAGATGATAATCTTAAGGGCCTTTTTGAAATAAGCCCAAAAGGAAATTAAGGAGTTGCAAGTAATGGACAATTTGCCCCCAACTACTACTAAGTTTCGGCCCTATAGCCATGAGGGATTAAGAACTTCCTAAGTTTATTTTAAGACAAGAAAAAGGGAAAACTATCAATTAATTAGGAGACAATTATCCACATATAAAAAAAGGAAATTAAGCATGGTAAAAAGGGGGTCACCCAAGCCTAGAAATCGGCCCCCATGGTTGAAGATTACCATGGTTACTTAAAAATTTACTACAAGGTTAAGAAAATAACTCTAGTTGGGTAAAGTAACCAAGGTTGACCATAAAGTAACTATAGTTGACATAAAGTAACTATATAAACTAACTATAGTTGACATAAAGTAACTATGGTTGACCTAAAGTAACTATAGTTGAACTAAAGTAACAAACTCTTATTTAAGAAATAAAATAAAATAAATAAAAGGAAAGACAAGACAAGTTGTCTTGGAATAAAATAAATCAAAAAGAAAAACAAAGCATAGGGGACATAAGGTAGTCAAGGTTCAAGACACAAAGGAGGCTCTCTTCTCTCGATGCACACCTTGGAAGCTTCATGTTTCTTTGTCTCCTCCCCCCCCCCCCCCAAAAGCACGCCCTCCCTCCCCTTGTCTTCCCCATGAAGACTTCTTCTACTACCCAAGAAGCTCCCTTACATCTTCAAGTTCATCCATGGAGCTCTTCTTTATCTCCAAGTTTTGAACACCCTCAAGAACTTACCTAAGCAAGCCATGGAAGACTCATTGAACACTAAGGATACTACTCTACCATCATCAAACTCTCGGCCATGATGAAGCTTAGGAAGTGTCAAGACTATCTTCATCTTCAAGCTCTAAGAACTCATCTAGGGTCACTAGGTGAGGATTCTTCAAGCTACTAAGAGAAGCTAACATCTTGGTGGTTTGAATCCATTCAAGCTTCATTTTGGTAAGATGAATCTAACCTCAATCTAGCTCCATTCTCCATTTAAAATGGTAACTAATGTTCACCTCCTTCTCCTCTTCAAAAACATGCTACACATGTGAAGTGGAGGAGGACTTCATTCCATTTCAACCAAGGTTCAAGCAAAGGAAAAGCTCTAAGGTTAAAGGAGGCAAGTATACTCTAGCCAATCTTGCCTTATTTGTGAAGTGCATGCCTGAATGACTAGCCATTTTTAAGTTATGAATCTTAGTTGGAGATTCTAAGAACAAGACATGAACTTAGTTGATGTAAAGAAAAGTGTTGGTATGAAAAGTGACATGTTCTAAGCGTAAATGACAAGACTGTTGGTATGAGTCATGTGTAGCCTAAAATGAGTTATAAGACCTGTAATAACTATGTTTAAATGTGTATTTGATGTATAGTAAGTCATCTTAATAAATGAATTTGGTTGAAGGATGCTTGAATAATAAAAAGGTGAAGAAGTGCTGAAACTACTGGAGCTGGCAGATTTGTGTTGCTGATTGTGTGACTTGAGAACGAACCTTATAAGTGTTCTATTAAGATAAATTTTGACATGACACTAACTCTGTGTGTGTAGTACAAGTGAGAGTTGGAATTGCAGTAAAAATAGTTATGGTTTATTTTTAATAAATCGTTTGGTAAAACTGCTCAAGAAGAAATTACTGGAACTGGGAAGAACAGTGTGACGTATTGCATGACCTGAAAATGAATCTTAGGAGTATTCAAATTGGCTAATTTTTGGTGTGATGTTAGCCTCATATGTGTATGAAATGTGTGAGTTGGAATTTCAATAAAAGGAGTTGTGGTTTGTCCTTAATGAAGTTTTTAGTAAAAAGTGGTCAAACAGAAGTACTGGAACTGGACAGATTTATGTGTTATGTTGAACGACCTGAACATAAATCTTAGGAGTGTTCAAATTGGCTAATTTTTGGTATGGTGATAGCCTTATGTGCATATGAAATGTGAGAGGTGGAATTTTGATAAAAGGAGTTGTGAATTATTATTAATGAAATATTTGGTGAAACTGCTCAAACAGAGTTGCTGGAACAGGACAGTTTTAAGTAGTAAGTTGTGTGGCTTGAAAATGAACCTTAGGAATGTGAAAATGAGCTGATTTTTGACATGAGGATAATTTGATGTGTGTATGACATCTGTGAGTTGGAATTTTGGTAAAAGGAGTCGTGGTTTGGTCACTATTCAATTCGTGATATAACTGCTCATTCCAGGTTCTGCATGTATCTATTTTGGGAAAGTAACTAGATGACCCCCTTGACTTATTGGATTGCCTTGGAATTTTTATGGTAATTACCTAAGGCATAGATGTACATGTTCATGTAAAGAAACCAGTATGAAACTACCATTTTGATGGTTGACAACTGAGTTGAAGTTAGTGTACAAAACTGGAAAACAAGACATTTTATTGTCATAAGTTGTAAGGCTTTGATCTTGCTCATTTAAGCTTAAATGTGATGTTTAGCCGTATGAATATTGTTCCTTGGTGTGTTAGATATGTTTTCTAGGTGATGGATCAAAATGAATAAGGTTTTATGACCCACGAAACTGTGGTAAGACGGTACTACCCTGCTGATTTCAGCAGTACCTTTGATGATAGTATGGTGTTTTGAGGTCGTTAGACATTTCTGAATGTTACGAAATTTTTATAGCATGTGTCTAAGCCTTCATTATGCATATGTATGACATGGGTTTATGAATATGAGCACGAAGTGATGAGCACGAGGCTGTATGAACAAGAATGTGATTGCTGGACAGTTTTTTTTTCAGTTTAAAATTCCTAGCAAGAACAATTAACTATTTTCATCACCATTCCTCTTCTACTATACGCCCCCCTTGGAGCTAGGA
The DNA here is from genome assembly GCA_036186865.1 of Eustoma russellianum. Classification (NCBI taxonomy): domain Eukaryota; kingdom Viridiplantae; phylum Streptophyta; class Magnoliopsida; order Gentianales; family Gentianaceae; genus Eustoma; species Eustoma russellianum. Next base: position 9,628,519 of record AP025045.1, read on the forward strand.
GATTCAACACTACTTCTATTTTCAAGTTCAAAGAAGCATCTAGGTAAGTCACATTCCAAAGTCTTAAGTGAATTCTTCTATTTTAAAGAATGATGCTCACATGAGTTCGTTATTCATCTCCACAACCGTGATTGGTCACTAGGAACAAGCTTTTCAAGCTTCTAAGTGGTGCAACCCTCTTGATAGTTTGAGTTCCTTTCAAACTCCATTCAAATCCTCATCTTGGTAAGTAAATCTAGCATCAAGTTAGCTCTATTTTTCATTTAAAATGGTAGCTAACATTTTTCCTTTCTCCTCCCTCAAAATTGTATGTTTCATGGAGGTAGTGGAGGAAACTTCAACCTATTTCATCCAAGATCCAAGCTAAGAGAAGGTTTTAGCTTGTAGAGGCAAGTATAGTCTAGACTCTCATGACTTATTTAAGGATTTAATGACTTTAATGACTAGTTGTTATTAAGATATGAATTTTAGTTGAAGCTACTAAGTGTTAAGCAAAAGATCTTAGTGGTTCCTTAAGAAAAATGACTTGCTTGTGCATAATACTTCTAAAGATAAGTTCTTTGACTGCATGCAATATGATATGAGGGCTATTTTAGGATGATGTATGGACTAGCAAATTGATTCTTGGCAAAGAATAGATTTTGTGTTAAGCATGAGGAGTATGAAATGGCGTGTGGGCTATATGTGATTTTACAAAGTTGTTTTGGCATTCTTGAATGATTTGTTACATGAGTATATTTGTACTCAAATTGAAAGGTGACATGGCTCCTTTTTGGCACAAGAAAACAGGTTGTTAGGGTAGCTAGGTGATGCATGCATTAGTTGTACCAAGGGTAGACTTTATAAAATGCAAAATGAGCAATAGTGATGAAGGCTATGTGTGAGTTACAAACTGTTTTGGGGTAATACATGTGTGACTTAATAAAAGATATGAAATCTGGAATATTCATGTCAAAGGGGTGTATTTAGTGGCTAATAAGTTATTTTATAAGAATAAGGTTAGTTGGTAAACAAATAACATGAAAAGTGGCAAAAGACAAAACTACTGGAACAGGACAGTTTTATGCGGCGTGTTATGTGACCTGAAAATGGGCCTTAGGAACGTGCAAATGAGCTGATTGAATAATTAAATGAGCCCTTTAAAGTTATTGAATTGCTCTGGAATTTTTATGGTAATTACTTAGGACATAGATGAGCATGTCCATGTAAATTAAACAACGTGAAATTATTGTTTTGATGGGTAACTACTGAATTGAAGTTGTCGTTACAAATCTGGAAAACATGACAGAATTATGGAAAATTAGGAGGCCATAGTATTGTGGATTTGGACATGTATGAATTGTTTGGGCCCATGCATATTGCTCCTTGATGTGTTTACTATGTTTTCAGGTGTTGGCCCAAATTAATTAAGATTTTATGGTCTTGGAAACTAAGGAAAAGATGGGTACTGTACTGCTGGATTACGCATTACACTTTCTAGCAATTTAATGATTTAAGGGTCTTGCTCATCTTGAAGTGTCACGAAAATTTTATGGCATGAAGATAGGACCCCATTATTTATGTGTAAGGCAAAAGGTTATAAAAATAGGTCTGATTTGTTATATTGGAGGACTCATGAACAGAACGTAAATTCTACAAAATTTCCAGCTCATGGGAATTATGTCTATGTCATGTTCTATGTAATTTTAAGATGATTTATGCCATGACTTGCATCGCATTTCATCCCATGTATTACGCATGATCACGTGCATCATGAATCTGATTTTCTAAGTTTTCTGTATGCACATAAGATCTTTTCAAGCAAGCAAGTTTTCGTTATGCATGTAAGTTGTTTATGGTCCCATGATTTTCAAAAGAAAGGTTTTATGACTTCATTGCCGGCTAAGCATGCTTATAACCCAACTCCAAACCCGGGGTTAGTAGGTCTGATGACATGATAAGTTTTGGACCCGCTCCGAACCCGGGGTTTATTGGTCCGATGATATGTTCTGGGCCCGATCCAGGCCCGGGGTTAATTGGCCTGATGTTATTTTCTGGACCCATCCCAAACCCGGGGTTAATTGGTCTGACGACATGTTCTGGACCCGTTCCGATCCAGGGTTAATTGATTTGTCACTCCGTTTTTTGATACGTTACTTTATGGGACCAAATGATGATTTTGACACGACATGATATCATGCATTGCATCCTGCATAATTCATGTGCACTTTGCATGTTAGTACGATTCAGTTAGTAGGAAATATGATATTATCAGTATGGCATTACCTAAATTATAATTAGGCTATATCTTCGAGTAGATCAAGGATTACAGGCCAGGTATGAATTAACATTTGAGGTTCTTGGGGTTTTTCCATTCATGTTATGATTATTTATTTATTTTATGGTAGTTTATTGTATGCTTGCTGGGTGATTTTTATCACTCATACCTTTATTTTTTCCCCAGAGCCAGTGAATGCTAAGGTTTTCTGGGTGCGAGGCGCTACAGGTGATATCAGAGCCCAGGCTCTAGATTTCGGGCAGAACGCAGAACTAAGTTATGATCTTAGAATCTAAGTTTGATCTTAGACCTAAGTCAAGATCTTAGAAGAGTGATGGCCTTAGACTAGGACAACTTAGACCGAGTTTATGATGTAATTTAATAATTAATCCTGACTTATAAAATCCGGATCTATAAAGTAAGATGTGTCTTTTCTCTCCCTCATTTACAATTTTTGAGAATTATGACCTTTAGCCAAAATAATTTTGTTTTATCCCAACATTTGTGTAAATTTTAACATTCCGTAGTGCAGATGGTGCGACCTTGTGGCAGACCTCCTAGGGCTCGACCAGCTGCTCAGGAGCCCGTTCCTTTTCAGCCACAAGGCCCCGTTCCTCCGCCATCGGTTCAGGTCCCGCCGCCACCACCGCAGGACTAGAATCCTCCTGTTCAGAAAAATCCACCTCCACCACCGCAGACACCTATTCCTCCAGTTATTCCTGACGTTAATGCCTTTCAGGCCTTTTTCCATGTGGTCACACAGATAGGTTAGGGCCTAATCCAACAGAATGCTCCACCCCATTCATGTGAGCCTGTGAGAGATGCACAATATTATTTCGAGAAGTTGAAGAGGGCTAATGTGCCACCGTTTGAGGGAAAGCCAGATCCGGACATAGCGGAGAACTGGTTGGATGAAGTCGAGAATTGTTTCGAGCTAATTCAAGCCCCTGACGAGATGAAAGCCCAAGCCATAAGGCCCTTTCTGATAAGTGATGCAAATCAATGGTGGAAGACTAATTTACACCCATTGCCAAGACCAATTGCCTAGGAAAGATTTCTGCAAGAATTCCATAAGTTTTACATCCCTCCGTCAGTGAAGTTAAAAAAGAGGCATGAATTTGAATCACTGAAGCAAGAGCCTCGTATGACGGTAGCAGAGTATGCCAATAAGTTCATCGCATTGGGGAAATTTCATCCTATCACTATGAATGATGAAGAGACAAAAATGTTGAAATTTGAAAGAGGACTGAATCCGAGAATCAGAACATGGCTGGTGAATGCAAACCCTGCAAATTTTAGAGCTCTACTGGAAGCCTGTTACAGGATTGAGAGAGATATTATCTGCCGAGATGATGTGGGACAGAAAAGAAAAACACAAGTGACTGGAAATGAGAAATTTAGAAAAATGGCCAAGAAGAATTACAAAGGATCTGTTCGTTAAGAGAGATCGCAAGGTCAGAATCAGCGCTGCCAGCAACACCAAAATAATCAACAAAAGAATCAAGCTCCACCCTAGCAGCCAGCTATACCAGTATGCCCTCAGTGCCAGAAGAGACACAGGGGCGAGTGTCGATGGAAGACTGGATAATGTTTTGGATGCGGCAAGGATGGTCACCTGATTAGGGACTGCCAAGACAGAGGAGCGCAGCAACAGCAGCAATAGCTAAAGAACCAGCGGCCACATTCAAATGCAAGGGTGCACGTCATGACAGATGCAGATATTGAGGAGACAGCAGACGTAGTGACTGGTAAGATCTAAAGTTTTATGCCTTAAATATGTTTTGCTTATGCATGCCTATACTGTTGCTCAGTTAAAAATATGCATGATTCAGGAACTATCTTAGTATGTAGCATACCTGCGAATGTATTGTTCGACAGTGGCGCCAGCCACTCATTTATCTCCAGAAAGTTTGCTAAGAATATCGATCATAACTCAGTCCGACTAGAGTCACCCTATAGAGTACAAGCAGCCGGCGATCAGGTGCTTGTCTCTCATCATATCTTCAGAAATTGCACGCTCGAGTTCAATGATCAGCAGTTTGAAGCCGATTTGATCCCCATACCCATGAGTGATTTCGATGTGATCCTTGGAAGGGATTGGCTCTCAAAGAACCATGCTCAAATTGATTGCCGGAGTAGGCAAGTTATGATCAAGGATCCCACTCGAAATTAAGTATCATTCCAAGGAGGGGCCAAGTTAAAGGAACCATCGAAGAAGGTCTATGTTAATGCAGCTCGTGCCAGCTGAGCATTGAAGAAAGGCCATGAAGGATTCTTTATTTATATCCTAGGTGCTGATCAAGTGAGTCCCACACTTACTCAAGTTCTGGTTGTTAATGAATACCCTGATGTTTTCCCAGATGAATTAGCTGGGTTACCTCCCGACTAAAGAAGCCAATGACGTGGTGACAGATATATTCTGAAAATTTTGCAATTTCTTATAAGTACTGTTGTCCTATAGTTGCTTAGTAAGTATTGCATGATTAAGGAGCTATCCTAGTATGTTCAGTACCTGCCAATGTGTTATTTGATAGTGGCGCTAGCCACTCCTTCATATCCAAGAAATTTGCGAAGAATATTGAGCATAACCCAACCTATAGTGATGCACCCTATAGAATCCAAGCAGCTGGGGAACAGGTGCTTGTATCTTACCATGTTTTCAGAAACTGCGAACTTGAGTTCGATAACCATTGGTTTGACGCCGACTTGATTCCCATACACATGACGGACTTCGAAGTAATTCTTGGGATGGATTGGCTTTCCAAGAATTATGCCAACATCGATTGTAGTGAAAAGCAAGTTACCTTTAAGGATCCCACACGTAAGGAAGTGACCTTTCAAGGAGGACCATAGTTACGGAAGTATCCTAAGAACGTTTATGTAAATGCGATTCGCGCTAATAAGGCACTGAAGAAAGGACATGAGGGATATCTTGTCTATGCAATAAATGCCGATCAAGCGCTCTCAGATCTTTCTCAAGTCCCAGTGGTTCGTGAATACAAAGATGTTTTTCGAGAAGAGTTACCGGGTCTTCCCCGGACCGAGAGATATCTTTTGAAATCAATTTAGTTCCGGGAGCTGAGCCAATATCAAAGGCTCCCTATCGAATGGCACCTGCGGAACTAAAAGAGTTAAAGGAACAGCTGCGCGAATTGCTGGAAAAGAAACTTATTCGCCCAAGTGTTTTGCCTTGGGGAGCTCCCGTACTGTTTGTCAAGAAAAGGACGGAAGTATGCGGTTCTATATTGACTATCGGGAGCTCAACAAAATCACTATAAAGAACAAGTACCCATTGCCTAGGATCGACGATCTGTTCGATCAGCTTCGGGGGGAAATGATTTTCAGTAAAGTTGATCTTCGCTCAGGATATTTCCAATTGTAGATCAAGGTTGAAGATGTCCCGAAAACGACATTCAGAACCCGTTATGGACATTACGAATTTCTAGTAATGCCATTCAGACTGACTAACGCTCCCACAGCGTTTATGGATCTAATGAATCGAGTCTTTCAAGACCAACTGGACAAGTTCGTTGTAGTATTCATTGACGATATTTTAATCTATTCACCTGATGAAGAGACCCACGTAAACCATTTAAGGGTCGTTCTGGACATTCTATGGAGAAAACAACTGTACGCTAAATTTAGTAAATGTGAATTCTGGCTACGCAGTGTAGCATTTCTGGGACATGTAATATCTGAAGATGGTATATCCGTAGACCCCAAGAAAATCGAGGCAATCACGGAGTGGCCCAGACCTACCAACGTTACAGAGGTACGAAGTTTTCTCGGTCTCGCCGGCTACTATCGTAAGTTTGTTGAAGGGTTTTCTCGAATCGCTATGCCTCTTACTAGTTTGACCCAAAAGAAAACCAAGATTGAATGGACCTCAGATTGTGAGAAGAGTTTTACTGAATTAAAGAAGAAGCTGACCTCTGCCCTAGTTTTAGCACAACCCATTCCTGGCGAGAACTTTGTGGTATACAGTGATGCCTCTTAGAACGGGCTGGGATGCGTACTAATGCAAAAAGATCGACTAATTGCATATGCATCCCGACAGCTAAAGCCATTTGAACAAAACTACCCGGTACATGACCTCGAATTAGCAGCCGTAGTCTTTGCATTAAAAATATGGAGGCACTATCTGTATGGTGAGAAGTGCGAAATCTTCACAGACCACAAGAGCCTCAAGTATCTCTTCACCCAAAAAGAACTAAACATGCGTCAGTGCAGATGGTTAGAATTAATGAAAGACTACGACCTATCGATTCAGTATCATCCGGGAAAAGCCAACAAGGTAGCTGACGCATTAAGTAGAAAAACAAGCCATCCGCGTCAACCACCTTTGCAGCATGACATGGAAGAATTTGATCTGGAGGAGGTTGATTCAATTGAAGGCATACTCGCAAAGTTGGTGTTGATTCCTTCGCTGATAGACAAGATTAAAGAAGGTCAAGAAAAGGATGAAACCTTAAAGAAGATAAAGGACCGGGTGAGAATGAAACCATCTGAAGAGTTTAAAGTCAGAAACGACAACAACTTGTGGTTTCGAGGGAGACTGTGTGTACCCAATGATCAAGACATAAAGAATGAAGTTCTGCGGGAAGCCCACAACTCTCGATTATCTATTCACCCTGGAGCCAATAAGATGTATCAAGATTTGAAACAACGATTCTGGTGGCATGGCATGAAAAGACAAATTGCAGAATTCGTAGAAAAATGCCTCGTTTGCCAGAAGGTGAAAGCAGAACATCAGAAACCCGCTGGGTTTCTACAACCTCTTGAAGTTCCCGAGTGGAAGTGGGACCACATTACTATGGATTTCGTTATGGACCTACCAAGAACAAAGAGCGGATACGATACCATTTGGGTAGTCGTCGATCGCTTAACAAAGTCTGCCCACTTCATGACTATGACGATCAAGGCTCCAATGGAGAAATTGGCTACGATGTATGTTGAACAAACTGTAAGTCTTCATGGAGTACCCCTAAGCATTGTTTGTGACTGCGACCCTCGCTTCACATCACGATTGTGGACAGCTTTTCAGAAAGTGATGGGCACTGAAATCCGAATGAGCTCAGCATTTCATCCCCAAACTGATGGTCAATCGGAAAGAACCATTCAGACATTGGAAGACATACTGCGATCTTGCGTACTTGACTTTGGGAGAAGCTGGGATCGGAGTCTCAAATTGGTAGAATTTTCTTATAACAATAGTTACCATCGATCCATAGGGATGGCTCCGTATGAAGCACTTTATGGAAGAAAGTGTTGTTCTCCGCTCTACTGAGATGAAATCAGAGATAAGATTCTTACTGGACCGGATCTAGTAGAACAAACTCGAGAACAGATACGGGTCATAAAGCAAAGGTTCAAGCGGCCCAAGATAGGAGTAAGATATGTGCAGATGAGAAGCAGTGACGGTTGGAATTTCATGTTGGGTAGAAAGTATTCTTAAAGGTATCGCCGTCCAAAGGAGTTAAAAGGTTTGGTATCAAAGGAAAATTAAGTTCAAGGTTCATTGGACCCTACGAGGTTCTTGAGAGAATTGGGGAAGTTGCTTATCGACTTGCACTACCGCCCTCACTATCTCAATTACATGATGTCTTTCATGTATCTCAACTCCGTCGGTATGTGCACGAGCCTAGCCATGTTATAGAGGAACAACCCTTGAAAATCGAAGCCGACGCGACATACGTGGAAGAACCGAAAAAGATAATTGATCGTAAGGAAAAGGTGTTAAGGAGACGATTGACACCTATGTTCAAGGTGCAATGGAAGAACCATTCTGTTGATGAAGCTACCTGGAAGTGGAAGAAAGCATGAAGAACTTGTACCCTCACCTCTTTGACTAGCATTCTTAAGTTTCGAGGACGAAACTTGTAATAAGGGGGGGAAGATGTTGTAACCAATTAGGAATCCTTTGCACTTGAGACCTGTTTAAGAGAATATTTGACAAGATATGTCCACAATTACAATTTATTGAGTCGATGATTATTATTTTAGATTACGTTACGGAAAATAATATGTATATATATAATTTCGAGCATGAATATTGGACCATGGGGAGAGGCCCAATTCACTCACAAGGACTTGTGAGATTTCGCTCACAAGGTTAAGAAAGGTCTTAATGGAATTTCCTAAGATTTTAAGGGCCATCTTTTAAGTAGGCCAATAAGCAATTCAACAAGTTTTGGGTAGTGGCAAAATTTTGGTTTAACCCATACCTTATTTTTGGCCCTTAGCCCAAAGAGGGCTCAAACCTTTTCCTAATTAACCATTTTAAAAGAAAGAAGGGGAAAAATGAAATAAGAAAAAGGGAGAAATTACATTGATTAAGGCATTGTTGGGGTCATTAAAGACCCCAACCACCGGACGGGTAGGAGGTAGCCAACCAAGGGAGATGTTTTACTCCACCATGGTTACTTTGTGTTCAACCCAAGGTTAAAGTAACTATAATTAGATAAAGTAACTAAGGTTAGCTCAAAAGTAACCATGATTAGACTAAAGTAACCAAGGTTAGTGATAAAGTAACCTTGATTAAATAAAAAGTAACCAAGGTTAAAGTAACTGAAATTAAGTAAAGTAATTAAGGTTAGTTCCTTTAACCTTACTATGGTAAGTCTTTCACTCCCTTCCCTTTACCCCCAACGGCTAAAACATAGCCAAGAAAGAGAATTCCCTCCAAAAACACAATTGAGTATCCTCCCATCTTTCCAACACTCAAGGTACCCCAAGAGCAAGAAACATTCTTCTCTTCTTCTTTCCTTAAACCACACGGCCAAGGCTATACCAAGAAGACCTAGGATTCATTCAAACTCAAGAGGACATACTCAACTTTCAAGGGAATTCTTATATTTTACTTAGCTTGGAACTCACTTATCTTTCTTGCCCCTAAACCGTGTCCTTCAATGGTCACTAGGCTCAAAAGTCTCAAGCTTTGTGGATCCTAGTCTTGAGAGGCTTGAATACTACTCAAGCTTCATTTTGGTAAGTCCATCTAACCCTTACTAAGTGTATCTTTTACTTAAGGATGAAAACTAACCATTGACCTCTTTTTCTTTCCAAAACCGGGGGGTACATGCCTAAAGAGGAGAAAGGTTCCAACTTTTCCATATATCTTTGAAGAGGAGTAAGTTGAAAAGGCAAGTACACTATACTTATTTGTGGCTTGAATGTGAAAGTGCTTGCTTGAATGTCTAGATGACCTTAAGATTCAATCTTAGATGTGAAATGCTAAGCCTTGGTGCATGAAACTTTCGGCCTAAGGGTTAAGTGGCGTGTAGGTGTGAGTTTTGCTCTAAAGGTGGATTCTTTGTTGATTATAAGTACTATTATGTGATAAATCTAAGATGAACATGTTAAAGATTCCTCTTTTTCCATGGATGGGGGTTACGGTGGGAAAGAATAAAAGAAATAAGGATAGTTTTGCAAGAAGTGATAAGTTATGGGGTAAGGTGTGAACAAGATTATGCTTTTGTGTGTTAAGCTTAATATGTTCTTTGTGGATATGTTATTTTTGCCTTGCATGCACATAAACGGGCTGTTTGAGGGTTAGGGTGCGTGTGCACCAAATTTTGCTAAGGTTTGTTGTAGTGGAAATATAGTGTGCATGGCCAAAGAATGAGGCATGTGGCATACAAGCTCTTTTGTAAAGATTTTTATATGGTGTTCGTAACGTGTTAAATCCGTAAACTTCCCATGAAAAAGGTGAGTTTGAAGTTTAATGAAGTGTTTATGTCAAACAATGCAAGTTAGGACCATTTGGGAACGAAATGTGATAAAATTTGAAATTACTAGAGCAGGGCAGATTTTTAGGCCGTTTTGTGAGACCTGAAAAGTGACCTTAAGGATCTTCAATTTAGTTGATTTTTGGTATGATACTATCTCTATGTGTATATTATGTATGAGAGTTGGAATTTCGTTAAAAGGAGTTTCGGATTACTTTTAGCAAAATTTTTATTAAAACTGGTCGTGCAGGAAATTTTACTAGACTAGACAGAATTTATATGACATAATGAGGGACCAGGAAATGGACCTTAGGAATACGCAATTGGGCTAATTTTTGGCAGGATACTAGCCATATGTGTTTACTAAGCTTGAGAGGTGGAATTTCTGAAAAAAGATTCACGGTGTGGTTCACACTAAAATTTATAGTAAAATCGGTCAATCCAGGATTCAGCATGTAACGGTTTTGGGAAAAAAGAATAAATGAGTCCTCTAACAATATTTTAGATCTGCGAAATTTTTATGTCAACTACTTAAGACATATGTGAACCCTTTTGTGTAAGCCACTTAACTTAGAATGACTAATTGAAGGGTAAACACCATAATTAAGTGGGCGTCACTAATCTGAAATTTTTGGACAGAATTGAGGAACTTATTATAAGGCCTTATTCTAATGGACTTAGGCTTAGTTATACGGCTTGGGCTTACAATCACCAATTAACGGTATGATTATAATAGTTTTCCAAAGACGGCCCAAATTAAAAGAAGTTTAATGGGCTTACATGAAAGACAAAAGAAAGGGGCGCTGTAATTGCCGAAATTCAGCCGCCTTGTTCCGTAATTAATTAGACTAAGTGTCTTACGCATTTTATATCGTCACGAGAATTCTATTTTGAATACAAATGACATTTTTGTGCGTATGTATGACAAGCACTCATGATAGTGGGCCTAACCATAAGGGATTGAGGCCGTGTATATGGATTGATAATGCTGAAATTTTTCAGCATAAGGAATGAGTTGTACATAGGTGTACACATAACGCATTATATCATGATTTGAATAATACATGTCATGCATTGCATCATCGTCATTTACATGATTTATGGAATTGATTTTCATGTGAAAGAAAGACGAAAAGCATTTTTAAAGAAAAGATTCTGTTTTAAAATGAACGCTTCCCACTGGTACCGTGTGTGTGTTTCCTGGCCAGTAAGGACCTGCTCCAAATCTGGGGTTAATTGATCTGATGATATGGACCGTTCAGGCCTAGAGAGAATAGACCTGATATGGACCGTTCGGGCCCGGAGAGAATAGACCCAATAAGTGATGACGTTACCGTTCCGAATTCGGGAATAATAGATTCGAAGGGGAGAAGTGACCGCCTCAGATCCAGGAAAATAGATCTGAACACTCTATTATTTTCTTGACGATGATGTTTTGAAAGAAAAGCACGAAAGATCATATCCTCATTTTTATCATGATGCATCACACGTACATATGTATGCATGTCGCATTTATTGAGTCATCGAGTAGTGTCACATGATACTTAGACTAAGTTGTTATAACTTGGTAGTTCCTAAGTTATGATCTCATTAAGTGATGATCCTTAATATGTTACGAACTTATGCAAGTTGCGGTCTTTTATTGTTACGTTCTTTAATAAGTGATGATCTTGCTTAAGTTATGATCTTGACGCATTAAGTGTTGATCACTAACGGGTATTGGATGGAGGTCATGTGTGTTTCTAAACCGAATTTTTGGGGTTCGGTTCTTGTATGTACTTTCCATTTAATCCTCGACTATTTATAGTATACTTGTTGGTGACTTTGTCACTCACCCCCTATTTTTCCTCCCAGAGACTGCAGGGAACAAGGTAGAATGGATTGAGGATGAACCTAGGGTCCCCTATCCGTGAGCGCAGTGAATGATGGATGAATCAGGGGACAGAACATGCTAGTTGTGACCGATGACTTATTATGTATTCGTGATGGGAAACAATTACTTCTGAGAATTTCTGCACTTATGATTTGGGTTGTAAAACTAAGAATGATTTCGTAGACGTTTTAATTTGAGGTTTTAATTCTGCCACGGTTTCACTCACTTGTTGACGTGTAAGCACAAAAGTCCATACATTTTATCATGGACCACGACATGTTATGGATCGACGCCTGGTACTCTCCTTAGTGAAGTACGGCAGGTGCACCGTATCCGACTGGGCCGGGATGCAGGGCACTACACAAGGTTAATGACATAATGGAGGAAGCTACACAAGGTAACATTTCAAACTTTCTAGCCAATATAACACATGCTGAAAATTCAGCATGTGAGACATTATGGTGGGCGATTGAGAACACAATAAAATAAGAGGTAAAATCCAAGCATAGGAGACAAAAGGGGTTCAAATTGTGAGACACAAAGAATGCTTCCTCCTTTCCATGCACACATGGGAATTCCTTGTCTTCTCTTTTGTTCAAACCTGCCGGCCACCCCCTTCTTCTCCCCCATGAAGATTTATTCAAGTCATCCTAGAAGGTCCTCTTCATCTTCAACTCTCAACACTCTCAAGAGCTTACCTAAGCAAACCACTAAAGACTCATTGAACACTTAGGCAATACCTCCATCATCATCATTGCATACGACTAGGATTAAGCTAGGAAACTCAAGATCATCTTCATCTTCAAGCTCCAAGGACTCATCTAGGTAAGTTGCATGTTGAATTCCCTAAGTGAATTCCATATTTCAAAGGATGAAGCTCACATGGTACCCCTCTTTTCTTGCCAAAAACCGTGACCTTCAATGATCACTAGGTGGAGATTTTTCAAGCTACTAAGAGAAGCTAACATCTTGGTGGGTTGCATCCATTCTAATCTCCATTCAAGCTTTATTTTGGTAAGAGAATCATAAACTCTGTTTCTTCATTCAAGATATTAGCTAATGGTCATCCTTCTTCCTCCCCAAAACCGTGTGTCATTAGTGAAGTTGGAGGAAGAATTCACTCCATTTCAACCAAGGCTCAATCAAAGGAAAAGTTTTTAGCTCAAAGAGGCAAGTACAAAGCCGTGTGTCATTACTCTAGACAATATTGACTTATTTATGAAGTGTATGCTTGAATGACTAGCCATTTCTAAGTTATGAACCCTAGTTGAAGATTCTAAGTACAAAGCATGAGAATTTAGTTTTTATAAAGAAAAGTGTTGGCATGATTGAATGGTTTACTATATGGATGTGTTATGTGCTCAAACTTGAATATGATATGAGATCTACTACACATAAAAACGGCTAAATGGGTGACTATTTGAAAGATGAACTAGTTTTGCTAAGAGTGAACTTTATGAAGTGTAAAATGCATGAAAAGTGGCATGTTCTAAGTGTGAATTACGAGGCTGTTGGCGTGTGTCATGTGTAGCCTAAAAAGGGTTATGAGACTTGAAATGACCATGTTGAAATTGTAGCGAAAAAGGGATTTGAGTGGTTACAAAATGCATGATTTAAATAACGTGTATTAAAGAAATGTATGACATATTTTATGACATTATACGTTGTTGCATAAAACTTGCCTTATATAGTTCATATATAATGTTGTCGTACTAACGAGCCATGAAGCCTTAAAGCTTACATCAAATGGCAAGCATTTGTTGTGTTTGAACTATTTTCAGGTGCCATCATTAATGAACTAAACCAGTTCATTAAGTGAAGTACTTAGTTAAATAAACTAAGTAGTTCATTAAAGGAATCTATATTTGAAAAAGGCACAAAGGCAACAAATTGAAGAATTAAAAGTTTGCTCCACCCTCCTACATGCCATTTTCTATATATATATATATATTCAGATTTTTTTAAAAAGGCACATACACATATATTCCAACGTACTACCGACACATTATATATTTTACGTACGTACGTCAACGTCACACCACTATATTTAACTCATATTTATGAGTATATTTAGGTCTTATATCATATGATATAAGTCATGGTGATGACAAATTTATTACGACACGTTAAAAGGTTCTAAACCAAAAATTGCCGTATCGAGTGAATATCGAAACTTCGCCAACGTGTCACGTACTTGACATATATAGATGGCCAGCTCATACACTTCAAAAATGGCCATGAATTTCGTGGCTTACATGGTATATACAGCCATAAAATCATTCCATGTTGGCACACACAAATCACCCTCAATTAAGGCCAAATTGTGGAGATTCCAAATTCAATTTTTGTCACATGTTGGGCGCCACTTTAGATCAGCCTAAGTGCTGAATATTAAAGTTTAATTTATGTATATTATGTGTAACATAATGTATATAACATGTGCAAAAATTTGGAATTGAATCAAAGAAAAATCGGGTAATCGACAAACGTCGAAAATTCGGTTTTCTACGAACACGACACATGGAACATTTTTGGCATGGAATATAACATGTATCTAGACACTTTTTACATACTTCATAAATTCTAAAGTGTTCTAGAAAAATCAATTAAAGGCTGATTGGAATATACCATATGTGTATAATTATATGTGCACTATTTTACAAAGTTTGCAAAAATAAAATTCAGCACATGTATATTCATCATACACGCCTAGCTCGGCCATGTTGGAGCATATGTGAAGCTTTGTTGGCATCTTGATTGGCAAAGAATGAAGCATACAAGTTGGTGACAGAAAGGAAGGAGCTACACAAGGTAACATTTCAAACTATGTCACATTTGTAACACATGCTGAAAATTTCAGCATGTGTGCATACGCTGGCCGATTTTGCTATTAAATTATGCCATATTTACCAATTTGAATTATGTGGATTAATTGAAAGATAGTATGGAAATGTTTTGAATATATTATGGAATTAATAAAGTGATATTTTCAAATATCACACATGCTGAAAATTTCAGCATGTGTGTAATGGATGTGGCCGAATTCTTGGCCCTCTTGGTGACTAATCTTTATTCCAAATTTAGTTGAAATGTTATGTACTAAATGATGATTGATTTCTTCTTTATTTTCAATGAATAAATCAAATCCAAACTTGGCAATAATTTTAATTAAGTGTGAATATCACATGCTGAAATTTCAGCATGCACATGGCCGAATTTTTGATGGAAAATTGGAGAAAGTTGTTTTGCTAATTATGTGGGATGAATATGTGATTTATGGCAACACTTTTATGGATAATTGGCACATGTTTTTAAGGATTATTTTCAGATTTATCTAGTCATCAAATGATGACAACTTCCAACCAATCAAAGAGTGTCAGGTAAGCAAGAGCTTAATGATCACCCAATGAGGAGTTGCCAAGTAAGCAAGGAAATGTCACAATGATGCAAAATACTCTTTCAAGGGCTTAAAAGATAATTTTCAAGGAGGAATACATGCTATAGTGGGTGGCACATTTTTGATAAAAAGAAGAGAAGAAAGCCAAACAAAAGCAAGACAAGCCTCACAAGTTCAAAAGTGCAAAAAGAGTCTTATATCTCTTCTTCTACACTTTCTTTCTTTCTTCTCTCTAAAAGCCTATTGTATTCGTATTCACACATCTTGAATAGGCTTCTTACATACCACCCTATACTCTCTTTATTGTTGTAAAAGATTGATCAAGTTGTGATCAATCTTGCACTTGCAAGGTGGTGGTGTTCGTGATCATTGTATTCATATACAAGGTTTGTAAAGGGTTGAAGTTGGTGTATAACTCCATCAACCCTGTGGTAAGGTGTTATTTATGTTTTGTGATTAGTGCTACCTGAGGAAGGTGTCCTCGAAGACTGGAGTAGGTTGTTTTAACCGAACCAGTATAAAATTCCTGGTGTTCTTTACTTTCAGCACTTGCTTTCATTTTCCAGCAGAGTGCATGGTTTTCATCATGTTATTAAAAATAGTAAACAAATGTCAAAAATCACAAAACTTTCCAGCATTATAGCCACACATCTTAATGTTAATTTGGCTCAAGTTTCAACCCTTTTGGACAAGGATAAGTCATCCAAACGTTTAAAGTTCTGAGACTAGTGCAGTCTGATTTTCAGGCTTGCAAAGGTTGAGACTTTGAACGTATTTGACTAACTTCTCAAAAGCATTTTTCAAAACTGTTTCAACCCAATTAAATACACATAATAAGGGATTAGTCATTAAAGTTTCAGAGCATTTGGAGTTACGGTTTTATTGGAATAAAATTTTCATATCAGACTACCGTTTCTGGAAGATTTGCGCAATCTGACCACCAACAAATTTTTGATGGAAAATTGGAGAAAGTTGTTTTGCTAATTATGTGGGATGAATATGTGATTTATGGCAACACTTTTATGGATAATTGGCACATGTTTTTAAGGATTATTTTCAGATTTATCTAGTCATCAAATGATGACAACTTCCAACCAATCAAAGAGTGTCAGGTAAGCAAGAGCTTAATGATCACCCAATGAGGAGTTGCCAAGTAAGCAAGGAAATGTCACAATGATGCAAAATACTCTTTCAAGGGCTTAAAAGATAATTTTCAAGGAGGAATACATGCTATAGTGGGTGGCACATTTTTGATAAAAAGAAGAGAAGAAAGCCAAACAAAAGCAAGACAAGCCTCACAAGTTCAAAAGTGCAAAAAGAGTCTTATATCTCTTCTTCTACACTTTCTTTCTTTCTTCTCTCTAAAAGCCTATTGTATTCGTATTCACACATCTTGAATAGGCTTCTTACATACCACCCTATACTCTCTTTATTGTTGTAAAAGATTGATCAAGTTGTGATCAATCTTGCACTTGCAAGGTGGTGGTGTTCTTGATCATTGTATTCATATACAAGGTTTGTAAAGGGTTGAAGTTGGTGTATAACTCCATCAACCCTGTGGTAAGGTGTTATTTGTGTTTTGTGATTAGTGCTACCCGAGGAAGGTGTCCTCGAAGACTGGAGTAGGTTGTTTTAACCGAACCAGTATAAAATTCCTGGTGTTCTTTACTTTCAGCACTTGCTTTCATTTTCCAGCAGAGTGCATGGTTTTCATCATGTTATTAAAAATAGTAAAAAAAATTCAAAAATCACAAAACTTTCCAGAATTATAGCCACACATCTTAATGTTAATTTGGCGCAAGTTTCAACCCTTTTGGACAAGGATAAGTCATCCAAACGTTTAAAGTTCTGAGACTACTGCAGTCTGATTTTCAGGCTTGCAAAGGTTGAGACTTTGAACGTATTTGACTAACTTCTCAAAAGCATTTTTCAAAACTGTTTCAACCCAATTAAATACACATAATAAGGGATTAGTCATTAAAGTTTCAGAGCATTTGGAGTTACGGTTTTATTGGAATAAAATTTTCATATCAGACTACCGTTTCTGGAAGATTTGCGCAATCTGACCACCAACAAATTTTAAAGGGATTAGAGGTTGAATTTTAATCTGAAATTTTTAGGAGATACTCGGGACATCTGAGGCTAAGATCCATCCAAATTTCAGAATTTTTAAAGACCTGTAACCTAGTTTTCAAAATGTTTCAAAACTGGTCCAGAAAACAAAAACTGTTTTCAGAAGTTGGGTTTTTGATTTAAAACAATTTTAAAAACCACATTTTCCGCACCCACTATTCAACTCCCCTTCTAGTGGTTCCTTGCAGATCCTACAGAAATGTGCATTTAATGTTTAGTAAGCTATTTTAAGGAATGAAGTTGGTTGGTAAATGCTTGGACAATAAAAGGTGATGAAATGCAAGAATTACTGGAACTGGACAGTTTTGAGTAAAAAATTGTTTGGCCTGAAAACGAACCTTAGGAGTGTGAAAATGATTATGTGTAGTAAATTTGAGAGGTGGAATTTCGGTAAAAGGAGTTGTGGTTTGACCTTAATGTAATTTTTAGTGAGAACTTGTCACTACAGATCTGCATGTACCTAGACTTAGAAAAATAATTAAATGACCCTTTTAAACCTATTGGATTGCCTTTAAATTTTTATGGTAATTACCTAAGACATAGATGAAAATTTCCATGTAAAGGGATTAGCCAGAAAAAACTTTTTTGAGGGTTAACAACTAAGTTGAAGTTTGTGGTACAAAACTGGAAAACAGGATTGTTTGATGGCATAAGTTGTGAGACCTTGATCTTGTTTATTTAGGCTTGAATGTGATGTTTGGGCATATGAATATTGTTTCTTGGTATGTTAGATATGTTTTTCAGGTGATGGCCCAAATTGAATAATGTTTTATGGCCCTTGAAACTGAGGTTAGAAGGTACAGCACTGCAGGGTTCAGCAGTACCCCTTGATGATTTTTTAGTAATTTGAGCACTTTAGACATCTCGAAATGTTACAAAATATTTATGGCATGTAACTAAGATCCCTTTGTGCATATGTGTGGCATAAGTTGATGGGAATAGGCTCTGAATTGATGATTTTGAGGCTGTACGAACAAAGCCGTACTACTAGACTGTTTTCCAGCTTAAGAGACAAGTCTGTGTAGGCTTGTTATGATGCATTTGGTCACGAATTGCATGTTGCATATCATGCATTGCACTGTACATGTTCATGCATTTATAAGACTGATTTTAATGACAAAGAATGATGAGAAAGCTCTTTTGAAAAGAAGTTTTCAGTTTTGAAAGAAAGACTCCTATGGTACCATTTACAACCTGGCCAGCACAACCCGCTCCAGATCCGGGGCTAGTTGACCTGATGATGAGTATGACTATCCAAGCCTAGAGATGATAGACCTGTGAATGATGAGAATGACCGTCCAGGCCTGGAGATGATAGACCTGTGAATGATGAGTATGACCATTCAGGTCCGGAGATAATAGACCTGATGATGATGATTGTTTGTATTACCGTTTTCAGATCAAGATATAATAGATCTGAAAGGAATGGTATGACTGCCTCATATCCGGATATAATAGATCTGAAACCTCTCTTCTCCTTGTTTTGTGACAAGTATGATTTGAAAGAAAGAATGATCGAAAATAATTTTCACTGTATCATTTTGCACTACATTTGCATATTCATACTCATTGCATATGGTCGAGAGTAGGATGCTTAGCCTATTTTCACTAAGCTGTGATCTTATTTCCTTTAGTCACTTAAGTTATGCTTTTATTATCTTTGTGGCTATTGAGTTGAAAGACATGTATGTCGGAAAAGTCCAAATTCTTGGGATTTTGTTCTTGTGTGTACTTTCCATTTAATCCTTGATTGTTTATGGTGTACTTGCTGGTGACTTTGTCACTCACCCTCTTATTTTTCCCCCAGAGCCTACAGGACACGATATAGAGTGGATTGACGATGAGCCTAGAGTTCCATATCTATAGACGTACGAGTGGATGATAGCTTCAGGATTTTACTATGATGGGTTTATGTTTTGATGGACATATTATGGGACATTGATTCCAGATTTTATTTTATTTTGCAGACATGGTTGTAAACTTTATGTCGAATATTCGGAATGTTTTGTTTAAAATTTTTTATTCTGCCTATGTTTTGGTTACCTGTTAAGATGATGGCATAGGAGTCCATATATTTTATTATGGATGTTGATGTGTTATGCATTGACGCTTGGTATTCTCCGTAGCGAAGTACGGCGGGTGCACCGTATTTGGACAGGCCGGGTACGGGGCGCTACAGATATTATGAAAGCGTTTGATACAATTAGCTGGCAAACCTTACTGCTAATCCCTTAGGCCGATGAACTTTTTTGAAAGTTTCATCATATGGTTTAGTCTATGTATTTCAACTGCATCCTTCTTCATCAACCTTAATGGAGCCCTCTAAGGTAAATTTAAGACAACCAGAGGACTCATACAAGGTGAACCTTTATCGCCTTGCCTCTTCATCCTTGTTATGTAAGGATTTACATAGCTATTGAAAGGAAAGATCCTCAACTCTTAGTTTGCTTTTAACAGTACATGTGAAACGCTTAATCTCTTTTCTTTGGATTTTGCATATGATTTACTTATTCTCCTTTTACTTTCGCTATTTCAATGGACATGTACAAAGAAGAGATCTCAATATATGCATATGTAAGCTCAGAAAATAGAGTTGCAGTGTACTTTCAACACGTCAGAACAGGAGCTCAGAATTTCAGAAGAAATACTCCTTAGAACCTCATAATCGAGCTTATAATTTTGATACCATAAAGACAATATAGAGATGAACAGTAATGTGCTCTTTATTCAATAACTCAGAATCACAGAGGAAGAACTAAACAGTTCTTATCTTACTTTGTTGAAGAAAGATAATGTCCTTTTTATGTAGGACCCAAAATACACTATCCAACCACTACTTCCCATACCAACGGTAACAATACAGAAAAAGAAGAAAAGATTAAAAACTAAGACATGAAACCATCATTTTCTACAGGATGTAAATCTGGAAAAAAAAATTATCTGTAAGCCGCGTCGGTACCCAAAACTTCCCTCACTGCCGTACTAACAAGCGTCTGGTCTAACTCGGTCCTGCCTTACAAAGTCTAAAGTCAGCAACTTTAGCCAAAAAGTTCTCGTCTAGCAAAATGTTTGCAGATTTTACATCTCGGTGAATCACAGGTTTAGTTGAGCCTGTAAGAATGTAGCGCCCGCTCCCGTACACCTAGCATCGGGAACAGTACGCCCAGCATCGGGAACAGTACGCCCGCCGTATCTCACTAAGGAGAACACAAAGCGTCGAATCAATTTCCAACATATCCAAAAAGACGTAGAAATATTTCGCGCGGAAACGTAATACCATTCATTAAGTTCTATGAATACAAGATAATATTTCAATAAAATACTGAACCAGTACTAGCAATAACATCAATGTGTCAACGGTCTAATCCGGATAGTAACTAATGAAATCCCAATAAAATAAAAACAAATGACCGCAAAGTCGTCCCATGTCCTAGATGCAGCCATCAGTTTGCCCACTCCAGTGTGTCAGCCCCGTCCTCAACAAAAACATAATCGTAGGCCACTACCTGCTCACCTGGAGGAGGGGGGGGGGAAGTAGGGGTGAGTGACAGGAAAATCACTCAGTAGGCACCAGCCTCCAAGTAGTACAAGACAAGCATCCAAAAATGATATAACACATAGCACATAAAACATGACATCACATAAGCATGTTAAAGAATGCGGAAAAGTAATTCACTCCAAGTAAAGAATGCACAACATCGTGATGCATGTCACACTATGCATGTTACACACAACAAAGTCATGTCACACAGAATGCCGATATACATACCGTGCAATGCATGAACACGGGTCCTACTGAGTGGGTGCAGGTCGTACACCCCACAGTCACCATACTGAGTGTGCGTGGCCGCGCCACTGCACACCATCCTAAGTGTTGTGGCCCCGCCACTGTACACCATCCTGATTGTCCGTGACCCGTACGTCATGACCCGCCATCAATGCAATGCACGTGCCATGAATGTAAACACAGTCGCCTGAGGCCCCTGGCCCATCCTCACCATCCTCCGACACTCAATCTAGGTTCATTTATCGCTCAAAATGCTAACTCAACATTGTCCGGCATCAAATCCACTTTTCCACAGCTTGTATACTTTTATCGTGCATTTTCTATATGTTTCCTCATTTTCCCCCTATTTATTTCTATTTATTACATAATTATCCAAATTAAATAAATTATCACAATTACTGAAATTTAATGGAAATAATTTAATTTTAGCATTTTATAATTTCTGGAATTTATTTATAATTTTCTTATATTTATTTACATTTTTCCTATAATTATTACTATTTTTAATTAATTTAATAACCATTATAAGAGTTTACAACATTTCAGAATTTATTTCTAATATTCCTAAACACATTGGGCTGACCTTTTTAATTTCGGCCAGCCCTGGTCCGTTAGCCGCGAGCAGGTCCTGCCTACTTTGCCAGTTTTTCTCTTTTTCTTTTTTTAATTATTCGCGTCATTGGGCCGGCTGACAGCTAGACCGGTCTGCTGTCGGCTGACCCTTGAAAGATTTTTTTTTATTTTTGATATAATTTGGGTCAAGCCCTTGAAGCAAGTGCAGCCGGCCCGTTAAGGGCTGGCCTGCCTGCCTGCTGATTTCAGGCTTCGGCCCTTTTCGCCTTTTTTTTAAAAATTCAGGATTACAGCGCAGAAAAGCCAGAAGGTGCGTGCAGCCCACGCGCGGCCGCTTCTGGCGGCCGTGCGGCGCTCTGGCGGCCTCCGGCTGCCGTTTTTCTACCCCGATCCATATTTTCGCCTATTTCTGGTCTATGGGAACCTATTCTAAGGCCAAATAAACAATTAAAAACCCCAAGGTAGTAAAGATGTGATATTTTGATTATCAAATTTTTCCCTAAAATCAAATCCAATCCACGCAAAACAGTATACGCATTCCACAGTCATCAAACGCAGTAATCAAACGCATTCCACAGTAATCAAAACTCATGCTTTTCACAGATTAAGCAACATAGTATAGATTTTAACAATTAAAAACAATAAACACATAATATATCACCAAAGCATGCTTGAATTTGTACCAATTGAAGGGGGAAAAGGGAACATACCTGTATGCAAACAATTACACGCTATACGTATATCAAATTGGGTTGAAATGCGTTGTTTTCCTTCTCTTCTCCTTCTCTCTTCTCTCCCAAATCTTCTTTTCCTTTTCTTTTAATTGGTTCATTTTCTGTGTGGTGGTTTTTCCCCTTCCCCGTTGCCCCCTTTTTAATCTCTGATATGCGACATTGGGGGGGGGGGAAACGGTTATCCCCCCCGTAACCCACGTTCTGTTCTTGTTTCCTTTTTTTGTAAACAATCCCTCATTCTTATCCTTATCCCTTAACTTTTCTTTAATTATTATTGTTATTTTATTTTCTTTTTTTATTCCATTCATTTCTTTATTTCATTATTTATTTATATCATTATTATTTTTTTCGGTTATAACATCCTACCCACCTAACAAAAAGTTTCGTCCTCGAAACTTGACGAAATTTAATCGTAGAGACCGAGGAGACTCGACATACCTTAATCAAAGAGTTCAGGGTAGCGTTCGTGCATTTGGTCCTCTAGTTCCCAAGTCGCTTCGCTCTCCTTATGATTGCTCCATTGTACCTTGACATACGGAATGATTTTTCTCCTCAGCTCTTGGTCTTTGCGGTCTATGATCCGAACAGGAGTCTCCTCGTATGACGTGTCCGATCTTATCCTCAAAGGCGGTGCATCTAGTACGTGACTCGGATCTGGGACGTACTTCCTCAGCTGGGATACATGAAACACATTGTGCACTTGAGCTAGTGCCGGGCGCAATGCCAAACGATAAGCTAGCGAACCAATCCTTTCGAGCACCTCATAAGGGTCGTGCAACACCCTTCATAGGCGATACTTTCAGATATACTTTTTCTCCAACCTTAAACTCCAAAGGGCGCCTCTTCGAGTCAGCCCAGCTCTTACTTCTATCTTGAGCAACCTTAAGTCTTTCCCGAATCAACCTAATCTTCTCCTTGGTTTGCTCAACCAGCTCAGGACCAGTAATAGCACGCTCTCCAACTTCGTCCCAAAGAATAGAAGATCTACACTTACGCCCATAAAGCGCCTCAAATGGTGCCATGCCGATGACGCTGTGATGACTGCTGTTGTAGGAGAACTCAATCAATTTGATCATACTGTCCCAGTTCCCCTTAAAGTTGATGGCGCAAGCGCTCAACATATCCTCCAACGTCTGTATGGTTCTCTCTGACTGCCCATATGTCTGTGGGTGAAACGCAGTACTCAATCGTAACTCGGTCCCCATTCTCCTCTAACATGCTGACCAAAACCTGGATGTGAATTTCGAGTCACGATCGGAGACAATACTGACTGGGATACCATGTAAACTGATGATGTTGTCGACATAGAGTGTAACCAACCTCTCCAGCGTCACATCATTTGGCACTGGTAGGAAATGAGCGGACTTAGTCAAACGGTCTACAATCACCCAGATCATGTCATTACCATTCCTTGTCCTCGGAAGACCCATCACGAAATCCATAGTTACATGCTCCCACTTCTATTCTGGGATCTCTAACGGCATCAACAAACCCCCTGGTCTCTGGTGTTCCGTCTTGACCTGCTGACATACTAGACACCTCTCAATAAACTCAGCTATATGTCTCTTCATACCGCTCCACCAGTAATGCTTCTTCAGGTGATTATACATCTTTGTAGTACCTGGGTGAATAGACATCTTTAAGTTGTGCGCCTCTTTCAGTACTGCTCTTCTGAGATCCTCATCCTCCGAAACACACAACCTCCCTTGAAACCACATACTGCCTCGTCATGAATCTGAAAACCATCAACTTGACTAGTCATCATCTCTCTCGAATCTCACTAAGTGCTGCATCTCCCTTCTGCGCCTCTTTGATCTGCTCGATCAAAGATGGAGTGATAATCAACCCCGCTAGAACATTAGCTGTGGAGTCCACAATGTCAAGGTCTAACTCTGCCATATCTCTTTCCAACGGTGTCTGTCTGGCATAGCTAGACTTCCTACTCAGGGCATCCGCAACTCAATTTGCTTTCCCCGGATGGTAGCTAATAGTCAAATCGTAATCCTTCAACAACTCAAGCCATCTCCTCTGACGCATGTTTAGCTCCTTCTGTGTGAATAAGTACTTCAAACTCTTATGATCAGTAAAAACTTCACACTTCACCCCATACAGATAGTGGCGCCAAATCTTTAGCGCAAATACCACCGCTGCCAACTCCAGATCATGCGTCGGGTAATTCGGCTCATAAGGTTTCAGTTGGCGGGAAGCATAGGCAATAACTCTGCTGTTTTGCATTAGGACACATCCTGCAAGGAAACAGTTAGGCCACAGTTGTGATGCATATAAAATCAACTTTGACGTTATATACATTACCTAGTCTGCTCTTCGATGCATCACTATATATGACAAACCCTTCAGAGGCTGCTGAGGGCTGAGCAAGTATGGGGGCCGTCGTCAGTCGTCTCTTAAGTTCTGCAAAGCTCTTCTTGCATTCAGCGGTCCATACAAACTTTGACTTTTTCTGTGTCAATCTGCTCAAAGGCACCGCTATCGATGAGAATCCCTCAACAAACTTCCGATAGTAACCAGCCAAACCTAGAAAGCTCCTCACTTCAGTCACGTTAGTCGGTCTAGGCCATTCAGTAATGGCCTCAATCTTCTTGGGATCTATAGAAATTCCCTCTTCTGAAATCACATGTCCCATGAAAGCAACGCTCTTCAGCCAAAATTCGCACTTACTAAACTTAGCATACAGCTTCTTCTGCCTGAGAATCTCCAGAACCTCCTTGAAATGCTTTTCGTGCGACTCCTCGTCCGAAGAATAGATTAGAATATCATCAATAAAGACCACCACGAACTTATCAAGCTGGTCCCTGAACACTGTATTCATCAAATCCATGAAGGCTGCGGAAGCATTAGTCAGTCCAAACGGCATTACCAAAAACTCTGGTGTGAAAGGTAGTCTTTGCTACATCTTTAGCTTTAATCCTCAGCTGATGATATCCGGATCGAAGATCGATCTTAGAGAATACCTTAGCACCCTGAAGAATGCCAAAACTGAGGGATCATTTGGAAAATTCTATAATATCAATTACGAGTTATAATGATTAAAGGATACCTTTAGTTGATCAAAGAGGTCCTCGATCCGAGGTAGAGGATACTTGTTCTTGATAGTGATCTTATTAATCTCCCGATAATTAATACAAAGCCTCATACAGCCATCCTTCTTCTTTACGAACAAGACCGGAGCTCCCCAGGGTGAGACGCTAAGTCGAATGAACTTCCGGTCCAGTAACTCCTGCAATTGTTCTTTCAGCTCCTTCAGTTCAGCCGGAGCCATCATGTACGGTGCCTTCGATATCGGCTCAGCACAGGGCAGTAAATTAATCTCAAATTCCACCTCCCGACTGGGCGGTAGTCCTGGCAACTCATCGGAAAATACATCTTTGTACTCATTCACCACTGGTATCGAATCTATCAAGGGTACCTCCTTTTCTGCACCAATAGCATATACAAAAAAACATGGATTACCTTTTTTCAATGCCCTGTGCGCCTGCGCTGCACTCATGTAGATCTTCTTAAGCGCCTTATGTAACTTGGCATCCCCATGAAAGATGGTTTCTTGCTTACTCTGTGTCTGCATGCGGACCTGCCTCTGACGACAGTCGATCGTCGCCTGATACTTAGCCAGAAAATCCATGCCCAGAATAACATCAAAATCTTGCATCTGGATCGGAATCAGAGTTGCAGCGAATTCTAGCTCATTAATGTCCAGTGAACAGTCCTTATACTGGTAGTGCGATACAAACACCTGATCACCGGTAGTTTGAACCCGGTAAGGAATCTCCAGCCATTCAGGTGGAATATTCAAACTTTTGACAAACCTCCTGGCGATGAATGAATGGCTGGCTCCACTATCAAAAAGTACGTATGCTGGGACCTTGTTAACCAATACCTCACCTAACATGTGCGGGGTTATACATATAACATATAACCACAAGAGGGAAAGGTATTTAAAGCAACTAGAATTTTAACACTGAATTAAGGTGTAACTTCTACGACGTCGCTGGTCTCCTCAACATCAACGTGTGTCAGGACAAGTACTCGGGCATTAGTCTTCGGTCTCCCCTTCTGTTGTATCTGGCTCTGCTGTGGTGGGGGCACCTGTCCATGCGCGGGGCAGTCTCTGGCAAAGTCCCCTGGGGTGCTGCATCTGTAGCAAACGTCCCTGGTCCTCCAGCACTGACCCGGATGCAAACGCCCACAATGGACACATGGTGTAGTGGGTGCCACCGTCCTCACTGGTTGTGCATCTGTCAATGCATGTCCCTCGATGGCTAATGGCTGAGTAAATTGTCTCTGCTGCTGCGGTGGTCGAAAAGAGCTTCCGGCTGCTGGCGGTGGGGCACCTTCAGCCATCTCCTGGGTCTCCTGGAACGGTACTCCTCTCGTGGCCGCTTCGTCCGGTCGTCTACTGCAATCCTCCTGAGGTCACCCTCAACATCCCGGCATACCTCAAGTAATTCCTTAAAAGTCCCTAGTCTAGCACAAATGATCAACGACTGAATGCGAGGGCTCAATCCAGTCTTGAATTTAGACATCTTTGCGCTCTCGTTATCCATAACGGAGGGCATATATCTCCCCAGCGCATGAAATCTCTCCGCGTACTGGTCCACGGTCATGGACCCCTGAGTAAGTAGCTGGAACTCAGTCATCCTCCTCTGTATGGCACTCTCAGGAATGTAGTGCCTCTGATACTCTTCTCGGAACTGAGTCCAAGTCAACTGATGGGTCAATCGATGTTGCACGCTAAGCCACCATCCCCTCGCATCACCCTCAAGAAATGAAACGACCACCTCCACCTTCAGGTCATCAGGAACCTGCAATAATCTCAACTGCTCGATCACATTCTAGAGCCAGATCTCAGCCTCCTCTGGCCGTGTTATGCCCCTAAACATCGGTACTTGGGAATGCTGCATCTCCCTATAAAAGAATCAAAGTCCCAGGGGTGGTGGTGGTGGAGGCTGTTGCTGCTGTTGCTGCAGGTGAGCCATCTGCACCTGCTTCTGAGCCACCAGGGTAGTCAGGGTGGCTAGGGTATCAGTATGAACTTGGGGGATAGCCCCCTGACCCTGATGGTCATCTTCATCGCGCCCTCTATTTCCTGCTGGCTCACGTCTTAGAGGCATTTTTCTGAAGTTCGAGTTCATAAAAGCACGTAGGTTAGTCAAAAATAAAGTAAATAGTTGATCGCGGGGTAAAGCGATAATTAGCAAGAAAAGCTCACCATCGGCACACACCTCCCTTAACCCGATCATAACTTAGGTCTACTTTATTTATTAGGGGTATACTTGTCGTTTCTAGGAAAAGATCATAACTTATGTCTAGGTGATCTAGTTTATCCTGCGTTTCCGAGGCGGATCTGAAGCCTCGGCTCTGATACCACCTGTAGCGCCCCGCTCTCGTACACCTAGCACGGGAACAGTACGCCCGCCGTATCTCACTAAGGAGAATACAAAGCGTCAAATCAATTTCCAATATATCTGAAAAGACGTAGAAATTTTTCGCGTGGAAACGTAATGCCATTCATTAAGTTCTATGAATACAAGATAATATTTCAATAAAATACTAAACCAGTACTAGCAATAACATCAATGTGTCAGCGGTCTAATCCGGATAGTAACTAATGAAATCCCAATAAAATAATAACAAATGACCGCAAAGTCGTCCCATGTCCTAGATGTGGCCATCAGTCTATCCACTCCACCGTGTCAGCCCCGTCCTCAACAAAAACATAATCGTAGGCCTCTACCTGCTCACCTGGAGGGGGGGGAAATAGGGGTGAGTGACAGGGAAATCACTCAGTAGACATCTGCCTCCAAGTAGTACAAGACAAGCATCCAAAAATGATATAACACATAGCACATAAAACATGACATCACATAAGCATGTTAAAGAATGCGGAAAAGTAATTCGCTCCAGGTAAAGAATGCGCAACATCGTGATGCATGTCCCACTATGCATGTCACACACAACAAAGTCATGTCACACAGAATGCCGATATCCATACCGTGCAATGCATAAACCCGGGTCCTACTGAGTGGCTGCAGGTCGTACACCCCACAGTCACCATACTGAGTGTGCGTGGCCGCGCCACCACACACCATCCTGAGTGTCGTGGCCCCGCCACCGTACACCATCGTGAGCACCCGTGACCCGTACGTCACGACCCGCCATCAATGCAATGCACGTGCCATGAATGCAAACACAATCGCCTGAGGCCCCTGGCCCATCCTCACCATCCTTCGACACTCAATCTAGGTTCATTTATTGCTCGAAATGCTAACTCAACATTGTCCGGCATCAAATCCACTTTTTCACGGCTTGTATACCTTTATCGTGCATTTTCTATATTTTTTCTCATTTTTTCCCTATTTATTTCTATTTATTACCTAATTATCAAAATTAAATAAATTATCACAATTACTGAAATTTAATGGAAATAATTTAATTTCAGCATTTTATAATTTCTGGAATTTATTTATAATTTTCTGATATTTATTTATATTTTTCCTATAATTATTACTATTTTTAAGTACTTTAATAACCATTATAAGAATTTACAACATTTCAGAATTTATTTATAATATTCCTAAACACGTTGGGCTGACCTTTTTAATTTCGGCCAGCCCTGGTTCGTTCGCCGTGAGCAGGTCCGGCCATCTTTACCAGTTTTTCTTTTTTTCTTTTTTTTAATTATTCGTGCCATTGGGCCGGCTGGCAGCCTGCCCGGTCCATTGGCCATTCGGCCCGGTCCGCTGCCGGCTGACCCTTGAAAGATTTTTTTTATTTCTGATATAATTTGGGCCAAGCCCTTGAAGCAAGTGCAGCCAGCCCGTTAAGGGCTGGCCTGCCTGCTGATTTCGGGCTTCGGCCCTTTCCGCCTTTTTTTTAAAATAAAATTCAGGATTACAGCGCAGAAAAGCCAAAAGGCGCATGCAGCCCACGCGCGGCCGCTTCTGGCGGTGCGTGAGGCGCTCTGGCGGCCTTCGACTGCCTTTTTCGACCACGATGCATATTTTTGCCTATTTCCGATCTATGGGAACCTATTCTAAGGCCAAATCAACAACTAAAAACCCCAAGATAGTAAAGATGTGATATTTTGATTATCAAATTTTTCCCTAAAATCAAATTCAAAGCAGTTTTACTATTTTGATTATCAAATTTTTCCCTAAAATCAAATCCAATCCACGCAAAACAGTATACGCATTCCACAGTCATCAAACGCATTGCACAGTAATCAAAACTCATGCTTTTCACAGATTAAGCAACATAGTATAGATTTCAACAATTAAAAACACTAAACACATAATATATCACCAAAGCATGCTTGAATTTGTACCAATTGGAGGGGGAAAAGGGAACCTACCTGTATGCAGACAATTACACGCTATACGTATATCAAATTTGGTTGAAATGCCTTGTTTTCCTTCTCTTCTCCTTCTCTCTTCTCTCTCAAATCTTCTTTTCCTTTTCTTTTAATTGATTCCTTTTCTGTGTGGTGGTTTTCCCCCTTCCCCGTTGCCCCCTTTTTAATCTCTTATATGCGACAATGAGTGGGGGGTGGAACGGTTATACCCCCGTAACCCACGTTCTGTTCCTTTTTCCTTTTTTTTAACAATCCCTCATTCTTATCCTTATCCTTTAACTTTTCTTTAAGTATTATTATTATTATTATTTTATTTTCTTTTTTTATTCCATTCATGTCTTTATTTCATTATTTATTTATATCATTATTTTTTTTTGGGTTATAACAAAGAAGGTAGTGCAGATCTCGTGCAGCCCCAATACATATCTCAAGCCTCTGTTTCCAACTCAAACAGGAAATATCACCACCGTAGAGATGAGCTTTGAGGGTCCCATTTTCCATGTATTCATATATTAATTTCATTATTTTCATCGTAGTAGCCGATGAGTGAAACCAAGTGCCTATGCCGGAATTTTGAAAGCATTTCAATTTCAGTTCAGAACTCTGCCATTCCTTGTTGGGACCTTGGATTCCCTCTCTTGACAGCTACTTTGGTTCCATCACCTAGAGTTCCCTTGTAAACCTTTCCAAAACCGCCAATTCCAATTACCCAACTCTCGTCAAAACTGTTAGTTGCTTCTAGAACTGCAACAAAGGTAATGCGATAACTCAGGCTAAATACAGTGCTGATGGTTGTTTCATCTGATGATTTGCTTCCCACCGAATGAAATGTACCACCATTGGTGGATATAGGAATCCATGTTTATGAACCAAGATGCACTGTTTTTCTTCTCCTGAAAGTGATAAAAATGCAAGCAACCAGCAGAAAAGCAACTACCAGTCCTACGCACAGACCTACTATCAACCCAACTTTCTTCTTTGGGCCATGGTTACCAGAGGAAGCAACATATGCCAAACCACTGAAACTGCCACTAGAATTGTTTAGTTTCATATTTTCCAGTCCATTAAGATAAGGCATCAGGGTATGAACTGTTGGATTTAATTTAATAAACCCCTGAATAGGACCGTTTAATCGAATCAATGGACAAAGTAACAAAATGCGGAAAATATGCCTTGCTCCATTGCTGTTGTTAATCTGAACACGTGCACTGCAACTGCTCCGGCTGATGAAGAATCTGGCGTGATCCAAGGATTCACGACCTCCCACCAATTGCTGATACACCCCTTGACTGGTTTCAACAATTCACTTCTTTACCCGATGGAGAGGCTAGACAGTGTGGACATTATAGAAAACTTGGAACACATTCTCTCTAATATACTGTAATGGCGCTATACTGTATGCGTCTGTTTTGATTTGATTATCTGAGGAGATGAAGCCTCCTTCTTTATATAGATGTGATGGAAAGATCTGATAGGTTAGGATTTAAATTTAAACTTAAATTCAAATTTAAATCTGAATTTAAAACACAACCTTATCTTCCTTAATATTTAATTATTGTGTCAATAATTATCTACTAGCCACACGTGGGTTGTCGCCCCTCGGGGACCAGATGTCATAACTTTATGGTCGTTGCACTTTGAGCCCATCCATCGCGGTCTCTGACCATATGACTGTCTACATATTCGGGGTTTCCATTTAGACCACACTATATATCCACGAGTATACCCGATGATCACTTAACGTGTGGATGTTTTACGTAACAATTAATATCATTACGTGACATATATGACGTATAATATTATCATACATAGCGTCCACCTTATGATTAATTCGTATAAACTTTATCAACGTGCTGCGCATCACACGTATCTCGAATTAATCCCAACAATCTCTCACTTGGACTATGTATGTATCTTAAAGATTATATGTCACTCCTTTTGAGCTCATATACCGTATGTCCTTTAGTGTGTCTTTCTTTTTCCGGTCCATCAGCAAATGTTAGCAAAAGACTTAAGCCGCACGTCGCCACATTGAATTAGTGACTAGTCCCTCTTAAATCATGAGGCCAACATTCTACTGAATGACATGGATACTGAAATGGATATGTAGTGTGGAATTAATATGCTAGGTGACCATACATATTTAATTCCAACTTGACCCTCTTTAGCGAGATCAATAGAATTCAGAATGTTTGTCGTATCTGCTTAATGTACATTACTTCTACAGAAAACTTTAATAAAACCGAAATGTACATTATACTGTTTGTCTAAAATAAACAACTTTATTGAACACAATAAAAACCTTACAGGCTCCCACTAGGATAAAACATCCTCGATCGGACTAAGACCCATACGGCTAACATGCTTGTGAAACACAACCGGTTCCACGGCCTTAATCGAAGAGTCGGCCACCATAGAGTCTGTACTGATATGCTCAATACTGATCAGACCACTCTGAATTCTTTCTTTAACAGCCAGATACTTCATCTCTATGTATTTTGCTTTAGATGAACTCCGGTTGTTATTTGAATATAGCACCACAGCTTTACTGTCACAGTAAATCCTTATTGGAGACAAGATAGTCTCCAATACCTGCAGCCCTGTGACAAAATTGTGAAGCCATATCGCCTGATTGGATGCATGAAAGTAAGCTACGAATTTTGCCTCCATAGTGGAGAACGCCAATAAGGTCTGCTTCGTGCTTTTCCATGAGATCGCTCCTCCGACTAGGGTAAACACATAACCTGAGGTCGATTCATGCTATCATAGCATCCAGCAAAATCGGAATCTGTATATCTAGTGATCTCTAACTTATCAGATCTCCGATACGTCAGTACGTGTTGTTTTGTTCCTTGTAAGTGTCTCAGCACCCTCTTTGCTGCGGTCCAGTGATCCTTGCCCGGATCAGAGAGGTATCTGCCTAACATTCATGTAATGAATGCCAAGTCTGGTCGTGTACATACTTGGGCATACACTATACTCCCTACTACCGAAGCATAGGGAGTATTCCTCATCTCTGAACGTTCAAACTCTGTTTGAGGACATTGTTTCAGACTGAATTTATCTCCTCTTGCCACATGGGTATTCAGTGGTTTACACTTATCCATGCTATACCGCTTCAACACCTTTTCGATGTATGCCTATTGTGAGAGAGCTAAGATACCTTGGGTACGATTCCTCCGTATCTCAAGTCCCAACACATATGAGGCTTCACCAAGGTCTTTCATCTCGAAATGTTTTCTCAGAAAGGCTTTGGTGTCGCTCAACATGTTCACATCGTTTTTTGCAAGCAGTATGTCATCTACGTACAAGATCATGAATATGAACTTGCTCCCACTGAACTTGTGATACACGCATTCGTCAATTTGGTTTGCCTCAAAACCGAAGGAGACAACCACTTTGGCAAATTTGAAGTACCACTGTCGAGACACTTGCTTGAACCCATAGATGGATTTCTTTAGTCGACAAACCATGCCTTTTGGATCTTCCACCTCGAATTGAGGCGGTTGAACCATCTGATGTAGCTCAAGATCTAAGTGTGCCACTAAAGCCATGATTATCCAGAAGGAATCCTTCGTGGATACTGGAGAGAAGGTTTCTGTATAGTCTATGTCCTCCCTTTGGGTAAACCCTTTAGCAACAAATCGAGCTTTATATCGTTCGACGTTGTCTTTTGAATCCCGTTTGGTTTTAAATATCCATTTGCAACCAACGGGTTTCGAACCTTTAGGCAACGAGACGACATCCCATACCTTGTTGTCGTGCATAGACTTTATCTCTTCTTCCATGGCTTTTATCCACTTTTCTTTATTTCGACATTGTACTGCTTGTTGGACGTTTTCGGGGTCATCGTCCAACACACCAACATCGAATTCGTGTTCTTGGAGATACACCACATAGTCGCTAGGTATGGGGTTTCTCCGTTCACGAGTGGATCTCCTTAGGGGCATTTGTTCTTGGGATATTGTAGGTTCCTGAACTGCATCAGCTGGCAATTCATCGGATTCTTCAGTAACTTCCTTAGGAACATGAACTTGTTCCTGTGGAGCGACACTACTGGGATGAGGTACCTCAGGTGCGGGTATCGCTGATGCTATCTCCCCAAAAGATGGTTCGATTCGCATTTCTGTCGCATCTGAGTGTGCCTCATCTAACTCGACGATCTGCTGATGCGAATCATTCCCCCCGGAACCAAAGTATCCTCAAAGAACTTTACCGAATTTGTCTCGAAAAATACTTTACTTGTGAGATCCTAGAATTTATACCCTCGTGACCTTTCCGAGTAACCAACGAAATAGCAACTAACTGTTTTGGTGTCCAGCTTTCTTTCATTTGGTCTGTAAGGCTTTGCCTCTGCTGGATAGCCCCAAACCCTTATGTGGTTAAGGCTAGGCTTACGCTTAGTCCATAACTCATAAGAGGTCCTTATCGTTGCTTTAGTTGGTACTCAGTTGAGGATGTAAGCTGCGGTTTTAAGCGCATCTCCCCAGAGGAACAATGGTAGTGTAGTTTGACTCATCATACTACGCACCATATCTATAAGTGCACGGTTTCGTCTTTCAGCTACACCATTCATGCTTAGTGACCCAGGCATAGTGTACTGAGGGACGATTCCGTTTTCCTCTAGGTATTTAGCAAATGGTCCTGGACACTGTTCTCCTGATCCATCATATCGACCGTAGTATTCACCCCCACGGTCCGATCTATGGCTTTAATCCTTTTGTTGAGTTGTAACTCAACTTCAGCTTTAAAGGATTTGAACATGTCTATTGCTTGCGCTTTTTCCTTAATCAAGAATATGTAGCCATATCGCGAATAGTCATGAATAAAGGTGATAAAATAAGAGTGGCCATTTCGAGTAACCGGATGAAATGGGCCACTAATATCGGTATGAATCAACTGTAATGGACTATTTGCACGATTTGCTTCATATCTTCGGACTTTAGTTTGTTTTCCTTTAGCACAAAATACACACGACTCTAAGTCGGTTAAGTCTAAAGGATTGAGAATTTCTGTTTTGACAAGACGTTCTATTCTGTTTTTGGACACATGTCCTAAACGTCGATGCCAAAGTGATCCTGAATTCTAATGAGTTAATTTTGCTTTAACGTTTCGCGTTACAACATGCAAGGTTTCCTGCTTTGAAGCAACATTTATTGAATAAAGTTTATCAATTTCGGACATTATACCGTGACCAATCAATCTAGAAGCATGATAAAGTTGGAAATTTCCATTTCCAAAATAACCGTAATATCCACTTTTATCCAATCGATAAAACAAAATAAGATTTCGTTTAAACAATGGTACTACAAAAGTGTCATGCAAATCTAGATAGAAACCGGATGTCAACAGCAATTTGAAATGCCCGATGGCTTCAACCTTTATGCCGCTGCCATTTCCCCAATAGACGTATCTTTCATCGTCTCTCGGTTTTCTATGGCTTAGGCAACCTTGCATAGTCACAGATAGGTGAGTCGTGGCTCCCGTATCGACCCACCAAGTAGCTATATTCGAAACAAAATTAACATCAGAACAAACTAAGAATGTACCCTTTTTCTTGAGACAAGATATATAACCGGTACAATTCTTCCTTAAATGTCCTTCCTTATTGCAAAAGAAACAAGTCATGCTTTTGGGTGCGTCAGTAGTAGGCACCCCCTTTTCCTTTTGACTTGCCTTTTGCACAGTAACCATTTCCGCAGCTTTGTGTTTCTTACCACCGAACTTGGTGGGGACAGCATTCATAACTTTATGCACCCTTATGCTGTCGATTCCACGGTACTGTTTCGAGCAAAGTTTCTTTAAGAGATTGCATGCCTCGGCTTTCTCATTCTTTACATATCTTTGCTCGAGATCGGCTAAAAATTCTTTAGCTGTCGTGGACTCAGAAACGTGTCCCCTTAAGCATTTGGGGATAGTCTTTTGCATGATCATAAGACACATGCGATTTGATCGTAGCCAGCGTGCCATGTGAGATTTTTCCTCACTGGTACTTTCGTCTGTTAGCACAGCTGGACGATCTATCTGTAACGCATTGTCTAGATCAGCAATCCCCAGAAAGATCTCAAATTGACCTTTCCATTGCTTTTAGTTTGAACCGTTCATTGTAGGAATATCCTTAATGTTAGACATTATTGATGAAAAGCAAACAAGAAACGAACTTAAATACACAACATGTGTAATCTTTAAACTGCATAAAAACAAATATCAAAATAGAACCCCGATTCCATCTACCAATTGTCTTCCAATATTGGGGCTCTTTGGAGTCATCCCAATACCTTCCAACAATTGGGTGTAGTGGTCAATATGACGGCTCTCCAAGCACGAGTTAACCACCTTCCTTTGGGCCGATGAGTTAGCCTATGTATTTAAAGCTTCGCCGCCGGCCCTATTTGGGTCCACTACCATGCTCATATGTGTTTTCGACAATCACACCTTCCTTTGGGCCGGTCAATGATTGCCTCCAACACATACATGCCCTTCACGATCATAACAAATATAGTGGCGATGATATGATTGCCGCACTTTAAGGGGATCATATTAAAGCCCTACATTTGCTAAGTCGCGTAACTTTATGGTTCTACATGATCTGCAGTTTACTGACTGACCCTTTTGCACGTAGCGTGCATACTTAACACCAACATCTGATTTGTTTTACTTAAACCAATTTGAACTAGCTTGATTCCCTTTACGGCTCAAATAAGAACCACCTTGAACCAAGCTCAGTTCTCCTTACAGTATGAGAAAACAATATCTTTATCAATCAATTTAACAAGTGATATAACCTTATGATGGGTCACATTGAGTGTGAAGTGAACCGATTCAGTAATACCCACTTGCCATAAGGGTGTATTACCATTCCACATAATTTCTAGGCCACCGGTGGAGTCACAATGGTCTCGCTTAAGTACCGGCTTTCTTAGACAAAACTATGTGTACGGTGTTTTTATCACAACTCAATGAGTCATCTATCACGAGTATAAACCGCATTGATTGATAAGTGTTGGTTAATTCAGTCAACTTAGCCCATCGAATTAACTTGGTTGAACTCGGTCAAACCGGGTCAAACAAGATTCGGATCCTTATTGGGTTAAGTTCCTTAACTTTATTTTATTTATTTATTAACATGCATAAACATAAGGCATAAATAAATAAATAAATAAATTAACTGCATGCTTATAAAGAAATACTGCAATAATAACCGAAAATCAACTTAACACTTGATTATTATTATTTTGGATTTCTTTAAAATAATAATAATAATAATAAGAAGGATTTATTATTATTATTATTACTATTTTTCTTAATAAACTTTAAATAATAACAATAATAATGGAATTATTATCATTATTATTTACTTTATTTGCCTTTAAAAGAAACTTTAAAATAATAATAATAATTACTTATTATTATTACTATTTTCCTTTAATAATAATAACAATAGTAATTAAATTATCATCATCATTATTATTATTTTCTTTAAAAGGAGACTTTAAAGTAATAAAAATAAAAACAATTTGTTATCATTACTATTTTTCTTAAAAAAAACTTTAAATAATAATAATAAAAGAATTATTATTATTTACTTTATCCAAAATAATAATAATAAACACATAAACAGTAAAAAACTGTAATTAAAAAGGCTGGGGTTGGGTCGGGTCA
The DNA here is from genome assembly GCA_036186865.1 of Eustoma russellianum. Lineage (NCBI taxonomy): Eukaryota > Viridiplantae > Streptophyta > Magnoliopsida > Gentianales > Gentianaceae > Eustoma > Eustoma russellianum. Next base: position 9,666,030 of record AP025045.1, read on the forward strand.
GTCCCGCCCAGGCCAATTTCAGAATCGAGGATTTTTCCCTTTTTTTTATTTAAACAGAATTTGGGCAGAAGCCCAAATTGAAATCCTTTTTTTTCGAAATAGCCTTTTCTTGTTTGTGCCGAAGCCCTGTTTTGGAAGTGGGCCGGACCGGGCAGAACCCGGATCCGAGCCCAACCCGCGCCAGAATCTTACTGGAGCCAAAAATGCTCCAGACTTGCTGGAGCAAGAATCGATCCAGTGACCTGCTGATGGCAAACTGTCAACCAGTCCACTAGGCCATAAGGCCTTTTGGTCTTTTATGGTAGCTGTTTAAAATATATATTAAATTCAAAAGAAAGCCACCAGAATTTAAGAAAATCCAGAATTTCGGCCAGCAGAAACGATCGAACAGCTGACATCCTGTTTGGAGTAACAGGCGCTGGCCACAGGGCCAGCCGCCTGTGTTGTTTAAATCAAAGCCCCTTTTATTATATTAAAAATAATGAAATTCCAGAAAACAAAATAGTGCTGATTTTTCGGACCAGCGATCGAAACTGAGACCTTCATGTGGCTGATCGAGGGTTTGGCCACCAGGCCAAAGCCTGTTTTGCGACAAAAGCCTAACGGCTTTTATTTATTTCATGAAAACAGAAGCTTTTCTTCAACAAAAAGTTGTTCCGGAAAAACATTTTTGACCCAAAATATTCCGTTTTTTCCAGCATGAACAGATTAAAATAATGATTCGATTAGGCCTGCTCTGATACCACTTGTTGGATTTAATTTAATAAACCTCTGAATAGGACCGTTTAATCGAATCAATGGACAAAGTAACAAAATGCGGAAAATATAGCTTGCTCCATTGCTGTTGTTAATCTGAACATGTGCACTGCAACTGCTCCGGCTGATGAAGAATCTGGCGTGATCCAAGGATTCACGACCTCCCACCAAATGCTGATACACCCCTTGAATGGTTTCAACAATTCACTGCTTTACCCGATGGAGAGGCTAGACAGTGTGGACATTATAGAAAACTTGGCACACCTTCTCTCTAATATACTGTAACGGCGCTATACTGTATGCGTCTGTTTTGATTTGATTATCTGAGGAGATGAAGCCTCCTTCTTTATATAGAGGTGATGGAAAGATCTGATAGGTTAGGATTTAAATTTAAACTTAAACTTAAACTTAAATTCAAATTTAAATCTGAATTTAAAACCCAACCTTATCTTCCTTAATATTTAATTATTGTGCCAATAATTATCTAGTAGCCATACGTGGGTTGTCGCTCCTCGGGGACCAGATGTCATAACATTATGGTCGTTGCACTTTGAGCCCATCCATCGCGGTCTCTGACCATATGACTGTCTACATATTCGGGGTTTCCATTTAGACCATACTATACATCCACGAGTATACCCGATGATCACTTAACGTGTAGATGTTTTACGTAACAATTAATCATATATGACATATAATATTATCATGCATAACGTCCACCTTATTATTAATTCGTATAAACTTTATCAACGTGCTGCGCATCACACGTATCTCGAATTAATCCCAACATGAACTGCTAGGTGACGGGCCTATCCTAACACGAAGATTACCATTATCAGCCAGTGGGGTCACAAAATCCAGAAAGAAAGCAGTAGATAAAGATCCAAGAGTTTTTTTTGCTAGGGTCAAAATTTGGAGCAACATTCCAGGAATTGATGAAAACATTAAAGCTCAGGGAATTTGCAAAAATACTAACTATGTCACAGAAGTGCAACCTAACAAGATATTGAAAACCCGGATCGACATTGAACACCCATGACACATTGAAATTACTATTTGGATCACCAGCTGACTTCATTTGAGTGCAAGTACCATATACAGTCTGTGGAGCAATATCCTCGGTTGCCCCACCTGGTGGATATTTGACTGATCGATTGCAGATTTATGTGCTGCAACATATGTCGACACTAGGTAAGCCTCATCAGGAACCCATGTTCTCCATAACGTATCATTTTCAAATGACACGAGAGGTCCACCCATGTTTACTCTTGCTACTGTTTCAAGTGTCTGTGTTACTAGACCAGAGAATTCTCGAGCAGGTAAGTCTGAGGGAAGTCGGGTGCAAGGGTGAATTTGGGGTTGCAGTTGCAGGGGAAAGAGTGTTGGAGAAAAAAGGAGGAGGTTAAACTATAGGGGTTGTGAACGATTTGGAGAGAAATATGTCACCAACACATCATAGACTTACCATACAAAGATGGTTAGCCAATATATACTCCAAACACCTTAGAATTTCGTACACCACATGCATTTTGAAGATCAAAGTCGTATCATAATTACATATATCATTTATCCATAATTTTTCTTATTCCCTTGGAAATTCAAATTCAAAAATGTTACACCTCCATTGCCAAATTTCTTACACTATATGGAGCTGGGATAATACATTTTTTACGTATACTATATGGTGTATGTCATATTTTGCATGTCTAAAGGGTTCATGATCGATCAGAGAAAAATTACGCAATCGGTGGAAATCGAAAATTCAAATTTCTACACTATATTAAAGGGGGCCAATTTTGACATGTTGTGACATGTACCTAGACTATTTAACACATTCAAGAACTATCTTGGAGTATCCTAGAAGACAAGGTTAAATGGTGATTGAAATTTATCATGATTATGAAGACGCTACATCATCGTTCACTCAAAATTCAAAAACTATTTTCAGCACATGTATGCTAAAGTGGACGGCTGATTTGAGCTTACATGGAGCCTAGGTGGAGCTTATCTTGCACTATGATTGGTGGAGAATGATCTACAAAAGAATGGAAAGATTTATGGAGATCAAATATTCAAGGCAATGTTTCAAATTTCAAAGAAAATGCTGAAGTTTTCAGTAAGGTGGCCGAATTTTGGGAAGGCACTTCAAGACACAAATTCATTCCAAAAATGAGGATACATCACTCTTATGGTTATTGGGAATCAAGATATTCAAAATTCAAATTGTTTTCAGATTTAAATGATTATCCATGTCATATATTACATGCCAAGGTGGCTTAATGAAGACCCAATCATAGAGTGACAACAAAGTGAAGACATATCACTTGTCTAATCATATCTCGCCAAATGAGCAAAGGTATGTCATAAGGCTTTGCAAGAGATCTTCCAAGAGCATTTAAGACATTTTTCAAGACACTTCTCAGCCCTTGGGGCATGCAACACTATACAAAAAGAGGAGGAAGATCAAATACAAAAGAACACACACATTCAAAAAGCTATCAAATGAAAAGCAAAAATTCTCTTCATCTCTTATCTTCTCCTATTTCACCAAGCCTTAAGCCTATCAAACATACATTCCATATTATGTATAGGTTCATATAAACCACCCTTATACATTTCATATTTTTAAAAGGTTGACCAAGGTGCGACCAAACCTTCATTGTTGAGGTGATAGTTATTTTGTTGATTGTTATTGTGATTGTTAGAAAAAGGAATGGACATTAAAGGAGTCCGTGTATAACACCATCCACCCTTGTTCTATAGTGACTTTGGTGATTAATGAATATCGAGGAAGGTGTCTTCGAAGACTAGAGTAGGTCACATTGACCGAACAAGTATAAAAATATGTGTTTTTGCTTTTCTCCACTTTTGCTTTCAGTACTGTTTTTGCAACGTTTTCAAAACAACTGAGAAAAGTAGCAACCGATTTTTAAAAATCACCAAATTTTATAGAGACACAATAAAGGTCTTAGGTTTAATTTAAGAAAAGTTTCATCGAATTTAGACAAGTATAAGTCATCTAAACGTTCAAAGTTCTGAGACTAGTGCAATCTGAATTTTAGATTGGCAGAGGTTGAGAACATCAACGTTGTTGACATACTTGCTAGAGGAATTTTGCAAAACTGTTTCATCCCATTAAACTAGTCACTTTAATGACATCTCATCAAAATTTCAGATCAATTGGAATTGTCATTAATTGGAAATTAATTTTTCATTATAAGTGAAATTTTTTTACTGATTGACAGGGTTCAATCAAAAATGGTTTTTTAGGACTTTAGACTTTGAATTTTGATCTTAAATTTTTATAACATACAGATAACATCTTAAATTACAATGTGACAAAAGTTTAGGAATTATGGAGGTCCGAAACCTATTTATCTAATTATTCAAAAATGAGGTCTGAAAACATAATCTGTTTTCAGAAAAGAATATTGGTCAATAAACATTTTTAAAGCCAAATTTTTCCGCATTCACTATTCAACCCTCCACAATCTAGTGTTGCTATATAGGTCCTACACTATCTTTTTGAGCCTTATGATGCTGTAATATTTTCTCTTGGTCGAGCTAGGACGTCCAAATCAGGCCGACAACTTCGAAACACCATAACTTCGTCGTTGCTTGTAGTTTTGAGCTTTTTATATACCGTTGGAAACATCATTCCAAGTCCTATGGCACAAAAATACTCTCTTGTTTGAGCCAGGACGTTTGGATCAGGGGCAATAGCCTTGACGGCTTCGAGATGCCATACATCGCTTATTATGCACCATTGGGGCCATCTTTCCAAGCACTTGCCACCGAAATATTCTCTCCAAGTTGGGCCAAGACATCCAAATTGGGGGTCTCTGGACATGGATGCTTTAAAACATCATAACTTTGTTGTCTCCTGAAGTTTCTTAGCTTGTTGTATACTGTTGGAACCGCCTTTACCAACCATATGATGCCGTAGTAGTCTATCTTGTTCGAGCCGAAACATTTGGGTAAGGGTACTGGATGCGGCGGCTTCAGAACTCCATAACTTCGTCGTCTCTTGGAGTTTCTGATCTTATTATATACCGTCGGAACCATCTTTCCGTCCACTACGACGTTGCAATAGACTCTTGTGGTCGAACCAGGACATCTAGATCAGGGTCACCAACCATGGCGGCTTAAAAAGGTCAAAACTTTGCCTTTCACTTGGAGTTTTTTTGGCTTATTATACACTGTTGGAACCTTCTTTTTGAGACCTATAATGCTGTAAAATTCTCTCCTGCTCGAGCTAGGACGTGCAGATCAGGTCACCGTCCACGGTCACTTCAGAAAGCCATAACTTCGTCGATGCTTGGAGTTCCTAGGCTTGTCGTATACTGTTGGAACTATTGTTTCCAATCCTACAATGCTGAAGTAGTCTATCTTGGTCGAGGTGGAGCGTCTGAATCAGGGTCACTGGCCGCTGCGGGCATCGAAACGCTATAAATTTTCCATCACTTGCAGTTTCTGGGCTCATTATACACTATTAGAAACATCTTTTGGAGCAGTACGACGGTGCAATGGACTCTCATGGATGACCTAGAACATCCAGAGCGGGATCTCCTACCGTGGCGGCTTCAAAACGACATAACTTTGGCTTTTGCTTGGACTTTCTGCTCATTATATACCGTGGGGACCTTTTTTCCGGGCACTACAACACCACAATATTCTCTACTAGTCGAGCCTGGATTTTTTGAATCAGATAATTGACCACGAAACTTCAAAACACCATATTGCCCTATGTTGCCCTTATATTCTCTCTTAGCCGAGCTAGGACGTCCAAAATCAGGGTCACCGGCCATGGCAGCTTTGAAACATCATAGCTTCCCTGTCGTTTGTAGTTCCCAGTCTTATTATATGTTGAGAAATTGGATTTTGAATGATTTCAAAATGCATGATTTAAATGTTACATGATTTCAAAATGCATGATGTAAATGTTATATGATATTTGTGCATGATGAATATGTCTTGTATGTTTATATATATCACTGTTATACTAACGTTCCATGAAGCGTTAAGGCTTAAATCATATGACAAACATTTGTTGTATTTACATTGGTTTTAGGTGCCAGGTTAAATGAACTAAACTAGTTCATTAAGTGAAGTTCTTAAGGAGATGAATTAAACTAGTTCATCAAATGAAGTGCTTAAGGAGATATTTGAAAATGCCTATTCTTAAATAAATCTCAATATGGAAAGTTTTTATCTAGACCACATATATATACACGGAATATATATATATATATATTTTTTCTCAAGACGTCAAACTATATTCTTCTATCCCGGCATTTCATCGACATGTCATCAACCTACGTCAATGTCAAGCAATCATATACACGTCATCCTATGTGTATATACATATCCAACATATTCCAAGTCATATAATTCCATGTCATCAATCTTCCAAAAATATATCAACATGTTAAAAGTTCGTAAACCAAAAATCACCACATCAAATGACTACCGAACCGTCATCGACACGTCATATACTTATCATACAAAGATGGCCAACCAATATACACTCCAAGCACCTCAACATTTCGTGCATTACATGGAAAATTCAATACCAAAGTCATATCATAATTACATATATTAATTATCCATCATTTTCCTTGATTTCTTCAAAATTCAAATTCAAAATTGTTACACTCCATGGATGAATTTTCTATATCATTTGGAGCTGAGATTATAAATTTATTATGTATACTATATGTTGTATATCACATTTCACATGTCTAAAGGGTTCGTGATCAATTCGAAAGTTCAAGTTTCTACATCATTTAAGGGGGACTTTTTTTTACATGTGAGACATATATCTAGGCATGTCTTACACATTCAAGACCTATCTACAAGGCAAGGTTAAATGGTGATTGAAATATACCATGTTTATGAAGATGCTACATTATTGTTCATTCAAAATTCAAAAACTATTTTTAGCACATGCATGCTGGGGTAGGGCAGCTGAATTATGCTTATTTGGAGCAGAGGTGGAGCTAATCTTGCACTATGATTGGTGGAGAATGATCCACAAAGATCAACATATAGAAAGTAATGTTTCAGAATTCAGAAACAATACTGAAGTTTTCATCATGTGTGCCCGAATTTGCGGAGGGGTTTCAAGGTTCAAAATCATTCCAAAAATGAGAAGCTATCACACTTATGATTGATTGACAATCAAGATATTCAAAATTAAACTTGTTTTCAGATCTTTTGGGTGATTATCCATGTCATATATTATGTGCCAAGGTGGCTTAATAAAGACCAAATCATAGAGTGACAATACGGCGAAGACACATCACTTGTCCAATCATATCTCGCCTAATAAGCAAAGTTATGTCACAAGGCTTTGCAAGACTTCTTCCAAGGGCATTCAAGGCATTTCTTCAAGACCTTCTCAGCCCTAGGGGCGTGCACCATGCTACAAAATGCAGGAAGATGACCAGACACAAGACACGACACATATTCTATATTCTATCAAGTGCAAAGCAAGATTCTCTTCATCTCTTATCTTGTTCTCTTTCACAAAGCCTTAAGCCTATCAAACATATATTCCATATTCTTTATAGGCTTCATATAGACCACCCATATACGTTACATACTTCTAAAAGGTTGATAAAGGTGTGATCAAACCTTCATTAGTGAGGTGGTGGTGATTTTGTTGATTGTTGTGATTTGTTGTAAAAGGGTTGGACATTAAAGGTGTTGGTGTATAACTCCAGCCACCCTTGTTCTAAGGTGACTTTGGTGATTGGTGAATACCGAAGAAGGTGTCCTTGAAGACTAGAGTGGGTCACATTGACCGGAACAGTATAAAAATCTGTGTGTTCTTACTTTTATGCACTTTTGCTTTCAGTTCTGTTTCTTGATGTTTTTAAAACAACTTAGAAAAATAGCAAATGATTTTCAAAAATCAACAAATTTTAAATAGATATTGATAAAGGTTTTAGGTTTAATTTAAGACAACTTCCATCAAATTTGGATAAGTATAAGTCATTCAAACGTTAAAAGATTTGAGACTATAGCGTTCTGATTTTCAGATTGGCAAAGGTTAAGAACATTGACTTGGTTGATATACTTGCGAAAGGAATTTTGAAAAAAAATTTCAACCATTAAACTAGACATCTTAAGGGACATGTCATTAAAATTTCAGATAATTTGGAGTTGTCATTAATTATGAATTAATTTTTCATTATAAGAGAAAGTTATTCTCAGATTGATAGATTTCAATCAAAAAGGATTTTTCAAGGCTTTAGACTTTGACTTTTGATCTGAAATTTTCATGACATATGGATAAACCTTAAAGTACCATGTCACGAAATTGCACGAATTTTAGAGGTCCAGAACCTAGTCATTCAATTAATCAAAAACGGGGTCTGAAAATAGAATCGGTTTTTAGAAGTGCGTACTGGTCAATAAACATTTTTAAAAACTAATTTTTCCGCACTCACTGTTCAACCCTCCCTTCTAGTGGTGCTATGTAGGTCCAAAAAGTGGTAGCAGCGTAAGGTTCACTCACAACGAGAAGATTTAACAATCTTTGTGAGATGACATCCATTAGCCACAAAACTGAGCAAGAATGTATGTCAAGCCAAAGGCCTCCGCTTTTTGATGGTGAATCGTTTATTCAATGGAAACTTTGCATGAAACTTTTTCTAATGGATATTGATATAGATTTATGGTCTATAATAGAAGATCATCCTTTTGTTCCATCTAAAACATCCACTGTTGATGGTGTTACTTTATAAGTTGTAAAACTTAAGCAAGAATATACTAGTGACGATAAAAAGAAGTTGAGTATGAATGCTAAATCCATGCAACTTCTCTTAAATGGTTTGAATAAAAGTGAATCTAGTTATGTCTCTAATTGTTCTAGTGCTCAAGAGATGTGGAGGTGTTTAGAAATGAAGCATGAAGGAACTAGTCAAATAAAAGAGTCTAAGATCAATATGCTTATGTCTACTCTTGAATCCTTTAAATTATTGCCATATGAATCTATTGTTGATATGGATTTGAGATTGACTAACATCTATATTCTCTTGAGTCTCTTGGAAAGGTTTTCTTTTCACTGGAAAAAGTACAAAAAGTTTTGAGAACCCTCCCATTCGAATGGGATCCTAAAGTGACCGCATTTGAAGAAAGTAAAGAAACAAAGTTAATAAAAATGGATGAATCAATCGGATCTCTAAAGGTACATGAAAACAAGCTCACGCTAAGGAAACCAGAATCAACTTCTAAACAAGGCAAGACCATAGCGTTTAAATCAAATGATTTCGTCTCTACTTCTTCTGATCACGTAGATAATAGTGACATGGATTCTGATAATGAAGATCTAATCTTGTTGGCTAAAGGCTTAAGAAAGTTTGTGAGAAAGTCTTTTAAAAACAAACCTAAGCCTACTTCATTTAAGAAAAATAAAAATAAGAATAATGATAAAGATATTAAGGTGTTATGATTGTGGAAGACTTGGACACATCTCTTATGACTGCACAAACAAGGACTCAAACAAAACTATAAAGAAAAGCCGTGACAAGAAATGGACAAAAACCAGTCCCGTCTCAGAACCTTAGCAAAGGAGTACAAGAAGACCCCTCAAAGCATCTACACAGAGTGATTCATCTGATTCTGAAAGTGAAGAAACTGAAGAGGAAGCGGCTCAGGTATGCTTTGCATCCAAACCATCCAATGAGTTAAATTCTGAGACTGATTCTGATTTTGAACCTTCTTATGATGATATGTTTGGTCAATATCTTGAATTACATAAGTTTACTACAACTCTTGCAAAACAAAAGAAACGCTTAATTTAAGAGAAGATATTGTTAGAATCTTCAAACACAAATCTTGTATCTCACTTCAACGATTCAAATGAGGAGTCATCGAATATGATTAACTCATTGAGGTCTAAAATTGAGTCTTTGACATCCAAAAATGTTGTAATGAAAGCTGAGGTCTCATATTTGAGATTAAGAAATGCAGATCTAGAAAAGACGGTAAAACAATTCGATACAAGAACTTGCATGTTAGATCGTCTCCTCTCTTCTCAAAAGCATGAAACTGACAAAACCGGATTACGCTAAATTGAAGATAATAGCGTATAAAGAAAATCTAAAAATTTTATTTTGTCTTCATCTATGCAATCACATGTATTTAAAACGATTGTAAAGCCTAAGAAGGCAACAACCCAAACTAGCGAGTTACCTATTGTATCTCATCATACTATTTCTTTTTCATCCAATGGAAAGTATAATCATGTGCCATATAGATATCAAAGAAAGCCATTGATGCATACGCGACATCCATATCATACTAATGCATCTAGATCACGCACCTTGCATGCAAACCGAAATACATATCAAAGTCGAAATTCATCTTATTTCTACAATCATAGGTTCGGCCATTATAGGTCAAATAGAAGTAATCATGGCATGTTCTATATTCCTTCTTCATCTTTCTTTTCATCTTTTGTAAGACTAAGAAAGGTCAACCAAGTTTGGGTTGAATCACTAAACCTTAAGGACCCAAAAATAAGGTTTACCTAAATGATTGTTACACTTTGAAGGAATCATATAAACCAAAAAATGTAGCAAACTACTGGTTTCTTGAAGTGGTTTTTCAAGACACATGACGGGTGATCCAACCTTATTCTCGAAATTAAAGAAGGTTACAAAAGGAGGATCCATAAACTCCGAGGATGACAACGAAGGCAAAATAATTGGAAAGGAAACACTCGGAAATCCAAGCACCCTTCAGATTTCCATTGTGTTCTTGGTGAGCAATTTATCCTATAACTTGCTTAGTATTTCACAATTTCTTGATAGTGGTTTTGATGTGAATTTTTTGCACACATACTTGTTATGACCCGCACATCTGGACTAGCTGACAAAGAGAACGAAAGAGGTTACCACGGAGTCGAGTACGATCATTGTGTTGGACCGTGCACCTGCAAAAAACACCACTAGAGGGGGGGTGAATAGTGGTTAGCGGAAATTACACTACAACCCTTTGTTAAAATCCCCTTTGAAAACAGAATCTGAAACCACCTCAGATTCAGAACCCGTTTTTCAAAAATTCACAAATAATTGTACACAACTCCAAAAATTATGACAATTTCTAGAATTTAACTTCAATGAGTTAACAAGACTCTATCCAAAAATTAGACAAAAATAAGATCGTTTGACCCCTCAAATAAATAAAAAGATTCAGATGGTCAATCTGGACAGAATTGGACAGAATGTTGCTGATTTTGCAAAACGTGTTTCTCTTTGAATACTCAACCAAAAAGGTTTATCTTTATATCAAAACACTCCTTAGGATGTGTAGATGAAGTTTTCAAAAGGCCCTGACCTTAACCAACTCTTGAAAAATACAGAATTTAAGTTTTCTCAAAACTGGTCAGATTGCATCCAGATTGGAGCAGTTATCTTGCAAAGACTGAAAGACTAACCTTCCCTTGCTCAAATCAAGTGATTCTTGTTGCAAATGAAAGTTAACAGTCTGAAGTATAACTTCACCAAAAATCACGAATTTTAAAAGTGTTTAGATATTTTTTCAAATTGTGAGAAATTGTGTGAAAACTGCAGTCAAAAACGGGCAGAAAACAGAAATAAAGAAACAAGAGAAGAACACCGAGAATTTATCCTGGTTCGGTCAATGTGACCTACTCCAGTCCCAAGGAACACCTTTCCTTGGATTTCACTATGGTATGAACCAAATTACAGCAAGAACCAAGCTTGATCCTTGGGTTAAACACCAACCCTATTCAAGACTTGGATGAACACCTTTATACAACTCTTGGTTGCAACACCTCTATCACCTATTGATGTAGCCTTATAGATTTGGCTAATCAATCTTACAAATAAGACACAAGAAGGTGTGTATAGTGTAGCTGGACAACAACTAGAAATGGAACACCTTAGCTACACAAAGTATGAACGAAAATATGAGAAGAGAATAGCAAGACAACAATCTTCAATTTTTGCTTTCAAGTGTGTGTCATCTCTTCTTCACCTTGCCTCCTATTTATAGTGTGAATAGATGGCATATTCTCTCCAACCTTTAGACCATGTGATGGCTTAGAATTTTGAATTAAAGCACCTCCATAATCATCTCCAACAACCTTGTCTCCATTAACTTCAAATTTGAAATTTCAAGTTGACAACTTTTGCCAACTAGCTTGTTTTTGAATTTTCCACTTGTCCAAAAGTCATAAAATGAGTACACCACCTTCTCCACCTGTTTATGGACGTTTTTGATGTTGTATGTATGTATACCAACTCAAATTTTGTGAATAAAAAATAATGAATAAGTGTTGACAAGATTATGTCAACATATAACACCAAAATTCATACTTTCTTCTCCTTTACATATTGTGATGAATCTTGCACCAAGTACACCTTGTAATCTCTGAAAGATGATTATTAAGAACCTCCAATAACATATATATAAGAGTCTTCAAGAGAAAATAGAACGTGACATCGAATACCGTCACATATCCCGCCACCGTCGATAAAATCATCAAATGAGAGAATAAAATAGAAAACCACCAAATAATCTTCAAGAATATATTAAATGAACTCCAGAATGAATATAATAGGATACTCAAGAGATTCCTTGAGTAAAAATAACGAGACTGTCTTCGGGGTAAAATGACCAAAATGCCCCTAGTGAGATAAAACTCCAGAAATGACCCTGATGGTCAGAAATAATCACAATATCACCTTTGTCATGATAACCAAGATAATAATATGCACTTGAAATATTTTTCACCATATGATGTTCCTACAAAACTTAAAATACCAATTTTGCCCTTTTTGGTAAGTTGTAGAAACTTCCAAGGCACGTTAGTCTCAAGACAATAATAATCACCAAAAACACATAATAAGCACATAATGAGCATGTATAAATCATGTACAAATGAAAACAACCATTTTATCACATTTTAGAAAATTATTTCTAAAAACTCTAGACATCGATCGATCGAAGTGCCTCAGCTTCATAGATCGATGTTTCACATAAAGGTTCAGGTTTTGTCTCTGACCTACATCGATCGATCGAAGTGAGAGTTCGATATACATCGATCGATTGATGTGTCTTAGGTTTAGAGATCGATGTCTCACAGAAAGGTCTTAAACTTATCTGCCTTGTGAACTTGTTCAGCTTTTAATCACATATAACACTATGTGTGACATTTTTAAGTATTCATCACTTAAAATCATGACTTTGAAAATTATCCAAACATATTTCTCAACATTCTCCCCCTTTTGGATGATTTTCAAAATAACCTAATATGATTTTAATGTCACAACTTATAACCAAAAGTTTAACCAAATGTTTAACCAAAAGTTTAACCAAATGTTTTCAACGTTTAAATAGTATGCTGCTCCCCCTCAACTCATACTCTCCCCCTTAACCTATGCTCCAAAATTTATACCAATAAAAACTTAGCATATGATTCATCATGACTTACCAACTAAAACATGACTTACCAACTAAAATCATGTTCTTATTCTATCTCCCCGTTTATTTTGCAAATCATGCAAAAGATAGAACTATACAATGGTATCGTAAGTCATCATTCCTAATTTGGCTCGTAAGTTTTCAAAAGTGGCTTGATTAAGGGGTTTTGTGAAGATGTCAGCGATTTGGTGATCAGTTCTTATATGGTTTATCACTATGTCCTCATTTTGAACATGATCGCGAAGAAAGTGGTATCGCACCTCAATGTGTTTGGCCTTAAAATGAAGTACCGGATTCCGGGAAAGATTGATTGCACTTGTGCTATCGCAGAAAATTGGAATCTTATTCATTTTAATGCCAAAATCACTAAGTTGCTGTTTAAGCCAAAGTATTTGGGTAGTACATAAACTCAAAGCAATATACTCGGCTTCGGTGGTAGAAAGAGCTACACTAGCTTGCTTTTTAGAAAACCAAGAGATCAAATTTGTTCCTATAAATTGACATGTACCGCTAGTGGATTTTCTATCTAACCTGCAACCACCATAATCAGCATCACTATATGCGTATAATTCCAACTTAGCGTTTCTATCATACCACAATCCTAAGTGAGGTGTATGCTTAAGATATCTAAAGATCTTTTTCACTGCATTGTAATGCGATACCTTAGGACAAGATTGAAACCTAGCACACATACACACACTAAACATAATATCAGGTCTTGATGCAGTTAAGTATAACAATGAGCCAATCATAGACCTATAAAGTGTGTCATCAAAAGGTTTACCATTTTCATCCTTATCAAGTTTGGTACTAACACTCATAGGCGTAGTTGTAGGTTTCAACTCTTCAAAGCCAAACTTCTTAATCATATCATTGACATACTTAAGTTGGCTAATGTGAATTCCTTGAGGGGTTTGTTTGATTTGAAGTCCTAAGAAATAATTCAACTCTCCTACCATTGGCATTTCAAACTCTGACTTCATACATTCTTCGAAGTCTTTTACTAAAGTAGGGTTGGTTGAACCAAAGATTATATCATCTACATATATTTGAACTATTAACAAATCATTACCTTTTCTTCTTAGGAATAATGTGTTGTCGATGGTCCCCCTTTGATAATTATTTGCAATAAGAAAGTTTGCAAATCTATCATACCAAGCTCTTGGAGCTTGTTTTAAACCATATAGAGCTTTCTTAAGCTTATAAACATGGTTTGGATTCTTCGGATGTTCGAATCCAGGAGGTTGTTTTACAAACACTTCTTCTTGGATGTATCCATTCAAGAACGCACTCTTGACATCCATTTGGAAGAGCTTAATTTTGCTTATACTTGCAATCGCAAGTAATAATCTAATTGCTTCTAATCGTGCAACGGGTGCAAAGGTTTCTTCATAATCTATTCCTTCTTGTTGATTATAACCTTGTGCGACTAGTCTAGTCTTATTCCTTGTAATATTTCCTTATTCATTCATTTTATTCCTAAAAACCCATTTAGTTCCTATGATAGACTTGTCTTCAGGTTTAGGTATTAAGTCCCACACGTTGTTCCTTGTGAATTGATTTAATTCCTCATGCATAGCATCTATCCATGATATGTCACCTAAGGCTTCCTTTACATTCTTAGGTTCTAATTGTGAGATTAAGCTATGTCCTTCAAGTTGACTTATATTTCTACGTGTTTTAACCCCAACACTTGGATCCCCAATGATTAGTTCTCTAGGGTGCCACCAATTCCTAGATTGATTAAGTTCACCCTCATCTTGTTCAAATATTTCATTAGTGTGAACGTTATCATATGTAATTGGATCATTAGTTGTATCTTCTAATTGCAGAGTCTCTTGGTTTATTTCATCTAAGGGTTCATGTTTGTCTTGTTCAGGGGGAGTTAGTTCTAGATGATCAAGTACAGGCTCAAGTAATACATCATCATCAAACATATTTTCAATATTTGTTTCTTGTTTGTGTTGATGTTTATCACTAACTTCAAAGCATGCATTTTCATTGAATTTCACATGTATGGATTCAATTATTTTTCTAGATGCAGGATTATAACACCTATATGCTCTTGAGTTAGTTGAATACCCAACAAATATGCATTCAATAGACTTTTGTTCAAATTTATCTAGATTATCCTTAGTGTTCAGTACAAAACATTTACATCCGAATACTTTAAGATAATCTATCTTAGGTTGTCTATTGTTTAGCAATTCATAAGGCGTTTTATTTAATTTCTTTCTAATGGTGAGCCTATTTATAATATAGCATGCACAACTAATAGCTTCAGCCCATAAATATTTAGGTAATTTATTTTCACACAGCATTGTCCTAGCAACTTCTTGAATTGTTCTATTTTTACGTTCAACAACTCCATTGAGTTGTGGTGTTCTAGGTGGTGAGAATTCATGTTTTATTCCATATAGTTCGCAAAATTTTATTACGTCTTTGTTTTTAAATTCTCCACCTCTATCGCTTCTAATTCTTTTAACATTTTCTTCATAAATGTTTTCAAGTTGCTTAATAAGAGTTTTGATTGCTAATGGAGCATCGTCTTTGTGTGTTAAGAACAATGTCCATGTGTAGCGTGAGTAATCATCTACTATGACACACACATAGTAGTGTCCACCTAGACTTCTTGTCCTACTTGGACCAAATAAGTCTAAATGAAGCAATTCTAGTACATGACTAGTACTCACTTCATGTTTCGGTTTTAAGGTTTCTTTAATGTGTTTTCCCTTAATACATGTTTCACACATTTGAAAATTATCTAAGTCTAACTTAGGCATTCCTCTAATTAAATTCTTCTTAGAGAATTTCTTAATAGTTGAAATTCCTGTATGGCCTAATCTTCTATGCCATAAATTTACATCTAAGTCATGTGATATTAGACACTTAACCTTAGCATCTAACATGTTATCTAAGGTAAGAGTATAAATATTTCCATCTCTATTTCCTTTTAAAACCGTTTCTCCTTTTTCATTTATTATATCACAAGAATTGGGAAGAAAGGAGACATTATAACCACAATCTATAAGTTGAGAAATACTAAGTAAATTATAAGATAGATTGCTTACTAATAACACATTTCGTATTTGAAATGTGTTAGGGTCCCCAATTGTTCCTTTTCCAACAACTTGTCCTTTGTTGTTGTCACCGAATGTTACTTTTCCTCCATCCTTGATGTGTTCCAATTCGATGAATAGTTTGGGGTTCCCTGTCATATGCCTCGAACATCCACTATCCAAAAACCATTTGGTTTTTAGATTCTTTGACTTTGTCTCCTTCTTGCATTCCTTGCGTTTATCCTACAATGGAGACAAAGTTTTAGGTACCCTTTATTTGGGTCCTTGAATGTTAGGGGCACTATTCTTGTTTAGATATCCCTTAGGTATCCAAACTTGAATATACCTTCTAGGCACATTTAGCATTGTTATAATTTAGAAAATAAGAAGAATTAGCATATACATGATTATTCCACATAAGTAAAGATTCATTGTTATACATGTTGTGCCATGGTTGATAATCATTATAGGATGGCCGAGATTTATGATGGGTATAAGGCATGTGAATTTGTTTCTTATATGGCGCTATATAAGTGTGTTTGTAGGCATTTCTATAAGACTTATAAGAGTGTTGCCTATACTTAGGTTCATAATAAGTTGTATGCATTTTATTCGGTCTAGTTGCATTTGTATACATGTAGGCATAATTTATATGTTGTCTAGATGCAAAGTTTGGCCTAGATGTATGTTTATGCGTGTGTACTTTTATGGGTGTATGTTGCATTTTTGCCTTGATATAAGTAGACGAAGGTGTAGAAGCAGGCAAAGTTGATTTTGTTGTATTATATGGTAACTTTGTACTAGATGAAACAAACTTAGTCTTTTTATTTACTTTTTCATTTTCTTCTTTATAGCCTAAGCCGGTTTTATCATTACCATACTTTTGTGATGAGATAAGTGTATCTAACATATTTGCACCCGATTTAAATTGCTCTAACATTTTTTCTAAGTTAAGTTTAGACGACTTAAGTTGTGTTATTTCATGTTCACAACTTTCTATCTTAGATTTTAACATCTTATTTTCCATTTTTATCTTATGTTCATCTTTCCTATATGATTCAATTTTATTCTCTAAAGAATCAAGAGTATTAGTAGACTCTTGTTTAAGAGATTCTAGTTGATCGGAAAATTCCAAGTTGGACGTCTTCAACTTGTCATTTTCTTCAACTAGTTTCTTCTTTTCTTTAGAGAGCTTCTTACAGTGAGCATGCATTCTTAGGAATTCTTCATACATTTCATCAAGTGTCATGTCACTATCAGAATCACTATCAGAAGAAGAACATATCTCGTTGGATACGAAGCAGACTTGAGCTTCCTCAGTTTCGGATTCTGAGTCGGATGAGTCGCTCCATGTGCTCACCTTCATTGCTCGTTTCCCTTTTCTTGCCTTAGACTCCTTTGTCTTTGTCGTTTGAGCCTCCTTGTCCTTGGCTTGTTTATTATTGTTGTTGTTATTATTATTTTTCTTCGTGGGACAGTCGTATGAAATATGTCCTTTTTGACCGCATTCATAACACTTTAATTCTTTATTATTCCATTTGTTTATGTTATTCTTCCTAGGTTGAGAAGAAGAAAAAGAAGAATTACGTTGCCTATTCCTATTTGGACGTTTGAAAAATTTTCTTAGTTTTCTAGCTATCAATATCAACTCATCGTCTAATTCAGTATCACTATTACTATCATCGTTACTAGCATGTATTTCGGTTGTTTTGAAAGCTATTGACTTACTGGATGACTTAGACGATTCAGACTTTCGTTGGTTTAATTTAACCTCGTAAACTTTAAGAGACCCGATCAATTCATCCATCTTAGTGATTGACTTTGTCTCCTCGATTGCAGTCACCTTTGGATCCCATTCAGCAGGAAGGCTTCGTAACACCTTTTGAACCTTTTCACTGTTCGAAAATGACTTTCCTAAAGCTTCAAGGGCATTGAAAATATTAGTAATCCTCAAATCCATAGATGTTATGGATTCGTTTGGCAACATTTTGAAAGTCTCTAATTCAGTCATAAGCATGTTTATTTTTGACTCTTTAACACCACTAGTACCTTCATGCTTTAATACAAGTGATTTCCACATGTCGTGTGCGCTTGTGCAATTTGACACATATCCAGCTTCAGAAGTTGTAAGTCCATTCAAAAGTAATTGCATAGCTTTAGCATTCATGGACATTTTCTTTTTATCATCTGATGACCATTCACTTTTACATTTTTCAACCTCTTGAGTTACTTCACTAACTTGTGTAACTTTCGTTGGAATGTACGGCCCATCTTCAACTATAGACCATAAATCGATGTCTATAGCCATTAAGAATAGCCTCATTCTTAGTTTCCAATGAACAAAATTATTGCCATCAAAAAGAGGAGGGCGTTGTGTAGACATACCTTCCAACTCACCTTTGTGAGAAACAATAGCCATAGTATGTATCTTAGATTTGAGACAAGCAGTATATAATGAATCGTTGTTTCTTGGCCTTGTATTGTTTGTATGGTGTTGAATCTTGCTTCTTTTTAGCGGTTTTGGTCTGGCTCTGATACCAAATGTTGGACCGTGCACCTGCAATAAACACTACTAGAGGGGGGGTGAATAGTGGTTAGCGGAAATTACACTACAACCCTTTGTTAAAATCCCCTTTGAAAACAGAATCTGAAACCACCTCAGATTCATAACCCGTTTTTCAAAAATTCACAAATAATTGTACACAACTCCAAAATTTATGAAAATTTCCAGAATTTAACTTCAATGAGTTAACAAGACTCTATCCAAAAATTAGACAAAAATAAGATCGTGTGACCCTTCAAATAAATAAAAAGATTCAGATGGTCAATCTGGACAGAATTGGAAAGAATGTTGCTGATTTTGCAAAACGTGTTTCTCTTTGAATACTCAATCAAAAAGGTTTATCTTTATATCAAAACACTCCTTAGGATGTGTAGATGAAGTTTTCAAAAGGCCCTGACCTTAACCAACTCTTGAAAAATACAGAATTTAAGTTTTCTCAAAACTGGTCAGATTGCATCCAGATTGGAGCAGTTATCTTGCAAAGACTCAAAGACTAACCTTCCCTTGCTCAAATCAAGTGATTCTTGTTGCAAATGAAAGTTAACAGTCTGAAGTATAACTTCACCAAAAATCACGAATTTTAAAAGTGTTTAGATATTTTTTCAAATTGTGAGAAATTGTGTGAAAACTGCAGTCAAAAACGGGCAGAAAACAGAAATAAAGAAACAAGAGAAGAACACCGAGAATTTATCCTGGTTCGGTCAATGTGACCTACTCCAGTCCCAAGGAACACCTTTCCTTGGATTTCACTATGGTATGAACCAAATTACAGCAAGAACCAAGCTTGATCCTTGGGTTAAACACCAACCCTATTCAAGACTTGGATGAACACCTTTATACAACTCTTGGTTGCAACACCTCTATCACCTATTGATGTAGCCTTATAGATTTGGCTAATCAATCTTACAAATAAGACACAAGAAGGTGTGTATAGTGTAGCTGGACAACAACTAGAAATGGAACACCTTAGCTACACAAAGTATGAACGAAAATATGAGAAGAGAATAGCAAGACAACAATCTTCAATTTTTGCTTTCAAGTGTGTGTCATCTCTTCTTCACCTTGCCTCCTATTTATAGTGTGAATAGATGGCATATTCTCTCCAACCTTTAGACCATGTGATGGCTTAGAATTTTGAATTAAAGCACCTCCATAATCATCTCCAACAACCTTGTCTCCATTAACTTCAAATTTGAAATTTCAAGTTGACAACTTTTGCCAACTAGCTTGTTTTTGAATTTTCCACTTGTCCAAAAGTCATAAAATGAGTACACCACCTTCTCCACCTGTTTATGGACGTTTTTGATGTTGTATGTATGTATACCAACTCAAATTTTGTGAATAAAAAATAATGAATAAGTGTTGACAAGATTATGTCAACATATAACACCAAAATTCATACTTTCTTCTCCTTTACATATTGTGATGAATCTTGCACCAAGTACACCTTGTAATCTCTGAAAGATGATTATTAAGAACCTCCAATAACATATATATAAGAGTCTTCAAGAGAAAATAGAACGTGACATCGAATACCGTCACATATCCCGCCACCGTCGATAAAATCATCAAATGAGAGAATAAAATAGAAAACCACCAAATAATCTTCAAGAATATATTAAATGAACTCCAGAATGAATATAATAGGATACTCAAGAGATTCCTTGAGTAAAAATAACGAGACTGTCTTCGGGGTAAAATGACCAAAATGCCCCTAGTGAGATAAAACTCCAGAAATGACCCCGATGGTCAGAAATAATCACAATATCACCTTTGTCATGATAACCAAGATAATAATATGCACTTGAAATATTTTTCACCATATGATGTTCCTACAAAACTTAAAATACCAATTTTGCCCTTTTTGGTAAGTTGTAGAAACTTCCAAGGCACGTTAGTCTCAAGACAATAATAATCACCAAAAACACATAATAAGCACATAATGAGCATGTATAAATCATGTACAAATGAAAACAACCATTTTATCACATTTTAGAAAATTATTTCTAAAAACTCTAGACATCGATCGATCGAAGTGCCTCAGCTTCATAGATCGATGTTTCACATAAAGGTTCAGGTTTTGTCTCTGACCTACATCGATCGATCGAAGTGAGAGTTCGATATACATCGATCGATTGATGTGTCTTAGGTTTAGAGATCGATGTCTCACAGAAAGGTCTTAAACTTATCTGCTTTGTGAACTTGTTCAGCTTTTAATCACATATAACACTATGTGTGACATTTTTAAGTATTCATCACTTAAAATCATGACTTTGAAAATTATCCAAACATATTTCTCAACACATTGTACCGTGTTATGCGGAATAGATAAAATTTTCTTAAAGAAATTAAAGCGACAACTGAAAACTTTAAGCAATGATTAAGTTAGGAGAATATATAAATAAAAATAATAAATAATACATAAGCTAACACAAATTAAATTAAATAAAAAGAAAAGCAACACATAAGAAAAGAGAGGAGGGACAAAATGGTAAATTTATCGCTCTAATACCCTCCAAACAGCCCCACCCTTGAATAAGACAAATTTGTCTTACATTTTATTTTAACTCCTTTTTGTTATTTTCTCCACCTCCTACATTCACCCAATGGTACCCCACAAACTCTCAAAATTACGCAAAATACCCTACCCACACCCCATCCACTATGGACGCCACCTTCATGCATATAAGACAAGTTGTCTTATATTTTTTTCCCATCTTTCTTTCTTCTATTTATACATTTACACACCTTCCCCTTCTCCAATCCCATTTCATGCAAACCTATTTCCCATCATTTCACTTCATTCTCCATAAGACAAAATGATTAATATCCCCCACTTTCCCGAAAGATAATCTCAGCCCAGGCAAGAGCCTAGGGCATAAACATCTCATTTCTCTACAAGCCATACTCCATTTCCATCCTTCACACTCTCTATCTCCTAAATTCCTTTTCATTTTTCCTCTCTCTCCCTAGCAAGGGAATTCTTTCTCCTCCACTCTTCCTTCTCATTTTTCCTCTCTCTCCTAAATCGTTCAATCCTTGTTGGCTACTAGGTCGTAAGCCACCAATAAGGGGCAAAGATAGGATCTTGTTCCATTTTTAGGCTAAGATTCAAGAACAAAGGCAAGTATTCTTCCTAGCTTCTTCATGCATGTTAAAAAGGAAGTATTTTATGTATAAATCACAACATGGATCATGCATGCATAATCTTTGAATGATGACTTGATTGAAAACATAAGGAAGAAGTCTTGCATGTTGAATTAAAGAAAGATTAAAGTCTCATATGTACTTGAATGTAACATCTTCATGGCCATCATTACAAACTTGGTCTTCAGATTCATCTTTGTGCCATATGCCGACATGCATGATATAGAAGTGTTAGAATAGAAATGTATGTATGTGTCTACTTAAATTCGGCCATGGGGAAATTATGTGCATCACTAAAATGTTTCATTAACCATAAACTTAAATGTATGTGATGTATATTTAATTGAAGAATTATATGTTGCATGCTCACCATCATATGTAGGACCTGTAAGGTACCACTAGAAGGGGGAGTTGAATAGTGGGTGCGGAAAATTTGGTTTTTAAAATGTTTTGACCTAAAAACCCAACTTCTGAAAACATTTTATGTTTTCAGGACCTGTTTTGCAACGTTTGAATAACTAGGTTACAGGCCTTCACAAATTCTGAAATTTGGAGAGATTGTAGTCTCAGATGTTATGAACATATCCTAAAAATTTCAGATCAAAATTC
Source organism: Eustoma russellianum (assembly GCA_036186865.1). Taxonomy (NCBI): domain Eukaryota; kingdom Viridiplantae; phylum Streptophyta; class Magnoliopsida; order Gentianales; family Gentianaceae; genus Eustoma; species Eustoma russellianum. Next base: position 9,688,623 of record AP025045.1, read on the forward strand.
AACCTCTAACCCTTTGAAAAATAGTTTGTGGTCAGATTTCATAAATATGCCAAAAACAGTAGTCTAATTTTAAAAAATTTATTTCGATTAATCCGTAACTCCAAATGATCTGACAATTTAATGCGAAACCCCTTACTGTATGTATTTAAATGGGTTGAAATAGTTTTAAAAAATTCTTTTGGGAAGTTTTTCAAATACGTTCAAGTTCTCAACCTTTGCAAGTCTGAAAATCAGATTGCACTAGTCTAAGAACTTTCAACGTTTGAATGACTTATACTTGTCAAAAGGGTTGAAACTTGTTCCAAATTAAACTTAAGAGATGTGGCTATGTTTCTGCAAAATTTTACAATTTTTGAAATTCATTTACTATTTTTATGATTGCGACGAAATGGATGCAAAGTACTGAAAACTGAAAGTACTGTGCTGTAAAATAAAGAACACAAGGAATTTTTTACTGGTTCGGTTAAATCAACCTACTCCAGTCTTCGAGTAAACCTTCCTCGGTTATCACTAAACAAAATAACACGTTACCATAATGGTTGCTGGAGTTACACATCAACTCCAACCCTTTACGAACGATACAAGCAATCACACCTTTCACGAATACCACTACTGAACGAATGAAGGATTGATCCCACCTTGATCAACCTTTACAACAATGAGCGTGTATGGTTGTCTGAATAAAGCCTATACAATATGTTTGAATATAGATACAATAGGCTTGAGAGAGAGAATGAGAAGAAAGAAATGTAGAAGAAGAGAGTAGAGAGTCTTTTGCACTTTGAAGATTGTAAGATTTATCTTGCATTTATTTGCTCTTCTTCTCCATTTATTTGAAGTTGGCCGCTCCCCTTAGGGCATCATCCCATCTTCAGAATTCTCTTCTATGTCCTTGGAAGAATGCCATGTATAGATGTGACACCAACTTGCTTACTTGGCACAACTTGATTGGATGATTGTCTTGGCCCTGCTTACTTGGCACTCCTTGATTGGATGAGATTTTTCATCACCTATGATTGTAAAAATCTGAGAATATCATCTAAAACATGTGCATAAATAGTAGTAAAAACATTTCCAAATAGCATTCAATCAATCTCTATTAATTTGGGAATCAAATTGGTCATCATAAAGACCATAAAATCGCCACTAACATAGTCTCACATGATGAAATTTTCAGCATGTGCTAAATCATCTCAAGACTCTGAAATGTTGCCATATTACTACACATCAATCCTTTGAATATTGAGAAGCAAATTTATCACAATTAAGAGACAAAAATTTGGCCACATCAATTCATACATGCTGAATTTTCAGCATGTGTTACATTTGTAACAAAGTTTCAAATATTACCTTGTGTAACTTCCTCCATTATGTCACTAACATTGTCCATTATACCAACTAAGCTCCACATAAGCTCCACCAAGGCTGCACTAGGCGTGTGAAGTAGGATTGACCATGTGCTGAATTATATTTTCATAAGCTTTGTAAAATAGTGCACAATAATTATACACATATGGTATATTCCAGTCAGCCCTAATTTAAATATTCTAGAACACTTTAGTATGTATTGAATATGTAAAAAGTGTCTAGATACATGTTATATCTCATGCCAAAAACATTCCATGTGTTGTGTTCGTAGAAAACCGAATTTTCGACTTTTGTCGATTACGCGATTTTTCTCCGATTATATTCCAACTTTTTGCACATGTTATATATATATATATATATATTATATTACACATAATATACATAAAATAACTTTAATATTCAGCTCTTGTGGCTGATTAAAGTGGCGCACCCGTGTGCTTAAAAGATGAATTTGGAGTCTCCACAAATTGGTCTTAATTGAGGATGATTTGTGCGTGCCAACATGAAATGATTTTGTGGCTGAGTGTACCATGTAAGCCACGAAATTTGTGGCCATTTTTAAAGTGTAGGGGCTGACCATCTATATATTTTTGAGAAATATGTTTGGATAATTTTCAAAGTCATGATTTTAGTGGTAAATATTTAAAAATATCATACATGGTGTTATATGTGATTAAAAGTTGAAAAAGTTGACATAGATCTCTCAGGTTGTTGCACATTGATCGATCTATGTACATAGATCCCTCACATCGATCGATCTATGTAAGATAGTGAAAGTTCAAGACCTTAAGGTGAGACATCGATCTCTAAAACTGAGGCACATTGATCAATCGATGTACATCAAACCTTCACTTCGATCAATCGATGTAGGTTAGAGACCAATTATGAAGCTTACTGTGAGACATCGATCTCTGAAGCTGAAGCACTTCGATCGACCGATGTCTAGGGTTTTTAGAAATAATTTTCTAAAATGTGATAAAATGGTTGTTTTCATTTGTATATGATTTATACATGTTCATTATATGATTATTATGTGTTTTGATGGTTTTAAATGTATTGTGAACTAACGTGCCTTGGAAGTTTCTACAACTTACCAAAAAGGACAAAATCGGTATTTTGAGTTTTGTAGGAACATCACATGGTGAAAATATTTCAAGGGTGTACTCTTATCATATTTATCAAGGCAAAGGTGGTACGATATTTATTTCTGACCATCGGAGTCATTTCTGGAGTTTTCACATACTAGGGGTATTTTGGTCATTTCACCCCAAGGGTATTTTTGGTATTTTCAGTCAAGGAATCTCTTGAGCATATTATTATCTTCATTCTAGAGCTTATTTATTATTAATTTGAAGATTATATGGTGATCTTATATCATTTCTCTCTTTTGATGGTATTAATGACTATAGCTGGATATGTGACGATTTGAGATGTCACATTCTATTTCTATCTTGAAGAATCTATTTTATATGTTCTTGGAGGTTATTATTCATAATTGTTTAGAGGTTGTCAAGGTGGTAAAGGTGTGGATATGATCACGACATATAAGAAGAAATATTGAGAATCTCGGTGTTACACGTTGACATAATCTTGTCAACTATTATCTATTAATTTCTTCTTCAAAAATCTGAGTTGCTACACATATATATGGTCAAAAACGTGTATGAGCAGGTGAAGGTGATATATTATTCATTTTATAGCTTGGAGACAAGTGGACCAATCAAAAAGGAGCTAGTTGGCAAGAATTGCCAACTAGGATATTTTTAAATATGGCCAACGGTTACATGGCTATGTTCAGCATTATTTTTGAGTCAAAATGAAGACCTCACATGCCCTATTCTTGTGCTTGGAGTTGAGGATATTTTTGTGGTATTATCCTTTCTTATTTTCTTCATTTTATAAAGGATAATCAATATAATTTTTGGAAATTTCAGCCTTAAACCCAACGGCTATAAGGCTTTTCTTGGAGATAATTTTTGCTTTGAAATTGTCAAGTCTCACATGCCTATTATCTTACCAAAGAGTTGAGAAGATGGTGGAGTTTTTATGGCCATATTATCTTCACATTTTCAAGATAATTCCAAGACTATTTTTTAGTTGAAAAAATAGGCCAAATGGAGTTGCCAAGATGGACCAATTATGTTGTCTTATTTTACCAAGTGTACAAGGCCAACCAATGATGAGAAGACATTTGGACTTGATGATGAAGATGGTGACACATTGGAAGTCTTATCTCCAAGGCTCAATTCACACTATAAATAGAGGCAATAGTGAAGAAGATGAAAACACACTTGAAGCTCACAAGCATTTGTTTAATTGTCTAGCTATCATCTTCATCTTGTTACTGTTCTTGTTCCATTCTTTGTAGAAAAGGTGTTCTTGTTGTTTTTCTTGAGCTACAAGCCTCTTGAGCTTCATGTGTAATATTGATTAGCCATTTCTATAAGGCTATATCAATAGGTGCTAAAGGTGTTGCAACTAAGTGTTGCTTAGAAGGTGATTATCCAAGCCTTGAATAGGGTTGGTGTATAACCCAAGGATCAATCTTGGTTCTTGTTGTAACGTGATTCATTTTAAAGTGAAATCCAAGGAAAGGTGTTCTTTGGGACTGGAGTAGGTTACATTGACCGAACCAGGATAAATCCTCGGTGTTCTTGTCTTGTTTCTTCATTTCTGTTTTCTGCCCGTTTTTACTGCAGTTTTTTTGCACAATTTCTCACGATTTGAAAAAATAGCTAAACACTTTTCAAATTTGTGATTTTTGGTGGAGTTATACGTCATATTGTTAGCTTTTATTTTCAACAAGAATCGCTTGATTTGAGCAAGGGAAAGTTAGTCTTTCAGTCTCTGCAAGATAACTGCTCCAATCTGGCTGCAATCTGACCAGTTTTGAGAAAACTTAAATTCTGTATTTATCATGACTTGTTTAAGGTCAGGCCTTTTAGAAACGTCATCAAAACATTCTAAGGAGTGTTTTGATATAAAGATCAACCTTTTTTGTTGAGTATTCAAAGAGAAACACGTTTTGCAAAATCAGCAACATTCTGTCCAATTCTGTCCAGATTGACAATCTGAATCTTTTTATTTTTTAAAGGGTCAAACGATCTTATTTTTGTCTGATTTTTGAGAAACATCTTGCTAACACATTGACGTTAAATTCTGGAAAGTTTCATAATTTTTGGAGTCGTGTACAATTAGTTTTGAATTTTCAAAAACGGGTTCTGAATCTGAGGTGGTCTCGGATTCTGTTTTCAAAAGGGATTTTTACAAAGGGTAGTAATGTAATTTCCGCTAACCACTATTCACCCCCATCTCTAGTGGTGCTTATTGCAGGCACATGGTCCAACAATTGGTATCAGAGCAAGGTCTACACCACTCAAAGAAGCAAGATTCAACACCATACGAAC
>AP025045.1:9698482-9788718 GCA_036186865.1 Eustoma russellianum
AGTTTTTAAAACAATTGGTACAAATTTGGTGAAACAATTAATAGATTTATGATAAACAATTGGTTATAAGTTGTTACATTAAAATCATGTTAGGTTATTTTGAAAATCATCCAAAAGGGGAAGAATGTTGAGAAATATGTTTGGATAATTTTCAAAGGCATGATTTTAAGTGGTAAATATTTAAAATATCATACATGATTTTATATGTGATTAAAAGTTGAAAAAGTTGACATCGATCTCTCAGGTTGTTGCACATTGATCGATCTATGTACATAGATCCCTCACATCGATCGATCTATGTAAGACAGTGAAAGTTCAAGACCTTACGGTGAGACATCGATCTCTAAACCTGAGACACATCGATCGATCGATGTACATCGAACCCTCACTTCGATCGATCGATATAGGTCAGAGACCAATTCTGAAGCTTACTGTGAGACATCGATCTCTGAAGCTGAAGCACTTCGATCGACCGATGTCTAGGGTTTTTAGAAATAATTTTCTAAAATGTGATAAAATGGTTGTTTTCATTTGTATATGATTTATACATGTTCATTATGTGATTATTATGTGTTTTGATGGTTTTAAATGTATTGTGAACTAACGTGCCTTGGAAGTTTCTACAACTTACCAAAAAGGGCAAAATCGGTATTTTGAGTTTTGTAGGAACATCACATGGTGAAAATATTTCAAGGGTGTACTCTTATCATATTTATCAAGGCAAAGGTGGTATGATATTTATTTCTGACCATCGGAGTCATTTCTGGAGTTTTCACACACTAGGGGTATTTTGGTCATTTCACCCCAAGGGTATTTTTGGTATTTTCAGTCAAGGAATCTCTTGAGCATATTATTATCTTCATTCTGGAGCTTATTTATTATTAATTTGAAGATTATATGGTGATCTTATATCATTTCTCTCTTTTGATGGTATTAATGACTATAGCTGGATATGTGACGATTTGAGATGTCACATTCTATTTCTATCTTGAAGAATCTATATCATATGTTCTTGGAGGTTATTATTCATAATTTTTTAGAGGTTGTCAAGGTGGTAAAGGTGTGGATATGATCACGACATATAAGAAGAAATATTGGGAATTTTGGTGTTACACGTTGACATAATCTTGTCAACTATTATCTATTAATTTCTTCTTCAAAAATCTGAGTTGCTACAGATATATATATGGTCAAAAACGTGTATGACCAGATGAAGGTGATATATTCTTCATTTTATATCTTGAGGACAAGTGGATCAATCAAAAAGGAGCTAGTTGGCAATTCATTTTTAAATATAGCCAACGGTTACATGGCTATTTTCATCAGAATTTTTGAATCAAAATGAAGACCTCACATGCCCTATTCTTGTGCTTGGAGTTGAGGATATTTTGGTGGTATTATCCTTTCTTCTTTTCTTCATTTTATAAAGGATAATCAATATAATTTTTGGAAATTTCAGCCTTAAACCCAACGGCTATAAGGCTTTCTTGGAGATAATTTTTGCTTTGAAATTGTCAAGTCTCACATGCCTATTATCTTGCCAAAGAGTTGAGAAGATGGTGGGGTTGTTATGGCCATATTATCTACACATTTTCAAGATAATTCCAAGACTATTTTTAGTTGAAAAAATAGGCCAAATGGAGTTGCCAAGATGGAACAATTATATTGTCTTATTTTGCCAAGTGTACAAGGCCAACCGATGATGAGAAGACATTTGGGCTTGATGATGAAGATGGTGATACATTGGAAGTCTTATCTCCAAGGCTCAATTCACACTATAAATAGAGGCAATTGTTAAGAAGATGAAACACACTTGAAGCTCACAAGTATTTGTTGAATTGTCTAGCTATCATCTTTTTCATTGTTACTGTTCTTGTTGCATTCTTTGTAGCAAAGGTGTTCTTGTTGTTTTGTTGAGCTACAAGCCGCTTGAGCTTCATGTGTAAAATTGATTAGCCATTTCTATAAGGCTATATCAATAGGTGCTAAAGGTGTTGCAACTAAGTGTTGCTTACAAGGTGATTATCCAAGTCTTGAATAGGGTTGGTGTATAACCCAAGGATCAATCTTGGTTCTTGTTGTAAGATGATTCATTTCATAGTGAAATCCAAGGAAAGGTGTTCCTTGGGACCGGAGTAGGTTACATTGACCGAACCTGGATAAATCCTCGGTGTTCTTGTCTTGTTTCCTCATTTCTGTTTTCTGCCCGTTTTTACTGTAGTTTTCGCACAAATTCTCACAATTTGAAAAAATAGCTAAACACTTTCTAAATTCGTGATTTTTGGTGGAGTTATACTTCAGATTGTTAGCTTTCATTTTCAACAAGAATCACTTGATTTGAGCAAGGAAACGTTAGTCTTTCAGTCTCTGCAAGATAACTGCTCCAATCTGGCTGCAATCTAACCAGTTTTGAGAAAACTTAAATTCTGTATTTATCAAGACTTGTTTAAGGTCAGGGCATTTTGGAAGAATCATCAACACATCCAAAGGAGTGTTTTTATATAAAGATCAACCTTTTTGGTTGAGTATTCAAAGAGAAACACGTTTTGCAAAATCAGCATCATTCTGTCCAATTTTGTCCACATTGACCATCTGAATCTTTTTATTTGTTTAAAAGTGTCAAACAATCTTATTTTTGTCTGATTTTTGGACAGAGTCTTGTTAGCATATTTAAGTTAAATTCTAGAAAGTTTCATAATTTTTGGAGTTGTGTACAATTAGTTTTGAAATTTTCAAAAATGGGTTCTGAATCTTAGGTGGTCTCAGATTCTGTTTTCAAAAGAGATTTTTACAAAGGGTAGTAGCGTAATTTCCACTTACCACTATTAACTCCCCTTAGTGTTGTTTATTGCAGGTGCACGGTCCAACATATATGGCAAGTACGTGACACGTTCGCGAAGTTTCGGTTGTCACCAGATACGATAATTTTTGGTTTAGAACCTTGTAGCCTGTCGTAATAATTTTATCATCACCATGACTTATATCATTTGATATAAGACCTGAATATACTCATAAATATGAGGTAAGTATAATGGTGTGACGTTAATGTACGTTCGTAATATATATAATGTGTCGGTAGTACATTGGAATATATATGTATTGTGCCTTTTAAAAAAAATCTGAATATATATATATATAAATATATATATAAAATGTGTGATATAAAGATGAGAGGAGACTTTCCATTTCCATGTTTGTTGCCATCATGTCTTCTCCAAATATATCTCTATTTAATGAACTACATAGTTCATTTAACTAAGTACTTCACTTAATGAACTAGTTTAGTTCATTAATGGCAGCACATGAAAATAGTTCAAACACAACAAATGTTTGCCATTTGATGTAAGCTTCATGGCTTGTTAGTACGGTAACATTATATATAAAGTATATAAGGCAAGTTTGTCACAAAAATGTGTCAAGTCATAAATTATGTCATGCATTTCTTTAGCACACATTATTTAAATCATGCATTTTTGTGAATCAGTCAAACTCGTTTTCGCAACATCATACACATGGCTGAGCATGTGTATATGTTCCATAGGCATATAAGTCATGTGCATGAGATAAGGGATATGCAATTAAACTTCAGGAACAAGTGAAAATAAGCATGTGTGTTTGTGTGCATGTGTGTGCCTCGGTTAGTGGCTAAATTGGTGAACTAATAATATCATTTTGCATGCAAGAATACAAGGAACAAAGCACATTGAGTCCATATGGGAGTATCTATGAATTTCGGACCAAGTGGCCATAAAGTGTGCCATCAGGATGTCTTATGAATTATTGTGTATATATATAGGTGCATCTCACATGTAACAAAGTACTTAACAAGTTGCAATGTGTGTGGGTGCATGTAGGTCACGGCTAAGTGGCCGTAAAAGAGTTCCATGGTAATAACTTTAAAGAATTATTAATGTGTGTATATATGTATGTGCAAAGTGTATGAAACAAAGTAGTCAACAAGCGGCATTGTGCATATTTGTGTAGGTGAGGTCACTCTCAGCCAAATGGCTATTTTGGCAAACTTTAATATCGAAATTGGCTAGTTAATTGGGTATACAAATATATATACGTAGAGGACTTGTAAATTTCATAATAGTTATATGATAAGCCGGCAAATGTACAAATTCGTAAATTAAGTAACTAACAAAATGCAAAGCAGGCTGTTTTAGTCACTTTAAATCAAAGTAATTAACAAAGTCAAAACGGTAATTTCAAAAATATAGCCAAGATAAGAAAATGGGTTGTTTTCATAAAGTACTTTAAAAATAGAATATAAAAAGGACTATTTGGAATAAGATTGTAGCAATTAAAATCAAAGGTTGGTCGAAATTCATGTTTTAGTCGTGGACCCCACAACAGGGGCAAGATCGTTATTTACTTAAGAAAGGGATATAATAGAAGAACCAACCATCAGTCTTAAGTTACAGAATTATTAGAAGTATGAAATCAGCCTATACCGAGTCTACATTCTTGTATACGACAAAGAAGTTTTAAAAGCAACATGTTTTATCATACGATGCATATTTACAGAAATGATTATCATATAAACGTTTTAAAATGTGTTTTACATGACATATTTTCATAAATGATCTTATCACATGAAAGGTTTTAAAATGATTTTAACGAGCCATACCTTGTGACGACTGACTCCATATGAGACATCTTGCGTGATTCAGACAGTTCATGTTCATGTTTGGAGGCCGCTTGACATCGGGTGTTGTAGTGAGGATGTCAGGGGCAACATCTATTCTGTTACACCTCTCGTTGGGTGTTTTCAGTATGTTCGCCCAATAATGCTATAACCTAGTTGAGAGATTGGCATCATGGCACGAGTTTCTATTTACGTTTTAGCAGAGTGTTAACCGTGTTTGGGACCCGAGATCTTTGCCAATGTGTCCATGTTAGTTTATGCACGTATGACATAACACCAAGTCTGAACCTCATGATTCATAGACAGTATACGACTACTCGGGAGTCATCATTGGTCTGCGTACGTACCGTGATTGGACCATAGGGATTCATAGACGGTACACGACTACGTGCAGAGTTCATTCTGTGGGTCTTATGTATGTTCGTTCAAGTTAAGATTTGTTACGAACACAGCTGTGACATTTTTGATACGATGATTTCTGACATGATTACGACTTGATAGATTTTTCTAAAAAAGATGCATGAATTTTATATTGCTTGAGCATACGCATGTTTACCTTTGTCACCCTACCAGATAGAAGCTTAGACCTATAGCAGATAAAGAACGATGATACAGTGTAGGGCTTGTCATAAACATAGAAAGAGAAATAGACTACGAAGCATAAATGAAAGACTGAATCACTACGTAAGAAGTAAAGAAATATGAAAATTGAATACAACTTAAGCTGTGGTTTACTTTTTGTAAATTGCCTGTTTCTATATATTGATATTACTTTACTTTACCTGTTAGTACATTGTATGTTATGTCACTGTTCATGTTGCACATACGGTTCACCATGCATGATCCACGTGACGAACCTGGGTAGAAATACTTGCTGAGCGATTTGTTATTGCTAACCCCAACATTTACCACATATTAGGGCCAGGAGCCAGTTCACTGACATTGAAGGACAAGACAGGGATAGATCATCAGTGACGGATATATGGACCAGATTATGTAGCTCCTTATATTATATCAGACTGGTATTTTGATATTGTACTGGCGACACATCATATGTACTCGGACTTAGTTACTCTGTTTCATGCATGTCAATTATGCTTTGTACATTTTATGTTACTTCCGTGATTTCAACACATGTTTGTCGACGTGCACATGAATGTTATCAACTCCTTGTATTTCTCGTACCAGAGTACGGCGGATGCATCGTGCCAAGACCCTAGTCCTAGGCGGGACGCTACAATACTCCAATATTGTTAATAAAAATGGAGAAACAGTATTAAGAGGAAAAAGAGAAGGAATTATTTTTACATTATCTGTGGATGATATGTTAGATGCAAAAGTAAATGTTTTATGACGAATGAACCGAATGTGAATTTATTGCATAGACGTTTAGGACACATTGGCATCTCCACTCTTGAAAAACTTTAACTTAACAACCTAGTACGAGAAATGCCTAAACTCGATTTGGACAACTTTAAGTTGTTTGAATCTTGTATTAAGGAAAACAAACACGTGAATCACTTAAGCCCAAGAATGTGATTAGCTCATCTAGAATTTTGGAATTAGTACATATTGATTTGTTTGGTCCTAGTCGTACTAGAAGCCTTATAGGACGACACTGTGCATGTGTTATTGTTGATGATTTTTCTCGTTATACATGGACTTATTTCTTGTAAATAAAGATGACAGTGCCGTTGAGATTGTTAAATTGATAAAACAACTTGAGAATGGTTACGGTATGAATGTGAAAAATATTAGGGGCAATAGAGGTGGCGATTTTAAAAATAAAGATATGATTGCATTTTGTGAAGAAAAAGGTATTAAGCATGAAATTTCACCACCTAGAACGCCACAATTAAATGGTGGTTGAAAGAAAGAATAGGACGTTGCAAGAAATTGCAAGAACCATGCTTTGTGAAAATCGATTGCATTGATTATTATGGGCTGAAGCAGTTAATTGTGCATGTTATATAATTAACCGTTTATCCATTCGAAAGAAAATTAACAAAAATCCATATGAGATTTTAAATGTTTGCATGGCAAAGATTGATTATTTTCGTTTTTTTGATGTAAATGTTTTGTATTAAATATAAAGGATAATTTTGATAAATTTGAGTCTAAATCTATTGAATGATTTGTTGTTGAATATTATGTGAATTCTAAGGCATATAGATGCTATGATCCCGTCACTAGACAAAATTTTGCAATCTATACATGTGAAATTAAATAAATTTGGTGAATTTGAAACAAATAAAGCATACGACGATGATTTTGAGTTGAAATCTGTGATGGATGATATAGAAGAAAATAGCATACATGGTGAGCATGACACACTAGAAATGCATGAACACTTAGAACTGCATGAGAACTTAAAAAATAATCAACCAAGAAGGCATAGAGATCACCCACACGACTTCATAATAGGCGACATATCTCAAGGTGTATCACCACGTAGAAGAATAGATCAAGGTAAAATTAATCGATTCTATGCTATGATTTTTGAAATAGAAGCAAAGAATATGCTTGATGCTTTGGATGATTCTTCTTGGATTGATGCTATGCATGACTAATTAGATCAATTTACAAGAAACGATGTATAGGATTTAGTACCTCAACCAAAAAAAAAATAATCGGTACGAAGTTGGTATTTAGAAATAAAATGAATGAGGATGGTAAAGTTATTAGAAATAAAGCTTGTAGCACAAGAATATAATCAAGAAGAGAGAATAGATTATGAAGAGACATTTGCACCCGTAGCACGTTTAGAAGATATACGATTATTGTGCTATTGTTTGCATAGAAAATTTCAAACTTTAACAAATAAAAGTGTATTTTTAAATGGTTTTATACAAGAAGAAGTTTATGTAAAGCAACCACCTGGATTTGAGGATATAAAATCTCCTAATCATATTTATAAGTTAAAAAAGTGTTATATGGTTTAAAACAAGCTCCTAGAGCTTGGTATGATGGCTTTGATATTTTTCTTTTAGAACATGGGTTTAAAAGATGCACCATCGATAGTACTCTATTCTTTAAAAAAGAAAAATCGGATTTACTTATTATTCAAATTTATGTGGATGATATTGTCTTTGGATCTACATGTCATAAATTAGTGGAAGAATTTGAAAATGAGATCCGAGTTTGCGATGTCTATGGTAGGCGAACTAAATTATTTTCTTGGCTTGCAAATTAAGCAAACTAGTAAAAGAATACACATAAGTCAAGTAAAATACGTAAATGACATGATTAAGAAATTTAACTTTGAAAACTTGAAACAATCTACCACCCCTATGAGTGGAGACACTAAAATTAATAAAAATGAAAATGGAAAAGATTTTGTTAATGGATTGTATAGATCTATGATTGGCTCTTTGCTTTATCCGATGTGATGTTTAGTGTTTGTATGTGTGCTCGTTTTCAAAGTAATCCTAAAGTCTCACAATTTAATGTTGTAAAAAGGATATTTCGTTACATTAAGCATACCCCCACATTAGGACTTTGGCAAGATAAAAATTGTGAATTTAATTTTCATGCTTACACCAATGCCGATTATGGACAATGTGAATAAAACAGGAAAAGCACAAGTGGAACATGTCAATTCATTGTTAATTCATTAATATCACGGTGTTTAATCCACCACTGAGACAGAATACATGGCCCTTAGTCTTTGATGCACACAATTACTATGGTTAAACAACAAATTTCAGAATTTGGTATAGTTGTAAATCGATTTCCCATATATTGTGACAGTACGAGTGCTATCAACTTATCCAAGAATTCTGGTTTACGCTCTAAGGCAAAACATACAGACGTAAGATATCATTTTCTTCGTGATCATATAAATAATGGCAATATCATTACAGAACACATTCCCATTGAAGAACAAGTAGCCAACATCGTCACCGAAGCCCTTAATCAAGTTACTTGTGAAAATCTACGATCTAAATTAGGCATGATTTCGATTGATATGCTATAAATTGCTATTACTTTTGCTTCTAATTGTGTTTTTTTATGTTATTTACAAAATAAAAGGGGAGAAAATCATGATTTAAGGGGGAGCATGATTAAGAGGGAGTTTTGAAATTCAAATTTTGAAATACAAGTTATAAATGCATGATTGTGGGGGGAGTGATTGTTGAGAAAAAGGGGTTTGAGTGATTACAAAATACATGATTTAAATAACGTGTATTAAAGAAATGCATGACATGTTTATTACATGACACGTTTTTGCATGAAACTTGCCTTATATAGTTCATATATATTGTTGCCGTACTAACGAGCCATGAAGCTTTAAAGCTTACATCAAATGGCAAACATTTGTTGTGTTTGAACTATTTTCAGGTGTCATCATTAATGAACTAAACTAGTTCATTAAGTGAAGTACTTAGTTAAATAAACTAAGTAGTTCATTAAAGGAAGCTATATTTGGAAAAGGCACAAAGGCAACAAGTTGAAGAAAGGAAAGTCTTCTCTCTCCACCCACACGCCATTCTTAATATATTTTATACATATTCAGTTTTTTTCTGAATAAGGCACATACACATTTATTCTAACGTACTACCGACACGTTAAATATTTTACGTACGTACGTTAACGTCACATCACTATATTTAACTCATACTTATGAGTATATTCAGGTCTTATATCATATGATATAATTCATGGTGAAGACAAATTTATTACGACACGTTAAAAGGTTCTAAACCGAAAATTGTCGTATCGGGCGAATACCGAAATTTCGCCAATGTGTCACGTACTTGCCATAAATAGATGGCCAGCCCCTACACTTGAAAAATGGCCACAAATTTCGTGGCTTACATGGTATGTGCAGCCATAAAATCATTCCATGTTGGCACACACAAATCACCCTCAATTAAGGCCAAATTGAGGAGATTTCAATTTCAATTTTGTCACATGGTTAGGCGCCACTTTAATCTGCCTTATGAGCTGAATATTAAAGTTTAATTTATGTATATTATGTGTAACATAATATATATAACATGTGCAAAAATTTGGAATTTAATTAGAGAAAAATCGGGTAATCGATAAACGTCAAAAATTCGGTTTTCTACGTACACGACACATGGAACATTTTTGACATGACATATAACATGTATCTAGACACTTTTTACATATTTCATACATCTCTAAGTTTTCTAGAAAATTCAATTAAGGGTTGATTGGAATATACCATGTGTGTATAATTAAATGTGCACTATTTTACAAAGTTTGCAAAAATAAAAATCTTCATGTCACACGCCTAAACCAGCTATATTGGAGCATATGTGGAGCTTTGTTGGCATCTTGATTGGTCAAGAATAAAGCATGCAATGTTGGTGACTTAAAGATAGAAATTACAAAAGGTAACATTTCAAATCTTGTCACAATTGTGACACATGCTGAAAATTCAGCATGTGTGCAAATGGCTGGCCAAATTTATCCTCTTTATGAGCCATATTTTTTTGTCTTGAATTAAGTGGATAATTGGGAGATAGTATGAAAGTATTTTGAATATATTATGAAATTAAAATGGTGATATCTTTGAATATCACACATGCTGAAATTTTCAGCATGTGTGTAATGTATGTTGGCCGATTTTGAGTCACTATTGGTGACCAATTTTTATTCCAAAAATGAGAAGAATGTCTTGTACTAAATGGTGATTGATTTCTTGGATTAAATTAAAGTAAACTTGGCAATATTTTGAATGAAATGCAAATGTTACACATGCTGAAATTTCAGCATGTGCATAAGGTGTTATGGCCAATTTTTTGGATGGTAATTTGGAGAAAATTGTCTTGCTAATTATGTGGGATGATTATATGCTTTAATGGCTAATTGACACATGCTTTTTGAGGTTTAATTTTAGATTTATCTAGTCATCAAGTGATGACAACATTCATCCAATCTATGAGTGCCAAGTAAGCAAGAGCTTAATGATCATCCAATGGGGAGATGCCAAGTAAGCAAAGACATATCACAATGACGCATACACTCTTCCAAGGACTTAGAAGATAATTTTCAAGAGGAAGAAATAGCTAAGGGGGGCGGCACATATTGATAAAAAGAAGAAGGAGAGCAAGAAAAAGACAAGACAAGCCTTACAAGTTCAAAAGTGCAAAAAGAGTCTTCCATTCCCTTCTTCTTCTACACTTCGTTCTTTCTTCTCTCTAAAAGCCTATTGTAAACATATTCATACATCTTGAATAGGCTTCTTACATACCACCCTATACTCTTTATCATTGTAAAAGATTGATCAAGGTGTGATCAATCTTGCACTTGCAAGGTGGTGGTGTTCGTGTTATTGTATTCTCATACAAGGTTTGTAAAGGGTTGGAGTTGGTGTACAACTCCATCAGCCCTGTGGTAAGGTGTTATTTTGTTGTGTGATTGGTGCTAACCGAGGAAGGTGTCCTCAAAGACTGGAGTAGGTTGTTTTAACCGAACCAGTATAAAATTCCTGGTGTTATTTACTTTCAGCACTTACTTTCGGTTTCAGCAATGTTTATCGTTTTTAATCATGTTCGTAAAAATAGTAAACGAATTTCAAAAATTATGAAACTTTCCAAAATCATAGCCACATGTCTCAAGGTTATTTTGGCGCAAGTTGCAACCCTTTTGGACAAGTATAAGTCATCCAAACGACCAAGGTTCTGAGACTAGTGCAGTCTGATTTTCAGGCTTGCAAAGGTTGAGACTTTGATCGTATTTGACTAACTTCCCAAAATAATTTTTAAAAACTTTTTCAACCCATTTAAATAAAACTAATAAGGGGTTAGTCATTAAAGTTTCAGAGCATTTGGAGTTACGGATAAATAGGAATAAATTTTTCAAATCAGACTACCGTTTCTGGCAGATTTGCGCAATCTGACCACAAACGCTTTTTCAAGGGGTTAGAGGTTGAATTTTAATCTGAAATTTTTAGGAGATACTCAGAAACATCTGAGGCTAAGTTCTCTCCAAATTTCAGAATTTTTGAAGAACTGAAACCTAGTTTTCAAAACGTTTTAAAACTGGTCCTGAAAACAGAAACTGTTTTCAGAATTTGGGTTTTTGGTTTAAAACAATTTTAAAAACCATATTTTCTGCACCCACTATCCAACCCCCCTTCTAGTGGTGCCTTGAAGATCCTACAGTGATTATGACACATTTAAATCATGAATAGAGGTTATTTTGCAAATCATCAAAAAAAGATATTGTTGAGAAATTGGAGTTTGAATGATTTCAAAATGCATGATTTAAATGTTACGTGATTTCAAAATGCATGATTTAAATGTTATATGATATTTTTGCATGATGAATATGTCTTATATGTTTATACATATTACTGTTGTACTAGCGTGCCATGAAGCTTTAAGGCTTCAACGATATGGCAAACATTTGTTGTGTTTACACTGTTTTCAGATGTCAGGTTAAATGAACTAAACTAGTAATTCGTGTCTTTTGGAGTTGAAAGAAGCGATCGTTAATTCCATATGATTCAAGATCGTATCAAAGTGGTATCAGAGCAAAGGTTTCTTCTTTACAACTCACATACCCTTTAACCGCTTGCGTTTTCCTTGCCGTTTTCATCCTTGTCCCTAACGATCATTATTCCATCCCTGCTTCCTTCGTATCCTCAGTCCCATTGTCACTATTTCATAAACGTATATATCTTCAAGGGGAAACTTAATTTACTTCTGACATTATTTAACTTCGGAGCTTCTCTGGTAATCTTGTATATCGTGGATATGAACCCAAGAAATGACCATTAGCAGGTTTCCATTTGGTAGTAACTGCGAAAGGGCTTTTAGTATATGAGCTTTTCGGTTAATGAGATTAGTTGAAGAGCTTGCTGAATTCTCTTCAGTTCTAATAAGGAAATATTCATTGCTGTGATGCAAATGCTAACTTGTCACTTTCTATCATGATGGAAAAGTTATCTTCTGATTGACTCGGAGGAAAAGAATGATATGATTAATAAAATTGTGTGTGTATTCGGTCTATTGAGACGTTTTCTTTGTGTTTTTTTTTTTGGTTTCACCTAAACAAATCAAAGCTAGATCCAATCAAGGTTTGAACAAACCTAGTTGGGGAAGTCACAATCCAAGGAAAAGGAACGACTTGTTGGATTGGGAGATTTGAATTGCTCAATCATAGACATTGTTGACATCTCTTGTCCAAGAAGGTAGTGTTTGCGCCATTGTCCCACGCAAGGGTTGATCAAAAGTGTCTTTTGGAGTTGAAAGAAGTGATTGTTAATTCCATACGATTCAAGATCGTATCAATTCTCCGCAATCAACACTTCTCAGCATGACACCATTCTTAAGTATATTCCAACTTTAGTAATAGCTGACGATAATCAAATGCTCATGGCTATGCCAATACTACAGAAAGTCAAACAAGCAGTATGGGATCTCGCCTATCGAGTGCGGCAGGCCCTGATGGTTTCCCTAGTTCATTCTACCATCATTTCTGACAGGATATCTCGATGGATGTTTTAAAAGCCGTACAAGAGTTTTTCTTGGAGGTTTATCCACCACACAGGGTAGCGGCAAAACTTATTACACTTATACCTAAGGTGGCTAATCCACAATCTTTTTTGGAGTTTCGGCCAATATGTCTCACCAACTTTTTGTCAAAAGTGATTACTCAATTATTAGCTACACATTTTCCACTTTGTTACCCAGATTAATTTCTCCAGATCAGGTATGCTTTAAAAAAGGAAGAGATTACAAAACATATACTTCTAGCACAAGAAATTGTGCACGTTTAGACAGGCCATCGCGAGGAGGACATGTGATTGTTAAATTAGACATGGCCAAAGCCTTTGACAAAGTTTGCTGGAATTATCTTAGTCAACCTTGATTCGACTGGGATTTCAACAACGGTTGGTGCGAGTAATATTAAACAATTTGTCTACCACTCATTGTTCCGTATTAATAAATGGAAAATTAGCTGGCTATTTTTCGGTTTCTAGTGGGGTAAAGCAGGGTGATCCATTATCTCCGTTACTTTTTATTTTATCTATCGTAAGGCTTCACACGTGGCATTAAGGAATTGATGGCGACATGGTATCTTTGTGGGTTTCAGGCAGGCCGGGTGCCTCAAATTTCACATCTGGGATTTGCTGATGATCTTGTTCTATTCCTCAACAGCTCCTCCTGAAACTTGAAAGGATTAAAACTCTTTCTGGAATCCTATCAGCAGGCGTCAGGTCAGCTCGTCAATTATCATAAAACTCAATTCGTTGTGTGTTCGGGAGTACCCAACTCACAGATTCTTCAAGAACTACGAATGAGATTGACTGCTTTGCCAATTAAATATATTGGCTCGTTTCTCTATAAAGGAGTCAACAAAGCTGCATACTGTGTACCATTGCTTTCACATTTTGATTCTAATCTTAACTCCTAGTCCTCAAAAGTTCTGTCTTCGGCTGGCCAAATGGTATTGCTCCGACATGTCTTATGTTCCATACCTCTTCATATTGTTGCTAGTTTGAGAATTCCGAAGAGTGTCTTACATGCTTTGAATCGTAAGATGTCTCATTTTCTTTAGAAGGGCCACCATCACTGGCAATCTTGGGGGCAAGTTTGCCGCCCTATAGAAGCAGGTGGTCTGGGTATTCGTAACCTCATTCACATGCAGCAGGCATATGATTGTCTTCTATGGTGGAGGTATCATCAATCTGACTCATTATGGGCATCCTTCTCCAGAGCTATGTATGGCTGAAGAGATCATGTGTATGAACATATCTATGACTCAACGATTTGGGAATGACTATGCAGAATCCATGACTCTATGCAAGTTCATGTTCAGTATACTTCAGATGGACTTAATTGGTCAGCAGCCAAGGCAGGACAATTTACACTTAAATCAGCATATCACCTGCTTTCCTCAAAATTCCCCTCCTTTGATTGTTCTTGATATATTTGGTGGTCTGCCTCGCCTCCGATAGGAATAATATTTCTTTGGAAACTATGAATGAGATCTTTGCCACTGGCAGATAATCTACGAGCGTGGCAAACCATATTTCCATCTCAATGTGCTTTTTGCAAGTGCCACTCAGAAATGCAAGATCATCTTTTCTTACGGTGTACATCAATCAAGCCACTTTGTCAAGAATTCTCCATCTTGTTTTCGGGACTAGCACCAAGGGAATCCAAATCCGCCCCCATCTAATTCGCTGGTGGAGGATTCCCTCATCCACCTCAATGATTGGGTGGTTACGGGTTGTAGCTCCGTCTTCAGCTACTTGGGTGATAAGGAAGGAATATACAGCAATACGTTTTAGAGAAAATGAGTTTTTGTATAGGAGGTTATTTGAGTCGGTACGAGATCATATTTATACTTGGTGTGCCTCAACGAAAGGTAGAAAGTTCTCTTGTTCTCTCCCCCGTTTGATATCTAGATCTTTCTCTCCGCCCTTGCGGACGCGTTGTCCGTGTGTGGTCCATTGGGAGTTGCCACCATCAGGAAAATTAAAGTTAAATATAGACACAGCTGTGGGTCGTTTAAGCTTAGTGGCTGGAGCAGTATTGCGTAACGACCAAGGAGAATTTCATTCGGCCATCTGTTTTACTTTTCCAGCAACAACAGCACTACATGCAGAACTATGGCGCTGTTGTATGCTTTAGTCTTTTATGCACGGGACTACGATTATTTAATAATAGAGACGGATTGTCATATGCTCCTCACTTATCTCCAGGATCACTCTAGGACTACGGGCTCCTTCGGGGATGGATGTCTGGCGTGCATCTACTTTTTTGGGTCTAAACGGATCTTCTTTACACTATTGCCTCCGAGAAGCAAATACAGCAGCACATACGTTACCAAGACATGGCTTTCATGTAGTGGGAGTGACTGTTTATTCTTCTTTTGCTACATTGCCATGTGAAGTACGTGGAGCAGTATCTTTGGACATGTGCACCAAATCTGCTACTTTAATTTCAAGCCTACTAAAGGGTTGGCACTCTCTTTTACCTATTGCATGTTTTATGAATTGGCACATGCAACGTTGGTTTGTGGACTTTCTCTATATCACTTGCCTGCTTTACTCTGTCTCCAATATTATTCAACAGTGAGGATAACTATGTTTCTCTGCATGTCATTGTTGTTGACGTGGTTGCTACACTGCGAGATGCAACAATTCTTCCACGGATGCATGGAAGCTTATGTCTCCCAATGGGTTGGCATGATACAGTAATGGTTGCCTATGTCATATCCTGGCATATGCAACATAGGTATGTCTTCCTCGTTTTGCAATGTATGTGTTATACACTTTCCATTAATAACTGCGCTATCGAGATAACAATATCTCTTGATCCTATGTTTGTTGCAGATACTACTCCATAGCATCAGAGAATCAAGGGGCTCCACCCCCATTGTGGCCTCGGTTCACTGGCAATCACACTTGCGAAGTCTCCCATTGGGGTTGCTGCATACTATGGGATGGTTTCCTTGGTCATTTTTTGACAAAGGTGACGCAGGTATGTGACATACTATACTTCACATCTTTTGCTTGCGTATTACTTTCCATTTGCTGTTCGTTGACCTATTTTTTGGCTTGCATGAGCTGCATGGGGCTGTTTCGATCATCAACATCGCCGACTTCATATCAACTTTGGACGAATTACAAGGCGATATCTAGAACTGCAGTAGATAGTTATATTTTCTTTATTTTATTTTAGCTCTTTTGTACTTACTTTACTTCTTTGATTTGCTTACGAATAATGTATCAATTTCTTTTATTTTAGGAGAGTCTCCTACCGACACAGGCTCACATATAACCACGGTATTCTTCTCCCACAAGTGAGGGTATATTAAATTAATAAAATTTTGGATGGTACCACCCGTCCTTCACTAAATATTTTTTTTGAATAAAGGAGCGCATAGTCTCCACATTTTATTATTTCGCCCCACTTATGGAGGAGGAATACCATTCATACAGATGAAGTCAAAACATAACAAAATGTAACTACTTGTAGGTTGAAATGCAAAGATCCATAGCGTGCGATAGAGGGAAGGATAGTGTTCAAATGGGGTATGATATGCCTCATTAAAACCTTGGTAAGCAAAACCACTCTTGTGGATAAAATCTTGCACGAATGAAAAAGAGTACATATTTACCCCATTTTGAACATCCATTATACATTGAAGATGCAGCCCAAGTACAACCGATCATTGATGAGTGTCTCGAGAATCGGCAAGTGCGTCCATGGCAGTCCATGCAAAACCAAACATGAAGCCAGTAAACATCAGTATGTACCAACAACAGCAAAAACATATGCAAATCCAACAGTATAAAGGTGTACCCATCCTGCTTGCATCCCTCAGAATGCAGGCAGTATATGTGTAGTATGGCCAATCCATATTGAAGACAATGGGAATGAGAATAGCGGTAAAATGGTTTGCATGTCGAAGATGCCCCGTAGTAATATCAAGCTTGACGTAACTTCGAACCAAGGCGGGAGAGTGTACTGTGTATAATAACTCGTCCTAGGAGTCTGTAATCTGTGTTGAGCTAAATAGTGAACCGCCATGTTTGCTTCGCGATATGCATGTTGGATTACTATGTGTGTCTGCATTTGTAGGGAATGTAACATCCGAAAATGAAAGTTTCCTGCAACATTAGTGTGCTGACATAGATCTCGAGTCAACTGTAGACAATCAGTCTCCAAAATAATGTCACAATATAGCGGCAAAAAATAGAGCAGGCCAAATAAAGCTGCCTGTATTTTCGCAAGAAATGGTGTGCATAATGGTAGACGAAAAGAGATTGCCCCAACATATATTTCTATATTATCCCGTAGAATAGCACCTCTAGCTACGAAGGTCCTCCCCACTGTGGCATTAGTATTAAGTTTTAAACGTCCAGGAGGAGGAACTAACCATCTTACTACTTGAGCTCAATTGATATGAAGAGGAGGCAGAATGGCCAAATGCTGCACCTCCAGACACAAGTTTTGTATTAGCAATTGTTTTTGCCACAAGTAAATATCGGAACGTTATAACCGCCGATTGACTCTGTGGTGCAGAGCGTGTCATCACCATAGACTAGAGAAGAATACATGCCGTGTATGTATAAGTGTGATGTAGGGAAGATATTTCCATGTTGAGATTTGTTGAAGGATAGGAATTTTCAAATATCTCCTTAAGCACTTTATTTAATGATAATTTAGTTCATCTCCTTAAGCACTTCATTTAATGAACTTGTTTAGTTCATTTAACCTGGCACCTGAAAATAGGGTAAACACAACAAATGTTTGTCATATGATTTAAGACTTAACGCTTAATGACACGCTAGTACAACATGTATATATATAAACATATAAGACATACTTAGCATGCACTCATGTCATGTGACATTTAAATCATGCATTTTGAAATGACATAACATTTAAATTATGCACTTTGAAATTATTCAAACTCCGATTTCTCAACAACCTCTCCCTTTTGATGTTTTCCAAAATAACCTCTATTCATGATTTAAATGTGCCATAATCACTCCCACTATAATCATGCATTCATACTTGTATTTCAAAATTTGAATTTCAACGCTGCCCCTTAAATCAATCTCTCCCTTAAGTCAATCTCTCTCCCTTAAATTATGCTTTTCTCCCCCTTTATTTTATAAATCACATCAAAAAAGGCAATCAAAAGCAAAAGGAATAAATAGGAATTTATAGTATATCATTATAAATCATGCCTAATTTAGATCGTAGATTTTCATACATGACTTGATTAATGGCTTTTATGAAGATGTCGGATGCTTGTGCTTCAGTACAGATGTGTTGTATAATAATATTGTCATTATTTACATGATCACGAACAAAATGATATCTTAAATCTATATGTTTTGCCATAGAGTGTAAAACAGGATTCTTAGATAAGTTGATAGAACTGATACTATCACACTATACGGGAATTCGATTTACAACTATACCAAAATCATAGTAATTGTGTGCAGCATAGACTAAGAGTTCCGCTTCAGTGGTGGATAATGCTACACTAGCTTGCTTTATCAAAAACCATAATATTAATGAATTTCCAATGAATTGACATGTACCACTTGTGCTTTTTCTATCTATTGTAAGAAAAGTGATATAGCCATTGCATTGACTTTGGATTTGGATATCGCCTTTGGACCGGTTTAACCGGATATAGATTTGGACTTTCGTTTTGGACATTGGAAAATTTGGTTTTGACTTGGCATTGCATTGATTTTGAAAAATTGCATCATATACTGACTTTGACCAACTTTTTATTGGTTTGCGATACGTGATTGTGTTGATTTTATCTGTTGATTATGTCTTTGCATGTTTAGGGGTAACTTTTGCAATTATCATTTGCGAAGAAGAAGCATGTTATTTTCTATGTTGTTATTTAGTTTTTTTACCCTTGCTTCTTCGTGTATGATCCGATGGTAAATATGGTAAAGTTACTTGCTTGGTGAAATATCGCACATACCATAATTTCATATATTTTCCAGATGACCAAGAGGTCGACTTTGTTTACATTGAGGATGACTGGAAATGAGGATTTCGATGCGTGGCTCTGCGAGGATATCTATGAGAATTTAGTCATGACACTTTATAGATTTGACATTGATGTATTTTTGGGGATTTAGTTTATTACCTTTGGTTGTGTAAGACTATTATACCTGCTTTTATGTTGCCTAAAGAGTTGTACAGTTCTTATTATTTATGATGATTTTGAGGTTTTATTTCGACTTCTGTTGACGTCATTTGCGTCATGTTACTGATGTGTTTTTGTATCGATTTTGACTCGTATTTTTCTTAGCAAAATACGAAAGGTAAGTCGTTTCGAGTACTAGGACTTGGGATGGGTCGCTACAGTTCGTATCAGAGTATGGTTCTAGATCATGGTGGAATAGTAGATTTAGGCCATGATCTTAGAAACTAAGTGTGATTTTGCCCGTAAGTCACATTTTAGATTTAGGGTGCGGATATTAGGTATGGACTTAGAAATAAGTTACAACAAGAAATTTAAATGATGATCGGGTGGGGGTACGCGTATTGAGAATAAATTAGGCTATTTTATTTAGCTATTTTATGTAAGTTTCGATTTTCACCCTTTGCATACACTTACACCTGATTACTATAAATTTCCATTTAATTATTTTTTGAATTATAATATGTAAATCTATAATCTAGAAATGTTACAGCATAATGCCTCCAAGAAGAGATAATAACAGAAACAGCAACAACGGTGATTAAAATGTGTTACCCCAGGCTTTTACAGATGCACTGACGACGATAGCATAGGTAATGACTTATCAGCAGTAGCAGCAGCATCAGGCACCACCGCCTCCTTCACGAGGCGGTTTTTCTGTTTGTTTTGATTTGCCACATGTGGCAGCCTTATGTGCAAGACGACAACAGGATGAACAGTATAGTGGCAAGTCCTCATAGATAACCGATTGAGAAATAGCACGATTAGCAATATATATATAGAGATGATTCGAAAGATCCTACGATATATCAACTTCAATACATAGCCTTGCTACCGATGGATGAATCAACTCAGTCGTGGCTACGTCCAATTTCATCGGCTTGCCCAACATGCGTCCAATTTTAAAAAGAGCCTCTTTTTGGTGAAAATGTATTGGCAATCTTAGTAATGAAATCAAAATAGGAACGATCAGCACATCTACCTTTGGATGGTGTCCACTCTGTAACCTGAATATACTTGCCTACTATGGTCCTGCTATACCGCACAAATCATCACAAGTAATTCGATTCTTGATCGAAATGCAGTAGTACATGTGTACAATCAAGTAAGCCAACGCGTGCCTGGCCAACAAATCCAATGCGATCTAGAGTAGAGCGTATGATGGCGATCGGTGGGCGGCCATACCAGAAGGTCCCTACAAACGTGAATCTAAATGGAGCAACCAGCGTTTAAATCTCCTCTATAAAAACAATCAATGGGCTACCTTTATTTTTTTGGATCGGTTTCGGAGTATAGCGGCTAGAGCAGAGTTTGAAAACAGTGACGCAAAAGAACGCATCGCTGATTTTGTCGGATCCTTGGTCTTTGTCTGATTTTCTGCGGCATCCATTCAGAAAGAAGCGTGGAAGAACAGTAATCTAGAATTAGAGAGAAAGCATCAAAAAGCAGAGAAATCCAGAGGAGACAGCCTAAGCCACCAACCGCCAGGCGTTGTTGCCAGAGGAAGAAGAAGGCGACATTTTTTTAGTGAAAGAGGGACGGCACCGTCTGGTTGTTTTATTAATAATCTGCCCTCACTTGTGGCAGAAGAATACCGTGGTTACATATGATGTAGGAGACTCTCCTACACAAAAGTAAATGAAATGCATAATATGTACAATGGCACCTGCAAAAAGAAAATGATAGAAATCGTGGAATGTAAAAAGAAAATTGTTCTATTAACGTCAAATGCACATCTATCTCTAAATTATACGAGTCGGTGTTGTTAGGCCGCTGGTGCATGCATAAGCCTAAAACGCAACATTTGTTGTTGTGTGGCTGGCTCTGATGATTGCTGTGATATGTGAACGCAAAAATCCAGCTCTCTGCAGTGTTGTGTACCTCAAAATAAAATTGATCAGAATAAATAGAAGCAGAATGATGAAGAATAGAATATCGTAGCTTTATATCATACCCATGTTGTCTGCATTCATTATGAATACAAGCAACTCCAGTGATGGTCAGCCATAATGTAGTCATCAAGTTTCGGCGTTCAGCAGATGATGCCCTTGCGTGGACATAAAAAATAGCTTTATCTGCACTATTGATGGCAAAATAATCGAATTTAGAAGCAAAAGAGGAAAATGTACCGACGTTGCCTATATCAACTAGTGATATAAGCAACACGAGCGTAAGAATGCCAACCCAATGGGAGACTATTGTCAAAGACGCAAATATGGGACTGAAGTATCCAATAAGATTGCTCCCCGGACCTCGCATGGCAAGCGTGAAAATGAAGAATATAGATTTCTCCTGATGCCCGTAGCCCATGACGAGAGAGCGAATGCGCCGTTGCATTTGCTTCACACGGGCAATGTTGCAAAGATGAAGCATTAAGACAAAGGAACTCGATAGTTCGATGAAGATCCACCAATAAAGTGCCAGTATATTGTTCTGGATGTGACAGAAACGATGAGAGTGAGCAACAATCAGTCTCCACGATTAGCCTGTCATAATCTCTCGCATAGTATAAAAGGCTATAAATCAATGCCATAAGCTCAGCACAGACGGTAAAGGAAAAGCAACCCCCGAAATAAATTCTCCCAAATCATTACGAAGTATATCTCCTGCCGCTGCTCCCATCCGTCCAGCCGTAGCATCAATGTTGAGTTTAAAGCGACCTGATGGCAGTAACTCCCAACAGACGACTCTATGCCGCTTATGGAGTAATTTTGGTGAAAATCCCCTGTCTACCAAATGAGGCAATGACATCGAAAATTTACGTCCTTTAGTTGAAGCACACAAAATAAATATTTGCTCACGAAGTCACTCAAATAAGTGATTGTATGAAAAAGAACTATCACCAAATGTGATAGATGTATATTCCTTCCAAATCACCCAAACTGTGAGAGACGGAACCACTTCCCTCAGTTGGCCAATCATCGAAGTGGCAGCAGAGGTGCGCCACCAGCAAATTAAGTATCCTTGAATTGCAGCATGCTGTGGGAGTGGACCAGAAAATAATATTGACATTTCCTGCCAATTAGGGAGAATGACCGGACATTGCAGAAAAATATGGTCTCGCCTGTCAGAATAGACCTTGCAAAAAACACACTGAGATGGAAATATCGCCTGCCATGAGCATATATTATCTACCAAAGGCAATGCAAGCATCCATAACTTCCACAGAAAAAGTTTTGCCCCAGAAGGCAAGGTCGGCCACCAAACAAACTTTGCACATTCAAAAGGGAGCATATGAGTACATAGATGGATATAAGTTGATCGTAATGAAAACTGACCCGACGAATCCGTAGTCCAAGAAACGCCATCAGGTGTATGAGAAACATGATGCTCCATGCAAGATTGAACTCTACAAATGCGCTTCCAAATGGAAGAATCATACAAGGTGGCATACATTACTCCTATTTGTCCATATCACTCGCGACTGTAAGTTGCCCAGAGGCTCTACGATGTGTGAAATCGCCACCACAAAAGACTGTCATAAGCTTGTTGTAGCAAATCCAAGTTATAAATTCCCAAGCCTCCGAATTCTGTAGGACAACAGACCCGTTCCCAAGAGCGCCAATGATAGTGATCTTTACAAAGAAAGTGAGCCATGCGCCTATTAATTGCTGCACTACACTCTTCGGAAGTCTTGAGCTCGCAACAATATGCAATGGCATAGATCCAAGGACATGACGAATCAGAATGAGTCGACCCACAAATGATAAAAGCTTAGAAGCCCATGAACTTAATTGTGCATCTACATGATCTAACAATGATGTATGATAAGAAGCGCGATTAATACCTTTATATAAATATGAACCCAAATATTTCATTGGCAGTTGCGTCAATCACATGCCTAGCGTCTGAGAAGCTCTTGGCCCTGAAACTCCCGCACTAACTACCACCTGACTTTTATGAAAATTGACTAATGTCCCGAAGCATGTTGATATTCATCTAAGAATAACCTGAATCGTCATAAATTTGCAACTGAGCCATTTAAGAATACTACCAGATCATCAGCAAATCTCAAACGTGAAACTTGGGGTACACGGCCAGCATTAAAACCAAGAATTGCACAGCCCTGCATCAAAAGTTTAAGTCCACGGGAAAAGCCTTCTGAAGCTAGAATAAATAACCACGGAGATAGTGGATCCCCCTGCTCAACCCCTCTGGAGACTGGAAAGAAACCCGCTGGCTTACCATTAATAAGCACTGAACATTTTGTCGCAAACAAGTTATTTAAAATGAGACGAACAAAGCGTGCATGAAATCCCTAGCCAATAATACCTGACGAAGATAAGACCAGCTAACCATATCAAATGCTTTAGCCATATCAAGCTTAACTATAACATGACCACCACGTACCGTTCTGTCCAATACATGTACCATCTCTTGCGCCAGTAATATTTGCTCTGTAATATCACGGCCTTTCAGAAACCCTTCCTGCTTAAGAGAGATTAGTTGTGGTAGAAAATTTGCCATACGAGTCGCGATTAAATGCGTGATTACCTTGGCAAGAAAATTTGTCAAACAAATTGGCCGATAATCTGAGAATGTTTGCGGGTTTATAACTTTCGGTATTAATGAAATAAGGGAAGCCGCGACATGACGCGGGGGAGGAATGCCCAAGAAAAATTCCTGCACTGCCTTATGCATATCCATCTGTATAACTGCCCAAAAACGACGATAAAATGAACCTGGGAAACCATCCGGACCTGCAGCACTTGTGGGACTAAGATCCCAAACTGCTGCTTCTATCTCTTGCATATCTGGTATAGCCATCAATAAAATATTATCCTCAGCAGATAGCAAGCTTTGGATATAACGAATAAGAGAATGAAATGGTGTGGTTTGTTCCTCCGTGAATAACGTCTAAAAATACCGAACAGCCTCCGCTACTATATCAGCTGCAGTTGCACACTCCACGCCATCAGCCTTCAGGATCCGTCGGGTCGATTGTCTACGCCTTCTGTCTTTCACAGTTTGATGAAAAATTTAGTATTCACATCCCCCTCACGTAGCCATTTCACATTAGCTTTTTGCTTCCAATACAATAACACCCTAGACTGAGCTCGACATAAAATGGCCATGCTACGATGATATTCATTCCTTGTGACATCCGAAGGGGCCGAATCATAAGCATCTTCACAACGTAATGTATCTTCCTTAGCTACGGCTACCGCAGCAAAAACATTTTCAAAAACCTCCTTATTCCATCTATGCAAATGCTTCTTAAGTTGGCCGAGCTCGAAATAAAAACCCCTCATTCGTCCAACTATACTAAAAGATTTCCAATGATGAGTGACAAAGCTGTCAAAGTCAGAGTGTGTAGCCCACACATCCAAATAACAAAAAGAATCCGAAGTTGAAGAAGAATTAGCCGCACATTCTAGAAATAGAAGTGCATGATCAGAAGAAGTTGATTTAGATGTTGATAAGTCACTGAAGTGAAAAGATCAAAAAAAATCCAAAGTGCATAAAAAATGATCCAAACGGTGCCACACTTTGCCCAAGCCTCGACCATTGCTCCATGTAAAGGTTGAACCTTGAAAGTTAATATTATGCAATGAACAGGCATCAACACAATCCTTAAAATCTTGTAGGGATTGTAAAGATGGCGACAAACGCCCCTTATGCTCATCCAATGACAAAAAAGTGTTAAAATCTCCTCCAAGCAACCACGGAATGTCTATGGACCCATGCATGGCGAGCAGGTTAGTCCACAGTGGTGTGCGCAGCCACTGTATGTAAGCCATATACAAATGTTGTCTAAAAAGAATCTCCCGATGCCAACCAAGTAAAACGCAAGGAATGATTTTGCACACCAGCATGTTCACCTGCTAATTGAAGAACTGAACTTTTCCACATTATCCAAAAATGATCATCACAAGCCGACACCGCATGTGAAAAGCCAAATTTTAGTCAATATGATGTAAGCGTAGATAATTGAGACTTTGGTTCAATAATAACCAAAATATGTAAATGATAACGAAGTGTCAAGGATACTATCCAATCAACCGAGGAACGAAGTCCTCTAACATTCCAAAGAAATATCTTCATTGGTTCGGAAGTACTTCAAATGAGTTTGAGAGGGCAGTCCAAGAACGGGTAAACGGAGGGGATAGGGGGGTCACCAAGCGATTTTGACGTCGCAAAAGTCTAGGTGGTACCTAAAAATCAGCCGCCTCACCGGATTGTGGAGGTGTTAATGGAAGTCTTTCCTGTGATGTTAAATCAATAACCATCGCTTGCACCAAGTTTTCAATATATTGCTGTATATCGTCATCTGTTGATTCTTCAACGAAACTCGGCTGACAACGATCTATCTTAACTTCACTATCCGAAATTTTATATATTGCAGAATTATCAAGCAAATCTGCAAACAAACAATCATCAATACCTTTTAAACATGAAAGATTTTGAGAGAATGAAACAGGTGCAGCAGGATAAAGTGTAGGAGATCGCATTTCCAATTTTGCAGGCTGTACATCAGATGTGACGTTAGCTAGCTCCTCTATAGCAGGCTGTTTTTTAGGGGTCCAGTGCTATAAATTTTCCTTGGGCTTTGTTGTCTTCCCAATCGTTGTCATGGATGGCTGAGCCGGTTTTTTTTCATCTGGCTTTCTGCAAGATGCCGCGTTGTGTCCCAATCGAAAACAAGATGTACAATAAGAAGGCAAATCTTCATAAATGACAGGTTGTGTTATTGTCCGCGAAGAAACTTGAATATAGACTCGTGAAGGCAATTCTTGAGAAATATCCACCTCTACACACAAACGCGCAGTAGATGGCCGTAAAACAGACATTGTCGCTGTATCCAATTTCATCGGGGTTCCCAGCATGTGTCCTATCTGAAAAAGAGCTTCCTTTTGATGAAAATGCACAGGAAACACTGGCAATGATACCGAAACAGGAACAATTGGCACGTCAACCTTTGGGTCGAAGTCGGGTGTCCACTTTGTCACCCTCATATATTTCCCTGCGATAGTCTAGCTTTGTCGAGCAAAGCATCAAAGATAATCCGCTTCCTGATCAAAGTGCATCAATATATGCATGGAGTCGAGAAGGCCAATCTTGACAGCACCCGTAAATCTGATGCGATCTATACTTGCATGAATTATGGCCAATGTAGGTCTACCATACCAAAAAGATCCCACTAACGTATGGTGGTAGGGCGCTGCCAATGCTACTATTTCGTCATCTGAAAATTCTATCATCAGGGCTCCCTTGAAACGTTGAATCGGTTTCGCAGCAATCGGGGTTGTGGTTTAAGAACACAATGATGCATATGACCTACCTTGATCGCTGTTGGTATCGTCGGAGTCGGATCAGATGGAAGAGAAGCCATGGATGGCAGCTGTCCGACGCAAGCAGGAGAGATGGTGGAGGAGATCAGTGGCGGCCGGTGGCTGCCGATCGCGGGGGCTGCAAGATGTGTTTCCGTCGTGATCGAAGAATTGCCAGAGCGTGGGCTTTATATAAGCGGCATTTTTATGTGTATATATATATATATTTTTTTTATAGAAGAAAATTTTTATTAATGATAAGCCTCACTTTTGGCGGAGGAAAACCATATTACAATCATCAGAGTATGCCAATAAATGAAATTACGAACTAATAATAACATATCTCCTGTCGTATATGATATGCCACATTAAAACCTTGACAAGTAAAACCACACTTGTGGATAAAACCTTGGCGAAGGAAAAAAGCGTACATATTTATACGGCTGTCATTGATATGAATTGAATCTAAGATTGAGTACAAATGTGTGTTTTCTGTAGATGGTGGTGTGGACCAAGTTCTCCAGAATAAGCAGTGGAATTCGTTGCTTGAGCTTGACTTGTCTGGGAAATTCCGTACCTCGGAAGAATCCCAGGGAGAAGTTATACCGATGATAGAGAGAATCCAAAGAAAATAAAAGAGAGATGTTAAACACATACCGATGTCGCCTTGGCAAAGTTTGTGCCAAGGCGACGATTTTATGTAAGGATGCGCCAGTGGAGTCTTTGCCGCTGAGTCTGCCGGTGCAGGATAGAAAAATCTCGCCATCAAGATATATAGTCCAAGCCATGCGAAGGCGAGCATAAAGAGCCAGTGATTAATCAGTAGGAAACAGTATAAAATCCAGGCCAAAAGATAGCAACAGATACCGAGCCAGCCTGGATCCCGTAGGATACAGGCAGTGAGATTGTTGAAATGCCAATCCATGTGGAAGAGTGTAGTTTGTCAAGGGACACGCAATTGAACAGAAGAAAGATCTAACGAGATAGCAGCGCGCACCAACGAAGGAAGAGTATGCGATGAATAATAATGTGTGATGGGGTCCATCATTGCGTGTTGAGCCAAGTATATATATATATATATATATATATATATATATATATATATATATATATATATATATATATACTTTTAGCAGCAGAGGGTTTTAGCAGGGGCTTGAAAGCATTGATAGCAGCAGGACAGTTGCAGCCTTTTCGCTTGGGCCGCGTTCCTTTCACTATTACACATTTAGCATATGCAGACGAATTATTGATCTTTCTTCGAGGCACTCAGCGAAATCTTCAACGGTTCCACACATTTCTTACACAATATGAAGCTGCTTCTGGTCAGAAAGTTAACTTTCAAAAAAGCAGTATTATTCCTTATGCTGCAGTAACACCACATCAGCGACAGACATTTGCAACTACTCTGGGTATGCGTCTTTCCAATCTTCCATTCCGCTATCTTGGCTCTTATTTGCATAAAGGGATTCCACGAGCACATCACTGTGTTACGTTACTCCAACATATTGATGATAGGCTTCAAGGGTGGCACTCCAAATTATTATCTACTGCAGGACGTCTAGTCTTGCTTCAATCAGTCATCGCGGCATTACCCATTCACATTATGGCGGGAGGTGGTATACCAAAGTCAGTTATAAAGATCATCCATCGTAAGATGGCCACTTTTTATTGGGGTCCTCGACATCATTGGGTCTCCTGGTCTAAGCTTACTAAACCACAGGCAGAGGGCGGCATAGGACTTCGAGATTTGAATAGTTTGCAACAGGCTTTCTATTGCCGCATCTGGTGGTCATATCATCAGAATGCCACCCTATGGAGCCGATATATGCATGCAAAATATGGACATCGTCGTGAATATCTTCCTCGCTTGCCAGACTCTCCTATTTGGAAAATTATATGTCGAATTCATCCTTTTTGCTTAATATACACTGATTGGCAGAATGATCAGATATTGTGGTTGCCGAATCAGCTGGGAGACTTCTCGCTGAAAAGTGCCTATGAGATATGTAGAACTGCGTCTCCAAAGCTGCTTTCTGCCTCATTTATTTGATCGAAACATCATTCTCCGGCTATCAAATTGTTTCTATGGCGTATTTTCAATTCTGTTTTGCCTTTTGAGGATTATCTTGGTCGATACATAATGGCTTGTCCGACACAATGCCCCTTCTGCAAGAGTGAGTCGGCTTCGGTGGATCATGTGTTTTTATATTGTCCTACTGTGCGCTCGATTTGGTGCTATTTTGCAAGTGAACTACATTGTCCCCTTCCCACATCAATACATCTTCGTTAATATCGTCTTTCATGGTGGTATCGCTCGTCCCTCTCCACACTTATTGGAGTTTATAAAATCGTCATACCAGCGATAATTGTTCATCGTATCTGGTGTGCTTATACTTCCCTGATCTATGGCAACAGTGCACATATCACAGCGTCTTCTCTTCGGTTCTCTATACAATATGAGATTACTTTGTGGCACAAAAAGATTGCGGGCTCTAAGTTGTCTGCTACATCACGGCATATTTTCAGTTGGCTGCCTATTGTTCAGCCTCCTCGTCCATTGATTGTTCGCTGGATCACGCCGCCCACAGGTAGATTGAAATTAAATGTTGACGCAGCTGCGGGTCGTAGTTACGCAGCTGGAGGCGCAATACTGCGTGATCACAGGGGGTCCTGCGTTGGAGCACTTTCTTTTTGCCTCCCTTTAAGCACACCCTTCCAAGCAGAGCTTCAAGCAGCAGTTTTTAGTCTCTTTTATTTCTTACCGCTCTACCGATCCATCATACTGGAATCGGATTGCTCCCAATTGATAGACCGGTTGACTCGACCATTCATTGTTCATGGTAATCCACATCTTCAATGGCTACAATCATTTGTTCATACACATCGTCTCTCTTGCTACCACGTTTATCGCGAGGCGAACCTGCCAGCACATTATTTAGCGCAGCATGCAATGATCCACCCAGGCACGGAACGTTTTGCCTCGAACACTCTACCTTCATTGGTCCGTGCGGCGGTCGCACTAGATCTGACCTCTGTTAATTTGTGGGTGCCATGACTACAGTCTTCCATAAGGATTGGCCAGAGTTCCTTTCTACTGCCTGTTACCTTAGAGTGACAGGCAGGCACGGTATGGTTGCACATCCATTACTCTATGTTTCATACTTTATACTTTTAATGTGTAACAAGCCTTTTTGTTTCATGGGAGTGTTTTGGATCTATCATCAACTACATTCCTACTTATCGTGTGTGGACAAAATGAATGGCTCGGTGCATTGCTGCGTAGGCCTTCCTATGGCGGGATTTTTTACCATTGTCTCCTTGGCCTTTAGGACAAGGCGACTCGGGTAATCATTTTCATACTTGGTTCATGTTTCTTCTTTTGGACACTGCTGCTATATTCATGTTCTATTCCTGTTTGTGCGAGTTTCAAATCACAATGGCGAGACTTATTTCGGATGTGGGCACTGCATTTTCGGATCTGATAACGTGGCAGCCAATGGCTATTATTTCTTCTTTGTCGCCTTGGCACTTCAACTGCCAAGGTGGCTTCGGTACGTGCTTGCTCGATCAGTCTTTGATTGCTCAGTTTCATGCTTATATTGACCACTACTCTTTCTGGACGTTTTCTGAGGTTTGGATTCTCACGTCTCCTACAAGACATAGAGGCGGACACCTAAGCTCAATCGGGGTATTACTATACACGACAACAACATTCAAGGATTTGTACCACAATTTATATTCTCATCATATCAATGACAGTCATATAAATATGTACGCTTTTTCCTTCGCCAAGGTTTTATCCACAAGGGTGGTTTTTCTTGGAAAGGTTTTAATGCGGCATATCATATATGACTGGAGATATGTCATTATTGTTGCCTTATTTCATTATTTCGAGTACTCTGAAAGTGTAATATGATTTTCCTCCGCCATATGTGAGGCTTTGCATGAATAAATATAATTTTCGTTTTAAAATATATATATATATATATATATATATATATATATATATATATGAGAAAAATATAGGCAATCGATATATATATAACATATGAATGATGGCGGCTGCTCTCTGGAGATACTCTCAGTGAAAGTCGGTGGCGGCGCAATGACGCTATTTTCCGGCATATTAGCATCCTTTTCATTCCATAATTCA
This sequence comes from Eustoma russellianum, assembly GCA_036186865.1. Taxonomy (NCBI): domain Eukaryota; kingdom Viridiplantae; phylum Streptophyta; class Magnoliopsida; order Gentianales; family Gentianaceae; genus Eustoma; species Eustoma russellianum. The sequence continues at coordinate 9,729,234 of AP025045.1, forward strand.
AATTCAATTTTGATTTCTTGTTTTTTTTCGTTTTTCTGTTTTCATCACGGATGCAGGCAGCTGACACAGTGCCGTTTTTTGGTTTCGTGCATTATAAGATCTGTTCGATCAGAATTATGCAACTATTTCAATCGATCAGGACAGGAATCTGCATATCGCCGCAGACGCACCTTCAGTTAAGCGATCTTTTGCATCGCTGTTTTCATCTTTTACCCCTCCATCAATCACGGCAAAACAAATTCAGAAGTATAAGGGTAGTCCTATGATTGCCTTCACAGAGGAAGAAATAACTGCCTTGGCTGAGCCTTATCGTTTATCGCTAGTAGGTACTTTTTGGTATGGTCATCCACCACTGGCACCATTCGTTCGACTATTGATCGTATCGGCTTCACAGGTGTGCTACGTACTGGCTTGTTGGATTCCAATCATGTTTTACTCACTTTTACGAAGGAACAAGATTATTTGCATTGTTTTGCTAGACAAAGTTGGATTATATCAGGCAAATACATGCGAGTTACTAAGTGGACACCTGATTATGATCCTAAAGTGGATGTTCCAATAGTTCATGTTTGGGTGTCTTTGTCGGGGCTGCCTATTCATTTTCATCAGCATGAAGCACTATTCCAAATTGTGAGAATGATAGGCACCCCGATGAAATTTGATATTGCCACGACTAAAAATACTCGCCCATCAGTAGCTCGTTTTGTGGAAATTGATATTTCTCAGGAGCTTCCATCTCGTGTTTTTATTCAAGTTTCAAACCACTGTATTTCGTAGTTGGTTGTTTATGAAGATTTGCCATTATATTGTGCTGCATTCGGATGGTGAAGCAGGGGAGCAGCACGAAGCTGCCAGAAATGATTCAGACGATGAACGTGATTTTGTCTCCTTAGTTGATGCTCAGATCACGGAACATATATTACAGGGTGAGAATCAACATCCTACTGACTTAATGTAGACAATCCGAATACTCCCAAGGAATCTAGTGGACCATCCAATTTTCAACTGCCACCGAGGCTATTACGTCGACCACACAGGGTGCATGACGCAGCTTCTCCACCAGTTACAAAATCTCGGACGGTTCTCTCAAACTCTTGTGATATATTATCGTTGCAATGAAGATATTATTATGGAATGTTAGAGGAATTCATACATCTGTAGGTCGTTTACTGTCACTAAATCGAAGAAATCATGTTCATCTACTTGTTTTTATTGAGCCTAAGGTTCGAGTTTCTTCATTACTGTCATATCGTTTGAAGTTGGGTTTTCCTCACACTACTTCTGTTAATGAGGATAAAATATGGATTTTCTGGCGCGACTCTTAATTTCGAGTAGATGATGAACGCCGTGGTATCCAAAACCACTCTATGCGGTTATGTTGGCTTCCTACAGGCAGCACATTTTGGTGCACATTTGTATATGGATTGCATACGCAGATATCACAACGTCCATTATGGGCGGATCTCACAGCTTACTGGACAAATTTGGACATTCCTTGGCTTCTAGGCTGTGATTTCAATACTTTTTTAACTCTTGATGAACATAAGGGAAGATCCTCTCTTTCACTTCGCTCTTTACAGGATTTTAATGATTTTGTGGTGGGCAATTCCCTTCAGGCAATTAAATTTCAGGGTGCATTATATACTTGGTGTGATGGCAGAGGCTTAGGCCGGGTTTGCAGGAGGCTGGATAGATTCCTATGCTCATCGGATTCTTTGATCTCTTCTCCACGGTGCAATATCAACATCTCAATCGTGCAACTTCAGACCATGCTCCTCTTTATCTAAAATGTTGCTCCGATGTTGTTAATTATGCTGCATCTTTCAGATACCTAGATGCTTGGACTACACAAGTAGATTTTCATAGCTTTGTAACTCATCAATGGCAATCATTTCCAACTGTGGGGGGCATATGGGGTTTCTATTCTAAGTTGCAGAGCCTAAAACATCAGCTGCGGATATGGAATAGGGAGGTTTTCGGTAATATATTTGATTCCCTTGCAGCCGTAGATATGGAGGTGACTCACTGTGAATGCGCCTATGACACGACACCCACAGATGATTTGCGGCAGGATATCATCGCAGTGTAGCGTTATTGGGCGAGCACAATCGCGTGCTTTGTGATTTTGGAAGCAGGAAGCAAATGTCAAGTGGATTCGTGATGCAGATTCTAATACAAAATTCTTTCATCAGCTAGTTAAAGAACGACGTCGAAAACAAGCTATTCATTGCATAGTTCGGGAGGATGGAGTCATTTGTGATAACCAAACCACGATTGATCAAGCTACAACTGGATATTATGAACAATTGTTCAAATTGGGTGATACTTCTGAATATGACTCTATATTGCAATATATTTCTTCTCTTGTTTCAGATGCAGATAACGAGCGACTTATGGCCATGCCCACTCTATCTGAAGTTAAGCAGGTGGTCTGGTATCTTAGCCCCACTAGTGCAGTAGGGCCAGATGGTTTTTCTGGATCATTTTATCGTCTATTTTGGATAGTCATTCATATGGATGTATACATGGCAGTACATGAAGTTTTCTTGGTATTCGACCCCCAAGCCAGCTAGCAGCATCTCTTATTACACTCATCCCAAAAGTGGCTAGTCCACAATCATTTTCTGAATTCTGTCCGATTTGCCTCACTAATTTTCTTGCAAAGGTGATCACGCGTTTGATTTCAACAAGGTTAGAAGATTTATTCCCTCGTCTAATTTCACAGGAATAGGCGGGATTTATGAAGGGCAGAGATATTACCGAGAATGTTTTGCTTGCACAGGAGATGGTCCATGTACTAGACAGACCAGCTCGAGGTGGACATGTGATTATCAAACTAGATATGGCAAAAGCGTTTGATAGAGTATGCTGGTCTTATCTTCGACAGCTTTTATTAAAAATGTGTTTTCATGTCAGATTGATTCGTCTAATAATGAATAATTTATCTGCAACAAGATGCTCGATATTAGTCAATGGGAAGCCGACCAGTTTTTTCTCAGTATCAAGAGGTGTAAAACAACGTGATCCTTTATCACCACTTTTCTTTATACTGGCGTCTGAGGGATTCTCTCAAGGATTGAGTGCTTTTATGTAGATGGGCCACATAATTGGTTTTCAGGCAGGGCGAGTTCGATGTGTATCGCATCTGGGTTTTGCAAACGACTTGGTTATTTTTCTTAATGGTTCCATGCGCAATCTTGGTAGGTTTCGAAATATCTTGGACACATATTAGCGAGCTTCTGGTCAACTTGTTAATTTACATAAGAGTCAAGTTGTTATGGGGGATGGAGTACTCGGTATGCGAGCATCTCAGGTCTTAGGAATGCAACTAGCAGCATTGCCAATCAAATATCTGGGCTCTTATCTATATAAGTGGATAAATCGAGCTGAATATTGTGTCGCACTACTTGACCATTTTGATGCTAGGTTAAATTCTTGGTCCTCGAAATTATTATCTATGGCGGGCCGTCTGACTCTGATTCGACATGTTCTATGTACCATGCCTACTCATATCATCGCTAGTTCCAAGTTACCACATAGTGTAATTGCTCCTATAAATCGCAAGATGTCACATTTCTTATGGAATTATCGACATCATTGGCACTCATGGGAGAATATTTGCAGGCGTATTCAGTATGGAGGATTGAGCATCCGAAATTTATCTATGCTACAAAAATCTTACGATTGTTTGATATGGTGGAAATTTCATCACTCCAACACACTATGGGCGACATACAGCCGTAGTAAATATGGGCAGCGGACTTCGATATATTTTCATATTTATGATTCTCCTACATGGAAACGTATTTGTCGTATCCATCCTTATATGTCTTCGGCCGTGCAAGTGGACTCAGATGGTTTGCAGTGGCGTGCTGACTCGGCTGGCCAATTTACTTTGAAGTCAGTATATACTCTGCTGGTTTTAGCAGATTCATCATTGTCTTATTCTCAATATATATGGTGACCACGAAGCCCTACTGGTTGCCATGTATTTCATTGGAAACTTTGGATGCGGTCACTTCCACTAGCGGACAATTACCAGAATTGGCAGGAAATATTTCCAACACAATGTGTGTTTTGCAAAAATAGCTCGGATTTGTGTGATTATATTTTTCTTGGATGTCCATTGGTACAGCCACTATGGCAGGAAATATCTATTATTTTCTCTGGCCCAATGCCTGGAGGCTCGACTATACAAGCCTATTTGTTGCGATGGTGGCAAGTCTCATCTAAGCATCATATGATTGGACAATTAAGGGTTGTTGTTCCCTCTTTGGTTACGCGGGTTATTTGGAAGGAGTATGCAAGTGTCTGATTTGGGGATAACTGTTTCTCATACAGGAGGTTATTCGAGAGGGTGCGTGATCATATCTATACATGGTGTGCGTCAATACTGTTAGTGTATGTGCCCTAGGCCATGATTTGGATATTTATGTTATGCATTTATTATTAATAAAAGAGGTTTTATTATCATTATTGTTGGTTAGAATGTTACACAATTTTGATATATGTCCCTGATTCATTATTGTTATAGAGATAAAATAATTTATAATCAGTATGAGTATTGATTTGATAATCATGAGATGATTATGTGTATGGTGGTACGAATCAATCTCATAGATACTTGTTAGAGAATAGTGTATTGGATAGACCCATCACGAGATTACTACATGGATTAGCGTCATAAGTAAATCTCACGATAGTCATGTTTTAATCCTTTGACTTGAGATTGTCATAGTTTCCAACATAAGGACTATTATATTTTGACATGATCAAACGTTATCCGTAATTGGATAATAATAAAGGTCATGATTGAATGTGATAGAAATTATGTAGAGGATATTGAACAATCAAGATAGAATTTGTCCCTCTCTTTTGAGTGTGATATCTTTGGGCCCCTCGATTAGTGAGACTATGAAATGCATGGCCGTGCTCAAATGAATTGATAGTGTGATCAATATCATTTGTTTTATCAGTCCACTTAGAGATCGAGTAATCATATGTTTGAACAATATAAGTATGACGCTGACCATGACTTATGTTCAAACTAGATATCGTGTGACAAAGGGATTAATGAATGTGCTATTAGGCTAGTTGGACTTTACTCGTATTAATTAGGTAGTCGTAATGTCTTGCTAGAGACCAATTACGACTTGTTGGTTTAATAGAAATTTAATCAACTGCCAATTAATATGGGCCTATTGGGTCACACACAAGAATGCGTATGGCTGAGATTAATAATATTAATGATATTAATATTGGATATTAATTATTATTATTATTATTATTATCGTTTTAATATTAATAATATTAATATTAGATATTAATTATTATTAATATTATTATTATTATTTTCATTTTTGTGGTTATATATATATATATATATATATATATATATATATATATATATATATATATGTATGTATGTATATATATGCTGTCGGATAATAATGAGAGAATCCATATCTGATATGGATTTTGAATATCCTGACAGAATCCATATCTGATATGGATTTTGATTGGCATCAACGAAACCGATTAGGACTCGGTTTTTAATATCCATATATGTGTATATATATCTATGTATCTCGTACATAGAGACATACGAAATACACACGAAAACAACAGAAACCCTAGAGCTGTTTTTGGAGAAAAGCGAGTTCTCTCAGCCGTGCTGTTCAAGAGCTAGCACTCCAGGCGGAAGCATTCGTGTGGATACCGACAGAGGGTGTTCGTGATTTCGCACCTCTTCTATCTGCAGATTTCGAATCTTCGGAGGTAATTTTTTTGAGTTTTTTTATCGATTAAACGAACAACATAGATCCTTGGTAGAAAATCGGAGATCAAGGTTTGTTTTTCCGCTGCGCGTTTTGCAGTGATCTCGTATGATTTCCTAACAAATACAATGGTTTAAATTTACACAAAATATACCACACTTGGTCGCAAGGAAATTTTCACCTCCATTGCTTCAGCGTCGACATAGAATCGTTCGTTGGGTTTTGCCACCGACAGGTAAGTTAAGAATGTCAATATATATTTATTTGTTATAATATGTTTGTGTAAAATATATTATAATTGTTGATGTCTTTGCATGGTGCATAGCATGGCCTCAGGACCTATGTGATTGACTTAGTCATATTTCTGTTTTGGGTTATTATGGCCTGTGTGCCGCTGTAGTTTTTGTTGTATTTTGTTATACAATTAGTTAGTTTTTTCTTTATTAATGTAATAAATGAAGAATCAAGCTACAAAAGTGGTGATGGCGACACATACCAAGGACGAGTGGATTCCATGGAGATGCAGGCACGAGCTCAAGACAAGAAGATATGTATCATTGCAAATGTTGTAATAGGAAGTCTTTCACATAGGGTTTCCTTTATGATCTTCATTTGGTCTCATGAAGATCATATTTAGTTTGGCCATGCTATGTCACGTTTACATATTTATCATTTGGTATGACATGCATGGATGATAGATTATATATGCATATAGGATGCTACGATATAATGATATGCAATGCAAGACATAAACTAAGTTGAACCCTCATCAATAATTTAAGTCTTTATGCCATCCATGTCTTAAACACCTATTAAAAATGGGATTGTATTAAAGTAGGTATTGCCAAAGCAATGTGCTTTAAACATTCCTAGCTACGTAGGATGAGTAATAGTGCTACTCATATGTTTAAAATTGGTTAGACTTAATTGGGCTATCAAAACGGTTTTAGGCCCAAGACATTAGATGGAATCTAACATACAATGATATATGATGTCATTATTCCATAAATTCTAAGAGTTACATGAGATGTAATTGGTAAAGAAGTTACCTACCTAAATAACTTAATTTAAAGCGTTATAGCAAAGCTGAGTTTAGAATTAAGTCAAATATGGATCTTAGCTCACTAAAATATTTCTTTTGAGGGTTATGTTTTAGTGAGAGTTTTATAAATTTTAACCTCATTATTAATAAAGTGTTACTTTGCATGTTTTGTAGATCATAAATGGCTGATAATAACAATTCCACCTTATCGTTGCGATCAATCCTTGAGAAGGAAAAATTAAAAGAATGTGGGACTAATTTTGTTGATTGGTTTCGAAACTTGAGAATCGTTCTCAAGCAAGAAAAGAAGTCCTACGTGCTCGATGACCCTGTCCCTGAACCACCTCCTGCTGATGCTTCTGTTGCTGTTGAGAACACGTATAAGAAGCATGTGGAAGATTCAAACGACATATGATGTCTTATGTTGGCAACTATGTGTTCAGGACTTCAGAAAGACCTGGAACACTTAGAAGCTTATGAGATGAGTGTGCATCTCATACAAGCTTTCCAACAACAGGCTAGGCAGGATAGGTTCGACACCGCTGTTGCACTTTTTGACTGTAAGATGTCTGAAGGTGAATCTGTTAGCGTTCATGTTTTAAAGATGAAAGGCTATATGGATCACCTTGCAAGACTCGGATATCCCCTTAGTTTGGAACTCGCTACGGATTTGATCCTACACTCTTTGCCTAGCAGTTTTTCTCAGTTCGTTATGAACTACAATATGAATAATATGGAAAAGTCCATTCCTGAGCTACACGGTATGCTCAAAACTGCTGAGGGGAATATCAAAAAGCCTACCCATGTATTGAGTGTCAATATCAAGCCTATGAAAAAGAAAGGTAAAGGCAAGGGTTAGCCCAAAAGTGTGAAAGGTGCAAAAGGGTCCAAGGGTCAAGCTAAACCGAAACCTGGTCCCAAGGAAAAGGTTCCTAAGGAAGGAATCTGTTTCCATTGCAACAAGCCTGGGCATTGGAAAGAAATTGTGATGTTTATTTGGAGGAGTTGAAGAAGCTGAAGGGTAGTACTACATCTTCAGGTATTTATGTTATAGAAATTAATTTATCTACTTCTTCTTCCTGGGTATTAGATACTGGATGTGGATCCCATATTTGTACAAATATGCAGGGGCTCAAAAGGAGTAGGATGTTGAAGAAGGGCGAGGTGGACCTACGTGTTGGCAATAGAGCAAGAGTTGCTGCTATAGCTGTAGGGACCTATGAGCTTGTCTTGCCAAATGGGCTTTTGTTAGTTTTAAACAATTGCTTTTATGTTCCTACTATGAGTAGGAATCTTATTTCAGTATCTGTTTTGGATGATGAAGGTTATTCATTTTTAATTAAAAATACGAAGTGTTCTATTTTTGATAAAAATGACTTGCTTTATTGTATTGCAAGTAGTTATAATGGCATTATGTCCTTAACCTTGATGGTTCCAATGACGGTAATATTTATAACATATCATCAAAGAGAACTAAGCTAAATGAATTAAACCCTGCATATTTATGGCACTGTCGCCTTAGCCATATAAATGAGAAGCGCGTATCTAAACTCTATCAAGATGGATTATTAGATTCATTTGATTTTGAATCATTTGAAAATTGTGAGTCTTGTTTGCTTGGAAAGATGACAAAGACCCCTTTTACTGGACATAGTGAAAGAGCTAATGACTTATTGGGCTTGGTACATACAGATGTATGCGGCCCAATCAGCATAAGTGCCAGAGGAGGATTTCAGTATTTCATTACTTTTACTGATGATTTTAGTAGGTATGGCTATGTCTACCTAATGAAACATAAGCATGAGTCTTTTGAAATGTTTAGAACTTTTCAAAATGAAGTACAAAATCAACTTGGTAAGACAATTAAAACGCTTCGATCAGATCGAGGTGGTGAATATTTGAGCCAAGAATTTGACCAACATCTAAGAAATTGTGGAATCGTTTCACAGTTGACTCCTCCAGGAACTCCACAATGGAATGGTGTTTCTGAAAGGAGAAATCGAACTTTATTAGATATGGTTCGATCTATGATGGGTCAAGTAGATCTTCCTTTATCTTTTTGGGGTTATGCCTTGGAGACAGCTGCATTCATTTTGAACCGTATACCATCTAAAGCGGTTGAAAAGACACCATATGAGATGTGGACTGGTAAAAGACCTAGTTTGTCTTTTCTTAAGATTTGGGGTTATGAAGCTTATGTGAAAAGATTAGTGTCAGATAAGCTAGCTCCAAAATCTATCAAATGTATTTTTGTGGGGTATCCTAAAGAAACTAAAGGGTACTATTTCTATATTCCCTTAGAGAACAAAGTGTTTGTTGCTCGAAATGGAGTCTTTTTGGAAAAGGAGTTTTTCTCCAAGAGAACTAGTGGGAGTATAGTACAACTTGAGGAAACTCAAGTTCCACAAGATATCGTTGAACCGTCTTTAGAGACAATTTCAGAACCACAAACAGTTATGGAGCCTGAAAATGTAACACAAGTCCAACGCATATCTGATAGGATACATCGTCAGCCAGAGAGATATGGATTTCTTGTGACTGATGATAGTGAAGTTATGCTCATAGATCAAGATGAGCCTACTACCTATCAGGAAGCTGTGTCTGGTCCAGATTCAGATAAATGGCTTGGAGCCATGAATTCTGAGATGCAATCCATGTTTGATAACCAAGTTTGGTCTTTAATTGATCCTCCAGAGGGTATTAAGACTATTGGTTGCAAATGGGTTTTCAAGAAGAAAACTGACATTGATGGAAATCTGCAAACCTACAAAGCAAGGCTTGTGGCTAAAGGTTTCAATCAAACTCACGGTATAGACTATGATGAAACCTTTTCACCAGTAGCTATGCTTAAGTCTATTCGAATTCTCCTTGCCATAGCAGCACACTATGATTATGAGATATGGCAAATGGATGTCAAAACTGCTTTCCTTAATGGAAATTTACTCGAGGATGTGTACATGACATAACCTGAGGGTTTTGTAAATCCTGAGAATTTAAAGAAGGTTTGCAAGCTTCAAAGGTCCATCTATGGATTGAAGCAAGCATCTCGAAGCTGGAATCTTCGTTTTGATGAAACAGTTAAGAACTTTGGTTTCATCAAGAATGAAGATGAACCTTGTGTTTACAAGATGGTTAGTGGGAGTGCAGTAGTGTTTCTGGTCCTATATGTGGATGACATATTGCTTATTGGAAATGATATCCCTACCTTGTAAAAGGTTAAGGCTTGATTAGGGAATTCATTCTCAATGAAAGACTTGGGCGAGGCTACCTATATCCTTGGTGTCAAGATCTATAGAGATAGATCTAAAAGGATAATAGGCTTGAGTCAAAGTACATACATAGATAAAATGTTGAAGAGGTTCAACATGCAAGAGTCCAAGAAAGGATTCCTGCCTAGGTCTCATGGCATTCATCTTAGCAAGAATCAATGTCCTCAGACATCTGATGAGCGAGATCGAATGAATAAAATTCCTTATGCTTCTGCTATAGGATCGATCATGTATGCCATGTTATGTACTAGACCAGATGTCTCATGTCCATTGAGCACAACCAGTAGATATCAAGCTGACCCCGGTGAAGGTCACTGGACAGCTGTCAAGAATATTCTTAAGTACCTCAGAAGGACTAAAGAAGTATTCTTGGTTTATGGAGGTTTGGATGACGAGTTAGTTGTAAATGGTTACACAGATGCTAGCTTCCAAACAGACATAGATGATTTCAGATCGCAGTCCGGTTTTGTATGCAAATTGAATGGTGGAGCTGTTAGTTGGAAGAGTTCAAAACAAAGCACTGTGACTGATTCTACAACAGAGGCTGAGTATATAGCAGCATCAGATGCAGCTAAAGAAGCAGTTTGGTTGAAGAAGTTCATCACAGAGCTAGGAGTGGTACCTAGCATTGCAAATCCTGTGGACATTTATTGTGACAACAATGGTGCCATAGCACAAGTAAAAGAGCCTAGGTCTCATCAGAGACCTAAACATATACTCAGACGCTACCATCTCATTCGAGACATCATCGATAGAGGAGATGTTAAGATATGCAAAGTTGACACAAACGATAACATAGCGGATCCATTGACTAAGTCTCTCTCACGGGTCAAGCATGATCAGCATACTAGATCTATGGGTCTCAGATATTTGTAGGCCTAGTGCAAGTGGGAGATTGTTAGTGTATGTGACCTAGGCCATGATTTGGATATTTATGTTATGCATTTATTATTAATAAAAGAGGTTTTATTATCATTGTTGTTGGTTAGTATGTTACACAATTTTGATATATGTCCGTGATTCATTATTGTTATAGAGATAAAATAATTTATAATCAGTATGAGTATTGATTTGATAATCATGAGATGATTATGTGTATGGTGATACGAATCAATCTCATAGATACTTGTTAGAGAACAGTGTATTGGATAGACCCATCATGAGATTACTACATGGATTAGCGTCATAAGTAAATCTCACGATAGTCATGTTTTAATCCTTTGACTTGAGATTGTCATAGTTTCCAACATAAGGACTATTATATTTTGACATGATCAAACGTTATCCGTAATTGTATAATAATAAAGGTCATGATTGATGTGATAGAAATTATGTAGAGGATATTGAACAATCAAGATAGAAGTTGTCCCTCTCTTTTGAGAGTGATATCTTTGGGCCCCTCGATTAGTGAGACTGTGAAATGCATGGCCGTGCTCAAATGAATTGATAGTGTGATCAATATCATTTGTTTTATCAGTCCACTTAGACATCGAGTAATCATATGTTTGAACAATATAAGTATGACGCTGACCATGACTTATGTTCAAACTAGATATCGTGTGACAAAGGGATTAATGCATGTGCCATTAGGCTAGTTGGACTTTACTCGTATTAATTGGGTAGTCGTAATGTCTTGCTAGAGACCAATTACGACTTGGTTTAATAGAGATTTAATCAACTGCCAATTAATATGGGCCTATCGGGTCACACACAAGAATGCGTATGGCTGAGATTAATGATATTAATGATATTAATATTGGATATTAATTATTATTAATATTATTATTATTATTTTCGTTTTTGGGGTTATATATATATATATATATATGCTGTCGGATAATAATGAGAGAATCCATATCTCATATGGATTTTGAATATCCTGACAGAATCCATATTTGATATGGATTTTGATTGGCATCAATGAAAACCGATTAGGACTCGGTTTTAATATCCATATATGTGTATATATATCTATGTATCTCGTACATAGAGACATACGAAATATACACGAAAACAACAGAAACCCTAAGGCCGTTTTTGGAGAATAGCGAGTTCTCTCAGCTGCGCCGTTCAAGAGCTAGCACTCCGGGCGGAAGCATTCGTGTGGATACCGACAGAGGGTGTTCGTGATTTCGCACCTCTTCCATCTCAGATTTCGAATCTTCAGAGGTAAATTTTTTGAGTTTTTTCATCGATTAAACGAACAACATGGATCATTGGTAGGAAATCGGAGATCAAGTTTTGTTTTTCCGCTGCGTGTTTTGCAGTGATCTCGCATGATTTCCTAACAAATACAATGGTTTAAATTTACACAAAATATACCACACTTGGTCGTAAGGAAATTTTCACCTCCATTGCTTCAGCGTCGACATAGAATCGTTCGTTGGGTTTTGCCACCGACAGGTAAGTTAAAACTTAACGTGGACGCATCCGTAGGCCATAATGAGGTAGCTGCTGGAGCAGTGTTACGGAATTCACAAGGGGAATTGATTTCAGCTATTTGTTTTTCATTGCCATCATCCACACCTTTATGGGCCGAATTGAGAGCTGTGCAATATGCTCTCATTTATTACGTGTGCATTCATGATCAACTTCTTATTGAGATAGATTGTCACCTGTTGCTATCCTATCTTTCAGCTATGCAATGATATACATGCTAATTGGCCACAGATTTACAGCGTACGTTACAATTCTTGAGGCTCGATGGAGCGACTCTTTTCTTGTTGTCCAAGGGAAGCCAACACTGCAGCTCATCGACTAGCACATCATAGATATAGAGCGGTTGGCTTTCAGCAGTATCGTACACTTCACGATCTTCCATGTGAGGTGGCATCATACTTATGGATCTATAGTTACCTTCATTGCAATGATGATCATGTCTCACATTGTGTTGGCGATATTTTATTTATGTTGCCTGTGTTGTTTCCTAACACAGGCAACACTGGTGCGTCTTCTTCACCATTGCTTTGCCATGTTTGACTCCCATTTATCCCATCTATGCTCCCACACTACTGATTTACCGGGTATTATACTAATTTCCTTAATTCTACGTCACTTGATGAGCATGCTTTGCTGGCATCGAAGGAGATCCCAAACGAGACTAGCTTCGGGATACTTGGAAGGATGTAGGCATCATGCAACATCTTATACGGTGGATGTCGCCATGGTTTTCATTGAACCAAGGCGGCATGGGTACTTGCTTTCCCCGTTTATTATACTTGCTCCATATTCATTATTTACTTTTGATGTTATAGTCATTGTTTTCTTATGAGGTATCATGGATCGAGCCCTCTTCGTTTACACGGATCCTCTACTGGCGTCATGCTGATTATCACCAAAGCTATACGGCTATTGGACAATCATTGCAACACGGTTTCATGCATTTCTATGTAATTAGCCAACTATCACAATGTATAAATATGTACGCTTTTTTCCTTCGCCAAGGATTTATCCGCAAGGGTAGTTTTACTTGGCAAGGTTTTAATGCGGCATATCATATACGATTGGAGATTGTCAGTCCCTCACTATATATGCTGGAATGTATGGAAAGAATATGCAGGAGTTACATTTGGGCATGATCAGTTACAACCGCGTCTAATGGAGGAGCGTATTCGTATGGATGTCTATAGTTGGTGTGCATCAATATCCGGAAAGAAAATAGCTGTAAATATTCCCTCTCTAGTTGCATTGGGTTTGTCTCCTGTTCTACGTCTGCGTAGACTCGCTTTGGTAAGATGGAGTACCCCACCCCCAGGAAGATTAAAGCTAAATGTAGATGCTGCAGCAGGACGCGTTAAGGCTGCTGCAGGTGCCATTATCCGAGACTCAACTGGATGTTTTGTTGAGGCCATTGCATTCACGTTGCCCAGCTTACCCCCGCTGCGGGCAGAGATACAAGCTCTACTATACTCTTTAATATTCTTCTCACAGCGACATTCCAGACTGATTATTGAAACAGATTGTTCAAGCATCCATTCACTGCTATCTACGCGGGGTTCAACCGGAGAGCTGCAGTATGACTTACAGAGACTGGGCAATTTCATTCAACTAACAAACTCTACTCTGCAATATACGCCCCGAGAAACAAATTCTGCTGCTCATCATTTAGCTTATCATGCAATGCAACATCCATCTTTGTGTTTTTGCGTCGTCCTCACAGTTGCCTCCGGTAGTCAGAGGCTGCATTGCCATGGACTTATCCACTCCAGCTTTTCGTCCAGCTCATGACTAGTTTAACTTCGCCTGCCTGTATCATTGCAAGGATACAGGCAGCAACGGTATCATTCTGCTTTCTCCAACTTGTGATTACATTAGCATATGATGTTTCTTACATACTTTTTGCTCTGGCTTCCTTGCGAGACACATGGGTGGGCACATGGCTGAATGCTTGGTGGAACATATGGTTTCGGCAGATAATGACTACTACATCTTATTTGTTGTCTGCGCTTCATTGGAGTGCAGACAATGTCGGTACGTTACTCATTTTCTTCAGCAATGTTACTTTATGCATACGGCATTATGGCTTAAGGTTTGAATCCTTTCTTTGCTGCATGGGTGATGATGCCATACATACTTCGATCATGCGAGCTCTGAAGCCCACTGTGACAACAACATCCGTCCTCAGCATTCATCAAAGGCATATGGCTACACTTGGAGATTATTTTAAATACATGTTTGTAATTCATATTGCCACACAATTTCGATCTAATTATATAAATATGTACGCTTTTTCCCTTCGCCAAGGTTTTATCCACAAGGGTGGTTTTACTTGGCAAGGTTTTAATGCGGCATATCATATATAATTGGAGAATGGCAATCCTTACGTTTCTGCATTATTTCGTTAATTACGAAGACATTGTTGTATAAAGGTTTCCCTCCACCTTAAGGGAGGTACAATCTTCTAATAAAAATATATAGTCTGCTAAAAAAAAAATATATTTGAGAAAAGTTAAATTTTACTAAGTACCCTCAAATAAGGCAGAGGAATACCATGATACAAGGAAAAGGAAAGGATTGTATGTGAAACCAACATTCGATGGTATATATATATATATATATATACATATATATATTATATATATACATATTTTTTTTACCCAAGAAGTCTGTTTTATTAATGTAACCCTCACTTGTGGTGGAGGAATACCATATTACATTTCACAAGAGTCCAATCATCATATGCAAAATGTGAGTATAATGCCGTTAGAATGTGCAATCTCCGATCATATATGATATGTCGCATTAAAACCTTGCTAAGTAAAACCACCCTTGTGGATAAAACCTTGACGAAGGAAAAAGCGTGCATATTTATATGAGGAGATTCTGAGTGAAACAGATATGTACAACAAGAAAAGCGATTGTAAGTTATAGTTCCAGCCGCTGAATGTAGTATAAGTTGGATTGATAATATGCCTCCCAAGATTGTTTCTTCGGTCTTGACGCCATTGATAAGATCTCCTCCAGTGAGATCCAGGCAAACACATGCAAATGACAAAAATCATGATAAGTGGCAGAGTATATAATATGGTAGCGAGGAAAAATCTGTGGGGTGAAAGTGTACTACCCGTGTTGTCTATATGCATAGATACAGACAACCATCCAACAAGATATGCAAAGAACAACATGATAAGTGAGTGTACCCGGTTTGCCAAATATCAAACATAGATATGGGCAACAATCAAAGACGTAATGAACCATGAAATAGTTATCATCCATGTCGCAGATTTGGAACTAGATCAGTCTTTACTGTAGCACGAACTAAAGGTGGAAGATCTTGAAGTTTGGCGAATTGGGTAAGAGTCTGATGAGTCTGAACATGTTGAGCTAAGTAATACGCAACCTTATTAATCTCTTGCGGTATATATTCCAAAGTGAACGACTATGAAGCTATAAGATCAAGCAATATACGTGCCAAAGTAGTCTTATGTCCCTGAACATGTGACAAGACACTCTGTGCATCTACCTCAATGTCCATATGATAACCAAAGCGAACAAAGTACAATACTGCCAACAATGTAGCATGTAGTTCTGCCTGATCCGGAGATGAAACGGGCAAGGGGAAGGAAATAGCTCTGGTAAAGTCACCATTGCTATCTCTAAGATAGCACCTGTCGCTGCTGTAAATCTCCCATGTGCAGCATCTACATTTAGTTTATGCCTACCAAAATGTGGAAGCATCCAACGGACAACTCTACATCTTGGGGATGACAAAACTTGAATTAGTCCTAGCTAAACCAAATAAGTATCCGGCTTGATGTATTTCTTTCCTTTGTGATCCAGCGTCCATTCGTATACCGGCCTTTTAACTTGTTCAACCATCAATCTGCAAGACCAACGTCCATCTCCAAAGATGATAGATGTGTAAGATTTCCATATTTCCCACATTATAATACCTGGTATTATAATGCAGAGCTGGCCCTTCAATGATTTTCCTTGTGTTGATATCCACCATTGCAATAAAAAAGAACAGATGCGTAGTGAGCCTCCCACAGGACCATCAAGACAAGAAGCGTAATACCTCCATATAGGCAATATCTTTGAGCATGTTAGGACTATATGATCACTTGTAATTGTGTCCATCAAACAAAAAAGGACATCGAGTTGGATGCACCACTGCAAATCTTGCTAAGTTCTTGGGAATGGATAATGCACCGTGATAAAGCCTCCATAGAAAGAGTCGCTGCTTTGGATGCACCAGCTTGTGCCAAATAAATTGATGGGAGAGAAAAGACAAATGCCCGCAGTCCTCAACTGAGAATAGGCAGCCTTTAAGTTAAAATCTTCATTTGGCATACCTGTCCATTCAAGGGAATTGGAACTTGTAGTCGTACGTGAAATACATATAGAATGTATAAGGCATATTCTCTTCCAAATCGGAGAATCTGTGATTCTCTACAAAAAATCATTTCGTCCCCCCATATTTACTGTGTAAAAAGGTGTGCATGAAAGAGGTTTGTGTTTGATATCTCCACCATGACCGACATGAATATACCGTTTGCAAGTCATTCAATTGCCTAAGACCCAAGCCACCTATATCTGAAGGACGAAAGAGTTTGTCCATAGAAATCCATGCATGTCGTTGTGTGCCATCAGTGGCGCCCCAAAAGAATTTGGTCATCATACGGTGTAAGATATTGATGGTGCTAAAAGGAGTAACGAAACCACAAGTATATGTAGTGGGATGGCAGCAAGGACATGTTTAATCAAAGTTAATCTTCCTGCATGGCTCAAGAATTTATTCTTCCACATGTTTAACTTTGCCTGAAAAGTAGAAATCAGTATTAGATAATGGTTAGTACGGGCCTTTCCTTTGAAAAGAGATATCCCCAAATACTTAATTGGGAGGGAGACAATATGCATATGAATTGCACTTTCCATTCTTCGAATCTGCGCTGTATGAAGATATAAAGGGCTACAAATTGGCTCTTTTCGTAATTAACATCATGTCCTGTAGCATGCTGGTATAACTGCAGAAACTCACGAAAACGTTTAAGATTGCGTAAACTACCATTAATAAAGATCAACAAATCGTCTGCGAAGGCAAGATGAGATCATCATGGATGGGCTCTGCCTACATTATAAGGCTGAATTGCTCCTTGCGATATCAAATGATTTAAACCCCTTGAAAAAACTTCCGAGGTTAGAATAAATAAGAAAGGTGACAATGGGTCCCCTTGTTTGACCCCACGAGATAGCTGAAAGAAACCAGAGGGAACGCCATTTATGAGGATAGAAATGTATGTCCCTTGCAGATGATTGAAAATCAAGGTGATCAACCACGAAGAGAATCCAAATTGTTGAAGGAGTTTTGTTAAAAAGTGCCAATTAACTCTGTCAAATGCCTTCATCATATCAAGTTTGATCAAAAATTTTGATCCGCGTCCTTTTTTGTCTAATAGATGAACCATCTCCTTTGCCAGCAATATATGATCCGAGATATCCTTCCCCTTTAGAAATCCTGCTTGCTCTTCTGATATCACATTGTGCAATATTGGCTGCAATCTTGTTGCCAGGATTCTTGTTGCAACTTTAGAGATAAAATTTGCCAAGCTAATTGGGCGAAAATCCAAAAACTTACGGGGTGCGAGTTTTTTTAGGAATTAGACTTAACAAGGTGCTGCCCATTGCCCGCGGCAGCGGTAGTCCCAGAAAAAATTCTTGCATGGCTTTTACTACACCGTCTTTTACAAAATGCCAACATGAACGAAAAAATTGACCATTGTAGCCATCAGGCCCTGGAGCACTTTTTGGATCTAACGACCATACTACATCCTTTACCTCTGATAGTTGTGGCAATGCAAGCAGCATTTCATTATCATCCAAAGTGACCAAGGTAAGGATTACATTCAAGAGCAAGTCCTCATCTTGAATGTGTTCTACTGTAAATAGTTTTGTGTAGTAGGAAACTGCTTGTTGCTGTATGGAAGCTGCAGTATCACACAATGTTCCGTCTTCTATGTATATAGAATTGATGGTCTGCCTATGATGCCTATCTTTTACTATGGTGTGAAAATAGGAGGTGTTTGCGTCCCCCGCATTCATCCACTTTAGCCTAGCACGTTATTCCCAGAACAATAACTCTCACCTTGCCGCAATTTTGTACTATGCCTGGGCTTGCTAATAATCTTGGCGATTCGCTGAAGCAGGATGTTGGTCATATATTCTCTCTAGTCGAATTGCTTCTTGTTCTGCTTCTTGCAATTTATCAAAAATATTAACAAAAACTGATGTATTCCACGTGTGGAGGTCTCTTTTTATGGATTGCAGCTTATCGTACAATCCCCTCATTCCTCCTTGTGTGGAGTATGATTCCTATGTTGCTTGCATAAAAGGTAGAAAATCAGGGTGATCAAGCCAAACATTCTGAAAACGAAATGATCTTGGACCCTGCTGTTGCTGCTGTACATATCTCAACAGTAAAGAGGCATGATCAGACGTGAGACGGGGCAGATTTCTTACTCGCAGAGATTGAAAGTGATTGTTGAATGATTTTGAACATAAAAAACGATCCAATCTTCTTCTAACCACACCTAATCCTCGCCCATTTGACCATGTATACATAGGCCCATAAATGGTAGATCAATGAGAGAACAATATGCGACACAGTCATTAAATTCCTCCACAGAAGAAATTACCGGAGTGGATAAATCAATATGCTCATCAACTGAGCGAAAAGTATTAAAGCCTCCCCTATCAACCAAGGATCCAAATGTTCATCATGATGATGCTGAAGAGCTGTCCATAAACGCCTTCGATCCGTGATTGCGTGCAATCCATATACTGGGGTGAACCAAGCTATGAGATCCGATTCAATCAGATGAAATCGATAAAAGAGCATTGTTCTGCATGAGTTGACTCTAGTAGCCGAAGTGAGGAAGCATCCAGAACACCCAGATCTTCCCTTCACATACTGCTTCTGCATTAGAGTAACACAATTTTAGTCTAAATCGTCCTAATTGTGTGACTGACTTCTTTGGTTCAATAATTGCCAGCAAATTTATCTTATGGGACTTAAGTAATCTCTTCAATCTCACTAACGAGGTGGATTACATTCCATACTAAGCAATTCATTGAGAAGATTGAGAGAGTGAGTGTAAAGAGCGGGTTATCCTTCCTGCCAACGGTTAGTACGAATGTAACATCTCTTGTTTTGTGCGTCGGTGCCTTGGTTTGGGATGAGGTGGATCTATGTCAATGTTAAGAAACTCTTCTAAAGGACGAGGATTTTGGTCCCATGAATCCATTATGCATTGAAATTTCTCTGATGAAGCTTTTAAGCCTGCCTTCCATGCTTCTATCCCTGTTTCTTCATGTAAATCTGCTGATCGTAATCCATCTATCCGGGATGAAGTTTCCTTGTGTCCTAGTTGCTGAACAACATCTGTGTCTGAAACCATAGTGCATAATAGAGTGTCATGTTCATCGTCTACTCGATCCAAAGAAGCACCCACATTTGGCAGCGCTGCCTCCAGAATATTCTCAACCATATCTGCTATACATGTTGGTTCCTGAACTTCTTCTACGTTATTTGTTGTATGTTGTACATCCAAATCATTTGAAGTTGAGGGGGGCACATATGTTTCTAAACAAGCCGGAGCCTCTGATTCATTGTTGGGTCCTTCATTCCTAATGTCTACTTCCTGAGAAATCATAGGTGGAAAGTTTGTGTCTAGAGCATTTTGATTCTCTGGAAGAAGAGTACCTTCAGTTTGTATGATTGTATTTAATGTAATCCTCTGATCCTTCTGCAGCAATTGTGTGGTAGATTTTTTTGGTGTCCAACATTTAGCTAATGCTGTATTGGGCTTAGGCAATGGATCCTCTGGAACCTCTAAAGCCTTGTTAGTTGCTAAGGATGGACAAGTCTTTTGCTCATGTCCTAATGTTCTGCAAGCAACACAAAAGAGAGGAACGTTCTCATATTCAACTGTAGGATAGAATTCATTGTCTCCTCCCTTGATATGAAATTTAGGTGGCAAAGGCTTTGAAATATCCAACTCCAGACAAACTCTTACTACGGATGGCCTCAAACCTTGTGATGTAGCAGAATCCATCTTTAAAGGATAGCCAATCATGTGCGCAATGTCCCACAATGCAAATGTGTTGTGTAGATACAAAGGCAAACCTCGAATAGAGATCCATATAGGAACAATAGGTTTATCAACCTATGGATCAAAGTCAGGTGTCCACTTAGTTACACTCATCAAATACCCACTCAACGTCCATGTATGTCGTAAAAAACACCATTGATAATCCTCCACGTTTGAGAAGGTTATTAAGACGTGTTTCTCATCTAATAATCCTAACTTAGGGGTTGCTTTAAAGCCAATGCGTTCCATGCAATTTGCTAACTGTTTCATGTTCGATCGACCGTGCCAAAAAGAGCCTATGAGTTTTTGCTGATAAGGAATTGAATACCTAGATACCTCTTCTGCAGTGAATTTATAGAGGGCAGTCCCTTAAATCGCTGAACTGGTCTCGCAGAGGAGGAAGGCGGCTCGAGATTTTTTGATAAAGCTTGAAGAAAAGATTTTTTCCCTGCATGATCCGGCGGCAGATCATGCACTTCCATGATGTGAATAAAAGGAAAAGATTAGAACTTGCAGGGTAATGATCGTGTGTAATCCAAAAACGAGGGTGATCACAACCAAAATCAACAGCAAGAATAGAGTTCAAGATCGCAGTTGAAAATCGCCAGAGCCATCGGCAGCCATCTTTATCGTCCATATATGTATATATACATATATACACATATATGTCTATATACATATATGTGTGTGTATATATATATATATGTTGCATGACACCACGCCGTTGGCTACAATTTCAATTGATACACAATCGAGGAGGCTTCGGATGGACATTTAAAAGGCTCACTCATTTGGACTACACAACATCGTCAGCTTGCTGTGACATTTTTGGATTGAATATCCATTCATTATTTCTTTGTAAATACTCCAATTATATAAATATGTACGCTTTTTCCTTTGCCAAGGTTTTATTCAGAAGGGCGGTTTTACTTGGCAAGGTTTTAATGCGGCATATCATATATGATTGGAGAACGCAAATTATTAGCTCTTTACATTATCATTTCTCATATGATGATTCAGCCTGTATGATGGTATTCCTCCGCCATAAGTGAGGCATAAAAAAATTTATACTTTTTTCCAACATTTTTTGGCAAGAAAAGGTATGTTTTATTATGCCTCACTTATGGCGGAGGAAAACCATATTAAAATGTTTGTCAATGAAAGCAAAATAATAGTATGACGAACATATAATTTGAAGTCTCCAATCATATATGATATGCTGCATTAAAACCTTGCCAAGTAAAACCACCCTTGTGGATAAAACCTTGGCGAAGGAAAAAGCGTACATATTTATATGATTGGAGTATGTGCATGAATATAAAGAAAATCTCCGTATATATATATATATATGTATTTATTTCTTTTCCCAAGAGACAAGCTATATTCTTTTATCCTGCCATTTCATTGACACGTTATCAACGTATCTCAACGTCAAGAAACCATATACACATCATCTTTATTTGAGTATACACATATCCAAGATATTCCAAATCCTATATTCCATGTCATCAATCTTCCAAAAATATATCGACACGTCAAAAGTTCGTAAACCAAAAATCGCTACATCAAATGACTACGAAACATCACCGACATGTCATATACTTACCATACAAAAATGACCAGCCAATATACACTCCAAGAACCTTATAATTTCGTGCACCACATGAAAAATACAATACCAAAGTCATACCATAATTACATATATCAATTATCCATCATTTTCTTTGATTTCCTGAAAATTCAAATTCAAAATCGTTACACCTCATGGCCAAATTTTCTACACCTTCAGGAGCTGAGATTATACATTTTATTATTTATATTATATGGTGTATAACACATTTTACATGTCTAACGGGTTTGTGATCAATTGAAGAAAAATCGCGCAATCGACGGAATTCAAAAATTCAAGTTGCTACATAATCTACAAGAGGACATTTCTTACATGTTGTGACATGTACATAGACATGTCTTACACATCCAAGACATATCTTCAAATATTCTAGAAGACAAATTTAAATGGTGATTGAAATTTACCATGTTTATGAAGAGACTACACTATTATCATTCAGAATTCAAAAATTGTTTTGAGCATATGCATACTAAGACGAGCGGCTGATTTGATCTGATTTAGAGCTTAGGTTGAGCTCATCTTACACTATTATTGGTGGAGAAAGATCTACAAAAGAATAAAGTATTTATGGAAATCAAGACACATAATTTAATGTTTCAAAATTCAAAAACAATGCTGAAGTTTTCAGCATGTGTGGCCGAGTTTTGGCAAGACTTCAAGGCTCAAAATCATTCCAAAAATGAGAAGCTATCACACTTATGATTAATTAGCAATCAGGATGTTTGAAATTCAAATATTTTTCAGATTTTTTGGATAATTATCCATGTCATATATTATTTGCCAAGGTGGCGTAATGAAGACCCAATCATAGAGTGACAAGAAGGAGAAGACACATCACTTGTCCAATCATATCTCATCAAAATAAGCAAAGGTATGTCACAAGGCTTTGCAAGACTTCTTCCAAGGGCATTCAAGACATTTCTTCAAGATTTTTCTCAACCCTAGGGGCGTGCACCATGCCACAAAAGGGAGGAAGATGATCAAGCACAAGATAAGACTCATATTCTACATTCTATCAAGTGCAAAGCAAGAATTCTCTTCATCTCTTATCTTCTATTCTTGCACAAAGCCTTAAGCCTATCAAAACTGTTTCAACCCAAGATATACTTGCCAAAGGAATTTTGAAAAACTATTTCAACCCATTAAACTAAACATAATAAGGGACATCTCATCAAAATTTCAGATCATTTGGATTTGTCATTAATTAATAATTAAGTTTTCATTATAAGGGAAATTTTTCACGAATTGATAGAGTTCAATCAATAACGCTTTTCCAAGGCTTTAGAATTTGAATTTTGATCTGAAATTTTTATGACATATACATAACATCTTAAAGTACAGTTTCACAAAATTTCACGAATTTCAGATGTCTAGAACCTAGTCACTAAATTAATCAAAAATGGGGTCTGAAAAAGGAATTTGTTTTTAAAAGTGAGTATTGGTCACTAAACATTTTTACGAACCAATTTTACCGCACTCAATATACAATCCCCCTCTAGTGGTGCTATACAGGTCCAACAAGTGGTACCAGAGCGAGGTTCACTCACAAAAAGAATATCTAACAATCTCCGTAAGATGACATCCACAAGCTACAAAACCGAACAAGAAGGAATGTCAAGTCAAAGGCCTCCTCCTTTTGATGGTGAGTCGTTTATTGAATGAAAACTTCGCAGGATATAGATTTATGGTCTATCATAGAAGATGGTCCTTTTGTTTCATCCTAAATATCCACTGTTGATGGTGTTACTTTAGAAGTTGTAAAACCTAAGCAAGAATACACTAGTGATGATAAAAAGAAGTTGAGTATGAATGCTAAAGCCATGCAACTTCTATTAAATGGTTTGTGTAAAATTGAATCTAGTTATGTCTCTAATTGTTCTAGTGCTCAAGAGATGTGGAGGTAAGCATGAAAGAACAAGTCAAGTTAAAGAGTCTAAGATCAAGACATCCTGGCTCAAGTAGCATGAAATACTGCAAAGTCATAGTGCTCAAAAAGACAATTCTAAGGGTATATAATAAGCCTAGAAACTTAAAGAAAAAGATGAAGTTATGTCATTTTGAAGCTATCATGGTCGGTCATCTCGATCCAAACGTTCCGATTTGACCACGAGAATCTAATACAGCGACGTAGTTCTCGGTAAGATGTTTCCAATGGTATATAATGTGCCCAGAAACTCTAAGCGAAGATGAGTTATGGTGTTTTGAAGCCACCAAGACTCGTGACTTGATTCGGACTTCCCGGCTCGACTAGGAGAGAATATTGATACATAGTAGGGCTCAGAATGACGTTTCCAATAATATTTAAATAGCCTAGAAACTCCAAGAAACGGTAAAGTTATGGTGTTTCGAAGCCGCCATTGCCGGTGACCCTGACCTGGACATCCCGGTTGGACCAGGAGAGAATATTACAGCATCGTAGGTCTCAGAAGATGGTTCCAACAATATATGATAACCCTAAAAACTCCAAGCAAAATATGAAGTTATGGCATTTCGAAGCTGCCGCAGGGGTGACCCTGATCAAGCTTCTAGCACCTATATAGCACCACTAGAAGGGGGTTGAGTAGTGAGTGCGGAAAATTGGGTTTATTTTAAAACTTTTGGGATCAAAAACCTCACTTCTGAAAATAGTTTCTATTTTCAAATTCTGTTTATGACCTTGTAACGTGTCGTTATCATTTTGTCATCACCATGAATTATATCCTATGATATAAGACCTGAATATACTCATAAATATGAGGTGTATATAGTGGTGTGACGTCAACGTACGTTTGTAATATATGTAATGTGTCGGTAATACGTCGGAATATATATGTATTGTGCCTTTTTAAAAAAATTATGAATATATATATAATATATATATATGGCGTGTAAGATGAGTAGGGAGGAGACTTTCCATTTCAAAATTTGTTGCCATGTAGCTTCTACAAAATATGTCTCCATTTAATGAACTAGTTAGTTCATTAATTTAAGCATTCCACTTAATGAACTAGTTTAGTTCATTAATTATGGCACCTGAAAATAGTACAAATACAACAAATGTTTACCATATGATTTAAGCTTTAACGCTTCATGGCTTGTTAGTCTGGCAACAATATATATAAGCGTATGAATAATGTATATCATATAAACGTGTCACATAATAATTTATTTATGCATTTCGTAAACACGTACCATTTAAATTATGTATTTGTAAATCATTCAAACTCTTTTTTTTAACAATCTCCCCCTTTTTATGATTTACAAAATAATATTGGTTCATGATTTAAATATGATCGTTCCCCCTACAATTATGCATAAATATAAAATTTGAATTTTGAAAATTTGAATTTATGTGTTCCCCCTTAAATCATGCTTCTCTCTTCACTTAAATCATGCTTTTCTCTCCCCTTTATTTTGTAAATGTCATCAAAAGTACATTTAGAAGGAAATAGCAGTTTATAGCATAACAACCAAAATTATGCATTTCAAGTGCATTCTTAAGGGTTATTTATTCAACCATTTGCAAATGTACCTTTTGGTACCCAAACTTGGGTGACCTTCCTAGGTCTTCCAAAAGGTTAGAAAAGAGATGAAGACGCAATATAATAGACGTTAGGTTCAAATTCCTTTGGCCTATGGCCGAGAATGCCATCATGCTCATGATAATAATTTCGTTTTTGATATGCATTTGTGTTAGTGTGCATTGTGCGCGATGCATTTATGTTATATGATCATCGTTTATGAATCAATAGTTTCCTTTCATATTTATACGGCACGTGATTGTATTTTGTATGATATGAAGAATAAGAAGTACGATGAGATGAGATGAATAGTGTACTAGTGGTCTTCTTAGGTTGTATAATTGCATGCGGTTTCTTGGATGAAGATAAGATAAATTTTGTTGACTTATTTTGTATTTCACTATCCTCAAGGTATCCTAATCCAGTTTTATCACTTTCATGCTTTTGTGAGAAAATGAGGCGATCTAGCATGTTCTACCTGAATCGAATTGTTTGTGTTTCTTGACTTCAAATTTGAAATCTTGACTTTCATCTCAGTGTTCTCGGATTTTAAGGAGGAAATCTCAGATTTTAATGAATTTGTCATGCAAGATGACTATTCTTTTGAATAGTTTAATTGAGATATAATATTCATGTTAGAAGATTCTAACAATTTCTTGTCTTCAATTAAACGTTTGTTTTCTTTTGGAAGAGCCTTAGAAAACTTATGCAACTCAAGATATTGTCAAAATAAATCTTCATAAGAAGGCTCAGAATCTGAATCAGAGTCAGAAGATACCTCATTCAATGCCTTGTATGTAAGCATACTTGTGCCATTTCTTCTTTGGTTCCTTCAGTCTCAGAATCGGATGAGTCACTCCATGTGGGGGCTTTGAAGGCTCATCTCCTTTTTTTAGGTTCTGAGACGGGTCTAGTTTTTGTCCGATCATTTTAATGGTTTTTGTTCATTATTTTGTCCTTGTTCGGGCAGTCATAAGAGATATGTCCAAGTTTTCCACAAGTATGACATTTAATATCCTCATTATTTTTATTTCTATGATTCTTAGACGAAGTATGCTTAGGTTTGTTTTTACCCGATTTTCTCATGATCTTTCTTAACCTTTTAGCCAACGTGATTAGATCATCATCATCGGAATCCATGTCACTATCATCTACGCGATCATAAGAGGCAGAGACATATTTATTTGAGTTAAATGCTATAATCTTATCTTGCTTAGAAGTTGATTTAGAATTTCTTAGAGTGACTTTGTTTTCGTATACCTTTAAGGATCATATTAGTTCCTCCATTTTTGTTGATCTCGCTTCTTTACTTTCCTCAATTGCTGTGACTTTGGGGTCCCATTCGGATGGGAGACTTCTTAGCACCTTTTGAACCTTTTCCTATGTAGAAAAAGCTTTTCCAAGAGACTCAAGAGAATCGTAGATGTTAGTCAAGCGTAGGTCCATATGAACAATAGATTCGTTTGGTAATAACTTGAAGGACTCAAGAGTAGACATAAGCATATTTATTTTAGACTCTTTAACTTGACTAGTCCCTTCATGTTTCATTTCAAGAATTCTCCACATCTCTTGGACACTAGAGCAATTAGACGCATAACTCAATTCACTTTTACTTAACCCGTTTAAAAGAAGTTGCATGGCTCTAGCATTCATACTTAATTTCTTTTTGTCATCACTAGTATATTCATGTTTCAATTTTACGACCTCTAGGGTGACACCATCGACAGTAGATAACTTAGAAGGAATAAAAGGACCATCTTCTATAATGGACCACAAGTCTATATCAAATTCCATAAAGAAAAGTTTCATTCTAAGTTTCCATTGTATAAAAGACTCACCGTCGAAAAGAGGAGGCCTTACGGTTGACATTCCTTCTTGCTCGGTTTTATAACTAGTGGATGCCATCTCACAAAGATCGTTGGATCCTCTTGTTGTGAGTGTGCCTGCTCTCTGATACCACTTGTAGGGCCTGTATAGCACCACTAAAAGGGGGAAGGTTGAACAGTGAGTGTGGAAAATTGGGTTTTTTTAAAACTTTTTGGACCAAAAACCTCACTTCTGAAAACATTTTCTGTTTTAATATTCTGATTTTAAATATTGAATGACCTAGTTACAGACCTGCAAAAATTATGAAATTCGG
This sequence comes from Eustoma russellianum, assembly GCA_036186865.1. NCBI lineage: Eukaryota > Viridiplantae > Streptophyta > Magnoliopsida > Gentianales > Gentianaceae > Eustoma > Eustoma russellianum. The sequence goes on from AP025045.1 coordinate 9,757,181, forward strand.
TGAGAATCTACTCTCAGATTTTTTGAGTATCTTATAAAAATTTCATATTTAAAATCTACTCCTAATCTCTTGAAAATACGTTTTTGGTCAGATTGCGCAAATCCACCAAAACTGTACTTTGACTTGAAAAATTTATTTCGATTAATTGGTGACTTCAAATGGTCTAAAAATTTAATGACAAGACCCTTACGATATATGGTAATGGGTTGACACGGTTTTTGAAAATGCCTTTGGGAAGTATGTCATCCACGTTGATGTTCTCAACCTTTGCAAATCTGAAAATCAGATTGCACTAGTCTCAGAACTATTCACGTTTGACTGACTTATACTTATCTAAATAAGTTGAAAATGGTGTCAAATGAAAGCTAAGATATGTGGCTATATTTCTGCAAAGTTTTATAATTTCTTAAAATCGTTTACTATTTTTACCGTTGTAACAAAATCAACGCAGAAAAATGAAAACTTAAAGTAAAGTGCAGTAAGGTAAGAACACCAAGGATTTTATACTGGTTCTGTTTAATCAACCTACTCCAGTCTTTGAGGACATCTTCCTCGGTTATCACTAAATACCAAAAATACCTTATCGTAAGGGTGACTGGAGTTAAACACTAACTCCACCCTTTTGCAAGCAAAACAATCAAGCAAACGAATCACGGACACCACCACCGATTGAATGAAGGTTTGGTCACACCTTGATCAACCTTTTACAATAATGAATGATTGTGGGTGGTATATGCAAAGCCTATATAATATCAAGAATATATGAACGATAGGCTTGAGAGAAGAAGAAGAAGAAAGTAGTATAGCTTCTTGCACTTGAGAGGATTTGAGTTGTAACCTTAGCTTTGTTTGCACTATTCTTCATTTATTCTTCACATGTGGCCGCCCCCTTTAGGGCTTTCTTTCATCTTGAGAATTCTCTTCAATGTCCTTGGAAGATTTTCTTGTGTAGAGATGACATCATCTTGCTTACTTGGCACATTATGATTGGAAGGATGACTTGACCTTGCTTACTTGTCACTTGATGATTGGTCCAACTTGGTATCCTTTAATGAGCTGTAAAATATGAAAAAAAACTTACAAAACATGTGCTCAAAAGTAGTCAAGACATTACCATACTACCATACTTCAATCCCTTAAATTTTGGAATGCAAATTGAGGTGCATTAAGACCAAAAAATTGCCAACTATTAGAAGCACATGCTGAATTTTCAGCATGTGTTGCATTTTGAAATCTTTCCTTGTATGGTTCCCTCTTCAATGTCACCAATCTTATGTGGCATATTCACCAATTAAAATACCAAATAAGTTCCACCTAGTCTCCACCATGGCTGAAATAGGCGTGTACCATGGATGGACATGTGCTGAAATTTCATTTTAGTAAGCTTTGTCAAATAATGCACAATATTTACACATATATGGTAAATAATAATCAGCCCTATTTTGAATTTTTTAGAACACTTTAGCATGTCTTAAATGTGTGAAAAGTGTCTAGATACATGTTACATCTTATTCCAAAAAAACGTTTCATGTGGTATATTCGTAGAAAACCGAATTTTCGACTTTTGTCGATTATGCGATTTTTCTGGCATTAAATTCAAACTTCTTGCACATGTCATATATGTTATGTCACACATAATGTACATAAAATAAAGTAGATATTCATCTCTTGTGACTAGTGGAGAAAACGTCCATGTGCTTCAAAGAAAATTTGAATTTGAAATCTCTACAATTTTAGCCTAAATTGTGGGTGATTTGTGTGCACCAATATGGAATGATTTAGTGGCTGATTCTAACATGTGAGCCACGAATTCTTGTCTATTTTTGATGTATATGGGCTGGCCATCTTTATATGGGAAATGCATGACACGTCGGTGAAGTTTCGGTAATCACCCGATATGACAATTTTCAGTTTATGACCTTGTAACGTGTCGTTATAATTTTGTGAAGCAGCAGTTGATCGACACGCAATTTTCATTTTCGGTCATCGGAAAACAACCTCTATTTGTTTCTAACACATGGGTATGGTTGCGTATATCTGACCCCCCATACCCCGTCATAGACGGGAGCCGTTAAGGCAATGGGATAATGTTGTTGTTGTGTGTTGTTGTTGATATAAGCCCTGAATATACTCATAAATATGAGAAGTATATAGTGGTATGACGTCGATGTACGATTGTAATATATGTAATGTGTCGGTAGTATGTCGGAATATATGGGTATTGTGCCTTTTTAAAAAAATATGAATATATATATATATATGTGTAATATATATGTGGCGTGTAAGATGAGTAGGGAGGAGACTTTTCATTTCCAAATTTGTTGCCATGTAGCTTCAACCAAATATGTCTCCATTTAATGAAGTAGTTAGTTCATTAACTTAAGCATTCCATTTAATGAACTAGTTTAGTTCATTAATTGTGGCACCTGAAAAAAGAGTACAAAGACAACAAATGTTTGCCATATGATGTATGATTTAACGCTTCATGGCTTGTTAGTATGGCAAAATATATATAAGCATATGAGGCATGTATATCACATAAACGTGTCAGGTAATAATTTATTTATGCATTTCGTAAACTCGTACCATTTGAATCATGCATTTGTAAATCATTCAAACTCTTCTTCTCAACAAAGACATCCTAGCTCAAGTAGGATGGAATATTGCAACATCATAGTGCTCAGAAAGACGATTCTAAGGGTATATAATAAGACTAAAAACTCAAAGCAAAAGCCGAAATTATGTCATTTTGAAGACACCACGACTAGTCATCTCGATCAAAACGTTCCGACTTAACCAAGAGATACTATTGTGGCGACGTAGTGCTCGAAAAGATGTTTCCAACAGTATATAATATGCCCAGAAGCTCCAAGCGAGGATAGTTATGGCGTTTTGAAGCCGCTAAGGCTCGTGACCTGATTCAGACGTTTCAACTCGAGTAAGAGAGAATATTGATACATCATTGGGCTAACAATGACATTTCCAATAGTATTCAAAAAGCACAGAAACTCCAAGCGATGACGAAATTATGGTGTTTTGAAGCCGCCATGGCCGATGACCTTGACCTGAACGTCCTGGTTGGACCAAGAGGGAATATTACTGCGTCGTAGGTCTCAGAAGATGGTTCCAATGGTATATAATAACCCCAAAAACTACAGGCAAAATATGAAGTTATGGCATTTCGAAGCTGCCACGGCTGGTGACCCTGATCCGAACGTCCCAGCTCGGACCACGAGAGTCTATTACAGTGTCATAGTAGTAGAAAGATGGTTCAAACGGTATATAATAAGTAGGCAAACTCCAAACAAGGATGAAGTTATGGCGTTTTGAAGCTGTCGTGGTCGGTGGCCCTGATTTGGACGTCTCGGCTCAACCAATGTAGACTACTGTGGCATTGTATACCTCGAGAAGACAATTGCAATGGTATACAACATGCCTAGAAACTCCAAGAGACGATGAAGTTATGGCGTTTTGAAGATGTCATGGCTGCTGACCCTCATTCGGATGTCTTTGCTCGACAATGAGAAAATATTGTGGCCTGGTAATGCTGGAAAAGATGGTTCTAGCAGTACATATTACGCCAAGAAACTCCAAGCGAAAGTAGAATTTATGTCGTTCAGAAGCCGCCACTGTCGTGACCCCGATTTTGATGTCTCGGACCAACTACTAAAGTATATTACGGCATCACATTACTTAAAAAGATGGTTCCCATAGCATATGATAAGCCCAAAAACTCCAAGCAACGACAAATTTATCGTATTCCAAAGTTGCCATGATTGGTGAACCTGATCCAGACGTCCCCGCTCTACTAAGAGAGAATGCTTTGTTGTCATAGGGCTCGGAATGATGTTTCTAACGGTATATAAAAAGTCCAAAGACTCCAGCGATGTCAAGGTTATGGCGTTTCGAAGTCACCACGGCCGGTGACCCTGATCCGGGTGTCCTAGCTCGTCCAATAGAAAATATTATTGCATCGTTAGGCTAGGAAAGATAGTACCAACGGTATATAATAATCCTAAAAATTCCAAGAGAAAGGCAAAGTAATGGCATTTTGAAGCCTCCATGGCCCGTGACCCTAATTCAAACGTTCCGGCTCTACGATGAGAGTCTATTGCGGCATCACAATGCTTGAAAAGATGGTTTCGACGGTTTATAATAAGCCCAGAAACTACAAGCAACGAAGCAATTATGTTCTTTGGAAGCTGCCGCGGTTGGTGACCCTGATCCGCACCTCCCAGCTCGACCAAGAGAGAAAAATTATGGCATCATAGGGCTCTGAATCTCAAAGTCGTCGCATCCAATGATCCTGATCCGGTGGTCCTGGCTCAAAAAACAAAGCATGTTGTGGCGTTATTGTCTCAAAATGACATTTCCAATGGTATATAAATAGCCTAGAAACTCTCAGATAAGATGATGTTATGGAATTTCTAAGCCGCTGCGGCGGGTGACCATAATCCGGACGTCTCAGCATGACACGGAGAGAATATTATAGCATTTTAGGGCGTGGAAAGACGGTTCCAGCAGTATTTAATAAGCCTAGAAACTCCAAGGGACTGTGAAGTTATGGCGTTTTGAAGCCACCACGGCCCTAGTAATTTTGCCTGCTCGCCAAAATAGTCTAGCGTGGTCGAGCCAGGACAGACACACCAGCGTCACTGGCCATACATAACTTTTCCACTCTCGAAGCTTCCGCACTAAATATACTATTGGAACCGTCTTGCCGAGCACTACGGCACCGAGATAGATTCTTGTGGTCCAGCAGGGACATTTGGATCAGGGTCACCGGATGTGATGGCTTCAAAATGCCATAACGTCGTCCTTCGCTCGGTGTTTTTGAGATTATTACATACTGTTGGAACCATCTTTCCAAGACCAACGATGTTGTAATATTCTCTTCTGGTCGAGTTGTGACGTCTAGATTAGGGTCACCGGCCATGGAGGCTTCGAAACGCCATAACTTTGTTGTTGTTCGGAGTTCATAGGCTTTTTATTTATGCTTGTAAACATCATTCCAAGACCTACGATGCCGTAATATTCTCTCCTGGTTGAGCTAGGACGTCCGAATTATGGTCACAAGCCACGGCATCTTTAAAACGCCATAACTTCGTTGTCGCTTGGAGTTTCTAGGCTTGATATAATGTTGAAACATTCTTTCCCAGCAATACGACGTAGCAATACACTCTTGTGGTCAATCCGGGAAGTCCAGATCAAGTCAGAGCCAGTAGCGGCTTTAAAGAAACATAACTTCACCTTTGTCTTTAAGTTTCTGGATATATTATATACCGTTGGAACCGTCTTTCCGAGCCCTACGATGCCGTAATATTCTCTCTTAATCGAGCATGGACATCCAGATCAGGGTCACCAGCTGCGGAGGTTTTGAAACGTCATAATTTTGCCATGGCTTGGAGTTTTCATGTTTTTATATTCCCTTGGAACCATCCTTCTGAGCATACGATGTTGTAATATTCTGTCCCAGTCGAGCTGAAACGTCTTGTTCAAGGTCATCGGCTGTGGTGGATTTGAAAAGTCATAACTGTTGGACCATACACCTGCAATAAACACCACTAGATGGGGGGTGAATAGTGGTTAGCAGAAATTACACTACTACTCTTGATTAAAATCCCCTTTGAAAACAGAATGTGAGACCACCTCAAGATTCAGAACCAGTTTTTAAAAAATCCAAAATTTTGTGTACACAACTCTAAAAAGTATGAAAATTTGCAGAACTTAACTTCAGTGTCTTGAAAAGACTCTATCCGAAAATCAGATAAACCTAAGATCGTTTGACCCTTCAAACAAATAAAAAGATTGAGATGGTCAATCTGGAAAGAATTGGACAGAATGTTGCTGATTTTGGAAAACATGTTTCTCTTTGAGTACTCAACCAAAAAGGTTGATCTTTATATCAAAACACTCCTTAGGATGTCTGGTTTATGTTTCAAAAAGGCCCTCAACTTAAACAATTCTTGACTAAAAAAATTAGGTTTTCTGAAAAACTGGTCAGATTGCCGCAAGATTGGAGCGGTTATCTTGAAACGACTTAAAGATTAACTTTCCCTTGCTCAAATCAAGTGATTCTTATTGAAAATTAAAGATACAGTTCACAAAAAATCACGAATTTTGGTAGACATCCTGTTTTGCTCAAATCAAGTGATTCTTGTGGAACCTGTCAGCATAGTCGGAAATAGACATCCTGTCTTGCTCCAACTTATCAAACTGCCTCATCTTCTCCAGAATGGCAGTCTCAGGCACGTAGTAATCCTTGTAGGCCTCAACAAATTGTCTCCACAAGATAGGGGGTCATTTTCAGAAGGATGCCATTCCACCAGGCATTGGCACGGCCAGTCAGCAGGGGTGTGGCCACATCCACCATGTTTTCTTCAGGCACTTGCACTAGTCTGAAGCACGTTTCTACTTCCTCCAACCAGAGTTCTGCCACTTCTGGGTCTGTGGTCCCCTTGAAAGTTGGGGCATGCATCTTTCGCATTTCCCTAATATAGCAACGTATACCGTGTTGAGGCGGTGGTGGTGGAGGTTGCTACTGCTGCTGCGCAACTCCCTGCGCAATCACCGTTATAGCATCCATCAGGCTTGGGGCATTACCATCTGCGGTGGCTGTGGGTTTTGTTTCCATTGCCACCATTTCCAGGGTTTTCTCTTCTGGGAGGCATCTTTCTGCAAGATCAACGCTTATTAGCATTTAGCATTTCAAAAGATAATACTGAAGGCACATATACGTCGCACAAACGAAACTACATACCTTAAGAAGAATAAATGTACAATCATTAGTTAGATTATATCGCACTCGCACACACCCAACCCAATTCATCTTATATCTAAGATCGAGTACTTACACCTATGGATCAACTTAAGGTCAAAATCATAGCTTAAGACTCTATATGACATAACCTAGGTCTCCGAGGTAGATCTGAAGCCTGGGCTCGGATACCACCTGTAGCGCCCTGGCCCAGACAGTGGACCCAAACTGGTGCACCCGTCGTAGCCTACTTAGAGGGCTACAAGACGTCATTACTCTCACATACACATCATCATTGACGTAAGAGAAATAAGCAGAGAGACACTTACAAATTATAATCTAAGTCCATCAAATATATATTCTCCCAAAAACATAAGTAAATGAAACTGTTTGTGGTCGCAGCCATCTAATTCTCAATGAATGAAAAAAAGTTGAAATAACCAATAGTTGTCTAGGACAATTCTCAATATAGGCTCTACGTAACCCATTCAGCCCACTCGCCGTCGTCCTCTATGAAAATCATGTCATATCTGGGATCATCTGCAAAACAACGGGTAGTACCCTTAGCAAAAACGCTAGCAAGTAACCTGCTTATAAGACATACGGGATCATCACATGGTAAGACATGAGTGAATATCAATATCAAGGGGAATAAGGGCACATGTCCTGAGTAGCTCAAAAGTTCAGATTTACGTACATAGTAAAAGAAAAGACAAGTAACAAGCAAATAAACAACGATTCATTTACGTATCAATCGTACCGGAACGAAACATATGATGCCTGACATTTCAAAGAATGCTCTATATTACACAATTCCAGATGCTTATGCAATACTTTACAAAACAGTGCAATGCATGTCACAATGCCCGGTCATATAATTTTATACCCCGTGATGGGCCACAGCTTGTCTTATACCCTGTGACACATCACAGCTTAACTTTATACCCTGTAATGTTCCACAGCTTGTCTTTATACCCTGTGTCACATTACAGCTCACTTTATACCCTGTAGTGGTTACAGCTTGTCTTTATACCCTGTAACACACCACAGCTCATTTCACAAAACTTTATACCCTGTGCCAAGGCACAGCTCTTATCAAAACATAATGCAAATGCAAGTGCCATGATGCAAATATGCACACTCAACATATCATTCAATCACTCGAGGCTCATCTCATTCACACATTCAAGTGTATCACTACATGTTCAAGTCCACCTTACATAAACATACATATTAGGGGTACAAATGAGAAGGTAGACACCCTTACAAGCTCCATTTGAACCTTATTGAGCCTCTAACATTCATTCTTAACCCCTTAGGTCATTCACGCTGAAGCCCGTTTCAAACACCTCACGAAGTCCTCACCGTTGATTCACCATCTTAGGTCGCGTTCCCAAGACTTACACTAGCCTCAATCAGGTCCTAAGGAGCCTCTAGTGTCCCCCAATTGGTCCTCTAGCTTCTCTTTTCCTTCTTCTATTTTCCCACAAAACTGTATAGCATCATCCCCTATATCGATCGATCGATGTCACATCATCTCCTACATCGATCGATCGATGTCCATCAGAATACTTTCTGCTTCACATCATACCCTACATCGATCGATCGAAGTGACTTCATACCCTCACATCGATCGATCGAAGTCTGTCAGAAAACTTTCTGCCTCACATCAGTCTCTCAATCCCCCTACATCGATCGATTGATGTGACATCATACGCTACATCGATCGATCGATGTCTACATATCTAGAAAAGAAACTTTGCGATTTCTGCAGAAACTGCAGAACCAAAACTCCAATCAATCCCAAACTCCATCCCAATCATTGCAGGCCTAATCCCTGCTATAATCTCATGCTTAAACTACAAATTGAACACTACACACATCCAAAACAAAGATTCAATCCTAGAACTCAAAGATTTCAACCCACGAATCCAAGGATCCCACTTTTCACCCCCAAACCCTATCATAGCAGTTAAATCACAGAAAAGGGGATTCAAGGGTGGGGATTTGCAGGAATTCACATATACACCAACAGTAAATTAGATTTTCAGCATATGATGGCCAAAACATCGAAACCATAACACACAATTGCACATAATTCACAAAAGATAGACAAGGATAGAATCTGCATGGTGATCCAATTTTGATACAAAAATAGGGCCTTTTTTCTTCGCAAATCGCAAGAACTTATAAGAAGATTACTTGCCCTTGATTACTGATAATCAGAATGAACAACGGAAAGGATTTGGATCGACTCCTGATGGCTATCTTCCTCGGCTATACCTTGAAGAAATCGGCTAGGGTTAGGAGAAAACCACAGTCGACATTTTCTGAAAAGTGATGGGGAGAATGGATGTTCTATCAGTTTTGTTATGGGGAAGGGCAAAACTGGAATTCCTAAATTGCATTTTACTTAAATCATTTTTCTTTAATCCTTTATCCTATTATTTAATTCAAAATTAATTGCTAATTAATAGGTTATTAATTTCCTAAAATCTCTTCTCTTATTTAATTGAGTTCCGGAGGGTGCGGGGCATAACACATTCCATCCCTATTATAGACTGATTTTCAGGTTTAGGTACTAAGTCTCACATGTTGTTCCTGGTGAATTGGTTTAACTCCTCATGCATGGCATCTATCCAAGATATATCACCTAAGTCTTCCTTACCATTCTTAGGTTCTAAGTGTGAGATTAAGCTATGTCCTTCAGTTTGACTACATGTTCTAACCCCAACACTTGGATCCCCAATGATTAACTCTCTAGGATGTTTATGTTTATCTTTTATAAGCCACCAATTTCTTGGTTGACTAGGTTCACCTTCATCTTGTTGAAATGTTTCATTTGTGTCAACATTATCATATACAAATGGATCATTAGTTATATTATCTTCCAAATGCAAAATTTTTTCATTTATTTCATCTAAGGGTTCATGCATGTCTTTTTCAGAGGGAGTCGCTTCTAGATGATCACATACTGGCTCAAATAATACATCATCATCGAACATATTTTCAACATTATTTCCATGTTTATGTTGAGTTTTATCACTAACTTCAAAGCATGCATTTTCATTGAATTTCATATGTATAGATTTAATTATTTTTCTAGATGCAGGATTATAACACCGATATGCTCTAGAATTAGTTGAATAACCAACAAATATGCAATCAATAGACTTTTGTTCAAACTTGTCTAGATTATCCTTAGTGTCCAACACAAAGCACTTACAACCAAAAACTCTAAGATAATCTACCTTAGGTTGTCTATTTTTTAACAATTCGTAAGGTGTTATATTTAATTTCTTTGTAACGGAAAGTCTATTTATTATATAACATGCACAACTAACAGCTTCAGCCTATAAATATTTAGGTACTTTGTTTCCACACAACATTGTCCTTTCTATTTCTTGTTTAGTTCAATTTTTACGTTCAACAACTCCATTGAGTTGTGGTGTTTTAGGTGGTTATAATTCATGTTCTATTCCATGTAATTCACAAAACTTGATTACATCTTTGTTTTTAAATTCTCCACCTCTATCGCTTCTAATTCGTTTAACATTTTATTCATAAAGATTTTTGAGTTGCTTGATAAGAGTTTTGATTGCCAATAGAGCATCGTCTTTGTGTGTTAAGAACGATGTCTATGTGTATCGTGAGTAATCATCTACTATGACACACACATAGTAGTGTCCACCTAGACTTCTTGTCCTACTTGGACCAAATAAGTCTATGTGAAGCAATTCTTGTACATGACTAGTACTCACTTCATGTTTTGGTTTTAATGTTTCTTTAACATGTTTTTCTTTAATACATGTTTCACACATTTGAAAATTATCTAAGTCTAACTTAGGCATACCTCTAAATAAATTCTTCTTAGATAACTTTCCAATAGTTGAAGTTCCTATATGGCGTAGTCGTCTATGCCATAAATTTACATCTATGTCATGTGATATTAAACACTTAACCTTAGCATCTATCATGTTATTTAGTGAAAGTGTATAAATGTTACCATCCCTATTTCCTTATAATATAATTTCTTCTTTTTCATTTGTTATATCCCAAGAATCAGGGAGAAAAGAAACATAATAACCGGAATCTATAAGTTGCGAAATGCTTAATAAATTATAAGAAAGATTGCTTACTAACAACACATTTTGTATTTGAAATGTGTTAGGATCCCCGATTGTTCTTTTTCTAACAACTTTTCCTTTGTTGTTGTCACCGAATGTCACCTGTCCTCTATTCTCGATATGTTCCAACTCGGTGAATAGTTTGGGGTTGCCCATCTTATGTCTTGAATATCCAGTATCTAAAAACCATTTGGTTTTTAGATTCTTTGACTTTGCCTCCTTGCATTCCTTGCGATTTTCCTACAATGGAGACAAAGTTTAAGGTACCCTTTACGTAGGTCCTTGAATGTTAGGGACACCACCCTTGTTTAAATACCCTTTGGGTATCCAAACCTGGATGTATCTTCTGGGCACATATTTAAAATTATTGTAAGTTGAATAATACAAAGGATTTTCATGTACTTGTCCATTCCATTTAAAAGATGATGCATGGTTATACATGTTAGACCTTGGTTGATAATTATTATAGAGTGGTCGATTTTGAAAGTGTGTGTAAGGCATATGATTTTGTTTCTTATATGGTGCTATGTATGTGTGTTCATATGATTATGTCTATATGGATTATAATAAGTTGGTTGCATTTCATTATGTCTAGTCACATTTGTATAAATATAGGCATAATTTCTAGGTTGTCTAGATGAAAAATTTTGCCTAGTTGGATATTTATTTGTGTGTGCTTTTGTGGGTGCATGTTGCATTTTTTCCTTGGAGTATGCAAAAGAAGGAGTAGAATAAGGTGTAGGAGGCAAAGTTGATTTTGTTATATTATACGACAACATAGACTTAGATGATAAAAAGTTAGTCTTTTTGCCTAACTTGTCATTTTCTTCTTTATACCCTAAGCCCTTTTTATCATTTCCATACTTTTGTGATGATATAAGTGTGTCAAGCATGTTCGTGCCAGATTTAAATTGTTCTAACATTTTTCTAAGTTTAGTTTAGAAGATTTAAGTTGTACTATCTTATTTTCACAACTTTCTAACTTAGATTTCAACATACTATTTTCAGTTTGTAATTTTTGTTTATTTTTCCTATATGATTCAATTTTAAGCTCTGAAGAATCAAGAGTATTCATAGACACTTGTTTAAAAGATTCTTATAGATCGGAAAATTCTAAGTTGGACGTCTTCAACTTGTCATTTTCCTCAATTAGTTTCTTCTTTTCTGTAGAGAGCCTTTTACAGTGAGCATACATTCTTAGAAATTCTTCATACATTTCATCAAATGACATTTCATTCTATGAATCTTCAGCAGATGAAGAACTTACCTTGTTTGATACGAAGTAGACTTGAGCTTCCTCAATGTCAGATTCTGAGTCGGACGAGTCGTTTTACGTGCTTGCCTTCGTTTCTCGTTTGGCTCTTCTTGACTTGAACTCCTTTGTCTTAGTCTTTTGCGCCTCCTTGTCCTTAGCTTGTTTATTATTGTTGTTATTATTATTATTTTTCTTTGTGGTGCAATCATATGAAATATGTTCTTTTTGACCGCATTCGTAGCATTTTAACTCTTTATTATACCACTTGTTATTAGAGTTTTTCTTAGTTTGAGAAGAAGTAGAAGAAGATTGTTTTCCATTTCTATTTGGTCGCTTGAAAAACTTTCTAAGTTTTCTAGCTATTAATATTAAATCATCGTCTAATTCATTATCACTATTACTACCATCATTATTTATATGTGACTCAGTTGATTTGAAAGCAATATACTTACCGGATGATTTAGATGATTCGGACTTTCGTTGGTTCAGTTTTACCTCATAAACTCTAAGGAAACCGATCAATTCATCCATTTTAGTGATTTATTTCATTTCTTCAATTGTCGTGACTTTAGGATCCCATTCAGCAGGAAGGCTTTGCAGCACCTTTTGAACCTTCTCGTTGTTGGTAAATGATTTTCCTAAAGCTTCAAGGGCATTGAAAATGTTAGAATCCTCAAATCCATAGATGTTATGGATTCGTTCGGCAACATTTTGAAAGATTCAAGCTCAGACATAAGCATGTTTATCTTTGACGCTTTTACACTGCTAGTACCTTCATGCTTTATATCTAAAGATTTCCACATGTCGGTGCACTTGTGCAATTTGACACATATCATGCAGTCCGTTTAAAAGTAATTGCATAGCTTTAGCATTCATGGATATTTTCTTTTTATCTTCGGAAGATCATTCATTTTTACATTTTTCTATTTCTTGTGTGACTCCACTACTTGTACAATTTTAATTGGAATGTATGACCCATATTCAACTATAGACCATAAATCAATGTCTATAGACATTAAGAATAGCCTCATTCTAAGTTTCCAATGAACAAAATTGTTTCCATCGAAAAGAGAAGGACCTTGTGTAGACATACCTTCCAACTCACCATTATGAGAAACTATGACCATTGTATGCACCTTAGACTTGAGATTAGCAGGCTACATTGAATTGTTGTTTCTTGGCCTTGTCTTGTTCGTATGGTGTTGAATCTTGCTTTCTTGAGTGGTGTTGGCCTGGCTCAGATACGAATTGTTGGACTGCGCACCTGCAATAAACACCACTAGAGGGGGTGAATAGTGTTTAGCGGAAATTGCACTACTACCCTTGATTAAAATCCCCTTTGAAAACAGAATCTGAGACCACTTCAGATACAGAACCTGTTTTTGAAAAATTCAAAAATCAGTATACACATCTCCAAAAATTATGAAAATTTTCCAAACTTAACTTCAGTGTCTTTAACAGACTCTATCCAAAATTCAGATAAAAATAAGATAGTTTGACCCATCAAACAAATAAAAAGATTCAGATAGTCGATCTGGACAGAATTGGACAGACTGCTGCTGATTTTTGAAAACATGTTTCTCTTTTAATACTCAATCGAAAAGGTTTATCTTTATACCAAAACACTCCTTAGGATGTCTAGTTTATGTTTCTATAACGCCCTGACCTAAAGAATTCTTGATTAAAACAGAATTCAAGTTTTCTCAAAACTGGTCAGATTGCAGCCAGATTGGAGCAGTTATCTTGCAACGGCTGAAAGACTAACTTTCCTTTGCTCGAAACAAGTTATTCTTGTTGCAAATGAAAGCTACCAGCCTGAAGTATAACTCCACCAAAAATCACAAATTTGGAAAGTATTTTGCTATTTTTTCAAAACGTGAGAAATTGTGTGAAGACAAGAACACCAAAGATTTATCCTGGTTCGGTCAATGTGACCTACTCCAGTCCCAAGAAATACCTTTCCTTGGATTTCACTATGGTATGAACCAAATTACAATGAGAACCAAGCTTGATCCTTGGGTTAAACACCAACCCTATTCAAGACTTGGATGAACACGTCTATGCAACTCTTGGTTGCAACACCTCTATCACCTATTGATGTAGCCTTATAGTTTTGGATAATCATTTTCACAAATGAGACACAAGAAGGCATGTGTTGTGTAACTCAACAACAATAAGAAATGAAACTCCTTACCTACACAAAGAAAGAATCAAGAAGAAGAGAATAGCAAGAATGATCGTCAAGTTTTCTTGAAAGTTGTGTGTTCTTCTTCTTCACCTTTGCCTTCTATTTATAGGGTAAAATGAGCCTTGTAGAAAAGAACTCCAATGTGTCACCATCTTCATCATCAATACTTAAGTGTCTTAATACTATTGGTTGACTACATAAACATCTTGTACACTTGGCAAAATGAAACAACATAATTGGTCCACCTTAGACACTCATTTGGTCGATTTTTCCACCTGAATTTGTCTTCAAAACAATGAAGATAGTATAGTAGGATAACATGGCATAAGTTCCCCACTATCCCCTCAACTACATGCCATGAGAATAGGCATGTGATGGTTGAATAATTCAAACAAAAAATCAGCTGCAAACCTCCTTGACTAGCCTTTGTTTTGAATTCAAAATGTCCTAGTTTGCAATTTTGCCAACTAGCTTCTTTTTGATTGGTCTAATAGTCACCAAGTCATAAAATGAGTACACCATCATTTCCACTTGTATATACATGTTTTTGAGGCTGTATATATGCATATCAACTCATATTTTTGAAGAAGAAATCAAGAAATAATAGCTGACAAGATTATGTCAACATATAAGACAAAAATTCCCACTTTTCTTCTTGTATGTTATGGTCAATTTCACACCTTTAACACCTTTAAATTATCTGAAAAATGTTGATTAATATCTTCCAATAACATGTAGAAGAAGGTCTTCAAGAAAAAATAGAATGTGACATGACAACTTGTCAAATATCCTGCTACCGTCGATAATATCATCAATTGAGAAAAATAATAAGAAACCACCAAATAATCTTCAAGATAATTATATATCAACTTCAGAATGAAGATAATAATATACTAAAGAGATTTTTGAGTAAAAATACCAAACTGCCCTCAGGTTTTAAATGACCAAAATTCCCCTGGTGATATAAAACTCCAGAAATGACCCAGATGGTTAGGAATAGATATAATAACATCTTTTTCATGATAACTAAGATAATAATGTATCCTTGAAATATTTTCACCATGTCACGTTCTTACAAGACTCAAATTACCAATTTTGTCCTTTTTGGTAAGTTGTAGAAACCTCTAAGGCACATTAGTCACAAGACATTTATAATCATTAAAAATACATAATATCAACATAATGAACATATATAAATCATGTAAAAATGAAAACAACCATTTTATAACATTTTAGAAAAATATTTCTTAAAATCATTGACATCGATCGATCGAAGTGCCTTAGCTTCAGAGATCGATGTCTCACAGTGAGTCGCAGAGTTTGTCCCTGACTTACATTGATCGATCAAAGTGAGGGTTCAATGTACATCAATCGATCGATGTGTCTCAGGTTTAGAGATCGATGTCTCACAGTAAGGTTTTGGTTTTTCTATACCTTACATTGATCGATCGATGTGAGGGATTGAGGTACATCGATCGATGGAAGTGCAACACCTGAGAGATCGATGTCATTTTTATTTACTTTTTCAACTCTTAATCATGTGTGACATTTTTAAGTATCCACCACTTAAAATCATGACCTTGAAAATTATCCAAACATATTTCTCAACAATGACTTCGCCATCGCTTGGAGTTTTGGGACACTTATATACAGATGTAACATGATTTTGAGCCCTATGAGGCTGAAATATTCTCTTTCGGTCTTTTTGAGATGTCCGGATAAAGGTCACCGGCCGCGACGACTTTGAAACGCCATAACTTCATCGTCGCTGGATTTTCTAGGCTTTTTATATATAGCTGGAATTGTCATTCCAAAACCAATGACGTTGAAATGTCTGCTTCTGGTTGAGCTGGAACATCGGAATTAGGACTGTCTTTTCGATCACCACGACGGACCAATAGACTCTCGTGGTCGAGCCTGAACGTCTGGAACAGGGTCACCGACCATGCCAGATTTGAAAGGCATAGCTTCGCCTTTTGCTTGGAGTTTCAAGGCTTATTATATAATATTGGAACCATCTTTCAAAGCATTATGATGCCGCAATAAAATCTCGTAGTTGAGCCAGGACGTCTGGATCAAGGTCATTGGCCCCAGCAACTTCGAAACGTTATTACTTCGTCGTTGTTTAAAGTTTTGGTCTTATTACATACCTTTTGGACCGCCTTTTTGAGCTCTACGAT
Organism: Eustoma russellianum; assembly: GCA_036186865.1. Lineage (NCBI taxonomy): Eukaryota > Viridiplantae > Streptophyta > Magnoliopsida > Gentianales > Gentianaceae > Eustoma > Eustoma russellianum. The sequence continues at coordinate 9,773,688 of AP025045.1, forward strand.
GCTGTAATGTTCTTTTCTGATGGAGTCAGGACGTCTGGATCAGGGTCACCGGCCATTTCGGCTTTAAAACGCTATAAATTCGTCATCCCTTGGAGTTTATGGGTTTTTTATATATAGTTGTAAACGTCATTCTGAGACCTATGATGTTGCAGTATTCTCTTCTAGTCGAGCAGGGATACATGGATCAGGTTCACCGGCTGTGGCAGACTTAAAACGCCATGATTTATCGCCTTTTGGAGTTTCTAAGCTTATTTTATACCGTTGGAACCGTCTTTCACAACGATATATAATAAGCCCATAAACTCCAAACAAAAAACAAAGTTATGGGGTTTGCATGCCCCCACGGACACTGACCCAGATTGGGATTTCTCGCTCGACCAGGAGAGAATATTACAGCATTTTCAAGCTCAAAAATATGGTTCCAACAATATATAATAAGCCTATAAACTCAAAGCAAAAAGGAAAAGTCATAACATTTTGAAGCCGCGGCGGTCGGTCACCCTGATCTGGACATCTCATCTTGACCAAGATAGAATATTACAGCATCATAGTGCTCAAAAAGACTGTTCCAACTGTATGTAATAAGTATAAAAACTCCAAGCGAAAAGGTGAAGTAATGGTGTTTCGAAGCCACCATGGCCGGTGACCCTGATCCGGACATCCCGGCTCGATCATAAGAGTCTATGCAACATCATAATTCTTAGAAAAAATGGTTCCGACAGTATATAGTAAGCCCCAAAACTCCAAGTGACAACGAAGTTATGGTGTTTCAAAGCCGCAGCGACCGGTGACCCTGATTCGGAAGTCGTGGCTGTACTAAGAGAGAGTATTGTAGCGTTATAGGGCTTGGAATGACTTATCAAATGTTGTATAAAAAGCCCTGAAACTACAAGAGACTACAAAGTTATGGCTTTTCGAAGCCGCCATTGCTGGTGACCCTGATACATATATCATGGCTAGACTTTGAGAGAATATTACAGCATCGTAGGGCTTGAAAGGAAGGTTCCAACCGTATTTAATAAGCCTAGAAAGTCCCCACAACAGTGAACCTATGGGGTTTTGAAAGCTACCACAACCACAGTAGTTTCACTTGGTCAAGCCACGACAGACAGATCAGAGTCACACGGCCGTGGTGGCTTCAAAATTCCATAACTTCTTTGTCTCTTGGAGTTTCTGTGTTTATCATATACCCTTGGAACTGTCTTTCCAACGTCAAAGTTTGGATCAGGACACTAGCCATAGCGACTTTGAAATGCCACAACTTTGCCTTGCGGTTGAAGGTTTTAGGCTGATTATATATTGGTAGAATCGTCTTTCTGAACCTTACGGTGATGTAATATTCTCTCCTGGCTGAGTGGGAACGTCCGCATCATAGTCACTGTCTCCGACGGCTTTGAAACGCCATAACTTTCTCACCTCTTAGAGTTTTTGGGATATTTATATACCATTTATTTCAAGCACAATGACGTTGCAATACTCTCTCCTAGTCGTTCCGCGACATCTGTTTCAGGGTCACAGGCCGCTGCAGCTTTGAAATGCGATAACTTTGTCATCGCTTGGAGTTTCTAGGCTTACCATATGCCGTTGAAACCATCTTTCCGAGCACTACGATCGGGCAATATGCTCACATGGCTGAGCTGAGACATCCAGATCAAGGTCTGCCGCCGTGCCGGCTTCAAAATGATATAAGTTTACCTTTCAATTGGAGTCTCAAGCTTATTATATATCGTTAGAACCGTCTTTTTGAGCACTACGACGCTGAAATAGACTCTCGTGGTTGAGATGGTTGTTAGTGTATGTGCCTTAGGCCATTGATTTGGATATTTATGTTGTACATTTATTATTAATAAAGAGGTTTATTTATCATTATTTTTGGTTAGTATGTTAAAAAATCTGATATATGTTTGTTTTTATAGAGATAAAATAATTTATAACCAGTATGAGTATTGATTTGATAATCATGAGATGATTATATGCATGATGATAAAAATCAAATTCATAGATACTTGTAAAAGAACAATGTATTAGATAGACTCATCATCTCATGGACTAGCGTCATAAATAAATCTCATGATAATTATGTTTTAATTTTAGACTTGAGATTGTCATAGTTTCCAAGGTAAGGACTATTATATTTTGACATGATCAAACATTATTTGTAGCTGGATAATAATAAAGGTCATGATCGAATATGATAGAAATTATGGAGAGGATATTGAACAATCAAGATAGAATTTGTACCTCTCTTTCGAGAGATATGTCTTTTGGACCCGAATGCATGGTTTTGGTCATATGGATTGGTAGTGTGATCAATATCATTTGTTTTATCAGTCTACTTGGAGATCGAGTAATCATATGTTTTAACAATATAAGTACCACATTGTCTATCGCTTATGTTCAAACTAGATATCATGTGACAAAGAGATTATTACATGTACTATCAGCTCACACACAAGAATGCGTATGGGCAGGGATTAATATTATTAATATCAATATTAATGATCATCACCATTATTATTATTATTATTTTCTGTTTTAAATATATTTATACATTATTGGATAATATCAACAGAATCTATATCTGACATGGATTTTGAATGGTCTTATCCAATCCTAACAGAATCCATATTTGATATAGATTTTAATTGGCCTTAACCAATACAATATCGAATCGGATTTTAAGGTTTATATATGTCTATATATATTGCTATATCATGTGATTGATCACATGGAAAAAACAGAAAACCCTAAATTGTTTTTGAGAAAAATGAGTTCTTGTATGGATACTAACAGAGGGTGATTATATCATCACACCTCTTTCGTCTATAGATTACGAATCTACAAGGGGTTAGTTTTTTAATCTATTTCATCGAATTAAACGAACAACATGGATCTGTGGTAGGAAATCAGAGATCGAGTTTTTTCCACTATGCATTTTTGATAGCAATGATCTTGTTGATTTCCTAACACAAGTAACATCTGGATCAGGCTCACTCGCCACAGCAGCTTTAAAAAGACATAACTTTGTCATTCGCCTGGAGTTTTTAGGCTTGTTATATACCATTGGAATAGTCTTTCTGAGTCCTATGATGATGTAATATTCTCTCCTAGTTGATTTGTGACGTCCAGATCAAGGTCACCGGCCGTGACGGCTTCAAAGGGCCATAACTTTGTCATTTCTTGGAGTCTATAGGTTTTATATACCATTGGAAATTCATTCCAAGCTTTATGCCACTGCAATATTCTCCTCCGGTCGATCAGATCAGGTTCACGGCTGCGGCGACTTCAAAACGCCATAATTTCATCGTTGCATTGGGTTTCTGGGATTATTATATGCCGCTGGAACTGTCTTTCTGAGTGATATATAATATGCCCAAAATCTCCAAACAAAATATGATGTTATGTGACTAGATCTAGATGTTCTGGCTCGACCAGGAGAGAATGTTACACCATTGTAAGTCTCGGAAAGACGGTTTCAACACTATAAATAAGCCATTTGAACCCGCAATGGCCGATAACCCTGATTTGAACATCCCGGCTTGACCATAAGTCTATTTCAGCGCCATAGTGCTTGGAAAGATGGTCAACGGGATATAATAAGCCCAGAAACTTAAGCAAAAGTGGTAAGTTATAGAGTTTCTAAGGCCCGTGGTCGGTTCCCTAATCCGACATCCTGGCTAAACCCAAAGAGAATATTACAGCATTGTACGGCTCGAAAAGAGGTTCCAACAGTATATACTAGGCCTAAAATACCAAGAAAAAGGCAAAGGTATGGCATTCCAATGCCACCACGGCTGCTGACTTAGATCCGGATGTCCTGGCTCAACCACGAGGACTATTGCTGCATTGCAGTGCGCAGAAAGATATTTCCAACGGTATATAATAAGTCCAAAAACTCCAAGCGAAAGGAAAAGTTACGTGGTTTGAAAGGCCACCGTGTCCTAAGAAATGGACAATCCAGCTCAACCACGAAAGTTTATTAAGGCGTCGCAGTGCTAAGAAAGATGGTTCCAATGGCATATAATAATCCCAGAAACTACTAGCAATGACGAAGCTATGGCTTTTCGAATATGCGTCTGGTGACCCTGATCTAGATGTCCTGGCTCAAATAAGAGAGAATATTGCGGCGTTATAAGGCTCCGAATGATGTTTTCAATAGTATATGTAAATCCCTGAAGCTCTAAGCGACGAGGACTTTATGACATTTTGAAGCCGCCACGGCCGGTGACGCTGATTTGGACTTCACTACTAGACTAAGAGAGAAAATGACATCATAGTAGGGCTCAGAAGGATAGTTCCAACGGTATTTTATAAGCCTAAAAATCTGAGCAAAAGATGAAGTAATGCGTTTCGAAGCTGCCATGGGCGATTAGCCTAATCTAGGCCTCCCGGCTCAACCATGAGAGTCTATTGTGGTGTCGTGGTGTTGAGAAAGGAGGTTCAAGTGGTATATAACAAGCTCAAAAACTCCAACCGACAACGAAGTTATGGCATTTTAAAACAGCTGCGGCCAGTGACCCTGATCCGGATGTCTCGTCTCGACCAAGAGAGAATATTGTGCCGTCATAGGGCTCAAAATGACGTTTCTGTAGGATCTGCAAGGCACCACTAGAAGGGGGGGGGGTTGAATAGATGGTGCGGAAAGTGTGCTTTTTAAAATTTCTTTAACCTTGAACAATTCAAGTTCTGAAAACAGATTCTGTTTTCAGGACCTGTTTTAAAACGTTTTTAAAACCAGGTTAGAGGTCTCCAAAAATTATGAAATTTTGAGAGAACTTAGCCTCAGATGTTATGAGGGTCCCCTAAAAATTTCAAATCAAAATTCAACCTTTAACCCCTTCAAAAACCGTTGGCACTCAGATTGTGCAAATCTGCCAGAAACGGTAGATGGTTTTGAAAAATTAATTCCTATTTGTGTGAATGTCCAAATGATCTGAAAATTTGACCAATAACTCCTCACACACTATATTGAAATGGGTTGAAACAGTTTTTGAAAATTCTTTTGGGAAGTAGGTCAAATACCACCAAAGTCTCAACCTTTGCAAGTCTGAAAATCAGACTGCACTAGTCTCAGAACTTTTGATGTTTGACTGACCTATACTTGTCCAAAAGGGTTGAAACTTGTGCCAAATTAACCCTAGAACGTTTATGTATGTTTCTGGAAATTTTTATAATTTTTAGAAAACGTTTACTATTTTTGCGAACGTGAACAATATGAGTAAACAGCGCAGAAACTGAAACGTAAATGCAGAAAGTAAATTGCACCAAGAATTTTATACTGGTTCGGTTATAAACAACCTACTCCAGTCTTCAAGGAACACCTTCCTTGGTTCACACTAATTTCACACACGCAGTACACCTTACCGCAGGGTTGATAGAGTTACACCTTAACTCCAACCCTTTACAAATCTTGTATTGCTAGTACAATTTGCACGAACACCACCACCTCGCTAGAATGAAGATTGATCACACCTTGATCAATCTTTTACAAAGATGTATGAATGGTGGTTTCTATGAAGCCTATTCAAGAATGAAAGAAGTAAAGTACAATAGGCTTTTTACAAGAGAAGAAAGAAAGAAAGAGTAGGAGAAGAAAGCTTTGGCACTTTGATCACTTTTGAATGCAAGTCTTGGTGTTATTTTTGTTTGTTCTCCTCTTCTCCTTATAGAATGTCCAGCCGTCCCCTATGCACCTCTCTCTCCTCTTGAAAATTTCCTTTTAATTGCTTGAGAGAGTGTGAGACATCATGGTGACAATGTTTTGCTTACTTGGCATCACTCCATTGGACCATCATTTAGTCATTGCTTACTTGTCATCTTTTGATTGGCTCAATGTTGTCATCATTTTGATGACATGGATATTCTGAAAAAAAACACTAAATATATGCCAAATAATCAATTATTAAATCATGCCATAATAGTCACAATTTGTCATAAAGTGTGAGACACAAAAAATCCTTCCTTCCACCCTTGAAAAATTCGGCCATATCACATTATTAATGCTGAAATTTTCAGCATTTACCATATGAGATAAATCAATATTTCTTCCATTTTTCTTTGAATTTCTTCCATAAAAATACATCCATTATTTAAGGTAAGTCTTGCTACAAGATTGAGAATGAACTTGGACACCAAAGGAGAGTCACATTCGGCCATAACCAACTTCACACATGCTGAAAAATTTCAGCATGTGTGATATAAAGAATATCACACTTAATAACCTTACATACAATTCAAATCATTTCCATAACTCCTTTGATTTATTCCTTAATGAAAAATCAACAAAATATCTCCCTTAATGTTGAAGAAATCGGCCACAAGATGTGTGACATGCTGAAATTTTCAGCATGTGACATAAGAGAGGTGTATGTTGAAAACTTACCTTTTGTAGCTTCTCTCTTTGATTCATCAACATTGTATGATTGATTCTTGACCAATCAACATGCCAACAAGACTCCACATGTGCTCCATCTCAGCTGGGGTGACGTTTAAGTGTGTATATGCATGTGCTGAAATTTATTTTTGCTAATAGTGCACATTTAATATTACACACATGTAATATTCCAATCAGCCCTTAATTTAATTTTCTAGAACACTTTAAGATGTATATTATATGTAAAAAAGTGTCTAGATACGTGTCACATGATGTTCAAGAAAAACGTTCCATGTCAAGTGCGTAGAAAACCGAATTTTCGATATTTATCGATTACCCGATTTTTCTCTAATTTAAATTCCAACTTTTGCACATGCTATATATATTATGTTATACATAATATATATAATATATACTTTAATTTTCAGCACTTGGCTGATTTAAAGTGGTACCATAAACATGTGACAAAAATAAAATTGGAATCTTCACATTTTGGCCTAAATGTGGGATGATTTGTGTGTGCCAACATGGAAAGTATTTTTGTCTCAATATACAGTGTATGGCACGAAATTTTTAATAAATTTTGATGTATATGGGCTGGCCATTTATTTATGGCAAGTACGTGACACGTTGGCGAAGTTTCGGTATCGCCCGATACGACAAATTTCGGTCTAGAACCTTTTATCGTGTCGTATTTAATTTGTCATCACCATATCTTATATCATATGATATAAGATCTGAATATACTCATAAATATGAGTTAAGTATAGTGGTGTGACGTAATCGTACGTTCGTAAGATATATAACGTGTCGATAGTACGTTGGAATAAATGTGTATGTGCCTTTTAAAAAATCTGAAAATACATATATATTATGTATATATGGCGTGTGAAATTGATGTGGGGAGGAGGAGAGAACTTTCCTTCCATAGCCATGTTGCCTTCATGTCTTTTCCAAATGCATCTTCCTTTAATGAACTACTTAGTTTATTAAACTAAGTACTTCACTTAATGAACTACTTTAGTTCATTCATTGTGGCACCTGAAAATAGTATAAACTCAACAAATGTTCGCCATATGATGTAAGCTTTAAAGCTTCATGGCTCGTTAGTACGGCAACATAATATATAAGCTAAATAAGGCAAGTTATCATGCATACATGTACACTTGTATATATATATATATATATATATATATATATATATATATATATATATATATATATATCCAACGTTTATATATATATATACGTATTCAAATTTCTTTATTTTGAAATCACTCAAACCCTCATATTTCTACAATCTCCCCCTTTTGATGATTTTCAAAATAACTAGTGTACATGATTTAAGTGTTATCTCTCCCCCTTGAATTATGCACAGATTTGAAATTTGAATTTCAAATTTCAAATCCGGCTCCCCCTTGATTCATGCAATTAGGATCAATCAGTGATCTCTCTCCCCCTTAAATCTCTCTCTCCCCCTTAAATCATGCTTCTCTCTCCCCCTTTATTTTGGAAAGTTAATCAAAAGATTCCTGTCAAAAAGGAAAGTAAATCAAATAATATCGCATTAAATCACATCAACAGGAAGCATGCCTAATTTAGAACGGAGAGATTCAAATGTGGCTTGATTCAAGGCCTTTGTAAATATATCCGCTACTTGCGATTCTGTGCGTACGTGATCTATGACAATATTACCATTGTTAACGTGATCACGAAGAAAATGATAGCGAACTTCTATATGCTTAGCCTTAGAGTGTAATACGGGGTTCTTAGACAAATTTATTGCACTCATACTATCACAATATATAGGGATTTTATCTACGGTAATTCCAAAATCCGAAAGTTGTTGTTTTATCCACAACAACTGTGTGCAACAAAGGCTAAGAGCCATATACTCAGCCTCAGTAGTGGACAAAGCAACACTTGCTTGCTTTTTGGAAAACCATGAAATAAGGGAATTTCCTATAAATTGGCAAGTTCCGCTCGTGCTTTTTCTATCTATTTTGCAGCCACCATAATCTGCATCAGTATAAGCATGTAAGTCAAATGTAGAATCCTTATCGTACCAAATACCTAAGGTGGGCGTGTGCTTAATATAACGGAATATTCTTTTTACCGCATTTAAGTGTGACACCTTGGGTTGACTTTGAAAACGAGCACACATACATACGCTAAACATGATGTCAGGCCTACTAGCAGTTAAATATAGTAAAGAACCTATCATAGATCTATATAATCCATTATCAACATCTTTACCATGTTCATCTTTGTCTAATTTAGTAGTGACACTCATAGGCGTGGGGGATGGTTTCAAATTTTCAAAATTGAACTTCTTGATCACGTCGTTTACGTACTTAGCTTGGCTTATATGAATTCCTTTACTCGTTTGCTTAATCTGCAAGCCAAGAAAGTAATTAAGTTCACCAACCATAGACATTTCAAATTCAGCTTTCATACAATTTTCAAAATCTTTAACGAGTCTATGTGAGGTAGAACCGAAAATAATGTCATCTACGTAAATTTGAATAATAAGTAAATCTGATTTTTCTTGTTTCAAAAATAGTGTACTATCTATAGTACCACGTTTAAAATTATTTGCTAAAAGAAAAGTAGCAAAACGATCATACCATGCTCTAGGCGCTTGCTTTAGTCCATATAGTGCCTTCTTTAGTTTGTACACGTGATCAGGATGTTTCAAATCTTCAAAACCGGGTGGTTGCTTCACGTATACTTCTTCTTGTATAAATCCATTTAGAAAAGCACTTTTGACGTCCATTTGATACAATTTAAAATCTTTCATGCAAGCAATAGCAAGTAAGAGTCGTATGGCTTCTAAACGTGCTACGGGTGCAAATGTTTCATCGTAGTCTATTCCTTCTTCTTGATTATATCCTTGAGCTACGAGTCTTGCTTTGTTTCTAACGACCTTTCCTTCTTCATTCATTTTGTTCCTAAACACCCACTTTGTGCCTATTATTGTCTTATCTTGTGGTCGTGGCACTAAATTCCATACATCATTTCTAACGAATTGATTAAGTTCGTCATGCATAGCATCAATCCAAGATGAATCACTCAAAGCATCATGCACATTTTTAGGCTCAATTTCAGAAATCATAGCATGAAATTCATTTATTTCATCCGAAGTGATTCTTCTACGTGGTCGCACACCGTGAGTGATGTCGCCTATGATGAGATCATGTGGGTGATCTCTATGCCATCTTGGTTGATTATTTTCTAAGTTATCATGCATTTCTATATGATCATGCATTTCTAGTGTTTCATTCATCTCATGCATATCAAAAGATTCATTTTCTTCATCCAAAACGGGTTTTAATTCAAAATCATCATCATATTCCTTTTCTTTATCAATCTCTCCAAATTCATTGAATTTAACATGAATAGATTCTATGATTTGTCTAGTGAGAGGATCATAACATCTATATGCTTTTGAATTTATGGAATACCCAATAAAAATGCACTCAATCGATTTGGATTCAAATTTATCTAAGTTATCTTTTGTATTCAAGACAAAACATTTGCATCCAAACACACGAAAATAATCTATCTTAGGCATGCGATCATTCAAAATTTCGTAAGGCGTCTTGTTTATTTTCTTTCTTATAGATAGGCGATTTACAATATAGCATGCACAATTTACGGCTTCCGCCCACAGAAATCTGGGCAATTTATTTTCGCAAAGCATGGTTCTAGCGATTTCTTGTAGTGTGCGATTCTTTCTTTCTACTACTCCATTTAATTGTGGAGTTCTAGGTGGCGAAAACTCATGTTTAATTCCTTTTTCTTCACAAAATGAAATCATCTCTTTATTTTTAAACTCACCGCCTCTATCGCTTCTTATTCTTTTCACATTTACGCCGTATTGATTTTCAAGTTGTTTAATTAATTTAGCGATTTCTACGGCGCTATCATCCTTATGTGCAAGAAATAAAGTCCAAGTATAGCGAGAAAAGTCATCAACAATTACGCATACATAGTGACGCCCACCAAGGCTTGTAGTGCGACTAGGACCAAACAAATCGATATGCAATAGTTCTAGTATTCTAGTCGTGCTTATCTCATTTTTAGGCTTAAGTGACTCACGTGTTTGTTTGCCTTTTATGCAAGATTCACACAACTGAAAGTTGTCTAAATCGAGCGTAGGCAATCCCCGTACTAGGTTCTTTCGTTGCAATTTTTCTAGTGTAGAAATACCTATGTGTCCTAAACGTCTATGCCACAAATTCACATTGGGTTCATTTGACATGAAACATTTAACTTTAGCGTCTTCTACATCATCCATAGATAGTGTGAATATATTTCCTTCACGTTTTCCTTTTAAAACGGTTTCTCCATTTTTATTTATTATATTACAATAAGGGTGAGTAAAACACACATTGAAACCATTGTCAACAAATTGAGAAATACTAAGAAGATTGTAAGATAAGTTGCTTACCAAAAACACGTTGGAGATTTGAAGTGTATTCGGATTGCCAATCGTACCTTTTCCAATGATCTTGCCTTCATTGTTGTCTCCAAAGGTCACGGATCCGCCTTTTGTGACCTTCTTTAATTTGGAGAACAGGCTCGGGTCACCCGTCATGTGCCTCGAGCAACCACTGTCAAGGAACCACTTTATTGATGTGTCTTTCGATGAGTGGTCTCCCTGCAATGTGAAGAGGTGATTTAGGTACCCTTTTAATTTTGGGTCCTTTCGAGTTAGTTAATCACCTTTTGGTAAAGGTACCTTTCGGTACCCATACTTGGGTGATCCTTCTCGGTCTATCAAATGGCAAGAATGTAGATGAAGGTGCGATATAGTATACATGTGATGCATGTATTTTGGGTCTTTGCCCAAGGACTCCTTTATACTCATTATATGAAGGACGTTTGTGATATGTCCTTGTGTGCATGTGCGTAGTGCGTGGATGATATGTATTTCGTGTATGCATTGTTCTTTTCTTCTCATATCTATATGGTACAACGTTATATTTCACATGATATGAGGGAGTGGGGCGTGTGGAAGGGGGTGCTTTTTGCGTCATCTTAGACGCCACTTGATGCTTAGGGGTGTCTACTTTCTTAGACACAACAAATTTGGTTGGTTTGGTTGATACTTCGTTAGTATCAATGTATCCCAATCCAGTTTTGTCACTGTCATGCTTTTGGGATAATATGATGCGATGCAGCATGTTTGACCCTGTATCGAATTGTTTCATCATTTTCTCTAAGTCTGTATTCCTTGATTTCAAATTTGAAATCTCGGATTTCATTTCATTATTTTGAGAAGTTAATGATGTGATCTCGGTTTTTAATGCAGTGATGATACATGAAGACTCTTTCTTTGAATCGCTTAATTGAGCGACAAGATTCTCGTTAGAAGATTCTAACAGTTTCTTGTCTTCAATTAAACGTTTCTTTTCTTTTGCGAGAGTCTTAGTGAATTTATGTAACTCAAGATATTGACTAAAAAGATCATCGTAAAAAGGTTCAGAGTCAGAGTCAGAATCGGATGATACCTCGTTAGACGCCTTTGAAGCGAAGCAAACTTGAGCGGTCTCCTCTTCGGTCTCAGTTTCAGAGTCTGATGAGTCACTCCATGTGGAGGCCTTTAGTGCACGTTTCCTTTGTTTAGGATCTGAGACGAGTCTATTTTTGTTCCGCTCCTTGTCAGGGTATTTATTAGTTTGCTTTTCTTTGTTTGGGCAGTCATATGATAAGTGTCCGAGTTTGCCGCATTCATAACATTTAATGTCCTTATCATTTGACTTGTTTTTATTTCTCTTAGATGTAGTGCCCTTGTTTTTATTTCTAAATGACTTTCTCATGAATCTTCTTAGTCCTTTAGCCAATAGAATCAAATCATCATTATCTGATTCGGAATCACTATTATCTACGTGATCGGAGGGAGGGGAGACGTATTCATTTGATTTAAAAGCAATTGTCTTACCTTGTTTGGTTGATTCCGATTTCCGAATAATAAGTTTGTTTTCATAAACTTTGAGTGAACCAATGAGTTCTTCCATTTTTATTGACTTAGTCTCCTTGCTTTCTTCTATAGCAGTCACTTTAGGATCCCATTCCGAAGGAAGGCTCCGTAGGACTTTCTGTACCTTTTCCTGCGTAGTAAAAGCCTTACCAAGAGACTCAAGAGAGTTATAGATGTTAGTCAAACGAAGATCCATATCTACAATTGACTCATTAGGCAACAACTTAAAAGACTCAAGAGTAGACATGAGCATATTAATTTTAGACTCTTTTACTTGACTTGTGCCTTCGTGTTTCATTTCTAAGATTCTCCACATTTCTTGTGCACTCGAACAATTGGACACATAACTAGACTCACTCTTACTTAAACCATTTAAGAGTAATTGCATGGCCTTAGCATTCATACTCAGTTTCTTTTTGTCTTCACTAGTATAGTCTTGTCTCGTTTTAATTACTTCTAGTGTGACTCCATCTACAATGGACAATTTAGATTGGACATATGGACCATCTTCAATTATTGACCAAAGGTCTATGTCTATAGCCATAAGAAAAAGTTTCATCCTAAGTTTCCATTGAATAAAAGACTCACCGTCAAAGAGTGGAGGCCTTTGGCTCGACATACCTTCTTGTTCGGTTTTGAGATTTGTGGATGCCATCTCACTGAATCGTTGGATTCCTTGTCATGAGTATTCCTGCGCTCTGATACCACTTGTAGGATCTGCAAGGCACCACTAGAAGGGGGGGTTGAATAGATGGTGCGGAAAGTGTGCTTTTTAAAATTTCTTTAACCTTGAACAATTCAAGTTCTGAAAACAGATTCTGTTTTCAGGACCTGTTTTAAAACGTTTTTAAAACCAGGTTAGAGGTCTCCAAAAATTATGAAATTTTGAGAGAACTTAGCCTCAGATGTTATGAGGGTCCCCTAGAAATTTCAAATCAAAATTCAACCTTTAACCCCTTCAAAAACCGTTGGCACTCAGATTGTGCAAATCTGCCAGAAACGGTAGATGGTTTTGAAAAATTAATTCCTATTTGTGTGAATGTCCAAATGATCTGAAAATTTGACCAATAACTCCTCACACACTATATTGAAATGGGTTGAAACAGTTTTTGAAAATTCTTTTGGGAAGTAGGTCAAATACCACCAAAGTCTCAACCTTTGCAAGTCTGAAAATCAGACTGCACTAGTCTCAGAACTTTTGATGTTTGACTGACCTATACTTGTCCAAAAGGGTTGAAACTTGTGCCAAATTAACCCTAGAACGTTTATGTATGTTTCTGGAAATTTTTATAATTTTTAGAAAACGTTTACTATTTTTGCGAACGTGAACAATATGAGTAAACAGCGCAGAAAACTGAAACGTAAATGCAGAAAGTAAATTGCACCAAGAATTTTATACTGGTTCGGTTATAAACAACCTACTCCAGTCTTCAAGGAACACCTTCCTTGGTTCACACTAATTTCACACACGCAGTACACCTTACCGCAGGGTTGATAGAGTTACACCTTAACTCCAACTCTTTACAAACCTTGTATTGCTAGTACAATTTGCACGAACACCACCACCTCGCTAGAATGAAGATTGATCACACCTTGATCAATCTTTTACAAAGATGTATGAATGGTGGTTTCTATGAAGCCTATTCAAGAATGAAAGAAGTAAAGTACAATAGGCTTTTTACAAGAGAAGAAAGAAAGAAAGAGTAGGAGAAGAAAGCTTTGGCACTTTGATCACTTTTGAATGCAAGTCTTGGTGTTATTTTTGTTTGTTCTCCTCTTCTCCTTATAGAATGTCCAGCCGTCCCCTATGCACCTCTGTCTCCTCTTGAAAATTTCCTTTTAATTGCTTGAGAGAGTGTGAGACATCATGGTGACAATGTTTTGCTTACTTGGCATCACTCCATTGGACCATCATTTAGTCATTGCTTACTTGTCATCTTTTGATTGGCTCAATGTTGTCATCATTTTGATGACATGGATATTCTGAAAAAACACTAAATATATGCCAAATAATCAATTATTAAATCATGCCATAATAGTCACAATTTGTCATAAAGTGTGAGACACAAAAAATCCTTCCTTCCACCCTTGAAAAATTCGGCCATATCACATTGTTAATGCTGAAATTTTCAGCATTTACCATATGAGATAAATCAATATTTCTTCCATTTTTCTTTGAATTTCTTCCATAAAAATACATCCATTATTTAAGGTAAGTCTTGCTACAAGATTGAGAATGAACTTGGACACCAAAGGAGAGTCACATTCGGCCATAACCAACTTCACACATGCTGAAAAATTTCAGCATGTGTGATATAAAGAATATCACACTTAATAACCTTACATACAATTCAAATCATTTCCATAACTCCTTTGATTTATTCCTTAATGAAAAATCAACAAAATATCTCCCTTAATGTTGAAGAAATCGGCCACAAGATGTGTGACATGCTGAAATTTTCAGCATGTGACATAAGAGAGGTGTATGTTGAAAACTTACCTTTTGTAGCTTCTCTCTTTGATTCATCAACATTGTATGATTGATTCTTGACCAATCAACATGCCAACAAGACTCCACATGTGCTCCATCTCAGCTGGGGTGACGTTTAAGTGTGTATATGCATGTGCTGAAATTTATTTTTGCTAACTTTGTAAAATAGTGCACATTTAAT
>AP025045.1:9788728-9862788 GCA_036186865.1 Eustoma russellianum
AAATAGTGCACATTTAATATTACACACATGTAATATTCCAATCAGCCCTTAATTTAATTTTCTAGAACACTTTAAGATGTATATTATATGTAAAAAAGTGTCTAGATACGTGTCACATGATGTTCAAGAAAAACGTTCCATGTCAAGTGCGTAGAAAACCGAATTTTCGATATTTATCGATTACCCGATTTTTCTCTAATTTAAATTCCAACTTTTGCACATGCTATATATATTATGTTATACATAATATATATAATATATACTTTAATTTTCAGCACTTGGCTGATTTAAAGTGGTACCATAAACATGTGACAAAAATAAAATTGGAATCTTCACATTTTGGCCTAAATGTGGGATGATTTGTGTGTGCCAACATGGAAAGTATTTTTGTCTCAATATACAGTGTATGGCACGAAATTTTTAATAAATTTTGATGTATATGGGCTGGCTATTTATTTATGGCAAGTACGTGACACGTTGGCGAAGTTTCGGTATCGCCCGATACGACAAATTTCGGTCTAGAACCTTTTATCGTGTTGTATTTAATTTGTCATCACCATATCTTATATCATATGATATAAGATCTGAATATACTCATAAATATGAGTTAAGTATAGTGGTGTGACGTAATCGTACGTTCGTAAGATATATAACGTGTCGATAGTACGTTGGAATAAATGTGTATGTGCCTTTTAAAAAATCTGAAAATACATATATATTATGTATATATGGCGTGTGAAATTGATGTGGGGAGGAGGAGAGAACTTTCCTTCCATAGCCATGTTGCCTTCATGTCTTTTCCAAATGCATCTTCCTTTAATGAACTACTTAGTTTATTAAACTAAGTACTTCACTTAATGAACTACTTTAGTTCATTCATTGTGGCACCTGAAAATAGTATAAACTCAACAAATGTTCGCCATATGATGTAAGCTTTAAAGCTTCATGGCTCGTTAGTACGGCAACATAATATATAAGCTAAATAAGGCAAGTTATCATGCATACATGTACACTTGTATATATATATATCCAACGTTTATATATATATATACGTATTCAAATTTCTTTATTTTGAAATCACTCAAACCCTCATATTTCTACAGTTTCCAATGGTATAGAGAAAACACAAAAACCCCAAGCAACGACGATGTTATTGCATTTCAAAGCCGCACGGGACTAGTGACCCTGATCTGGACGTTCCGGCTCGAGTAAGAGAGAATATTGTTGCATTATAGGGCTCAAAATGATGGTTTCAATGGTATATAAAAAGCCCAAGAAACTCCAAGAGACGACAAAGTTATGAGTTTCGAAGCTGTCTCGGCCGGTGACCCTCATCCGAACGTCCTTACTCAACTAGGAGAGAATATTACAGCATCTTTGGTCTTGAAAGACGGCTCCCACAGTATATAATAAGCCAGACATCCAAGTGAATGGCAAAATTATATCATTTAGAAGCAGCCACGGTCGGTGACCCTCATCCAAACGTCCCTGCTCGACCAAAAGAGTCTATTGCGGCGTCGTAGTGCTGGGCAAGATGGTTTTTACGATGTAATAAGCCTAGAAAGTCCAAGAGATGATGAAGTTATGACGTTTTGAAGCCGTTGTAGTCAGAGACCCTGATCCACATGTCCCTCCTCAAACAAGATAGACTACGACATTGTAGGGTTTGAAAAGGCAGTTAACAGTATACAACAAGCCCATATACTCCAAGAGATGCTAAAGTTATGGCGATTGGGAGGTGTCATGGTCAGTGACTCTGTTCCGGACATTTTTTCTTGGCCAAGCAAGAATATTATGGCATCGTAGGGCTCACAAAAACGCTTCTAACAGTATATAGTAAGTCTGGAAACTCCAAGCGAGAACGAAGCTATGGCCTTTCGAACCGCCGCTACCGGTGACCTAAATCTGGACGTCCTGGCTCAACCTGAATAGAATATTATAGCATCATAGGACTCAAAAAGATGGTTATAACAGTGTAAAATAAGCCCAGAAACTCCAACCAACAGCAAAGTTATGGTTTTTTGAAGCCATCATGGCCGCAATAGTCTCGCCTGTTTGCCGCAATAATCTCGCTCGATCGAGCCAGGACGGACAGCTCGGCGTCACTGGGCATGGCGGCTTCAAAATGCCATAACTTTTTCCTCAGTTGGAGTTTCTGCGCTTATTATACCCTTAGAACCATCATTCATTGCCATACGTCGATGGAATACTCCCCTCTAGCGAAGCCACGTTGCCCATATTAGAGTCACGGGCTGTGACGGATTCAAAATGCAATAACCTCGTCTTTTTCTTGGAGGTTTTAGGCTTATTGAATTGCATTGGAACCATCTCTCCGAGCACTATGATGATCAAATATTCTCTCTTAGTCGACCCGAGACGTCGGATCAGGGTCACTGGCCACGGCGGTTTCATAATGCCAGAACTTTTTTGTCGACTGGAGTTTCTGAGCTTTTTATAAACCATCGGAAACGTCATTCCGAGCCCAATGACACCACAATATTCTATCATGGTGGAGCAGTGACTTCTAGATCAGGTTCAAAAGCTGTAGTCACTTCGAAACGTCAGAATTTCGTCGTCGGTTAGAGTTTCTGTGGTTATTATATACCGTTGGTGTAGGACCTGTATAGCACCACCAGAAGTGGGGTTGAATAATGGTATGGAAAATTTGGTTTTTATAAACTCTTGAAATAAAAACCTCACTTCTGAAAGCAATTTCTGTTTTCAGATTCTGATTTGAAATAATCAAATGACCTAGTTACAGACCTCCAAAAATTATGAAATTCTGTGAGAATCTATTTTCAGATGTTTTGAGTATCTCATAAAAATTTTGAATTACAATTCCACTCCTAACCCCTTGAAACATGTTTTTGGTCAGATTGCAGAAATCTGCTAGAAACAGTACTCCAAATTGAAAATTTTATTCCAATTAATTGGTGGCTCCAAATGGTCTGAAACTTTAATGACAAGACCCTCATGATATTTATTTTAATGGGTTGAAACAGTTTTTGCAAATTCCTTTGGGAAGTATGTGAATCATGTTGATGTTCACAACCTTCGCAACTCTGAAAAATCAGATTGCACTAGTCTCAGAACTATTCAAGTTTGACTGACATACACATATCCAAATGAGTTGAAACTTGCGCCAAATGAAAACTAGAAGTGTGCCTAGGTTTCTGAAAAATTTTATGATTTTGTAAATGCGTTTGCTATTTTAACCTTTGCGATGAAATTGATGCAGAATGCTAGAAACTGAAAGTAAAGTGCAGTAAAGTAAAGACACCAAGGATTTTATACTGGTTCGGTTAAATCTATTGTACCCCACCGAAAAGTCGTATAGTACTTGAAGACTCATATAAGTGAATTAATAAAGTGGTATCTTCCAAGTGTCTTTCACTAAGTTTCCTTAGTGATTCTTTCATTTTAGGATGATAAGCAAATGATATAATCAATTCAAGCGTGAGTTAGGGACTATATGCACTGACCAATTCATTACCAAAGGCTTAAGAAAATTTCGGCCACAAGGTTTAAAAAGGGCCTTAAAGGGTTTTTCCCAAATTATAGGAGAGTTTAATCTTAAGGGCCTCCCTAAAATAAAACCAAATGAAAATTAAGGAGTGTAAGTAGTGGGCAATTCTTCCCCAAATTCTTGGAGAATTTCGGCCTAGCCCAAGGGAAATTGGGAATTTCCTAACTTTATTTTTAAAACAAGAAAAAGGGAAACAATTAAAAAAGGGGCAAATACCCACATGGCTTCTTATTAAACTCATTTGGAGAGAAATGGGATCACATCGCTATGGATTTTGTGACCGATTTACCTAAGACAAGAAGTGGATATGACACTATTTGGGTTATTGTGGATCGTCTGACGAAGAGTGCTCATTTCATGTCAATGTCGATTAAAGCACCCATGGAAAAGTTGGCTTCTATGTATGTTGATCAGATTGTATGTTTGCATGGAGTTCCTATGAGCATAGTTTGTGACCAAGACCCCCGCTTCACATCAAGGTTTTGGACGGCATTTCAGGAAGCGATGGGTACGGAAGTTCGCATGAGTTCAGCTTTTCATCCCCAGACTGACGGTCAATCAGAGAGAACAATTCAAACATTGGAGGATATGTTGCGTGCTTGTGTGTTGGACTTTGGAGGTAGCTGGGATAAGAGTTTGAAATTGGTTGAGTTTTCATACAATAACAGCTATCACAGATCTATTGGAATGGCTCCTTATGAAGCTCTTTATGGAAGAAAATGTCGATCGCCATTGTATTGGGATGAGATTGGAGATAAGATTTTCACAGGACCTGATTTAGTGGAGCAAACCAAGGAAAAGTTTATGATTGTAAGACAGAGATTGAAGGCTGCTCAGGATAGGAGCAAAGCGTGGGCCGACGTGAGGCGTCGACCGCTTGAGTTTCAAGTAGGAGACAAGGTATTCTTGAAGGTATCCCCATCGAAAGGAGTAAATCGTTTCGGAATTAAAGGTAAACTTAGTCCTAGATTCATTGGACCATTTGAGATCTTGGAAAGGATTGGAGAAGTTGCTTATAGACTTGCACTACCACCATCGTTGTCTCAATTACACAATGTGTTTCATATATCTCAATTGCGTAAGTATGTGCATGATTCGAGCCATATTATGGATGAGCAACCTTTAAGGATTGAAGCTGATATGTCATATGTTGAAAAACCCGAAAGGATAATTGATAGGGAAGTGAAAGCATTAAGAAATAAGTCTATTTCCCTGGTCAAGGTGCAATGGAAGAACCATTCAGTTGATGAGGCCACTTGGGAGTTAGAGGAGGGCATGAAGCAAAGGTACCCATATCTTTTTGACTAGCTCCGAAGTTTCGAGGACGAAACTTTATTGAAGGGGGGGAGGATGTCGTATCCCTAACATTCGCAGGTACTCTTATCTCTCGTCGATCTATCAAAGCCTTATCATCCTTCGGTGAGATATTCTATATTTTATTCCTATCGATTATCTTAATATTGCTAAGCTTGTTAATGTCGAATATTCATATATTTAATTCAAGTATCGATTATTCGCCGTGAAGTATCCGATTCTTAATATGTAGCATAACACCTTTTATTTAATTATGTCCCATGTTGTGTGATATGTGAGAAAATAAATTCCCTCCCCACACACACAATAAAAATCGGCCATGGTAGGTCTCCAAGAGACTAGAAGATTCTCCAACCAACCACCAACACCCTCTTAATTGTGGTGTGCTAGCTATCTTCTTAACTCCTTATCAAAAGTTGCAAAAGACAAACAAGTAATTAGCCACCCTAATCAAGTCTTATTTTTCCCTATCCCAACCCTCCTAGAATCGGCCCCTATAGCTCTTCAAGACTCCATTTGATTTTCAAACTCATCTTCTCAAATACTCTAAGTTATAAACCCTAAAATATATCTCCAAGCAAGAATGATATCTCAAGTGCTCCTTCCCCAACCAATCATCTAGGCTGAAAATTTTAGGAGTCAAGGAGGAATAGAAGTCTCATCAACCTAAGCTCATAGCATCTCAATCAAGTGAGTAATGTCTTATTTTATATCTCCATTGATGGAATTTTAGTATAGTAAGCTTGAATGGTAACCCATGTTAATTTCTCTAAAAACCGTGGGTTAGGAGGACTCAAGAGGGAGTTCTAGTTCATCAATCTCATCTAAGAAGAAGAGTTAGAGGAACCTAGGCTTGATTCTAAGCCTTGAGGTAAGTTTCTTAGCATTTTGTGGTTAGTTAGTATTCTTTTAAGTGTTGGTCTTGTGTTGACCCAAAACCGTGTGTTTATGGCTCAAGTGGAGGGAACCCCAAGTGATTCAAGCTACCTTGAAGTTAATCTATCTTCTAAAGCTTCATTTCAAGGCAAGTATACTTTAACCCCTTACAATATATGTGATTATGTGCATACTTGAATGTCTAAAAGCTTAAGACATGATTTTAGTGAAAATATGCCTAAGTTGTTACCTTTTCGTATGTTTTGATAGGTTGGATGATAGACCTCTCTTATGTTGAAATATAAAGCATGTTTAAAATTGAAATAAGAGTTAAAAGTGATTGATTAGGGACTGCTCTATGTTTGATATTGAATGAGACATGATTGGTATGGAACCTAGCATTTTTAGTGATTTTAATATGTGAAATTGTTGGACTAGAGGACTGTTTTGTTTAGAAGGAATGAACAGCCCATATGAACGACTTTTGCATGCTAAAAAGAGACTTGAATTAGTATAGGGAAGCCTTATTATGTCTATAGAATGACCATTAACCTGGATTATAGGCTAAAGAACAAAATTAGGAAGGAAAAGATATTTCTATGCATGTTGGTTGAAAACAGAGTTCTGGACAGATTTTATGCCAAATTGATGGACTTAGTTAAGGACCTTCTAAACGTTGGATTGAGCTTATTTTTGGTGTGGTCGTAGCTTATCATGTCTATTTTATTGAGGAGTTGGAATTTCTGGAAAATCATTTGTGGATTGGTCAGAAATGAATTTTTAGTATCTAGGGGTCAAAACAGTTTCTGGTTGTATCACCTTAGGGAGAAAAATTATTTAAGTACCCTAAACATCTTGGGTTGACCTGAAATTTTTACAAGAAGTACTTAAGACATAGAGCTAAGTATCCATGTAAAGAAATTGATTTTATCTATTGATTTTGGGGGTAAACCATTGAGGTAAAGTTGGTGTAACATTCTGGAAAACAGGACAGATTGACCCTTTGTGCTTGTATGACTTGTATTGTATTTATTTTGACTTGTTTTGGTGAATGGGCATTTGGATATTGTTTATGAAAGAAATAGGAAAGGTTTCCAGGTGCTAAGTGAGCCCCAAAATGAGTTTATGGATGGAGACAAGGTAAGGAATGGAGTTGAGAGTGCAGCAGAGTTCCTGTTGTACCCTTGTTGGGAATTATTTTTATTGAGGTACCTACGCTTGTCGGAATCGCATGAAATTTGTACAGAATGCAGTTAAGATCATGTGGTGCATGTCCATATTTTTAGTTTCTGGAAAATAGGTTCAAAAGGTTGATTTTGAGGCCGGGCAATATAGGACATGCTGCTGGATCGTTTTCCAGCCCACGAAGAAAGCTGTTTATGTTGTTATAAGTGCATTTTACCATGTTGCATCCCATGCACTTGCATTGACATGCTCATATGTTTCATGCTCATGATTTTATTGATGTGTTATATAAAGTTTCTGTTTTGAAAGAATTCCGTCCCTTCTAGCCAGCTTAACCCGCTACAGATCCGGGGTTAATTGATCTGAAGAAGTATAAGAACCGATCTAGGCTCGGTACAATAGGTCTGATGAGATATAAGAACCGATCCAGGCCCGGTATAATAGGTCTGAAGAGTATAAGAACCGAGCTATGTCTGGTATAATAGACCTGAAGGTGATCGTGTTATAAGAACCGAGTCATGCCCGGTATAATAGGCTGACACACTCTCTTGTTTTATGATGAGCATGATTTAAAAGAAAGAAAGAAAGTTCAAGTATTTTTATGAGCATGTCTAAATGAAAGAAAGAATGTTTTCCGTTGCATTTGCATCGCATTCACAATTTCATACACATTATGCATGATACCTTTTCATAGAAGTAAGGGTTGGCTATAGCACGTAGAATATAACTAAGTGATGACATTTAGATCTTAGCTAAGTGTTGATATGACTTTAAGTATGATGCTTCGGAAAGGTATTGGCAGGTATGTTTTAACTTAAAGAATTGGGGTTTGATTCTTGTATGCCGTTTTCTCTTTATTGTATGGTGTTATGGTAAACTTGCTAGCGACTTTGTCGCTCACCCATTTATTTTTCCCCCAGAGCCAGGTAATGAAGTCGAGTGGATTGATGATGAGCCAAGGGTGCCATACCCATAGGTTATTGAAGTCGCTGTTAAGAGAATGATGATGGAAGCTTTTGATGAACCTTTGGGACATTTTGGGACTTAGCTATTTTCGGATTCTTTTCGGATAATGTTTGTATAATTTCGCGGTGTAGTTTGCTATCGGTTCAGTTTGTATAATTTTGCTATGTATTCGCGATTTGACGCTTTCGGATTAAGGTTCAAATTCTGCCGTATTTTTATCTACCTGTTAAGATCGTGACTTTGTAATCCATGTTTATTCATGGGTTTTACGAGTTAAGTATCGACGCTTTGTACTTTTCTAAAAGGGAAAGTACGGCGGGTGCACCGTACGAGGGGTAGCCGAGTACGGGGCGCCACATCCCTGATTCATTATTGTTATAGAGATAAAATAATTTATAATCAGTATGAGTATTGATTTGATAATCATGTGATGATTATGTGTATGGTGATACAAATCAATCTCATAGATACTTGTTAGAGAACAGTGTATTGGATAGACCCGTCATGAGATTACTACATGGATTAGCGTCATAAGTAAATCTCATGATAGTCATGTTTTTATCCTTTGACTTGAGATTGTCATAGTTTCCAACATAAGGACTATTATATTTTGACATGATCAAACGTTATTCGTAACTGGATAATAATAAAGGTCATGGTTGAATGTGATAGAAATTATGTTGAGGATATTGAACAATCAAGATAGAATTTGTCACTCTCTTTTGAGAGAGATATCTTTGGGCTCCTCGATTAGTGAGACTGTGAAATGCATGGCCGTGCTCAAATGAATTGATAGTGTGATCAATATCATTTGTTTTATCAGTCTACTTAGAGATCGAGTAATCATATGTTTGAACAATATAAGTATGACGCTGACCATGACTTATGTTCAAACTAGATATCATGTGACAAAGGGATTAATGCATGTGCTATTATTAGGCTAATTGGATTGTACTTGTATTAATTGGGTAGTCGTAATGCCTTGCTAGAGGCCAGTTGCGACTTGTTGGTTTAACAGAGATTTAATCAACTGCCAATTAATATGGGCCTATCGGGTCACACACAAGAATGCGTATGGCTGAGATTAATAATATTAATATTGGATATTAATTATTATTATTATTATCGCTTTTTAATATTAATAATATTAATATTGGATCTTAATTATTATTATTATTATTATTATTATTATTATTATTATTATTTTGGTTTATACATATATATATTTATATCATCAGATAATAACAATAGAATCCATATCTGATATGGATTTTGATTGATTTTATCTAATCCTAACAGAATCCGTATTTGGTACGGATTATGATAGGCATTAACCAATCCGATCTAGAATCGGATTTTGATATCTATATATATGTATATAGCATGGTGTGTCTCGTACACTACACAACCAGTAGAAAAACGAAAAGACAAAAATCGTTTTTGGAGAAAAACAAGTTCTCTCAGCCGCACCGTTCAAGAGCTAGCACTCAGGGCGGAAGCATTTGTGTGGATACCGACAGAGAGTGTTCGTGTTTTAGCACCTCCTTCATCTGCGTAATTCGAATCTACAGAGGTAATTTTCGAGTTTCTTTCTTCGAATTAAACGAACAAGATGGATCCTTGGTAGGAAATCGGAGATCAAGTTTTGTTTTCTGCTGTGCGTTTTGCGATGATCTTGTCGGATTTACTAACAGTGGTATCAGAGACACTTGTTGTTCTCGTTTAAATCGATTATATCATGCTTATGTGATTATATGTTTTCTGTTTGAATTCGTATGGCATGATATATGTACAAACCCCAAGTCGGATTTCATATGATGAGAGAAGAATGGCGTTTTTCAATACGTTTTCATGAGATGATTTGTATATGGCAGATTCGTTTGTCGTGTGATGATTAAAACGACTCTGTTTATATTAGAAATAAACATACGATATGCCATGATATGTGTAAAACCTTATTCGAATCTCATCTGATGAGAGCGGATTGGTGTTTTCAAATCGTTTTCATGAGATGTTATAATTCGAGAATGTTATATGCGATATAATGTTTTCGTTTTTCATGTGATGATCAAAACAATTATTTTTATATCGATATGAACAACCGATAATGATTCTGTAAGAGTTTATGCATATTCAAAACAGACAGATTATCAATTCGATTAATGATTCTGCTTTTCGGATTTCGAATGGCAGATTATCCATTCGATTGATGATTCTGTTTTGCATTTCGAATAGCAGATTATCAATTTGATTGATGATTCTGTTTTGGGTTTCGAATGATAACTCTCGGTTCGATCATTGCTTCTATAAGGGCTTACACGTATTCAAAACAGTAAGATCGTTAATATGATTGACACGTCTGTGTTAGGGTTCCGAAAAGAAAATTATCAATCTGATTGATGTTTTCTGTTAGCGGGAACGCCGTATGCGTACGCCCTATAGTTCGTTGTTGTGACATTCAGAATGTCAATATATTTATTTGTTATAATATGTTTGTGTAAGATATATTATAATTATTTGATGTCTTTGCATGGTGCATTGCATGGCCTTAAGACCTATGTGATTGACTTAGTCATATTTTATTTTGGGTTATCACGGCCTGCGGCCGTTGTTGTTTTTGTTGTATTGTATTTCACAACTAGTTAGGTTTTCTTTATTATTGTAATGAGTGAAAAATCAAGCTACCAGAGTGGTGATGGCGAAACACACCAAGGACGAGTGGATTCCATGGAGATGGAGGCACGAGCTCAGGAGTAGAAGATATGTATCATTGCAAATGTTGTAATAGGAAGTCTTTCACATAGGGTTTCCTTTATGATCTTCATTTGGTCTCATGAAGATCATATTTAGTTTGGTCACGCTATGTCACGTTTACATATTTATCATTTTGTATGAGATGCGTGGATGATAGATTATATATATGCATATAGGATGCTATGATAATATGCAATGCAAGACATAAACTAAATTGAACTCTCATTAATAATTTAAGTCTTGATGCCATCCATATCTTAAACACCTACTAAAACTGGGATTGTATTGAAGTAGGTATTGCCAAAGCAATGTGCTTTAAACATTCCTAGCTACGTAGGATGAGTAATAGTGCTACTCATATGTTTAAAATTGGTTAGACTCAATTGGGCTATCAAAACGGTTTTGGGCCCAAGGCATTAGATGGAATCTAACATACAATGATATATGATGTCATTATTCCATAAATTCTAAGAATTGCATGAGATGTAATTGGTAAAGAAGTTACCTACCTAAATAACTTAATTTTATACGTCATGCCAAAGCTGAGTTTAGAATTAAGTCAAATATGGATCTTAGCTCACTAAAATATTTCTTTTGAGGGTTATGTTTTAATGGGAGTTTTATAAATTTTAACCTCATTATTAATAAAGTGTTACTTTGCATGTTTTGTAGATCATAAATGGCTGCTAATAACAATTCCACCTTATCGCTGCGATCTATCCTTGAGAAGGAAAAACTGAAAGAATGTGGGACTAATTTTGTTGACTGGTTTCAAAACTTGAGAATTGTTCTCAAGCAAGAAAAGAATTCCTACGTGCTCGATGACCCTGTCCCTGAACCCCCTCCTGCTGATGCTTCTGTTGCTGCTAGGAATAAGCATAAGAAGCATGTGGAAGATTCCAACGACATAGGATGTCTTATGTTGGAAAGTGTCCAGTACTTCAGAAGGACCTGGAACACATAGATGCTTATGAGATGAGTGTGCATCTCAAACAAGCTTTCCAACAACAGGCTAGGCAGGATAGGTTCGACACCGCTGTTGCACTTTTTGACTGTAAGATGTCTGAAGGTAAATCTGTTAGCGCTCATGTTTTGAAGATGAAAGGCTATATAGATCACCTTGCAAGACTTGGATATCCCCTGAGTTTGGAACTCGCTACGGATTTGTTCCTACACTCTTTACCTAGCAGTTTCTCTCAGTTCGTCATGAACTACAATATGAACAATATGAAAAGGTCCATTCCTGGGTTACATAGTATGCTCAAAACTGTTGAGGGGAATATCAAAAAAGCCTACCCAGGTATTGAGTGTCAATATCAAGCCAATGAAAAAGAAAGGTAAAGGCAAGGGTAAGCCCAAAGGTGCAAAGGGTGCAAAAGGGTCCAAGGGTCAAGTTAAGCCAAAACTTGGACCCAAGGAAAAAGTTCCTAAGGAAGGAACTTGTTTCCATTGCAACAAGCCTAGGCATTGGAAAAGAAATTGTGATGTTTATTTGGATGAGTTGAAGAAGCTGAAGGGTAGTGCGACTACAACTTCAGGTATTTATGTTATAGAAATTAATTTATCTACTTCTTCTTCCTGGGTATTAGATATTGGATGTGGATCCCATATTTGTACAAATATGCAGGGGCTTAAAAGGAGTAGGATGCTGAAGAAGGGCGAAGTGGACCTACGTGTTGGCAATAGAGCAAGAGTTGCTGCTATAGCTGTAGGGACTTATGAGCTTGTCTTGCCCAATGGGCTTTTGTTAGTTTTAAACAATTGCTTTTATGTTCCTACAATGAGTAGGAATCTTATTTCAGTATCTGTTTTGGATGATGAAGGTTCTTCATTTTAAATTAAAAATAAGAAGTGTTCTATTTTTGATAAAAATGACTTGCTTTATTGTATTGCAAGTAGTTATAATGGCATTTATGTCCTTAACCTTGATGATTCCAATGACAGTAATATTTATAACATATATTCAAAGAGAACCAAGTCGAATGAATTAAACCCTACATATTTGTGGCATTGTCGCCTTAGCCATATAAATGAGAAGCGCGTATCTGAACTCCATCAAGATGGATTATTAGATTCATTTGATTTTGAATCATTCGAAAATTGAGAGTCTTGTTTGCTTCGAAAGATGACAAAGGCCCCTTTTACTGGACATAGTGAAAGGGCTAATGACTTATTGGGCTTGGTACATACAGATGTATGCGGCCCAATCAGCATTAGTGCCAGAGGAGGATTTCTGTATTTCATAACTTTTACTGATGATTTCAGTAGGTATGGCTACGTCTACCTAATGAAACATAAGCATGAGTCTTTTGAAATGTTTAGGACTTTTCAAAATGAAGTACAAAATCAACTTGGTAAGAGAATTAAAACGCTTCGATCAGATTGAGGTAGTGAATATTTGAGCGAAGAATTTGACCAACATCTAAGAAATTATGGAATTGTTTCATAGTTGGCTCCTCCATAAACTCCACAATGGAATGATGTTTCTGAAAGGAGAAATCGAACTTTATTAGATATGGTTCGATCTATGATGGGTCAGGTAGATCTTCCTTTACCTTTTTGGGGATATGCCTTGGAGACAGCTGCATTTATTTTGAACTGTGTACCATCTAAAGCGGTTGAAAAGACACCATATGAGATATGGACTGGTAAGAGACCCAGTTTGTCTTTTCTTAAGATTTGGAGTTGTGAAGCTTATGTGAAAAGATTAGTGCCATATAAGCTAGCTCCAAAGTCTATCAAATGTATTTTTGTGGGGTATCTTAAGCAAACTAAAGGGTACTATTTCTATATTCCCTCAGAGAACAAAGTGTTTGTTCCTTGAAATGGAGTCTTTTTAGAAAAGGAGTTTCTCTCTAAGAGAACTAGTGGGAGTATTGTACAACTTGAGGAAACTCAAGTTCCACAAGATATCATTGAACCGTCTTTAGAGACAATTTCAGAACCATACACAGTTGTGGAGCCTAAAAATATAACACAAGTCCAACACAGATCTGATAGGATACATCGTCAGCCAGAGAGATATGGATTTCTTGTGACTGATGATAGTGAAGTTATGCTCATAGATCAAGATGAGCATACTACCTATCAGGAAGCTGTGTCAGGTCCAGATTCAGATAAATGGCTTGGAGCCATGAATTCTGAGATGCAATCCATGTTTGATAACCAAGTTTGGTCTTTAATTGATCCTCCAGAGGGTATTAAGACTATTGGTTGCAAATGGGTTTTCAAGAAGAAAACTGACATGGATGGAAATGTGCAAACCTACAAAGCAAGGCTTGTGGCTAAAGGTTTCAAGCAAACTCATGGTATAGACTATGATGAAACCTTTTCACCAGTTGCTATGCTTAAGTCTATTCGAATTCTCCTTGCCATTGCATCATACTATGATTATGAGATATGGCAAATGGATGTCAAAACTGCTTTCCTTAATGGAAATTTACTCGAGGATGTGTACATGACACAACCTGAGGGTTTTGTAAATCCTAAGAATTCAAAGAAGGTTTGCAAGCTTCAAAGGTCCATCTATGGATTGAAGCGAGCATCTCGAAGCTGGAATCTTCGTTTTGATGAAACAGTTAAGAACTTTGGTTTCATCAAGAATGAAGATGAACCTTGTGTTTACAAGATGGTTAGTGAGAGTGCAGTAGTGTTTCTGGTCTTATATGTGGATGACATATTGCTTATTGGGAATGATATCCCTACCTTGCAAAAGGTTAAGGCTTGGTTACGGAATTCATTCTCAATGAAAGACTTGGGTGAGGCTACCTATATCCTTGGTATCATGATCTATAGAGATAGATCTAAAAAGATAATAGGCTTATGTCAAAGTACATACATAGATAAAATGTTGAAGAGGTTCAACATGCAAGAGTCCAAGAAAGGATTCCTGCCTATGCCTCATGGCATTCATCTTAGCAAGATTCAATGACCTCGGACATCTGATGAGCGAGATCGAATGAATAAAATTCCTTATGCTTCTGCTATAGGATCAATCATGTATGTCATGTTATGTACTAGGCCAGATCTCTCATATCCATTGAGCACAACAAGTAGATATCAAGCTGACCCCGATGAAGGTCACTGGACAGCTGTCAAGAATATTCTTAAGTACCTCTGAAGGACTAAAGATGTATTCTTGGTTTATGGAGGTTTGGATGACGAGTTAGTTGTAAATGGTTACACAGATGCTAGTTTCCAAACCGACATAGATGATTTCAGATCGCAGTCCAGTTTTGTATTCACATTGAATGGTGGAGTTGTTAGTTGGAAGAGTTCAAAACAAAGAACTGTGGCTGATTCTACAATAGAGGCTGAGTATATAGCAGCATCAGATGCAGATAAAGAAGCAGTTTGGTTGAAGAAGTTCATCACTGAGCTGGGAGTGGTACCTAGAATTGCAAATCCTGTGGACATTTATTGTGACAACAATGGTGCCACAGCACAAGCAAAAGAGCATAGGTCTCATCAGAGATCTAAACATATACTCCGACGCTACCATCTCATTCGAGACATCATCGATAGAGGAGATGTCAAGATATGCAAAGTTGACACAAACGATAACATAGCGGATCCATTGACTAAGCCTCTCTCACGGGCCAAGCATGATCAGCACACTAGATCTATGGGTCTCAGATATTTGTAGGCCTAGTGCAAGTGGGAGATTGTTAGTGTATGTGCCCTAGGCCATGATTTGGATATTAATGTTATACATTTATTATTAATAAAAGAGGTTTTATTATCATTATTGTTGGTTAGTATGTTACACAATTTTGATATGTGTCCCTGATTCATTATTGTTATAGAGATAAAATAATTTATAATCAGTATGAGTATTGATTTGATAATCATGAGATGATTATGTGTATGGTGATACAAATCAATCTCATAGATACTTGTTGGAGAACAGTGTATTGGATAGACTCATCATGAGATTACTATATGGATTAGCGTCATAAGTAAATCTCATGATAGTCATGTTTTAATCCTTTGACTTGAGATTGTCATAGTTTCCAACATAGAGACTATTATATTTTGACATGATCAAACGTTATCCGTAACTGGATAATAATAAAGGTCATGATTGAATGTGATAGAAATTATGTAAAGGATATTGAACAATCAAGATAGAATTTGTCCCTCTCTTTTGAGAGAGATATCTTTGGGCCCCTCGATTAGTGAGACTGTGAAATGCATGGCCGTGCTCAAATGAATTGATAGTGTGATCAATATTATTTGTTTTATCAGTCTACTTAGAGATCGAGTAATCATATGTTTGAACAATATAAGTATGACGCTGACCATGACTTATGTTCAAACTAGATATCATGTGACAAAGGGATTAATGCATGTGCTATTATTAGGCTAATTGGATTGTACTTGTATTAATTGGGTAGTCGTAATGCCTTGCTAGAGGCCAGTTGCGACTTGTTGGTTTAATAGAGATTTAATCAACTGCCAATTAATATGGGCTATCGGGTCACACACAAGAATGCGTATGGCTGAGATTAATAATATTAATATTGGATATTAATTATTATTATTATTATTATCGTTTTTCAATATTAATAATATTAATATTGGATCTTAATTATTATTATTATTATTTTGGTTTATACATATATATATATATTTATATCGTCAGATAATAACAATAGAATTCATATCTGATATGGATTTTGATTGCTTTTATCTAATCCTAACAGAATCCGTATTTGGTACGGATTATGATAGGCATTAACCAATCCGATCTAGAATCGGATTTTGATATCTATATATATGTATATAGCATGGTGTGTCTCGTACACTACACAACCAGTAGAAAAACGAAAAGACAAAAATCGTTTTTGGAGAAAAACAAGTTCTCTCAGCCGCGCCGTTCAAGAGCTAGCACTCAGGGCGGAAGCATTCGTGTGGATACCGACAGAGGGTGTTCGTGTTTTAGCACCTCCTTCATCTGCATAATTCAAATCTACAGAGGTAATTTTCGAGTTTCTTTCTTCGAATTAAACGAACAACATGGATCCTTGGTAGGAAATCGGAGATCAAGTTTTGTTTTCTGCTGCGCATTTTGCGATGATCTTGTCGGATTTCCTATCATTAAGATGAGAGTTTGACTGTACAAAATCATTTCTACATGATTCTTACCTTGGATATCTTGGATACTTCTACTTATTCCACTAAAATCCCTCTTATCACTTTATAGATGCTCACAGGTGGACCCCTTCCATGAAGAGATGATGAGTCTTATGAGGAAATGTATGATAAGGAAGAAGTGTAGAAAGGAGAAGAATAGTTTTTACCTTTAAGTTTCTTAAATGTGAGCTCAACTCCTTACTTGAGAATGGAAGAATTCTCTTCCTTGGGTGACCACATCTTCGGCTGAAGGGGATTGAATGGATAGAGAGCGTGTTTGGATTTTGGGAAGAGAGATGGAGTGAAGAGAATTCTTTTAGTGAGAGAGAGAAATTTTCCAAATGAATGTTGTGAATATCAAGTGGGGAAGGAAGAGAAATGTAGATGTCTTATGCTTGGGGGTGTTGGACGAAATCTCATTGGAAAAATGGAATGATTACCTTTCTTGGGTGGAGAAGTGAGGGGAGAAGAAAAAGGACATGCATGAAAATGGATTGGGCAATGGTCTTACAATGTGTAAGACTTGCCATGATTATGGAAGAATGAGCAAAGGAAGGAAGGAATAAAAATTTCTTGGAATGAATAAAGAAGCCAGATAGGGTAGTAGCTAGGGGAAGTGATGGAGCTTCTTGGGTTTAGAAAAAAATATTGTGCATGAAATTGTATTGGTGGTATTTAGCTTGTATAATAAATAGAAGTGATAGATGCCATTGTCTTATTCTCCATTGAGTTCATGGCCGAAAATTTTAGTACTAGTGGGGGAAATTTATGTGTTGCTCAAGATTAGTGTAAAAATGGAGAATTCCATTTTGCATGTGTTTTGATTGGTTTTCAATTTACTTTGTGTAAGATTTGGGTAAAGGAGGAAAACTTTTCCTTTGATTTCTTGCTACTACCGAAAAGGTGAGAAAAGAGGTGATGATGAATATTTTTTGTCTTGTCATTTTAGTAGCCAAAGTATTTGTATGAAGCCCCATTGATAACAATCTTACTTTGTGTAAGAAGGTTAATGACTAATGTTAGAAGTAAGAGTGAACCTTGGGCCCTTATTTCACCTATGAACGAAATTTGGGGAATGAAAAATGAAGCCTTCATCATTTGTCTTGGTTGGAAATATGAGGGTGTATAAGGGGGATATGCCATGCATGTCACTTGGTTGGAGGAATCTTTCCAATGTGTAAGAGAATAATCATGATTGTGGGGAGAGAAGAATTAAAAGAAGATAAGTAAGTTGGGTGTAAGAAAAAAAAACCTTGCATGAAATTCTAGTGGTAGATGTGTTTGAGTAGGACATGTTAAAGATAATAAAATGGCAAAACCTTTGGGAAACATGGGGGGCGGCCGGATCAAGGGCTATGGTGCTAGTGGGTAGAATTTATCTTTTCCCATCTTACTATGGCTATTCTTTTTTCCTTTAAATAAATTTTTTACTAAGAGTTGTGTAATTCTTTATATGTTAAATTTATGTATTCTTATGTACCTTCTAAGATTTTTTAGGAGTTCTTGAATGTTTATTTACGGCAGATTACATCTTTATGCTAATTGCGATAGAACGATCGTATTCTAATTCTATCATGAGTCCTTTTCCCACTAGTCCGTGTGTGCGGGTCGTAACAATGCACATGGTAAGATTTTCGTTTTTGATATGCCTTTGTGTTAGTGTGCATGGTGCGTGATCTAGATGCACTTATGTTATATGAATGTCGGTATGCTTCAATAGTTTCCTTTCATATTTATACGGCACATAGTTATACCTTGCACATGATAAAAAAACCAAAGTGCGATGAGATATAATGTGTGGTGTACTAGAAGTCTCTTTAGTTTTACACTTGTCTTGAACACATCTGGTTTCTTAGATGAGGATAAAATAAAATTTGGTTGTCTTATTTTATGTTTCATTTTCCTCAACATATCCTAACCCGGTTTTGTCACTTTCATGTTTTTGTGAGGAAATGAGGCGATCTAGCATGTTCGTACTCGAATCGAATTGTTTTACGGTCTTTTTCAAATCCGCATTTCTTGATTTCAAATGTGAAATCTCGACTTTCATTTCAGTATTCTCGGATTTTAAGGAGGAAAGATAAGATCTTAATGAGTTTATCATGCAAGACGACTCTTCTTTTCAATCGTTTAAATGAGATATAAGATTCGTGTTAGAAGATTCTAACAATTTCTTGTCTTCAATTAAACGTTTCTTTTCTTTTGCAAGAACCTTAGAAAACTTATGCAACTCAAGATATTTACTAAACAAATCATCGTAAGAGGGTTCGGAATCAGAAGATACCTCATTTGATGCTTTGGATGCAAAGTATACTTGTGCCATCTGTTCTTCAGTATCATCCGTCTCAGAGTCAGATGTGTCACTCTAAGTGGAGGCTTTGAGAGCTCTTCTTAAATTCTTTTGTCTAGGTTCTAAGACGGGTCTATTTTTGTTCCAGTCCTTGTCACGGTTTTTGTTTGTTTGTTTGCCCTTGTTCGGACAGTCATATGACAGGTGTCCACGTTTCCCAGATTCATTGCACTTTATGTCCTCATTATTTTATTCATATGATTCTTAGATGAAGTAGGCTTAGGTTTGTTTTTAATCGATTTTCTCATGATTTTTCTTAATCTTTTAGCCAATATGATTAGATCTTCATCATCAAAATCTGTGTCACTATCATCTACGCGATCATAAGAAGTAGAGACGTATTCATTTGATTTAAACGCTATAACCTTATCTTGTTTAGAAGAAGATTCATAATTCCTTAGAGTAAGTTTGTTTTCGTATACCTTTAAAGATCCAATTAGTTCCTCTATTTTTATTGATCTCGTTTCTTTACTTTTCTGAATCGCTTTGACTTTGGGGTCCCATTCGGATGGGAGACTTCTTAGCTCCTTTTTAACCTTTTCCTGTGTAGAAAAAGCTTTTTCAAGAGACTCAAGAGAATTTTAGATGTTAGTCAAGCGTATATCCATATCAACAATAGATTCATTTTGCAATAATTTGAACGATTGAAGAGTAGACATAAGCATGTTTATCTTTGACTCTTTAACTTTACTAGTACCTTCATGTTTTATTTCTAGAATTCTCCACATCTCTTGGGCACTAGAGTAATTCGACACATAACTTGATTCACTTTTACTTAGGCCATTTAAAAGAAGTTGCATAGCCTTGGCATTCATACTTAATCTCTTTTTATCGTCTACGGTATACTGTTGCTTAGGCTTTACCACTTCTAATGTAATGCCATCAATCGTAGTTATTTTAGACGAAATAAAAGGACCATCTTCTATAATGGACCATAAGTCAATATTAATAGCCATAAAGAAAAGTTTCATTCTAAGTTTCCATTGTATAAAAGACTCACCATCGAAAAGAGGCCTTACGGTTGACATTCCTTCTTGCTCTGTTTTACAGCTAGTGGATGTCATCTCACAAAGATCGTCGGATCTCCTTGTAGTGAGTGTGCCTGCACTCTGATACCACTTTTAGGACCTGTATAGCACCACTAGAAGGGGAGGTTGAATAGTGGGTGCGGAAAATTTGGTTTTTAAAAACTTTTGAATCAAAAACTTCACTTCTGAAAACAGTTTCTGTTTTCAGATTCTGATTTCAAATAATTAAAAGGCCTAGTTAAAGACCTCCATAAATTATGAAATTTGATGAGAATCTACTTTCAGACGTTTTGAGTATCTCATAAAAATTTCAAATTAAAATTCCACTCCTAACCCCTTGAAAATACGTTTTTGGTCAGATTGTGCAAATCTGCCAGAAACAATACTCCGAATTAAAAATTTTATTCTGATTAATTGGTGACTCCAAATAGTATGAAAATTTAATGACAAGACCTTCAAGATATTTATTTGAATAGGTTGAAACGGTTTTAAAAACATCCTTTGGGAAGTATGTCAATCACGTTGATATTCTCAACCTTTGTAACTCTGAAAATCAGATTGCACTAGTCCCAGAGCTACTCAAGTTTGACTGACTTATACTTATCCAAATGAGTTGAAACATGCGCCAAATGAATAATAGGAGCGTGGCTATGTTTCTGCAAAATTTTATGATTTTTGAAATTCATTTGCGATTTTTACCTTTGTAATGAAATTGATGCAGAATGCTGGAAACTGAAAATAAAGTGTAGTAAAGTAAAGACACCAAGTATTTTATACTAGTTCGATTAAATCAACCTACTCCAGTCTTCGAGGACACCTTCCTCGGTTATCACTAAACACAATAAACACCTTACCATAAGGGTGACTGGAGTTACACACTAACTCCACCCTTTTACAAACAATATAATCGAGCAAACGAATCACGGACAACATCACCGATTGAATGAAGGTTTGATCACACCTTGATCAGCCTTTTACAAAAATGAATGAGTGTGGGTGGTATATTAAAAGCCTATACGATATTTAGAATATATGAACAATGGGCTTGAGAGAAGAATAAGAAGAATTAAAGGTAGAAAAAGAGAGTAGTAGGTCTTTTTGCACTTGAGAGAAATGTGTTGTAGCCTTAGCCTTGTTTGCACTATTCTCCTCCTCTTATCCACTTCATGGCTGCCCCCTTAGGGCTTCTTCCATTCTTGAGAATTCTCTTTAATGCCTTTGAAAGATTGCCTTGTGTAGAGATGACACCATCTTGCTCACTTGACACACTATGATTGGATGGATGACTTGACCTTGCTTACTTGTCACTTGATGATTGGTCCAGCTTGGCCACAAAATGGGATACAAATTGAGCACCATTAAGCCACAAAAATGGCCACTCTTAGTAGCATGTGTTGAAATTTTCAGCCGTGGCTATTTTGAATTCCTTCCATATGTAGTGCCCTCTTTTATGTCACCAACCTTGTGTGGCATATTCTCCAACAATTCAGATGCCAACCAAGCTCCACCAAGACTCCATTGAAAGTGAAATAGGCGTGTAGTATGACTTGGCCATGTGCTGAATTTCATTTTAGTAAGCTTTGCAAATGATGCACAATATTTACACATATATGGTAAATTGTAATCAGCCCTAATTTGAATTTTATAGAACACATTAACATGTCTTGAATGTGTAAAAAGTTTCTAGATACATATTACATCTCATGCCAAAAAAAGTTCCATATGTTGTGTTCATAGAAAACCGAATTTTCTACTTTCGTCGATTACGCGATTTTTCTCCGATTAAATTCAAACTTCTTGCACATGTCATATATGTTATGTCACACATAATAATCATAAAATAAAGTGTATATTCAGATCTAATGTCTGACAGAGAAGGCGCCCCATGTGCTTAAAAGATTTGAATTTGAAATCTAAATTTCGCCTAAATTGTGGGTGATTTGTTTGTACCAACATGGAATGCTTTAGTGGCTGATTTGAACATGTGAGCCACGAAAGTTTTGCTATTTTTGAAGCATATGGGCTGGCTATCTTTATATGACAAGTATGTGACACGTTGGTGAAGTTTCGGTAGTCACTCGATACGACAATTTTCTGTTTATGACCTTGTAACGTGTCGTTATAATTTTGTCATCACCATGACTTATATCATATGATACAAGACCTGAATATACTCATAAATATGAGGTGTATATAGTGGTGTGATGTTGACGTACATTTGTAATATATGTAACTTGTCGGTAGTACGTCGGAATATATGTGTATTGTGCCTTTTTAACAAAAAATATGAATATATGTATAATATATATATTATGGAGTGTGAAGAAGAATAGGGAGGAGACTTTTCATTTCCAAATTTGTTGCCATAAAGCTTTGCCCAAATATGTCTCCATTTAATGAACTAGTTAGTTCATTAACTTAAGCACTTCACTTAATGAACTAGTTTAGTTCATTAATTATGGCACCTGAAAATAGTACAACGACAACAAATGCTTGCTATATGATGTAAGCTTTAACGCTTCATGGATTGTTAGTACGACAACAATATATATAAACATATGAAGCATGTATATCACATAAAGGTTTCAAATAATATTTTTGTCATGCATTTCGTAAACTCGCACCATTTAAATCATGTATTTGTAAATCATTCAAACACTTTTTCTCAACAGTTGGAACCGTCTTTCTGAGCATTTTCGAAAGGAAAAGTTATGTTCGAAGCCCCCACACTCGGTGAACCTGATCTAGACGCCCTGGTTTGTCACAAATAGAATATTACTACATCGTAGAGCTCGGAGATAGTTCCATCAGTATATAATAATCCTGGAAACTACAAGTGACAGAAATATAAAGGTGCTTTGAAAACGCCATGGCCAGATTAGTCTATCCTAGTTGCCACAAAAGTCTCGCCTGGTCGAGCCGCGAAGGACAAATTGGTGTCACCGGCTGTGATGGCTTCAAAATGCCATAACTTCGCCGTCTTTTAGAGTTTCTGTGCTTATTATACAGTATTGGAATTGTCTTTTTGAGCCATATGTCACCGCAATACTCTTTTCTAGTCAAGTTGGGACATCTCGATCAGGATTACTAGCCAAAACGCCATAACTTTGCCTTTTGCTTGTAGTTTTTTGGCTTACTATTCTCCCCTAGTCGACTCGGAACGATCAGATCAGGGTCACTGGCCGATGCGGCTTTGAAATGCTATAGTTGGAGTTTTTAGAATTTTTATATACCATTGAAAACGCATTCCAAGCCCTATGACACTGTAATATTCTCTCTTGGTCATGCCGAGATTTATGGATAAGGGTCACCGCCCACAGCATCTTCGAAACACAAGAACTTCGTCACCACTTAGAGTTTCTTGGCTGATTATATACCGTTGGAAACATCATTTCGAGCACTACGACGGAGCAATTGACCCTTATGGTCAAGCCGGGTTATTCGGATCAGGGTCACCGGTCATGGCGGCTTTAGAACGACATAGCTTCACCTTTCACTTGTAGTTTACGAGCTTATTGCATATAAATTGGAACTGTCTTCCCGAGCACTACGGCGTCGCAATAGACTCCCATGGTTGAGCCAGGACGTCTGGATCATGGTCACTAGCCGTGACGGCTTCAAAATGCCAAAACTTTGCCATTTGCGTGGAGTTTCTGGGCTTATTATATGCCATTAGAACCATCTTTTCGAGCCCTACGATGATGTCATATTCTCTCTTGGTTGAGGCCATAAACTTAGAGCGACGATGAAGTTGTGGCGTTTCGAAGTTTGCCGCGGCTAGTGACATTGATTCGGATGTACCGGATTGACCAGTAGAGAATATTGTGTCATTTCGATGATGCCACAGCCGTGACCTTGAACCATACATGTCCGCTCGACCATGAGAGTCTATAGAAGTGTCATAGTGCTCGGAAAAATGGTATTCATGGTATATATTAATCCTAATAACTCCCACTGACGACAAAGCTATGGCGATCCGAAGCCGCCGTAGCCGGTGACCCTAATCCAGACGTCCCTTCTCGACTAAGAAAGGCTACTACAGCATCGTAGAGTTTGAAAATGCAGTTTCAATAGTATACAACAAGACAAAAAACTCCAAGACACGGCGAGGTTATGGCGTTTCGAAGCCGCCACAGTCGGTGATTCTGTTCTGGATGTCCTGCCTTGGCCAATCGAGAATATTATGGAATAGGAGGTGTCACGACCTGACCCCTAGCATTCGAAATGTCACATCCACCATACACCTTTTCGAAGGTATACAAGGCTTCCTTATGACATCATGAGTCCGTCGATACTCCAAAAATTAAGTAAATAAAACTCAATAAAAATAACAAAAACCATTCAATAAAATATGCAAATTAATCCTCTATCAAAAGAAATGTCATATTGTTGAAATAAAGTACTCCGACATTCGAAATAATACCTCTCATGAGCTAAATCCATAAATACTATCTAAAGTGCAACACTAACAATAAATCAAATCTTGAAAACTCTCTTCCAATCGTGTTTACCATCTTTACTCATCATCCTCCTCAATGTAAACATACTCGTAGTCACTCTCATCTGCAAAAATGGTTAATGGTGGTGTGAGAAAAACAACTTGCTCAGTAAGTAATCTAATTACCATCTGTCGGATCATGTATGCTTGTAAACAAGTTTTCAGTTAATGGCATTTCATATAATAAATAATAGAAACATCAAGTTTCCAACATTTAAACAATACTTATAATACTTTCTACATGTCTATAGCTTTTCCAATAGCTCTTAAATGACTTATACCCTCTGTCCGAGTTAATTGTCAATATATACGGTTGATACTTCAGTCAATAGACCAGCCAGTAGTTCATTCAATAGTTTGGTTAGCCGTTAATAGTCAATAGATAGGCTGGTCATTATTTTAGTCAATAGACCGGTCGGCACTATGTCCAATGGATCGAACATGCATCACCAGTATAATCCATTTAAGAGTTCAAACATGCTCGTTTTGTAAATCATATATCATCAATAATTTCACATAAAACACATACTTGTAAAGTACAATATAATACAACATAATCAAATTTTATATCAAAATAGACACTTAAAACGTAACTTTCATAAAACAATTTCGCAAATGCGTAAAAGAGAGTTAGTCCAGTTACATCAGATCAAAGATCTATTTTTTTGTTCTCCACTTGAACCTAAAAATTTCATAATAAAGAGTATCACTTAATTATAACTTACTTTAACTAAATCTATTAATTAGTACTCAAAATATCCCCTTTTCAAATATACCGCAATTCCAAGCCTTAATAATATTCTCCTCCTAAATTATACCAAAATTTTGCCTTTAGGTTTACTAAAAATTTTGCTCAGCTAAACTGGCACTGCCCTCTGAGTTTATCTTGCTCCACCTTGGTCGAATTCTTATCTTGCACATTTTTTCCTTTTCTTTCCAGCAACGAAACTAAGTACTTAACAAATAATCATCTCCATAATAATAAACTTCTCTTTAGCCCAGAGGTCTGCCACTTATTCTGCCTACTTGTCCACCCAGGTTTGAATCTTTGGGTGGACAGTAACTTTTTTTGGTCATCCTCCTTTTCCTTTTTCTTTGTTTCCTTTCCCCTCTGCCCTCATTTATGCACTCCACTCCTTTCTTCTTCTTTTTTGTTTTTTCCTTCTTCCCTCTCTCATATCGCCATCTCTTTCTCTCTCCCCCGTTTTTCTCCTTTTTTCCTTTTCCTTTCTTCTATCTCTGCCGAAGGTAGCCCTCTCGCTCTTTTTTCTTTTTCTTTTTATACTCCAAGCAATTTATCTCAACGAATTCAATCTATAACACTCCCATATCAAACTCTATTCTACACAATTGCTTAATAATTATTTCATATACCAAACAAAATAAGCCATTAAAATCTAAAGAGGAATCTATACTTATCACCAAAATGTTTGCAGAGCGGCAATGGTTAAAAATTTGTCTTCGGTTCTTGATTCTGGGAATATTTGATTGCCCAAATTGATGACTGAAAAAAATTTAAAAAAAATTCCTCATTCCTTTCTCCAGGCGTTTCTGTTAGGTGCAGCAATTGTCCCGTGGCATAGGCCGGTGAGCATAGGTCGTGTGGGCCAAGTCACAATCGAATGTCGTGGGCGCTTGTGTGCTGAATGCACTATAAGGCTAGGGTATGCGCATCTCCTGTCACCAATTGATTTTGGGAGAGATGGTAGCGCCTGAGGTCCTACAAATGGTATCAGAGCGAGGTCACAGGTTCGTTTCTAGCAGGAGCAATTGCTGAGGGGGAGATTGTTAGGTGCAGCAATTGTCCCGTGGCGTAGGCCGGTGGGCATAGGACGTGTGGGCCAAGTCACAATCGAATGACGTGGGCGCTTGTGTGCTGAATGCACTATAAGGCTAGGGTATGCGCATCTCCTGTCACTAATTGGTTTTGGGAGAGATGGTAGCGCCTGAGTCCTACAAGAAACCAGATTGTAAAGAAAAGGGGGTTTGAGTGATTTCAAAATAAATGATCTAAATGCATGACATATACAAAACGTGTGCATGATAGACATGTATGCATGATACATTGTTCATTACTTACCTTATTTAGTTCATATATAATGTTGCCGTACTAACGAGCCATGAAGCGTTAAAGCTTACATCATATGGAAAACATTTGTTGTGTTTATACTATTTTCAGGTGCCACCATTAATGAACTAAACTAGTTCATTAAGTGAAGTACTTAGTTAACACAACTAAGTAGTTCATTAAAGGAAGCCACACTTGGAAAAGGCACAAAGGCAACAAGGCTAAGGAAGGAAAGTTTTCTCCTCCTCTTCTCATTAATATATACACGCCACATACATATATAATACATATACTTTCAGATTTTTTTTGAAAAGGCACACGCACATGTATTCCAACGTACTACCGACACGTTATATATTTTATGTACGTACGTTAACGTCACACCATTATACTTAACTCATATTTATGAGTATATTCAGGTCTTATATCATATGATATAAGTCGTGGTGATGAAAAATTAAATACGACACGTTAAAAGGTTCTAAACCGAAAATTGTCGTATCGGGCGAATACCGAAACTTCGCCAACGTGTCAAGTACTTGTCATAAATAGATGGCCAGCCCCTACACCTCAAAAATCATCAAAAATTTCGTTCTAATGGTGATATTTTCAGCCAAAAATACTTTCCATGTTGGCATACACAAACCACCCCATATTAAGGCCAAAATGTGAAGATTCCAATTTTAATTTTGACACATGATAAATGGCGCCACTTTAGACCAGCCAAGTGCTGAGATTTAAAGCATATATTATATATATTATGTGTAACATAATATATATAACATGTGAAAAAAATTGGAATATAATTAGAGAAAAATCGGGTAATCGATAAATATCGAAAATTCGGTTTTCTACGCACACAACACATGGAATGTTTTTGGTACATCATATAACACGTATCTAGACACTTTTTACATATGTTATACATCTTAAATTGTTCTAGAAAATTAAATTAAGGGCTGATTGGAATATAACATGTGTGTATTATTAAATGTGCACTATTTTACAAAGTTAGCAAAAATAAATTTCAGCACATGCACATACATTGTCTAATGCCCCTACAGCTGAGATGGAGCTTATTTGGAGCCTTGTTGGCATATTGATTGGCCAAGAGTCAATCATACAGTGTTGGTGAATTAAAGAGAGAAGCTACAAATGGTAAGATTTCAAACTTTGTCTCACTTATAACACATGCTGAAAATTTCAGCATGCTAAGCTTGGCTGGCTGATTTCTTCATATTAATGTGATATATTTTATCATCTTACATTGTGTGATTGATTGGAAGAAGAAATGGAAGTAATTTGAATATTATTTAAATTCAATAAAGTGTGATATTTTACATATCACACATGCTGAAATTTTTCAGCATGTGTGAGACATGTCTTGGCCGAATTCTTGAGCATAAATGTGTCCAAGTTCATTTCCAATGTGATAATGATATTTACCATCAATTGGTGATTTATTTTAAAAATAAAAATCAAAGAAAAATTGTAATATTTTGAACTTTATCTCCATGTATCACATGCTGAAAATTCAGCATGGCATATACTCTTAAATGGGCGATTTTTGTGTCTTAGTAAGGAAGGAATTATGTCTTGCAATTTATGTGACAATCTTGTGCATTATGGAAATAATTTTATGATTGATATTGGCACATGTTTTAAGTGTTATTCTCAGATTTTCCAAGTCATCAATGATGACAACATCCAACCAATCATGAAGTACCAAGTAAGCAAAGCTTAAATGATCATCCAATTAGAAGATGCCAAGTAAGCAAGATCATGTCACAATGATGTCTTACATTCTCCCAAGGACTTAGAAGATAATTTTCAAGAGGGGGAGGACCTATAGTGGACGGCTGCAACAACATTAAAAGGAAAGAAGATGAGCAAAAACAAGACAAGCACAAGCATAGCAAAATAAAAGTGAAAACGCCTAGCCCTTCTTCTTCTACGTTCTCTTTCTTTCTTTCTTCTTGAAAGCCTATTGTATTCATATCTTTCAATCTTGAATAGGCTTGATATAGACCACCA
This sequence comes from Eustoma russellianum, assembly GCA_036186865.1. Classification (NCBI taxonomy): domain Eukaryota; kingdom Viridiplantae; phylum Streptophyta; class Magnoliopsida; order Gentianales; family Gentianaceae; genus Eustoma; species Eustoma russellianum. Next base: position 9,817,463 of record AP025045.1, read on the forward strand.
CATATTCCATATTTTTGTAAAAGATTGATCAAGGTGTGATCAATCTTCATTCTTGCGAGGTGGTGGTGTTCGTGCATATTGTATTCAACGTACAAGGTTTGTAAAGGGTTGGAGTTGGTGTGTAACTCCATTAACCCTATGGTAAGGTGTATTGTGTGTGTGTGATTAGTGTGAACCAAGGAAGGTGTTCCTTGAAGACTGGAGTAGGTTGTTTATAACCGAACCAGTATAAAATTCTTGGTGCCATTTACTTTCAGCATTTACTTTCAGTTACTGCACAGTTTACTCTTTTTGTTGGCGTTCATAAAAATAGTAAATGACTTTCAAAAATTACAAAAATTTTCAAAAACATAGCCACAATTCTAGGGTTAATTTGGCACAAGTTTCAACCCTTTTGGATAAGTATAAGTCGATCAAACATCAAAATGTCTGAAACTAGTGCAGTCTGATTTTCAGACTTGCAAAGGTTGAGACTTTGATTGTAATTGACCTACTTCCCAAACGAATTTTGCAAAACTGTTTCAACCCACTTAAATATAGTGTATAAGAAGTTAGTGGTTAAATGTTCAGAGCATTTGGACTTACACACAAATAGGAATAAATTTTTCAAAACCGTCTACCGTTTCTGGCAGATTCGCGCAATCTGATCATCAACGGTTTTTGAAGGGGTTAAAGGTTGAATTTTAATTTGAAATTTTTAGGTTCCCTCATAACATTTGAGGCTAAGTTATATCAAAATTTCAGAATTTTTGGAGACCTATAACCTGGTTTTTAAAAACATTTTAAAACTGGTCCTGGAAACATAATCTGTTTTCAGAAGTTGAGTTGTTTAGTTTTAAACAAATTTTAAAAACCACACTTTCCGCACCACCTATTCAACCCCCCCCCCTTCTAGTGGTGCCTTGCAGATCCTACATGTGGTATCAGAGCGCAGGAACACTCACTTCAAGGAATCCAACGATTCAGTGAGATGGCAACCACAAATCTCAAAACCGAGCAAGAAGGTATGTCGAGTCAAAGGCCTCCACTTTTTGATGGTGAGTCGTTTATTCAGTGGAAACTTAGAATGAAGCTTTTTCTTATGGTTATAGATATAGATCTTTGGTCAATAATAGAAGATGGCCCTTATGTCCCATCTAAGTTATCTACCGTAGACGGAGTCACATTAGAAGTCGTTAAATCTAGACAAGAATATACGAGTGATGATAAAAAGAAATTTAGTATGAATGCTAAGGCCATGCAATTGCTCCTAAACGGATTAAGTAAAAGTGAGTCTAGTTATGTGTCAAACTGTTCGAGTGCACAAGAAATGTGGAGGATACTAGAAATGAAACACGAAGGCACGAGTCAAGTAAAAGAGTCAAAAATAAACATGCTTATGTCCACACTTGAGTCGTTTAAATTATTGCCTAATGAGTCTATTGTTGATATGGATCTTCGTTTGACTAACATCTACAACTCTCTTGAGTCTCTTGGTAAAGCTTTTACCACGCAGGAAAAGGTATAGAAAGTCTTACGGAGCCTTCCATCCGAGTGGGACCCTAAAGTGACAGCAATAGAAGAAAGCAAGGAAACTAAATCAATAAAGATGGAAGAATTAATCGGATCACTTAAAGTTTATGAGAATAAACTCACCATACGGAAATTGGAATCATCTAAACAAGGTAAAGCTATTGCTTTTAAATCCAATGAATATGTCTCCCCTCCCTCCAATCACGTAGATGATAGTGATTCTGAATCGGATAACGATGACCTAATTCTAGTGGCTAACGACTTAAGAAAATTTATGAGAAGGTCATTTAGAAACAAAAATAAGGGTACTACAACCAAGAGAAATAAGAACAAGTCAAATGATAAAGACGTTAAATGTTATGAATGTGGCAAACTCGGACACTTATCATATGACTGCCCCAATAAAGAAAAGCAAACAAATAAATACCCTGACAAGGAGCGGAACAAAAATAGACTCGTCTCAGAACCCAAACAAAGAAAACGTGCTCTAAAGGCCTCCACCTGGAGTGATTCATCAGATTCTGAAACTGAGACCGAAGAGGAGACTGCACAAGTATGCTTTGCATCCAAAGCATCTAATGAGGTATCATATGATTCTGACTCTGACTTTGAACCTTCTTATGATGATCTTTTTAGTCAGTATTTAGAATTGCATAAATTCACTAAGACTCTCGCTAAGGAAAAGAAGCGATTAATTGAAGACAAGAAACTGTTAGAATCTTCTAACGAGAATCTTGTCGCTCAATTAAGCGATTCAAAGAAAGAGCCATCATGTGTCGTTACTGCATTAAAGACAGAGATTTCATCATTGACCACTCAAAACAATGAAATGAAATCCGAGATTTCAAGTTTGAAATCAAGGAATACCGATTTAGAGAAAATGATGAAACAGTTTGATACGGGGTCCAACATGCTGCATCGCATTATATTATCACAAAAGCATGACAGCGACAAAACGGGTTTGGGATACGTTGATACAAATGAAGTATCAACCAAACCAACTAAGTTTGTGGTGTCTAAGAAAGTAGACACCCCTAAGCCTCAAGTGGCGTCTAGGATGACGCAAAAGCCGCCCCTTTCCTCATCACGCCCCACTTCTTCTTCATATCATGTGAAATATAACTTTGTACCATATAGATATGAAAAGAAAAGAATAATGCATACCCGAAATTCATATCATCCACGCACTACGCACACACACACAAGGACATATCAAAAACGTCCTTCATTCAATGAGTATAAAGGAGTCCTTGGGCAAAGGCCCAAAGTGCATGCACCACATGTCTACTATATCGCACCTTCATCTACATTCTTGCCATTTGATAGACCGAGAAGGATCACCCAAGTATGGGTACCGAAAGGTACTTTTACCAAGAGGTGATTAACTAACTCGAAAGGACCCAAAGTTAAAAGGGTACCTAAATCATCTTTGCATATTGCAGGGAGCCCACACATCGAAAGATACAACTATTAAGTGGTTTCTTGACAGCGGATGCTCGAGACACATGACGGGTGACCAGAACCTTTTCACCAAACTAAAGAAGGTCACAAAAGGCGGATCTATGACCTTTGGAGACAACAACGAAGGCAAGATCATCGGAAAAGGTACGATTGGAAATCCAAGCACTCTCCAAATCTCCAACGTATTTTTGGTAAGCAACTTATCCTACAATCTTCTTAGCATTTCTCAATTTGTTGACAACGGTTTTAATGTGTGTTTTACTCACCCTTATTTCAATATAATAAATAAAAATGGAGAAACCGTTTTAAAAGGAAAACGAGAAGGTAATATTTTTACGCTTTCTATGGATGATGTGGTAGACGCTAAAGTTAACTGCTTTATGTCAAATGAATCCAATGTGAATTTATGGCATAGACGTTTAGGACACATTGGCATTTCCACACTAGAAAAGCTTCAACGAAAGAACCTAGTACAAGGATTGCCTAAGCTTGATTTAGACAACTTCCAGTTGTGTGAATCTTGCATAAAAGGCAAACAAACACGTGAGTCACTTAAGCCTAAGAATGAAATAAGCACGACTAGAGTCTTAGAACTATTGCATATTGATTTGTTTGGTCCTAGTCGCACTACAAGCCTTGGTGGTCGCCACTATGCATGCGTGATTATTGATGATTTTTCTCGTTATACTTGGACTCTATTTCTTGCACATAAGGATGATAGCGCCATTGAGATTGCAAAATTAATTAGACAACTTGAAAATCAATACAGTGTAAGTGTGAAAAAGATAAGAAGTGATTGAGGCGGTGAGTTTAAAAACAAAGAGATGATTTCATTTTGCGAAGAAAAAGAATCAAGCATGAGTTTTCGCCACCTAGAACTCCACAATTAAATGGAGTAGTAGAAAGAAAGAATCGTACATTACAAGAAATCGCTAGGACTATGTGATGCGAAAATAAATTTCCTAGATTTGTGTGGGCGGAAGCCGTAAATTGTACATGCTATATTGTAAATCGCCTATCTATAAGAAAGAAAATAAACAAGACGCCTTATGAGATTTTGAATGATCGCATACCTAAGATTGACTATTTTCATGTGTTTGGATGCAAATGTTTTGTTTTAAATACAAAAGATAATTTAGACAAATTTGAATCCAAATCAATTGAGTGCATATTTGTTGGATATTCTATAAATTTAAAGGCATATAGGTGTTATGATCCTCTCACTAGACAAATCATGGAATCTATTCATGTGAAATTCAATGAATTTGGTGAGATTGATAAAGATAAGGAATATGACGATGACTTTGAATTGAAACCCGTGTTCAATGAAGATGATGGTTCTTTTGATATGCATGATATGAATGACACACTAGAAATGCATGATCACATAGAAATGCATGATAACATAGAAAATAATCAACCAAGATGGCATAGAGATCACCCACATGATCTCATCATAGGCGACCTCACTCATGGTGTGCGACCACGTAGAAGAATTACTTCGGACGAAATAAATGAATTTCATGCTATGATTTCTGAAATTGAGCCCAAAAATGTGCATGATGCTTTGAGTGATTCTTCTTGGATTGACGCCATGCATGATGCACTTAATCAATTTGTTGAAAACGATGTATGGGATTTAGTGTCACGACCACAAGATAAGACGATAATAGGCACAAAGTGGGTGTTTAGGAATAAAATGAATGAAGAAGGAAAGGTCGTTAGGAATAAAGCGAGACTTATAGCACAAGGCTATAATCAAGAAGAATGAATTGACTACGATGAAACATTTGCACCCGTAGCACGTTTAGAAGCTATACGACTATTACTTGCTATTGCTTGCATGAAAGATTTCAGATTATATCAAATGGACGTAAAAAGTGCATTTCTAAACGGATTTATACAAGAAGAAGTATACGTGAAGCAACCACCCAGTTTTGAAGATTTGAAACATCCCGATCACATGTACAAACTAAAGAAGGCACTATACGGGCTAAAGCAAGCACCTAGAGCATGGTATGATCGTTTTACTACTTTCCTTTTAGAAAATGATTTTAAACGAGGCACTATAGATAGTACACTATTTTTGAAACAAGATAAATCGAATTTACTTATTATCCAAATATACGTTGATGACATTATTTTCGGTTCTACCTCACATAGACTTGTTGATGATATTGAAAATTGCATGAAATCTGAATTTGAAATGTCTATGGTTGGTGAACTTAACTATTTTCTTGGCTTGCAGATTAAGCAAACGAGTAAAGGAATTCACATAAGTCAAGCAAAATATGTCAATGACATGATTAAAAAGTTTAACTTTGAAAATTTGAAACTATCCCCCACCCCTATGAGTGTCACTACTAAATTGGATAAAGACGAACATGGTAAAGACGTTGATAATGGCTTATATCGATCGATGATAGGTTCTTTGCTATATTTAACTGCTAGTAGGCCTGATATCATGTTTAGTGTATGCATGTGCGCACGATTTCAGAGTCAACCTAAGGTGTCTCACTATAATGCGGTAAAAAGAATATTCCGTTATATTAAGCACACGCCCACCTTAGGAATTTGGTATGATAAGGATTCCACATTTAACCTACATGCTTATACTGATGCAGATTATGGTGGCTGTAAAATAGATAGAAAGAGCACGAGTGGGACTTGCCAATTTATAGGAAACTCACTCATTTCATGGTTTTTCAAAAAGCAAGCAAGCGTTGCTTTGTCCACTACTGAGGCTGAGTACATGGCACTTAGCCTTTGTTGCACACAGTTGCTGTGGATAAAACAACAACTCTCGGACTTTGGAATTACCGTAAATAGAATTCCTATATATTGTGATAGTATGAGTGCCATTAATTTGTCTAAGAACCCCGTGTTACATTCTAAGGCTAAGCATATAGAAGTACACTATCACTTTCTTCGTGATCACGTAAACAATGGTGATATCGTCATAGATCACGTACGCACAGAAGCACAAGTAGCGGATATATTTACAAAAGCCTTAAATCAAGCCATGTATGAATCTCTTTGCTCCAAATTAGGCATGATTCCCATTGATATGATTTGATTTGACGTGATTTGATTTTCTTTCCTTATTTACAGGAATCTTTTGATTTACTTTCCAAAATAAAGGGGGAGAGAAAGCATGATTTAAGTGGGAGAGAGACATTAATTGATACTGATTGCACAAATCAAGAGGAGCCGGATTTGAAATTTGAAATTCAAATTTCAAATTTATGCATGTTTGAAGGGGGAGCGATAGCATTTAAATCATGTGCATAAGTTATTTTGAAAATCATCAAAAGGGGGAGATTGTAGTGAAAAGGGGGTTTGAGTGATTTCCAAATAAGTGATCTAAATGCATGACATATACAAAACGTGTGCATGATAGACATGTATGCATGATACATTGTTCATTACTTACCTTATTTAGTTCATATATAATGTTGCCGTACTAATGAGCCATGAAGCGTTAAAGCTTACATCATATGGCAAACATTTGTTGTGTTTATACTATTTTCAGGTGCCACCATTAATGAACTAAACTAGTTCATTAAGTGAAGTACTTTGTTAATACAACTAAGTAGTTCATTAAAGGAAGCCACATTAATATATACACGCCACATACATATATAATACATATATTTTCAGATTTTTTTGAAAAGGCACACGCACATGTATTCCAACGTACTACCGACATGTTATATATTTTATGTACGTACGTTAACATCACACCATTATACTTAACTCATATTTATGAGTATATTCAGGTCTTATATCATATGATATAAGTCTTGGTGATGACAAATTAAATACGACACGTTATAAGGTTCTAAACCGAAAATTGTCATATCGGGCGAATATCGAAACTTCGCCAACGTGTCAAGTACTTGCCATAAATAGATGGCCAGCCCCTACACCTCAAAAATCATCAAACATTTCGTGCTAATGGTGATATTTTCAGCCAAAAATACTTTCCATGTTGGCACACACAAATCACCTCACATTAAGGCCAAAATGTGAAGATTCTAATTTTAATTTTGACACATGATAAATGGCGCCACTTTAGACCAGCCAAGTGCTGAGATTTAAAGTATATATTATATATATTATGTGTAACATAATATATATAACATGTGAAAAAAATTGGAATATAATTAGAGAAAAACCGGGTAATCGATAAATATCGAAAATTCGGTTTTCTACGCACACAACACATGGAACGTTTTTGGTACATTATATGACACGTATCTAGACACTTTTTACATATGGTATACATCTTAAAGTGTTCTAGAAAATTAAATTAAGGGCTGATTGGAATATAACATGTGTGTATTATTAAATGTGCACTATTTTACAAAGTTAGCAAAAATAAATTTCAGCACATGCACATACATTGTCTAATGCCCCTACAGCTGAGATGGAGCTTATTTGGAGCCTTGTTGGCATATTGATTGGCCAAGAGTCAATCATACAATGTTGGTGAATTAAAGAGAGAAGCTACAAATGGTAAGATTTCAAACTTTGTCTCACTTATAACACATGCTGAAAATTTCAGCATGCTAAGCTTGGCTGGCCGATTTCTTCATATTAATGTGATATATTTTATCATCTTACATTGTGTGATTGATTGGAAGAAGAAATGGAAGTAATTTGAATATTATTTAAATTCAATAAAGTGTGATATTTTACATATCACACATGCTGAAATTTTTCAGCATGTGTGAGACATGTCTTGGCCGAATTCTTGAGCATAAATGTGTCCAAGTTCATTTCCAATGTGATAATGATATTTACCATCAATTGGTGATTTATTTTGAAATGACAAATCAAAGAAAAATGGTAATATTTTGAACTTTATCTCCATGTATCACATGCTGAAAATTCAGCATGGCATATACTCTTAAATGGGCGATTTTTGTGTCATAGTAAGGAAGGAATTATGTCTTGCAATTTATGTGACAATCTTGTGCATTATGGAAATAATTTTATGATTGATATTGGCACATGTTTTAAGTGTTATTCTCAGATTTTCCAAGTCATCAATGATGACAACATCCAACCAATCATGAAGTGCCGAGTAAGCAAAGCTTAAATGATCATCCAATTAGAAGATGCCAAGTAAGCAAGATCATGTCACAATGATGTCTTACATTCTCCGAAGGACTTAGAAGATAATTTTCAAGAGGGGGAGGACCTATAGTGGACGGCTGCAACAACATTAAAAGGAAAGAAGATGAGCAAAAACAAGACAAGCACAAGCATAGCAAAATAAAAGTGAAAAACTTCTAGCTCTTCTTCTTCTACATTCTCTTTCTTTCTTTCTTCTTGAAAGCCTATTGTATTCATATCTTTCAATCTTGAATAGGCTTGATATAGACCACCACATATTCCATATCTTTGTAAAATATTGATCAAGGTGTGATCAATCTTCATTCTTGCGAGGTGGTGGTGTTTGTGCATATTGTATTCAACGTACAAGGTTTGTAAAGGGTTGGAGTTGGTGTGTAACTCCATCAACCATGTGGTAAGGTGTATTGTGTGTGTGTGATTAGTGTGAACCAAGGAAGGTGTTCCTTGAAGACTGGAGTAGGTTGTTTATAACCGAACCAGTATAAAATTCTTGGTGCCATTTACTTTCAGCATTTACTTTCAGTTACTGCACAGTTTACTCTTTTTGTTGGAGTTCATAAAAATAGTAAACGACTTTCAAAAATTACAAAAATTCCCAGACACATAGCCACACGTTCTAGGGTTAATATGGCACAAGTTGCAACCCTTTGGGATAAGTATAGGTCGATCAAACATCAAAAGTTCTGAGACTAGTGCAGTCTGATTTTCAAACTTGCAAAGGTTGAGACTTTGATTGTAATTGACCTACTTCCCAAAAGAATTTTGCAAAACTGTTTCAACCCACTTAAATATAGTGTATAAGGAGTTATTGGTTAAAGTTGCAGAGCATTTTGACTTACACACAAATAGGAATAAATTTGTTAAAACCGTCTACCGTTTCTGGCAGATTCGCGCAATCTGATCATCAACGGTTTTTGAAGGGGTTAAAGGTTGAATTTTAATTTGAAATTTTTAGGGGACCCTCATAACATCTGAGGCTAAGCTCTCTCAAAATTTTAGAATTTTTGGAGACCTATAAACTGGTTTTAAAAACGTTTTAAAACTGGTCCTGGAAACAGAATCTGTTTTTAGAAGTTGAATTGTTTAGTTTTAAACAAATTTTAAAAACCACACTTTCCGCACCACCTATTCAACGCCCCCTTCTAGTTGTGCCTGGCAGATCCTACAGTTTCTCCTCTTATTCTTTTTTTTTTGTTGTTGTGGGTTTGAGAGTCTCTTCTCCTATTTATAGTTTTTTTCCTTTCTAGGATTTCGATTTTTACTAGGATCCTTCTTCTAATATTGATTAATCGTTTTTCCAGTATAACCGCATCAATATATTTATGTTTTCCACTCCTACTATATATCACTCTCTTCCCATAACTATTACCTACAAGTTTATTTATTTGATACTATTATCTTTTTATCACTTTGAATATACTTGTAATGTATAATATATATTTCCTTATAAAAGTTTCGGGGGTCACATTCCTACCCCCTACAAAAGTTTCATCCTCGAAACTTATGTATTTACATTGCAAATCAAGTCGCAATCGACAACTTAGTATTGTTATACTTAATCCATTCACGTAGCACATATGACGAATTTACCTGATTTTTTTTGTTGTTAACCTTCAAATTCCACTTGCACCACATAACGTGTATCATTCAACATATATAATTGTAATATATAATTTCTGAATTCCTATGACTAATCATATTTTATCTATTACATAGATAAATAACCAAATTAAATATCCATTGAGTACTCCAATATGCTAATTATTTTTTACGACCCGAGATCCCGGGCTAGTGGAAATGATGAAAATAGAACGCAAATGCGATGTTGATGAAATTGCAGTGGAATTTTAAATTTCTATTTAGAATTAATAAAGACATCGACATTAAATATCGGGGTTAGAAACACACATAAAAATAACCTTAAGGTAAGTTAACGGATATAACGAGACTGGTTGGGACTAGACAATGACCGTATAGGACATACAAGGTATTTAAATAAATTAGTCGGTAGCAACATAAGTCGATAGAGATAAATCAAAACGAATAAAAATAACCGATACGATAACTACAATACACACTAGTATCACAGTTTCTTCCACTTAATCCCACATATCAACAAAAGAGAAAAACCATCCCCATTTTTTCCCACATGACCGCCATCCCCTATCCAAGTGGGGGAATCTCTACTTTCTTCACATGGCAAACAACCATCATCTACCTTACACACTTTTCACATCCACTACTCACTTTCTTCTATTCTCTTTCACATGCCACAAAACAATAATTAATCTTCTTTCTTTACACAACAAAAAGAGAAGATAACCTTTCTTATTTTAACTATTTTCTACATTCTTTTCCTTATACAATTATAAACCACCATTATCCCTCCACTTTTACACAAAATAAATAACATTTTCTTTCTCCCTTTCCTCTTCAACTTTCGGCTGCAACCAAGGAGGACAAGCTATTTTATTCTCTACACACTACACACTCAATTTTTACTTCACAAGACATCTTCCATCTCTTTCCTCCAAGAAAGCTCAAACCCTCAACTTCCTTACTCTCCATTTTCGGCCATACTTACAAGAAGCAAGAAGATGATTTCTCTTCATCTCAAACCACATAACAACTCCTACACCAAGTTTTAAACAACACTCCATCAACTAAGAAAGATTCAAGAAGGTTGTAGCATGTAGAATCAAAAGCAAGTAAGGTAAGAATTTTATGAAGTTTAAGTTTGATTCTTCCATATAATTAGTTTCATAAGTTGTACACTAACTCTCCTTTTTGGGCATCATAATCGTATACACCAAGGAGAAGGAGGAGAAGTGTGTTCTTCAAATCCAAGTGAAGGAATCACCATCTAAGAGTAAGAAAGTAAATCAAGGCAAGTATTCTTCCTAGATCCTACATGGTTTTACAAATACTAAGTGTGTATGTTCATATCAAAGTTGGATCATCATGTAGTATGTTCAAGACTCCCTTTTGCAAGAAAGTATAGATCTATATTTAAGTGTTAAGTATATACATACATACACTATATACACACGCACACTAAATACATATATATACACTATATATAAGCACGCATACATATATACATATTATAAGTATGTATGTTGATATATATATATATATATATGTATAAGTGTATAAATCTACATATAAGTATGTATAGATGTATAAATGTATATTTATATACACATTTTGTTTTGAGTATCAATGTATATATATACACATCCGTTTTTTTATGTATAATATATATACACATACGGTTTATATATATATATACACGCATAGGTGTATAGATCTATGTATGTACACATACGGATCTATATGTATATATGCATATGTGTAATATATATTTTAAAGAGAGGAAATGAATAAGTATTGGTGTACTACATACTATATAGTAAAAAGATTTTAAAAGTGTATATATAGTATATATACATATTCGGCCTTAGGGCCTTGATGACAAAATGATTTCATAATATTTTGTACAAGTATATATATGTATATATGATGAATATGTTAAGCTATGAAAATGAATAAGTTTTGGATGTTATACAATATGTCATAAAATGGTTTATATATAAATATATACTACATATATTCACATTCGGCCACTAGGCCTTAATTGACAACAAGTGATTTCAATATATTTCATACAAATATATATATGTATATATGATGAATATGTTAAGATATGAAAATGAATAAGTTTTGGATATTACATAATATATCACAAAATAACTTATATATGTATATATTATGTATATATATGTTCGGCCCTTAGGCCTTATTAACAAAGATGATTTCATCATATTTTTATAAGTATATATGTATATATGATGAATATGTTAAGATAGGAAAGTAGGCTAAGTATGTAATTTATGTATTATGTTATGAAAAGTAAGAAACATAAAGAGTTCACATTTATGTGTGCGTAAGTATAAGACTACTAACTTTTACAATGTACGTACATGATATGTTACATGTTATGTATACTAACATAATAGATTATGATAAGATGTAAGTTATGAAATCTTAATATGAAATATTAAGATAATTAGAAAATTCATGTTGTAAGCAATTAAGTTATGAATTATGATATGCATGTATGGAATAGATGTATCAAATTATTGTGAGATGATAATTAAGAAAAATGGGCTGTTTTAGTATGATGGCCGAATGGTACTTATTTGTAGGTGAAAATGATATTTTGTTTAAGTTGTGATATGTAGAAGGAAATTAAGTGAGTGATGTTACTAGTGGTAGTATGACAAGATACCCGTATTTGACCGAGTCTCACGTTGCATGAAAACAAGATTTGCAAAGTTATGTTGTCACATCTCATGTTTTTAAAAGTTCATATGAATAGGAATAATAAACACGAGACGAATGATTCCGATGAGACACGATATGTTATGTTATGTTCATGATCATGATTATGTATGTTATGTTGAAGCGCTGTCCTGACATCGGGACCGGAGTGGTAGGTGTCAGGGGCCCATGTTTACGTTATGGCTGAGTGTAACACCGGGTCTGGGACACGGGATCTCAGTCATAATGCGTCACCATTAGCACATGTGCATATGATTCATGATGTTATGTCACACATGTATTATATGGGGAATCATTCGGTATGTCGTGCGTTATTATTCTTATGAAAAGTGCTATAGCCAATGATGTAAATGTTATGTCTTCATGTTATGAAAAAGTCATGTTATGCAGGTTACGAATATGTCATGTTATGCAAGTTATGAAAATCATGTCATGATTATGAAAAGTCATGTTTACGAAAAGTCATTTTATGAAAAGTCATGTTTTATGCATCACGTCATGACCATGTCACCTTAGGGTTATGATTAAGAATTCTTTAAGTATATGATCTACAGTGGACAATGTAGTGTTAAGCATGAGAATGTAGTACATGCAAGATATGCAAAGATGGTATAAGTTATGGATTAGAAGTTAGGTATGGATATAGTATGATGTTTTGGATTAAGCAGAATGAGATGCTGTTATGCTATGTATGCTTTGAAATCTTCCTAATTTATCTGCTTTCAGTTTACAGCAGTTTACAGATATGATATGATACTTGTTAGAAAGGAGATGTGCTTATTATATTCAAAATTTATGCCTATTATGATTTGTCACCCCGTCTCCCCATGTATGATCCACATGTCGTATCTGGTAAGACTACTTGCTGAGCGATTAAAATTCGGTGGCTATCGCTCATACTTGCCTCATTTATAATTTTCCAGATAACAGGTATCAATGTACAAGCTCGTTGAAGACATGCTAGATAGACCATTGATAACGAAGAGCATACTGAGAGATTATTTCGAAGGCATTAAGTTTCGGATTACGATGTATGATATATGATTTCAGTATTCGGTATATGATGATTGTACAGTTTATGATGTAGTACAGTGCATGTCGATGAAGATTTATTTATGTTATGTTGCTTCCGCTTATCGATTCATTATTCATGTCGACATGTACATGTATAGTATCGACGCTTTGTACTCTATGGAGTAGAGTACGGCGGGTGCACTGAGCCGGAACCCTGGTTTCGGGCGGGGCGCTACATTATTACTCTTCCTTAACATAGAACTAAGTCCTCAAATTAATTCTTGTATACTTAGAAGCTAGCTTTGTAATCATTGTCCTTGCTCTGTCGGATATATTATGAATAGCCTAGTATACTAAATATGTGTATGAACGTATTTTACTTTAAATTACAAAGAAGAAAATATTTGTGTGGTTGTAATTTATACTGTACCTCTAGTTATTTTAAATAATATCACTTTTGTTTTCTTTTCTATTTTATATAAACTCAAGAACCAAAGTAATACATTCTTATTTGAAGAGCATCGTCTCAGGCAAACTTGCACAAAAGTAATGATATAACTTACTTGGAAAGTGTTACAGGTAAAACCGTATTAAAACAATTGAAACTCAACAAATGTAAAGTTTTATAAGATAACTTGTGAAGGAGTCTTTCCTTTTTAAAAGAAGTATATATTTTGAAAGCTATTTTTGCTTTACAAGAATTAAGTGAGTTCATCGAAAAAGGATAAATAACTTTAAAAACACTTAGTGGATCAAATAATTGCAATATCAATATTTGAAAAATAAAATTAATTTCAAAAAAATAGATATAACTAAACAAAAATTTGACAAATTAAATAAGATATGTATATACATATATATATATATATATATATATTGCTATCAGAAAACATCATCTTAAAAGTTTTTTTCTAGAGTTGTCATAAACAATTGAAACTTCATTATGTTGATAAATAAATTCACAAAAGAAATAGTGATGAGGTACAGGTGCCTAGCGGCAACAAAGGCGAGGCAATTCGAGGTCAAGTGACAAGTTGATGAAGAGTTTGAGCCAAGAAGTTGATGCATTCCCGTTCAGACATATGCGAGACGAGCCTATGAGCAAAGAGGGTCGTTGGGTTCACCTACATGAGCCCAATAATTGAGTTTTTATGTGCTGTAATATATATGAGTCATTTGCATTATTTCTTTCATTCATTGAGTCGTTTGTTTAGTGTTTCTTGTTCGTAAAAGTTGTTGTTTCGGTCTTGCATGACCAAACCTTGACTATTTTAGCTTGTTAGGCCTTTAGAGTTGTTTATTATGTTTCTATGTTTATTAGAATTGTTTTCAGGACTTATGAGGTTGTTGGAGACGTTTGAAGACTAGAGCAGTTGAAGAGAAGCAAGCCCATATCGGAATGTAGTTTTATGGCAAACCCCGTTTACATAAAATAGTCGTGTCTCTTCAACCACATTGGCAAATCAAGTGATTCAAGTTTTGTTGGAAAGCAAGGACAAAGATCTAACATATTCATGCTTTGCACATTTCCAATATCTGTCTTCGTGATGGCCAAAAATAGCGTTGAAGTTCAAGTACTGTTTCTGCCAAATTCTGTGACACACTTTTAGTAATTTGGACTTATCTCTTCAATGGTTGGGCCAAAGTCATAGAACTGCATATGTTCATTTTCCTAAACTCAATGGGCTACAATTCTCCAAGAGGAGTCAACGCCTAATTCGAGCTGCAAGTGATCCAAAAACAGGCCACAATTCAGACAAGTTTTCAGGAGGCCATACTGAAAACATTCTGGACACACAAATTTTGGAGGGCCATATCTAACTCATCCAATGTCCAAATGAGGTTGTTCAAAAGTCCAAATTGAACTTCAGATCATGATCTACAATTCTCAAGAAGGGATAAAGACCAGAATCTGCTTCTAGATGGGGGTCAAACCATTTGCCAAAAGATTGCACATATTTATTCCTTTTTTGTAGCCTTTTGACTAGCTTTTTGAGTATCCTTTTCTTTAACGTTATAGACTAGACCTTTTTTAGTCTTCTTGGCCCTATATAAATGGGTAATAGCCGGCCTTAGTGTACAAAAATTTGGAGAATTGTTCATAAGAATTCTTAGACAAAAACAACCTATTTTCTCTACAGAAACACCTGTGAGTTTTGCTTTGATTTTCTTAAGAACCAACTTGAGTGATTTTTTTGTTTCTTTGAAGATAAAAGTTAGAATACAATCAAAGTGTGAGCAACCTTGTGAGGGATATCCAAAATCAAAGGTGTGGCCGTCGAAGAGGGTGCAAACTTGCTTGGGAAACGGGTAACTTTTGAAGGACGAAGGCTCAAACAAAAACCTTGGTGACCAACGGCTTGGAGGGAGTTAAACTCTTGCCTACAACTATTAAGGATCCAAGTGTTAAACGAGACAATCCATACGTGGCATGATAACCGCCCATCAAATAGCCTTGACCATAAAAAAATGAAACTAGATTAGATACTTAGAAAGAAAAATCTTTGAATGTACCTTTGAAATATAGGATATATATTGGTGTACGTACTTATGTGAAAAATATTTACCTACTTGAAAAGTAACATTCTAATACTTTAGTTATTTTTTATAAGTCATTCTCATTGTCAAATGAAGATCTGCCTGTATACAGCTTCTTATAAGTCTAGTATTCATCCATTTATGACAAAATCTTTAACTTAAATTGTCCAATCCTAGCATGGCACAACAAATACTAATTGGCTTAGGGTATTCTAGTACATTATACTTACTTTATTTGACCACTACAAAACATCATCATTCAACCATACTATTGTACACTTCCACTACTTGATCATTGCTTAAATATAATCTAACAGCTACAAAATTTACCCAACATTGCACTATATGTGTCAAATCCTAAAATAAAATCCTTAACCATGTCTATTTGTTGGAACTTCACGCACACCAGAAAAAGAACCAGGTCAAGAATAAAGGATAAAACAAAGTGAAGCATGTTGCACTAACGTTATTCAGGCATTTCATCGAGCAGGTTTATCATTGCGTCAAACACCTATGTATCATTTAAGTTCTCTCTAACCAATAGTAAAAATTCTCATTTGATTGTATATAATCATTGTTTCGACATAGAACTTTAGTTGAATCATCATTTCAGAGATTAGAGATAGGATAATCTGTTAATACCTACCTGGGTAAAATATAGTCGTTGCCTATCGCCATCAACGTAAAGTAGCCGTTGCTGAAATATAAACGTAAGCGATATTTTTCTTCATTGTGCTGGATGGTGTGCTCTCTAGAGTTTTATTTTACTGTATGGTATCAGAGCTAAGGCTCGCTTTGTGAGATTGTTGTTTTAAATCTTCTTTACTTGTCTTCTGCATCACTCTACTAGCTTGAATATCTGTTAAATAGAAAGGAGTCAGTTGGAAGTGAGGCCCGTCACAACCTCGCCCAACTGTTATTCCCACAAATTCTATTGGAACTAGCTCTAATCATAATGTTGACATTACTATTGTGACTATAACACATCATAAACTGAATGGGAACAATTACCATGCATGGTCCAGGGCTGTGAAAATTTTTATCATAGGCAAACGGAAGGAAGACTACCTTAAGCTTGACATCATAGCCACTGCTGAGACTGATGTGCAATTCAAAACATGGATTGCTGAAAAATCCATGATAATGTCATGTTTGATTGGATCAATGACAACGGATATTAGCGAAAATTTCATCCTGTGTGACTCAGCTGCTGAAATCTGGAAAGCAGCTCAAGAGATGTACTTAAAACTTGATAATATTTCAGACTTCTATGAATTGGATGTCTTGCTTCATGACATCAAACAGGGACACTCCCCTGTTAATGTATATTTCTGGCAGTCAAAGAGGATCTGGCAGCAGATCGACATTTATGACTCTCATAAATGGCCAAATTTGGAGGCAGACAAGTTGTACAAATCTATTACTGAGACCAGAAGAATTTTCAGATTCCTTGCTGGCTTAAACAAAGAGTTTGATGCTGTTAGGGGAAGGATTCTTGGAACTAAACCTCTCCCTTGTATGAACAGTGTTTTCTCAGAGATCAGGTAAGAAGAGAGCAAAAACAAACTTACGATCAGCTCTTCTTCTAGCACTGAAGGCAATGCCATGAATGTCTTCGCACCAAGGAATACTCAAGATCATATCCTAGCTAACTCTGCAACTAGGATGTACACACCTCCTCAAAATGATAACAGAAGGAATGGGGAATTTGGGGTTTCTTGCAAATTTTGTAAGAAACCTGGGCACACTGAAGATAGGTGTTATGCCAAGCATGGTAGACCACTAGCCAAGTTCAATGACCAGTGGAGAAATCCTAAGCCATGGAGGTCCCAAGCAGGTAATGCTGGACATTGGAGAGGAACCACCTCCAATGCAAATAGTAACTGCGTGACAGGACCTACTAATATCCCACTACAGAGTCAACTGGATGCATTTTTCCAGTTTATGAAGTAGCACCAGCCACCCAGCTGTCTCTTGACACTAATCAGGAAGCTATTCAGCCTACAATGGCTAGCTATGGTAAGAACTACAAACTTGTTTCTACATGGATTATTGATTCTGTGGCTACTCATCACATGACATGGAACAAAGAAAAACTAACTGATAACATGATGTTCCATAATCCTCCTAAGGTCAAGGTAGTTAATGGAGCAGGGGTTGGTATACTAGGATGTGGGAATGTAGAACTGTCTAAGAATCTGAAACTGAAAAATGTCCTTTACAAACCTGAATTAAGCATTAATCTGGTCTCTGTCAGTAAAACTTGATGAGGATAGTTTCTGTTAAATTAAATTCTCACCTTCTAAATGTTATTTTCAGAAGATTATCTCCAAGAAGAAGATTGGAAATGCTAATAAGGTCAATGGTCTCTTTCTGCTTCAAGCTAAAGAGTCAAGTTCTCTCAATGATCAAACTAGTATAGGATCATGTATGATTGCTAGTAGGAATAATGAGAGTACTTTGCTATGGCATAAGAGATTAGGACATCCTAACTTTATGTATCTCAAAAGGCTTATACCTACCTTGTTTGCCAATATAAATCTGTCAGACATGTTTTGTGAAATTTGTCAATTTTTTAAGAGTTGTAGAACAAGTTATCCTTAAAGATATCATATCAGTAATGCTTCTTTCAGTATAATTCACTCATATGTATGGGGACCATCAAAAATAACTAATATAAATGGTGCTAACTGGTTCATTACATTTGCTGATGATCACACCATGCTTACTTAGGTATACCTAATGAAGCATAAGTATGAAGTAGGTGACATTCTTAAGAGATTTATCTGTATGGTACAAACACAGTTTAATACCCTAGTTAAAACCTTAAGGACTAACAATGGACTTGAATATCTTGAATCATCAGTAAAAGAGTATCTTAATGCTAGAGTGATTCATCACCAGACTTCCTGCACATATATTCCACAGCAAAATGGAGTAGTAAAAAGGAAAAATAGGCACCTCCTTGAAGTTACAAGGGCCATCATGATATCTATGAAGGTGCCTAAGTATTACTATGGGGAAGGTGTGCTAACTGTCACACACCTTATAAATAGGATGCATTCTAAGGTGTTAAAATATGTCACTCCTAAGAATGCCATGTCTCAATATTTTCCTCACTCTAATAGGTTTTTAGAACTGGCTATGAATGTGTTTGGATGTGCTGTGGACAAACTCATTCCAGAACAGTTTAGAAGCAAGTTAGATATGAGAGCTGAGAGGTGTATCTTTCTTGGGTATTCTAATACCCAGAAAGGATACAAGTGCTTCTCACCCATAACCAGGAGGATGTATGTGTCTCTAGATATAGTATTTGATGAATCTAATGCTTTCTATGGTAGAAGTGTTTCTGAATCTGAACAGGAAAAAGAGTGCAACACTTGGTGCACAATTGATCTCCCTAGCACAACCACTCGAAAGGAGGATAGTAATTCAGGTGTGGGGAAGACTGGTCGTTCACCACAGAGAGACCAACTTGGGGATTGACACCATGAATCTACCCCTAGAAGAAATGAGGAATCAGATCATGAATCATCAAACTTCAGACAGATTACCAATGCATGATAGACCAATAGCCATCAGTAAAGGCATTAGAACCTGTGTGAAACGATTGTATCCCATTTGAAACTATGTATCATACAGGAGTCTTCAGGGAAAAGATAAGATATTTGTCACCTCTCTTGACAACTTGCAGGTTCCAAAGACTATTCAGGAGGCTTTACCTAAATCAGAATGGAAGAAGGCAGTGAATGAATAAATGACTACCCTAATCAAGAATGATACATGGGATGTTGTTCCAGCCAAAGAGGGGATAAAACCAGTAGGATTTAAATGGATCTTCTCTATCAAATACAATTCAGATGGATCCAATAAAAGGTACAAGTCAACGCTAGTTGCCAAGGGGTTCACCCACACTTTTGGAATTGACTATGTAGAAACATTTGCACCAGTGGCAAAACTAAACACAGTAAGAATACTTTTCTCACTTGCTGCTAATCTGGATTGGCCACTTTCCTTGGATATTAAGAATGCTTTCCTAAATGGTAGCCTAAAAGAAGATGTTTACATGCATATCCCACTGGATATACCTGTGAAGACAATACGAATTTGATGTGTAAGTTATAGATGTCTATCTATGGGCTAAAACAGTCACCAAGGTCATGGTTTAAATCGTTTAACTCTACTGTATCATCTCTAGGTTTCTCTCTGTGTGTTAGTGATCACACATTGTTTATTATGTCTTTAAATACTGACTGCTATGTTATTATACTTATATATATTGATGATATTATCCTAACTGGAAATCACTACAATGGCACATTGGAAACTATGATTTTACTATCCAAGTCATTTGAAGTAAAAGACCTGGGACAGATCAAGTACTTCCTAGGCATGGAGGTACTCAGATCCTCCAGTGGCATATATATCTCCCAAAGAAAGTATGTATTAGATTTGCTATAAGACATAGGGATGACTAAATGCAAGCCAACTAACACCCCAGTTGAGCCAGGGTTCAGGCCAAAGGAAGCAGAGGACTCTGGCTATGCTGACAAGCAAAGGTGTCAGAGATTAACAGGTAAGTTAATCTATCTTTCCCACACTAGACCAGACAAATGATATGGGGTAAGTTTGATTAGTAACTTTATGCATAATCCTACTATTGGACACTATAACTATGCTTTGAGAATGTTAAGGTATTTGAAGTTATCCCTTGGTCACGGAATGTTCTTTAAAGAACTCAAGACAGAGATATAAAAATCTACACTGATGCGGACTGGGCTGGATAAAAATTAGACATGAGATCAACATCAGGGTATGCCTCATATTTGTGGGAAAACTTGGTCACATGGAAAAGAAAAAAACAACACGTTGTATCAAGAAGCAGTGTAAAGGTTGAACTGAGGGCATTGTCTCTTAGTGTATGTGAAGGTATGTGGATCAACAGAGTGATGAAGGACTTGAAGATTGAGGTTCAAATGCCTATTCATGTATACTGTGACAACATATCAGCTATCCATACGACTGAGAATCTAGTGCAACATAACAAATCCAAATACGTTGAGATTGATAGGCACTTCCAGAGGGAAAATGTTGTACCCCAACCATACTGTACTTGAAACAATGATGATGTGGCATAATGAAATATTAATTCTTCCAAGTACATTTTATTCAAGTTATATTAGTGCTTCTTTATTTAAATTCTTTTAAGATAGATACTATATAATCATACAAGTGGATGTCATAAAGCATGTGAAATGACCATTGTGCCCCTCCAAAGCCTAGGGATTTCGACCACAAGACATTGAAGGGCCTTAGAATATTTTCCTTTTTATAATAAGAAGACTAACTTAAATGGTCTTCACAAAAGCAAACCTAAAATCATATACAAGAAATTAGATAATATAAATAATAGTAGAATTATATAAGTATGAGTTATGAAAAATGTGAAAAGTCAAAAATACCCTCCCCAAGGCCCCAAGATTTCGGCCAAACCCAAGGGGTTTCTAGAACCCTCTCAACCTTTCTAGTTTTTCATTATTTAAAAATTATATTACAAACAATAATAAAATAAAATTCAAGCATGGGAGGCAAAAATCTTACAATTTACATGACCAAGGCTTGCTTTTCTTACTTTTCATGAAAAGCCTTGTCCCCTTTCCCCTCATACGCCGGCCTCCCCTTCTCTCCCTCCATCATTAAGCCTTCTTTAATACTACCTAGAAGCTTCACATCCATCTTCGCCTTGTACTCTCTCAAGAAGATCCCAAGCAAGAACACTTAGGCTATTTTCATCACCATTCCTCTTCTACTATACGCCCCCCCTGGAGCTAGGAGATTCAACACTACTTCTATTTTCAAGTTCAAAGAAGCATCTAGGTAAGTCACATTCCAAGCTCTTAAGTGAATTCTTCTATTTTAAATAATGATGCTCACATGAGTTCGTTTTTCCTCTCCACAACCGTGACCTCCTTGGTCACTAGGAACAAGCTTTTCAAGCTTCTAAGTGGTGCAACCCTCTTGATAGTTTGAGTTCCTTTCAAACTCTATTCAAATCCTCATCTTGATAAGTAAATCTAGCATCAAGTTCTATTTTTCATTTAAAATGGTAGCTAACATTTTTCCTTTCTCCTCCCTCAAAATTTTATGTTTCATGGAGGTAGTGGAGGAAACTTCAACCTATTTCATCCAAGATCCAAGCTAAGAGAAGGTTTTAGCTTGAAGAGGCAAGTATAGTCTAGACTCTCATGACTTATTTAAGGATTTAATGACTTGAATGACTAGTTGTTTCTAAGATATGAATTTTAGTTGAAGCTACTAAGTGTTAAGCAAAAGATCTTAGTGGTTCCTTAAGAAAAATGACTTTCTTATGCATAATACTTCTAAAGATGAGTTCTTTGACTGCATGCAATATGATATGAGGGCTATTTTAGGATGATGTATGGACTAGCAAATTGATTCTTGGCAAATAATAGATTTTGTGTTAAGCATGAGGAGTATGAAATGGCGTGTGGGCTATATGTGATTTTACAAAGTTGTTTTAGCATTTTTGAATGATTTGTTGCATGAGTATATTTGTACTCAAATTGAAAGGTGACATGACTCCTTTTTGGCACAAGAAAACAGGCTGTTAGGGTAGCTAGGTGATGCATGCATTAGTTGTACCAAGGGTAGACTTTATAAAATGCAAAATGGCAAGAGTGATGAATGCTATGTGGGAGTTACAAAATGTTTTTGGGTAATACATGTGTGACTTAATAAAAGATATGAAATCTAGAATATTCATGTTAAAGGGGTGTATTTAGTGGCTAATAAGTTATTTTATAAGAATAAGGTTAGTTGGTAAACAAATAACATGAAAACTGGCAAAAGACAAAACTACTGGAACAGGACAGTTTTATGTGGCGTGTTATGTGACCTGAAAATGGACCTTAGGAACGTGCAAATGAGCTGATTGAATAATTAAATGAGCCCTTTAAAGTTATTGAATTGCTCTAGAATTTTTATGGTAATTACTTAGGATACAGATGAGCATGTCCATGTAAATTAATCAATGTGGAATTATTGTTTTGATGGGTAACTACTGAATTAAAGTTGGCGTTACAGATCTGGAAAACAGGACAGAATTATTGAAAATTAGGAGGCCATAGTCTTGTGGATTTGGACATGTATGAATCGTTTAGGCCATGCATATTGCTCCTTGATGTGTTTACTATGTTTTCAGGTGTTGGCACAAATTAATTAAGATTTTATGGTCTTGGAAACTAAGGAAAAGATGGGTACGGTACTGCTAGATTACACAGTACACTTTCTAGCAATTTAATGATTTAAGGGTCTTGCTCATCTTGAAATGTCATGAAAATTTTATGGCATGAAGATAGGACCCCATTATTTATGTGTAAGGCAAAAGGTTATAAAAATGGGTCTGATTTGTTATATTGGAGGACTCATGAACAGAACGTAAATTCTGCAAAATTTCCAGCTTATGGGAATTATGTCTATGTCATGTTCTATGTAATTTTAAGATTATTTATGCCACGACTTGCATCGCATTTCATCCCATGTATTACGCATGATCACGTGCATCATGAATATAATTTCTAAGTTTTCTGTATGCACATAAGATCTTTTCAAGCAAGCAAGTTTTCGTTATGCATGTAAGTTGTTTATGGTCCCATGATTTTCAAAAGAAAGGTTTTATGACTTCCTTGCCGGCTAAGCATGCTTATAACCCGACTCCAGACCCGGGGTTAATAGGTCTGATGACATGATAAGTTTTGGACCCGTTCCAGACCCGGGGTTTATTGGTCCGATGATATGTTCTAGGCCCGATCCAGGCCCAGGGTTAATCGGCCTGATGTTATGTTCTGGACCCGTCCCAAACCCGGGGTTAATTGGTCTGATGACATGTTTTGGACCCATTCAGATCCGGAGTTAATTGATCTGTCACTCTGTTTTCTGATACGTTACTTTATGGGACCAAATGATGATTTTGACACGACATGATATCATGCATTGCATCCTGCATAATTCATGTGCACTTTACATGTTAGTACGTTCAGTTAGTAGGAAATATGATATTATTAGTATGGCATTACCTAAATTATAATTAGGCTATATCTTTGAGCAGATCGAGGATTAAAGGCCAGGTATGAATTAACATTTGAGGTTCTTCGGGTTTTTCCATTCATGTTATGATTATTTATTTATTTCATGGTAGTTTATTGTATGCTTGCTGGGTGATTTTTATCACTCATACCTTTATTTTTTCCCCCAGAGCCAGTGAATGCTAAGGTTTTCTGGGTGCGAGGCGCTACAGTGGTATCAGGGCCCAGGCTCTAGATTTCGGGCAGAACGCAGAACTAAGTTATGATCTTAGAATCTAAGTTTGATCTTAGACCTAAGTCATGATCTTAGAAGAGTGATGGCCTTAGACTAGGACAACTTAGACCAGGTTAGGATGTAATTTAATAATTAATCTTGACTTATAAAATCCGGATCTCTAAAGTAAGATGTGTCTTTTCTCTCCCTCATTTAAAATTTTTGAGAATTATGACCTTTAGCCAAAATAATTTGGTTTTATCCCAACATTTGTGTAAATTTTAACACTCCGTAGTGCAGATGGTGCGACCTCGTGGCTGACCTCCTAGGGCTCGACCAGCTGCTCAGGAGCCGTTCCTTCTCAGCCACAAGGCCCCGTTCCTCCGCCATCGGTTCAGGTCCCGCCGCCACCACCGCATACTAGAATCCTCCTATTCAGAATAATCCACCTCCACCACCGCAGGCACCTATTCCTCTGGTTATTCCTGACGTTAATGTCTTTCAAGCCTTTTGCCATGTGGTCACACAGATAGTTTAGGGCCTAATCCAACAGAATGCTCCACCCCATCCATGTGAGCCTGTGAGAGATGCACAATATTATTTCGAGAAGTTGAAGAGGGCTAATGTACCACCGTTTGAGGGAAAGCAGATCCAGACATAGCGGAGAACTGGTTGGATGAAGTCGAGAATTGTTTCGAGCTAATTCAAGCCCCTGACAAGATGAAAGCCCAAGCCATAAGGCCCTTTCTGATAAGTGAGGCAAATCAATGGTGGAAGACTAATTACACCCATTGCCAAGACCAATTTCCTAGGAAAGATTTCTGCAAGAATTCCACAAGTTTTACATCCCTCCGTCAGTGAAGTTAAAAAAGAGGCATGAATTTGAATCACTGAAGCAAGAGCCTCGTATGACGGTAGCAGAGTATGCCAATAAGTTCATCGCATTGGGGAGATTTCAGCCTATCACTATGAATGATGAAGAGACAAAAATGTTGAAATTTGAAAGAGGACTGAATCCGAGAATCAGAACATGTCTGGTGAATGCAAACCCTGCAAATTTTAGAGCTCTACTGGAAGCCTGTTACAGGATTGAGAGAGATATTATCTGCCGAGATGATGTGGGACAGAAAAGAGAAAGACAAGTGACTGAAATGAGAAATTTAGAAAAGTGGCCAAGAAGAATTACAAAGGATCTGTTCGTCAAGAGAGATCGCAGGGTCAGAATCAGCGCCGTCAGCAGCACCAAAATAATCAACAAAAGAATCAAGCTCCACCCTAGAAGCCAGCTATACCAGTATGCCCTCAGTGCCAGAAGAGACACAGGGGCGAGTGTCGATGGAAGACTGGATAATGTTTTGGATGCGGCAAGGATGGTCACCTGATTAGGGACTGCCAAGACAGAGGAGCGCAGCAACAGCAGGAATAGCCAAAGAACCAGCGGCCACATTCAAATGCAAGGGTGCACGTCATGACCGATGTAGATATTGAGGAGACAGCAGACGTAGTGACTGGTAAGATCTAAAGTTTTATGCCTTAAATATGTTTTGCTTATGCATGCCTATACTGTTGCTCAGTAAATTATGCATGATTCAGGAACTATCTTAGTATGTAGCATACCTGCGAATGTATTGTTCGACAGTGGCGCCAGCCACTCATTTATCTCCAGAAAGTTTGCTAAGAATATCGAATATAACTCAGTCCGACTAGAATCACCCTATAGAGTACAAGCAGCAAGCGATCAGGTGCTTGTCTCTCATCATATCTTCAGAAATTGCGCGCTCGAGTTCAATGATCAGCGGTTCGAAGCCGATTTGATCCACATACCCATGAGTGATTTCGATGTGATCCTTGGAATGGATTGGCTCTCAAAGAACCATGCTCAAATTGATTGCCGGAGTAGGCAAGTTATGATCAAGGATCCCACTAGAAATGAAGTATCATTCCAAGGAGGGGCCAAGTTAAAGAAACCATCCAAGAAGGTCTATGTTCATGCCGAGCATTGAAGAAAGGCCATGAAGGATTCTTTATTTATATCCTAGGTGATGATCAAGTGAGTCCCACCCTTACTCAAGTTCTGATTGTAATGAATACCCTGATGTTTTTCCAGATGAATTAGCCGGGTTACCTCCCGACCGAAGAAGCCAATGACGTGGTGACAGATATATTCTGAAAATTTTGCAATTTCTTATAAGTACTGCTGTCCTATAGTTGCTTAGTAAGTATTGCATGATTAAGGAGCTATCCTAGTATGTTCAGTACCTCCAATGTGTTATTTGATAGTGGCGCTAGCCACTCCTTCATATCCAAGAAATTTGCGAAGAATATTGAGCATAACCCAACCTATAGTGATGCACCCTATAGAATCCAAGTAGCTGGGGAACAGGTGCTTGTATCTTACCATGTTTTCAGAAACTGCGAACTTGAGTTCGATAACCATCGGTTTGACGCCGACTTGATTCCCATACACATGACGGACTTCGATGTAATTCTTGGGATGGATTGGCTTTCCAAGAATTATGCCAACATCGATTGTAGTGAAAAACAAGTTACCTTTAAGAATCCCACACGTAAGGAAGTGACCTTTCAAGGAGGACCATAGTTACGGAAGTATCCTAAGAACGTTTATGTAAATGCGATTCGCGCTAATAAGGCACTGAAGAAAGGACATGAGGGATATCTTGTCTATGCAATAAATGCCGATTAAGCGCTCTCAGATCTTTCTCAAGTCCCAGTGGTTCGTGAATACCCAGATGTTTTTCCAGAAGAGTTACCGGGTCTTCCCCCGGACTGGGAGATATCTTTTGAATCAATTTAGTTCCAGGATCTGAGCCAATATCAAAGGCTCCCTATCGAATGGCACCTGCGGAACTAAAAGAGTTAAAGGAACAGCTGCGCGAATTGCTGGAAAAGAAACTTATTCGCCCAAGTGTTTCGCCTTGGGGAGCTCCCGTACTGTTTGTCAAGAAAAAGGACAGAAGTATGCGGTTACGTATTGACTATCGGGAGCTCAACAAAATCACTATAAAGAACAAGTACCCATTGCCTAGGATCGACGATCTGTTCGATCAGCTTCGGGGGGAAATGATTTTCAGTAAAGTTGATCTTCGCTCAGGATATTTCCAATTGAAGGTCAAGGTTGAAGATGTCCTGAAAACTACATTCAGAACCCGTTATGGACATTACGAATTTCTAGTAATTCCATTCAAACTGACCAATGCTCCCGCAGCGTTTATGGATCTAATGAATCGAGTCTTTCAAGACCAACTGGACAAGTTCGTTGTAGTATTCATTGACAATATTTTAATCTATTCACCTGCGCAGTGTAGCATTTCTGGGACATGTAATATCTGGAGATGGTATATCCGTAGACCCCAAGAAAATCGAGGCAATCACATAGTGGCCCAGACCTACCAACGTTACAAAGGTACGAAGTTTTCTCGGTCTCGCCGGCTACTATCGTAAGTTTGTTGAAGGGTTTTCTCGAATCGCTATGCCTCTTACTCGTTTGACCCAAAAGAAAACCAAGTTTGAATGGACCTCAGATTGTGAAAAGAGTTTTACTGAATTAAAGAAGAAGCTGACCTCTGCCCCAGTTTTAGCACAACCCATTCCTGGCGAGAACTTTGTGGTGTAAACTGATGCCTCTAAGAACGGGCTGGGATGCGTACTAATGCAAAAAGATCGAGTAATTGCATATGCATCCCGATAGTTAAAGCCATTTGAACAAAACTACCCAGTACATGACCTCGAATTAGCAGCCAAAGTCTTTGCATTAAAAATATGGAGGCACTATCTTTATGGTGAGAAGTGCGAAATCTTCACAGACCACAAGAGCCTCAAGTATCTCTTCACCCAAAAAGAACTAAACATGTGTCAGTGCAGATGGTTAGAATTAATAAAAGACTACGACCTATTGATTCAGTATCATCCGGGAAAAAGCCAACAAGGTAGCTGACATATTAAGTAGAAAAACAAGCCATCCGCGTCAACCACCTTTGCAGCATGACATTGAAGAATTTGATTTGGAGGAGGTTGATTCAATTGAAGGCATGCTCGCAAAGTTGGTGTTGATTCCTTCGCTGATAGACAAGATTAAAGAAGGTCAAGAAAAGGATGAAACCTTAAAGAAGATAAAGGACCGGGTGAGAATGAAACCATCTGAAGAGTTTAAAGTCAGAAACGAAAACAGCTTGTGGTTTCGAGGGAGACTGTGTGTACCCAATGACGAAGACATAAAGAATAAAGTTCTGCGGGAAGCCCACAAATCTCGATTATCTATTCACCCTGGAGCCAATAAGATGTATCAAGATTTGAAACAATGATTCTAGTGGCATGGCATGAAAAGACAAATTGCAGAATTCGTAGAGAAATGCCTCGTTTGCCAGAAGGTGAAAGCGGAACATCAGAAACCCGCTTGGTTGCTACAACCTCTTGAAGTTTCCGAGTGGAAGTGGGACCACATTACTATGGATTTTGTTATGGACCTACCAAGAACAAAGAGTGGATACGATACCATTTGGGTAGTCGTCGATCGCTTAACAAAGTCTGCCCACTTTATGGCTATGACGATCAAGGCTCCAATGGAGAAATTGGCTACGATGAATGTTGAACAAATTGTAAGTCTTCATGGAGTACCCCTAAGCATTTTTTGTGACCGCGACCCTCGCTTCACATCACAATTTTGGACAGCTTTTCAGAAAGCGATGGGCACTGAAATCCGAATGAGCTTGGCATTTCATCCCCAAACTGATGGTCAATCGAAAAGAACCATTCAGACATTGGAAGACATACAGCGATCTTGCGTACATGACTTTGGGGGAAGCTGGGATCGGAGTCTCAAATTGGTAGAATTTTCTTATAACAATAGTTACCATCGATCCATAGGGATGGCTCCGTATGAAGCACTTTATGGAAGAAAGTGCCATTCTCCGCTCTACTGGGATGAAATCGGAGATAAGATTCTTACTGGACCGGATCTAGCAGAACAAACTCGAGAACAGATACGGGTCATAAAGCAAAGGTTCAAGCGGCCCAATGTAGGAGTAAGATCTGGGCAGATGAGAAGCAGCGACCGTTGGAATTTCATGTTGGGGAGAAAGTATGCTTAAAGGTATCGCCGTCCAAAGGAGTTAAAAGGTTTGGTATCAAAGGAAAATTAAGTCCAAGGTTCATTGGACCCTACAAGGTTCTTGAGAGAATTGGGGAAGTTGCTTATTGACTTGCACTACCGCCCTCACTATCTCAATTACATGATGTGTTTCATGTATCTCAACCCCGTCGGTATGTGCACGAGCTTAGCCATGTTATAGAGGAACAACCCTTGAAAATCGAAGCCGACGCGACATACGTGGAAGAACCGGAAAAGATAATTGATCATAAGGAAAAGGTGTTAAGGAGACGATCGATACCTATAGTCAAGGTGCAATGGAAGAACCATTCCGTTGATGAAGCTACCTGGGAAGTGGAAGAAAGCATGAAGAACTTGTACCCTCACCTCTTTGACTAGCATTCTTAAGTTTCGAGGATGAAACTTGTAATAAGGGGGGGAGGATGCTGTAACCAATTAGGAACCCTTTGTACTTGAGACCTGTTTAAGAGAATATTTGACTAGACATGTCCGCAATTACAATTTATTGAGTCGATGATTATTATTTTACATTATGTTACGGAAAGTAATATGTATATATATATATATAATTTCGAGCATGAATATTGGACCATAGGGAGAGGCCCAATTCACTCCCAAGGACTTGTGAGATTTCGGCCACAAGGTTAAGAAAGGCCTTAATGGAATTTCCTAAGATTTTAAGGGCCATCTTTTAAGCAGGCCAATAAGCAATTCAACAAGTTTTGGGTAGTGGCAAAATTTTGGTTTAACCCATACCTTTTTTTTTTGCCCTTAGCCTAAAGAGGGCTCAAACCTTTTCCTAATTAACCATTTTAAAAGAAAGAAGGGGAAAAATGAAATAATAAAAAGGGAGAAATTACATTGATTAAAGCATTGTTGGGGTCATTAAAGACCCCAACCGCCGGATGGGTAGGGGGTAGCCATCCAAGGGAGATGTTTTACTCCACCATGGTTACTTTGTGTTCAACCCAAGATTAAAGTAACTATAATTAGATAAAGTAACTAAGGTTAGCTCAAAAGTAACCATGATTAGGCTAAAGTAACCAAGGTTAGTGATAAAGTAACCTTGATGAACTAAAAAGTAACCAAGGTTAAAGTAACTAAAATTAAGTAAAGTAATTAAGGTTAGTTCCTTTAACCTTACTATGGTAAGTCTTTCACTCCCTTCCCTTTACCCCCAATGGCTAAAACATAGCCAAGAAAGAGAATTCCCTCCAAAAACACAATTGATATCCTCCCATCTTTCCAACACTCAAGGTACCCCAAGAGCAAGAAACATTCTTCTCTTCTTCTTTCCTTAAACCACACGCCCAAGGCTATACCAAGAAGACCTAGGATTCATTCAAACTCAAGAGGAATTAGGTATGTACGTACTCAACATTCAAGGGAATTCTTACATTTTACTTAGCTTGGAACTCACTTATCTTTCTTGCCCCTAAACCGTGATCTTCAATGGTCACTAGGCTCAAAAGTCTCAAGCTTTGTGGATCCTAGTCTTGAGAGGCTTGAATACTACTCAAGCTTCATTTTGGTAAGTCCATCTAACCCTTACTAAGTGTATCTTTTACTTAAGGATGAAAACTAACCATTGTCCTCTTTTTCTTTCCAAAACCGGGGGGTACATGCCTAATGAGGAGAAAGGTTTCAACTTTTCCATACATCTTTCAAGAGGAGTAAGTTGAAAAGGCAAGTACACTATACTTATTTGTGGTTTGAATGTGGAAGTGCTTGCTTGAATGTCTAGATGACCTTAAGATTCAATCTTACATGTGAAATGCTAAGCCTTGGTGCATGAAACTTTCGGCCTAGGGGTTAAGTGGCGTGCAGGTGTGAGTTTTGCTCCAAAGGTGGATTCTTTGTTGATTATAAGTACTATTATGTGATAAATCTAAGATGAACATGTTAAAAATTCCTCTTTTTCCATGGATGGGGGTTACGGTGGGAAAGAATAAAAGAAATAAGGATAGTTTGCAAGAAGTGATAAGTTATGGGGTAAGGTGTGAACAAGATTATGCTTTTGTGTGTTAAGCTTAATATGTTCTTTGTGGATATGTGATTTTTGCCTTGCATGCACGTAAATGGGCTGTTTGAGGGTTAGGGTGCGTGTGCACCAAATTTTTCTAAGGTTTGTTGTAGTGGAAATATAGTGTGCATGGCCAAAGAATGAGGCATGTGGCATACAAGCTGTTTTGTAAAGATTTGTATATGGTGTTCGTAACGTGTTGAATCTGTAAACTTCCCATGAAAAAGGTGAGTTTGAAGTTTAATGAAGTGTTTATGTCAAACAATGCAAGTTAGGACCATTTGGGAACGAAATGTGATAAAATTTGAAATTACTGGAGCAGGGCAGATTTTTAGGCCGTTTTGTGAGACCTGAAAAGAGACCTTAGGGATCTTCAATTTAGTTGATTTTTGGTATGAAACTAGCCCTATGTGTATATTAAGTATGAGAGTTGGAATTTCATTAAAAGGAGTTTCGGATTACTTTTAGCAAAATTTTTATTAAAACTGGTCATGCTGGAAATTTTACTAGACTAGACAGATTTTATATGACATAATGAGGGACCAGGAAATGGACCTTAGGAATATGCAATTGGTCTAAGTTTTGGCAGGATACTAGCCCTATGTGTTTACTAAGCTTGAGAGCTGGAATTTCTGAAAAAAGATTCAGGTGTGGTTCACACTAAAATTTATAGTAAAATCGGTCAATCCAGGATTTAGCATGTAACAGTTTTGGGAAAAAGA
This sequence comes from Eustoma russellianum, assembly GCA_036186865.1. NCBI lineage: Eukaryota > Viridiplantae > Streptophyta > Magnoliopsida > Gentianales > Gentianaceae > Eustoma > Eustoma russellianum. The sequence goes on from AP025045.1 coordinate 9,849,666, forward strand.
ATAAATGAGTACTCTAACGATATTTTAGATCCGCGAAATTTTTATGTCAACTACTTAAGACATATGTGAACCCTTTTGTGTAAGCCACTTATCTTAGAATGACTAATTGAAGGGTAAACACCATAATTAAGTGGGCGTCACTAATCTGAAATTTTTGGACAGAATTGAGGAACTTATTATAAGGCCTTATTCTAATGGACTTAGTTTTAGTTATACGGCTTGGGCTTACAATCACCAATTAACGGTATGATTATAATATTTTTCCAAAGCCGGCCCAAATTAAAAGAAGTTTAATGGGCTTACATGAAAGACAAAAGAAAGGGGCACTGTAATTGCCGAAATTCAGCCGCTTTGTTCTGTAATTAATTAGACTAAGTTTCTTATGCATTTTATATCGTCACGAGAATTCTATTATGAATAGAAATGACATTTTTATGCGTATGTATGACAAGCACTCATGATAGTGGGCCTAACCATAAGGGATTGAGGCCGTGTATATGGATTGATAATGCTGAAATTTTTCAGCATAAGGAATGAGTTGTACATAGGTGTATACATAACGCATTATATCATGATTTGCATAATACATGTCATGCATTGCATCATCGTCATTTACATGATTTATGGAATTGATTTTCATGCGAAAGAGAGATGAAAAGCGTTTTTAAAGAAAAGATTCTGTTTTAAAAAGAACGCTTCCCACTGGTACCATGTGTGTATGTTTCCTGGCCAGTAAAGACCCGCTCCAGATCCGGGGTTAATTGATCTGATGATATGGACCGTTCAGGCCCAGAGAAAATAGACCTGATATGGACCATTCAGGCCCAGAGAGAATAGACCCGATAAGTGATGACATTACCGTTCCGAATTCGAGAATAATAGATTCGAAGGGGAGAAGTGTCCGCCTCAGATCCGGAAAAATAGATCTTGAACACTCTATTGTTTTCTTGACGATGATGTTTTGAAAGAAAAGCACGAAAGATTATATCCTCATTTTTATCATGATGCATCACACGTACATATGTATGCATGTCGCATTTATTGAGTCATCGAGTAGTGGCACATGATACTTAGACTAAGTTGTTATAATTTGGTAGTTCCTAAGTTATGATCTCATTAAGTGATGATCCTTAATATGTTACGAACTTATGCAAGTTGCGGTCTTTTATTGTTACGTTCTTTAATAAGTGATGATCTTGCTTAAGTTATGATCTTGACGCATTAAGTGTTGATCACTAACGGGTATTGGATTGAGGTCAGGTGTGTTTCTACACCGAATTTTTGGGGTTCGGTTCTTGTATGTACTTTCCATTTAATCCTCGACTATTTATAGTATACTTACTGGTGACTTTGTTACTCACCCCCTATTTTTTCTCCCAGAGACTGCAGGGAACAAGGTAGAATGGATTGAGGATGAACCTAGGGTCCCCTATCCGTGAGCGCAGTGAATGATGGATGAATTAGGAGACAGAACGTGCTGGTTGTGACCGATGACTTATTATGTATTCGTGATGGGAAACAGTTACTTCTGAGAATTTCTGCACTTATGATTTGGGTTGTAAAACTAAGAATGATTTCGTAGATGTTTTAATTTGAGGTTTTAATTCTGTCACGGTTTCGCTCACTTGTTGACGTGTAAGCACGAAAGTCCATGCATTTTATCATGGACCACGACATGTTATGGATCGACGCCTGGTACTCTCCTTAGTGAAGTACGGCGGGTGCACCGTATTCAGCTGGGCCAGGATGCGGGGCGCTACACAAGGTTAATGACATAATGGAGGAAGCTACACAAGGTAACATTTCAAACTTTCTAGCCAATGTAACACATGCTGAAAATTCAGCATGTGAGACATTATGGTGGGCGATTGAGAACACAATAAAATAAGAGGTAAAATCCAAGCATGGGAGACAAAAGGGGTTCAAATTGTGAGACACAAAGAATGCTTCCTCCTTTCCATGCACACATGGGAATTCCTTGTCTTCTCTTTTGACCAAACCTGGCGGCCACCCCCCTTCTTCTCCCCCATGAAGACTTCTTCAAGTCATCCTAGAAGCTCCTCTTCATCTTCAACTCTCAACACTCTCAAGAGCTTACCCAAGCAAACCACTAAAGACTCATTGAACACTTAGGCGATTCCTCCATCATCATCATTGCATACGGTTAGGATTAAGCTAGGAAACTCAAGATCATTTTCATCTTCAAGCTCCAAGGACTCATCTAGGTAAGTTCCATGTTGAATTCCCTATGTGAATTCCATATTTCAAAGGATGAAGCTCACATGGTACCCCTCTTTTCTTGCCAAAAATCGTGACCTTCAACGGTCACTAGGTGGAGATTTTTCAAGCTACTAAGAGAAGCTAACATCTTGGTGGGTTGCATCCATTCCAATCTCCATTCAAGCTTCATTTTGGTAAAGGAATCATAACCTCTATTTCTTCATTCAAGATATTATCTAATGGTCATCCTTCTTCCTCCCCAAAACCGTGTGCCATTAGAGAAGTTGGAGGAAGAATTCACTCCATTTCAACCAAGGCTCAAGCAAAGGAAAAGTTTTTAGCTCAAAGTGGCAAGTATAATCTAGACAATCTTGACTTATTTATGAAGTGTATGCTTGAATGACTAGCCATTTCTATGTTATGAATCCTAGTAGAAGATTCTGAGTACAAAGCATGAGAATTTAGTTGTTATAAAGAAAAGTGTTGGCATGATTGAATGGTTTACTATATGGATGTGTTATGTGCTCAAACTTGAATATGATATGAGATCTACTACCCATAAAAACGGGCTGAATGGGTGACTATTTGAAGGATGAACTAGTTTTGCTAAGAGTGAACTTTATGAAGTGTAAAATGCATGAAAAGTGGCATGTTCTAAGTGTGAATTGCAAGGCTGTTGGCGTGTGTCATGTGTAGCCTAAAAAGGGTTATGAGACTTGAAATGACCATGTTGAAATTGTAGAGAAAAAGGGGTTTGAGTGGTTACAAAATGCATGATTTAAATAACGTGTATTAAAGAAATGCATGACATATTTTATGACATGATACGTTGTTGCATAAAACTTGCCTTATATAGTTCATATCTAATGTTGTCGTACTAACGAGCCATGAAGCCTTAAAGCTTACATCAAATGGCAAGCATTTGTTGTGTTTGAACTATTTTCAGGTGCCATCATTAATGAACTAAACTAGTTCATTAAGTGAAGTACTTAGTTAAATAAACTAAGTAGTTCATTAAAGGAAGCTATATTTGAAAAAGGCACAAAGGCAACAAATTGAAGAATGGAAAGTTTGCTCCACCCTCCTACATGCCATTTTCTATATATATATATATATATATATATATATATATATATATATATATATAACACGCACGGGGGACATGTTCTCGTCAAGCTAGATATGGCAAAGGCATTTGATCGGGTGAGTTGGACATACTTATCTGGGATCTTGACAAAGATGGGTTTCAATCATCGTTTAGTGAGGATTTTAATTAATAACTTATCCGCTACAAGATGCTCTATATTGGTGAACGGTAAGCCTGCTGGGTTTTTTCCTATTTCAAGGGGAGTTAAGCAGGGTGATCCCCTTTCTCCTATCCTTTTCATCCTTGCATCAGAAGGCTTCTCTAGAGGGATAAATGCGCTTATGGCCGAAGACAGGATACGGGGATTCAACACTGGTCGGGCACCTCGTATCACACACTTGGGCTTTGCAGATGATTTACTTGTTTTCTTAAATGGTGGAACTCAAAATTTACGCAGGTTTCGTCAATTTTTGGAAGCTTATCAGAGAGCATCTGGGCAGTTGGTTAACTTTCATAAGAGTCAAGTTGTGCTTGGAGCCTCCGTTTCTGCATCTACGGTCTCACAGGTATTAGGATTGCGTTTAACGCAGCTTCCTATAAAGTATTTGGGATCCTATTTATATAAAGGAATCAATCGATCAGCATACTGTTCTACTCTTCTCTCACATATAGATGCTTATATGAACTCTTGGTCATCAAAGCTACTTAGCATGGCTGGTAGGCTTATCTTGTTAAGACATGTGATATGCACGGTGCCTGCTCATTTTATGGCAAGTTCATCATTGCCAAGCAGTGTGCTTGCTACAATCAGCAGGAAAATGGCGATATTTTTGTGGCAAGGAAGACATCATTGGCACTCATGGGAGCTTATTTGTCGGCCCAAGGAATGTGGGGGGTTAGACATTCGCAATTTACATAAACTGCAAACTGCATATGATGGCCGCTTATGGTGGAGCTACCATCATTCCACCTCCTTGTGGGCTGAGTATAGTAGAGTTAAATATGGACAACGGAGCACACTCACTGCTCAGATTTATGATTCTCCAATTTGGAAAAGAATTTGTCGTATTAATTCTTTGATGATGGAGCATGTACAGGTGACATCGGAAGGCCACATCTGGATGCCGGATAGCTTGGGACAGTTCTCACTCAAATCCATCTATTCTATCTTAATTGCAACCGAATCAAGCGCCTTTACAAAATATATTTGGTGGCCTACAATGCCTTTGGGCGGGAGATTATTCTTATGGAGATTATGGAAGCATGCCTTGCCTTTCTCTGATAATCTTCGTCGTTGGCAACACATCTATCCTACGCAATGCATCTTTTGCAAAAGCTCTTCTGACATGGTGGATCACATCTTTTTGAAGTGCCCTTTAATCAAACCCATCTGGCAGGAATTATCAATAATTTTTTCGGGTCCATGGCCAAATACAGACACGCTGGGGCAGTATTTGCAGCAGTGGTGGAGGTCTTCTTCACAGCGAACAATGTTAGGTCAGCTACGAGCAGTGGTGCCGTCATTCATGGTATGGGTCACATGGAAAGAATACGCAAGATGCCGATTTGGAGAAGGAATTTTTTCAACCTCAAGGCTGTTTGAGCGAATGAGAACACATGTGTATACATGGTGTGGATCCACGAGCAATCGGAAATTTTCAGATCGGGTGCCTCATTTGATCTCTCTTTCGTTTTCTCCTGCTATCCGGCATATAACGCCACGGATTATCAGATGGAAAAACCCGCCAACAGGGAAGTTGAAATTGAATATAGATGCATCGGTTAATAATGTTTCTGCTGCAGGTGGAGCAGTCTTGCGCAATCATGTGGGTACATTGATTTCAGCTATTTGCTTTCGGCTGCCTACCTCCATTCCTTTGCAGGCTGAGTTACTAGCATTGCAGCTTGGTTTAATATTTTATGCATGACAACATGATGCCTTGATATTAGAAACGGATTGTAAAGTACTCGTCCAGCATTTACAAAGTCCACATCGATACACAGGTGCATATGCAGCAGCGTTAGGCCGCACGTTGCAATTTATGCAACTTAATGGCTCTTCTCTCCAACATTGTTATCGAGAAGCCAATACTGTGGCGCATACATTAGCATCACATGGACATAATTCGGCAGGAGTATCTCTATTCACAACAATAGATGATTTGCCCTGTGAGGTTCGAGGGGCCCTAAGGATGGATGCTACTGTACCAAATTTAAGATTTGGCCATTAATGTCTCCCAATGGGTTGGCACGCTTTGCCCAGGGTTGCCTATGTCCTTTGTGACATGGGCAACAGCGGTATGTCTCTGTTTCATTATCTATTTTTTTCTGCTGCTATAATCTTTAACTCAAGTGTTTGGTTTAACCCCTACTTTATCGTCTCAAATGCGGAGCATGAGTGGTCATTTGCGAGCAGTTCCTTTGCAACGTCTTCCAAACATGGTGATTCGGATTTACAAGTTGCCCGTATTTTGCCTAGATACGGGCAACGTTGGTATGTCCTGGCCTTCTTTATTTCCCTCTACATTTTAGTTCCTAGACTCTATTTTAATGCTTTCCTATTTCATTTGGGAATGTCAATCATCATCGTCTGGCAATGGAGTGAACCCTTGCAATTGAGGACAGGAGCTCATTCACGTTACACTTCAGTCTTGGGTGTTAGCATCAACATTATATTATTACGAATTTTCTTCTTTAGATTGGATGTAATTAATTGCTGTATTACTTTATGGTTTTTCTTTGCAATATGGGAGAGTCTCCCTCATTAGTTTAGGGGATTATTTGTAACCACGGTATTCCTCCGCCACAAGTGAGGGCAACATCTATTAATAAAATAAATGGACGGTACCGCCCGTCTTTCATAAAAATATATATATATATATATATATATATATATATTCAGATTTTTTTAAAAAGGCACATACACATATATTCCAACGTACTACCGACACATTATATATTTTACGTACGTACGTCAACGTCACACCACTATATTTAACTCATATTTATGAGTATATTTAGGTCTTATATCATATGATATAAGTCATGGTGATGACAAATTTATTACGACACGTTAAAAGGTTCTAAACCAAAAATTATCGTATCGGGTGAATACCGAAACTTCGCCAACGTGTCACGTACTTGACATATATAGATGGCCAGCTCATACACTTCAAAAATGGCCACAAATTTTGTGGCTTACATGGTATATACAGCCATAAAATCATTCCATGTTGGCACACACAAATCACCCTCAATTAAGGCCAAATTGTGGAGATTCCAAATTCAATTTTTGTCACATGTTAGGTGCCACTTTAGATCAGCCTAAGTGCTGAATATTAAAGTTTAATTTATGTATACTATGTGTGACATAATATATATAACATGTGCAAAAAGTTAGAATTGAATCGAAGAAAAATCGGGTAATCGACAAACGTCGAAAATTCGATTTTCTACGAACATGACACATGGAACATTTTTGGCATGGCATATAACATGTATCTAGGTACTTTTTACATTTTTGGTATGGAACACTTTTTGGCTGATTGGAATATACCATATGTGATAATTATATGTGCACTATTTTACAAAGTTTGCAAAAATAAAATTCAGCACATGTATATTCATCGTACATGCCTAGCTCAGCCATGTTGGAGAATATGTGAAGCTTTTGTTGGCATCTTGATTGGCAAAGAATAAAGCAAACAAGTTGGTGACAGAAAGGAATGAGCTACACAAGGTAACATTTCAAACTATGTCACATTTGTAACACATGCTGAAAATTTCAGCATGTGTGCAAACGCTGGCCGATTTTGCTATTAAATTATGCCATATTTACCAATTTGAATTATGTGGATTAATTGAAAGATAGTATGGAAATGTTTTGAATATATTATGGAATTAATAAAGTGATATTTTCAAATATCACACATGCTGAAAATTTCAGCATGTGTGTAATGGATGTGGCCGAATTCTTGGCCCTCTTGGTGACTAATCTTTATTCCAAATTTAGTAGAAATGTTATGTACTAAATTATGATTGATTTCTTATTTATTTTCAATGAATAAATCAAATCCAAACTTGGAAATAATTTGAATGGAGTGTGAATATCACATGCTGAAATTTCAGCATGCACATGGCCGAATTTTTGATGGAAAATTAGAGAAAGTTGTTTTGCTAATTATGTGGGATGATTATGTGATTTATGGCAACACTTTTATGGATAATTGGCACATGTTTTTAAGGATTATTTTTAGATTTATCTAGTCATCAAATTATGACAACTTCCAACCAATCAAAGAGTGTCAGGTAAGCAAGAGCTTAATGATCATCCAATGAGGAGTTGCCAAGTAAGCAAGGAAATGTCACAATGATGCAATATACTCTTCCAAGGGCTTAAAAGATAATTTTCAAGGAGGAATACATGCTATAGGGGGTGGCACATTGTTGATAAAAAGAAGAGAAGAAAGACAAACAAAAGCAAGACAAGCCTCACAAGTTCAAACGTGCAAAAAGAGTCTTCTATCTCTTCTTCTACACTTTCTTTCTTTCTTATCTCTAAAAGCCTATTGTATTCATATTCATACATCTTGAATAGGCTTCTTACATACCATCCTATACTCTCTTTATTGTTGTAAAAGATTGATCAAGTTATGATCAATCTTGCACTTGCAAGGTGGTGGTGTTCGTGATCATTGTATTCATATACAAGGTTTGTAAAGGGTTGGAGTTGGTGTATAACTCCATCAACCATGTGGTAAGGTGTTATTTGTGTTTTGTGATTAGTGCTAACCGAGGAAGGTGTCCTCGAAGACTGGAGTAGGTTGTTTTAACCGAACCAGTATAAAATTCCTGGTGTTCTTTACTTTCAGCACTTACTTTCAGTTTCCAGCACAGTGTATGGTTTTCATCACGTTATTAAAAATAGTAAACAAATTTCAAAAATTACAAAACTTTCCAGCATTATAGCCAAACGTCTTAAGGTTAATTTGGAGCAAGTTTCAACCCTTTTGGACAAGGATAAGTCATCCAAACATCTAAAGTTCTGAGACTAGTGCAGTCTGATTTTTAGGCTTGCAAAGGTTGAGACTTTGAACGTATTTGACTAACTTCCCAAAAAAATTTCAAAACTGTTTCAACCCAATTAAATACACATAATAAGGGATTAGTCATTAAATTGTCAGAGCATTTGGAGTTACGGTTTAATTGGAATAAAATTTTCAAATCAGACTACCGTTTCTGGAAGATTTGCGCAATCTGACCACCAATAAAGTTTAAAGGGATTAGAGGTTGAATTTTAATTTGAAATTTTTAGGAGATACTCAGGACATCTGAGACTAAGACCGTCCAAATTTCAGAATTTTTGAAGACCTGTAACCTAGTTTTCAAAACGTTTCAAAACTGGTCCTGAAAACAGAAACTGTTTTCAGAAGCTGGGTTTTTGATTTAAAACAATTTTAAAAACCACATTTTCTGCACCCACTATTCAACTCCCCCTTCTAGTGGTGCCTTGCAGATCCTACAAGTGGTGTCAAAGTGCAGGAACACTCACAACTAAAGGATCCAACGATCTAAGTGAGATGGCAACCACAAAACTCAAAACCGAGCAAGAAGGTATGTCCAGTCAAAGGCCTCCTCTCTTTGATGATGAGTCTTTCATTCAATGGAAGTTAAGAATGAAACTTTTTCTTATGGCAATTGATATTGATCTTTGGTCCATTATAGAAGATGGTCCATTTGTTCCGTCAAAATTATCCACTGTAGATGGAGTTACACTAGAAGTTGTTAAGCCTAAACAAGAGTATACTAGTGATGATAAGAAGAGACTAAGCATGAACTCTAGGGCTATGCAAGTACTTCTAAATGGACTAAGTAAAAGTGAATCTAGTTATGTTTCAAATTGTTCTAGTACTCAAGAAATGTGGAGAATTCTTGAAATGAAACACGAAGGCACTAATCAAGTAAAAGAGTCCAAAATCTACATGCTTATGTCCACACTCGAGTCATTTAAATTATTGTCAAATGAATCTAGTTGATATGGATCTTTGCTTGACTAACGTTTACAATTCTCTTGAGTCTCTTGGCAAAGCCTTCTCTATGTAGGAAAAGGTACAAAAAGTCTTGCAAAGCCTTCCATCTAAGTGGAACCTAAAGTAACAGCCATAGAAGAAAGCAAAGAAACTGAATCAATTAAGATGGAAGAACTAATTGGATCACTTAAGGTATATGAGAACAAACTCACTATAAGGAAATCGGAATCATTATCAAAACAAGGTAAGAACATTGCATTTAAATCAAATGAATACGTCTCTACTTCTTCCTATCACGTAGATGATAGTGATTCTGAATCAGACAACGATGACTTAATTTTATTGGCTAAAGACTTAAGAACATTCATGAGAAAGTCATGTAGAAACAAAACTAAGGCTACTTCGACTAAAAGAAATAAGAACAAGACAAATGACAAGGATGTTAAATGTTACGAATGCGGTAAACTTGGACATCTATCATATGATTGTCCTAATAAGGACAAGCAAACAAACAAACACCCTGACAAGGATCGAACCAAGAATAGACTCGTCTCATAACCTAAACAAAGGAAAAGAACTCTCAAAGCCTCCATTTGGAGTGATACATCTGATTCCGAGACTGATACAGAAGAGGAGACTGCACAAGTATGCTTTGTGTCCAAAGCATCTAATGAGGTATCTTCTGACTCTGATTCTGACTCTGAGCCTTCTTATGATGATCTTTTTAGTCAGTATTTAGAATTGCATAAATTTACTAAGACTCTCGCGAAAGAAAAGAAGTGATTAATTGAAGACAAGAAGCTGGTAGAATCTTCTAACGAGAATCTTATCGCTCAATTAAACGATTCAAAAGAAGAGTTGTCATGCATCATTAATGCATTAAAGACAGTGATCTCATCATTGACCACGCAAAATAATGAAATGAAATTCGAGATTTCAAATTTGAAATCAAGGAATACGGACTTAGAGAAAATGATGAGACAGTTTGATACGGGATCTAACATGCAAGATCGTATTATTTTATCACAAAAGCATGATAGTGATAAAACCGGATTAGAATACATTGAGACAAATGAAGTATCCATTAATCCAACCAAGTTTTTCTTGTCTAAAAAAGTAGACATTCTAAAAACGAATACGGCGTCTAAGATGACGCAAAGACCCCCTCTCCCCTCATCCAATCATACTTCTTCTTCATATCATGCGAAATATAATTTTGTGCCATATAGATATGAGAAGAAACAAGTGATGCATACACGACATTCATTTCATCCATCTAGATCACGAACTATGCACACCAACACGAGGACATATCAAAAACGAAATCAATATGATGTATATAAAGGAGTTCTCAGCCAAAGGCCCAAAGTCCAATCACCACATGTATACTACATTGCACCTTCATCTACATTCTTTCCATTTGCTAGACCAAGAAGGGTCACCCAAGTATGGGTACCGAAAGGTACTTTTACTAAGAGGTGAATAACTAACTCGTAAGGACCCAAAATTAAAAGGGTACCTAAATCATTTCTGTACATTGCAGGGAACCCACACATTAAAAGACAAATCTATCAAGTGGTTTCTTGACAATGGTTGCTCGAGGCACATGACGGGTGACCTGAGCTTGTTCACAAAATTGAAGAAGGTCACAAAAGGCGGATCTGTGACCTTTGGAGACAACAATGAAGGCAAGATCATCGGAAAAGGTACAATTGGAAACCCAAGCACCCTTCAAATCTCCAACATCTTTTTGATTATGGTTGCTGTAAAATAGATAGGAAAAGCACGAGTGACACTTGTCAATTTATAGGAAATTCACTTATTTTATGGTTTTCCAAAGAGCAAGCAAGCGTAGCTTTATCCACTACTGAAGCCGAGTACATGGCACTTAGTCTATGTTGCACACAACTACTATGGCTGAAACAACAACTTTCTGACTTTGGAATTACAATAAATAAGATTCCTATATATTGTGATAATATGAGCGCCATCAACCTATCTAAGAACCCCGTGCTACATTCTAAGGCCAAGCATATAGAAGTACGCTATCACTTCCTTCGTGATCACGTAAGTAATGGTGATATTGTCATAGATCACGTACATACAGAGGCACAAGTAGCAGATATTTTCACTAAGGCATTAAATCAAGCCACGTACGAAAATCTTTGTTCTAAATTAGGCATGATTTATGCTGATTTGATTTGATATTTCCTTCCATATTTACATGCATTTTGGATTGTATTTCCAAAATAAAGGGGGGGAGAATGCATGATTTATGGGGGAGAGAGAAATTGATTACACAAATCAAGGGGGAGAAAATTCGAAATTTGAAATTTGAAATTCAAAATTTGAATTTGTGCATGATTGGAGGAGGAGCGATAAAATTTAAATCATGAACGTAGGTTATTTTGTAAGTCATCAAAAAGGGAGATTGTAAAGAAAAAGGGGTTTGAGTGATTACAAAAGTCATGATTTATATAACGTGTATTAAAGAAATGCCTGACATATTTTATGACATGATACGTTGTTGCATAAAACTTGCCTTATATAGTTCATATATAATGTTGTCGTACTAACGAGCCATGAAGCTTTAAAGCTTACATCAAATGGCAAGCATGTGTTGTGTTTGAACTATTTTCATATGCCATCATTAATGAACTAAACTAGTTCATTGAGTGAAATACTTAGTTAAATAAACTAAATAGTTCATTAAAGGAAGCTATATTTGGAAAAGGCACAAATGCAACAAATTGAAGAATGGAAAGTTTTCTACACCCTCCTACACACCATTTTCAATATATATATATATATATATTATATATATATATATATATATTCAGATTTTTTTTAAAAAGGCACATACATATATATTCTAACGTACTACCGACACGTTATATATTTTACATATGTACGTCAACGTCACACCACTATATTTAAGTCATATTTATGAGTATATTTAGGTCTTATATCATATAATATAAGTCATGGTGATGACAAATTTATTACGACACGTTAAAAGGTTCTAAATCAAAAATTGTGGTATCGGGTGAATACCGAAACTTCGCCAACGTGTCACGTACTTGCCATATATAGATGGCCAGCTCCTACACTTCAAAAATGACCACAAATTTCGTGGCTTACATGGTATATACAGCCATAAAATCATTCCATGTTGGCACACAAAAATCACCTTCAATTAAGGCCAAATTATGGAGATTCCAAATTCAATTTTTGTCACATGTTGGGCGCCACTTTAGATCAGCCTAAGTGCTGAATATTAAAGTTTAATTTATGTATATTATGTGTAACATAATATATATAACATGTGCAAAAATTTGGAATTGAATCGAAGAAAAATTGGGTAATCGACAAACGTCGAAAATTCGGTTTTCTACGAACACGACACATGGAACATTTTTGGCATGGCATATAACATGTATCTAGACACTTTTTACATACTTCATACATTATAAAGTGTTCTAGAAAAATCAATTAAGGCTGATTGGAATATACCATATGTGTATAATTATATGTGCACTATTTTACAAAGTTTGCAAAAATAAAATTCAACACATGTATATTCATCATACACGCATAGCTCAGCCATGTTGGAGCATATGTGAAGCTTTGTTGGTATCTTGATTGGCAAAGAATGAATCATACAAGTTGGTGACAGAAAGGAAGGAGTTACACAAGGTAACATTTCAAACTATGTCACATTTGTAACACATGCTGAAAATTTCAGCATGTGTGCATACGCTGGCCGATTTTTCTATTAAATTATGCC
>AP025045.1:9865827-10108426 GCA_036186865.1 Eustoma russellianum
CCAAAAATGATATAACACATAGCACATAAAACATGACATCACATAAGCATGTTAAAAGAATGCGGAAAAGTAATTCACTCCAAGTAAAGAATGTGCAACATCGTGATGCATGTCCCACTATGCATGTCACACGCAACAAAGTCATGTCACACAGAATGCCGATATACATACCGTGCAATGCATGAACCCAGGTCCTACTGAGTGGGTGCAGGTCGTACACCCCACAGCCACCATACTGAGTGTACATGGCCGCGCTACCGCACACCATCCTGAGTATTGTGGCGCTGCCATTGTACACCATCCTGAGCGCTCGTGACCCATACTTCACGACCCGCCATCAATGCAATGCACGTGCCATAAATGCAAACACAATCGCCTGAGGCCCCTGGCCCATCCTCACCATCCTCCGACACTCAATCTAGGTTCATTTATCGCTCAAAATTCTAACTCAACATTGTCCGGCATCAAATCCACTTTTTCACGGCTTGTATACCTTTATCGTGCATTTTCTATATTTTTTTCTCATTTCTCCCTATTTATTTCTATTTATTACATAATTATCTAAATTAAATAAATTATCACAATTACTGAAATTTAATAGAAATAATTTAATTTCAGCATTTTATAATTTTTGGAATTTATTTATAATTTTCTTATATTTATTTATATTTTTCCTATAATTTATTATTATTATTAATTAATTTAATAACCATTATAAGAATTTGCAACACTTCAGAATTTATTTCTAATATTCCTAAACACATTGGGCTGGCCTTTTTAATTTCGGCCAGCCCTGGTCCGTTCGCCGCGAGCAGGTTTGGCCTACTTTGCCAGTTTTTCTTTTTTTCTTTTTCAATTATTCGCGCCATTGGGTCGGCTGGCAGCTGGCCCGGTCCGCTGCCGGCTGACCCTTGAAAGATTTTTTTTTATTTCTGATATAATTTGGCCCAAGCCCTTGAAGCAAGTGCAGCCGGCCCGTTAAGGGCTGGCTTGCCTGCTGATTTCAGGCTTCGGCCCTTTTCGCCTTTTTTTAAAAAAATTCAGGATTACAGCGCAGAAAAGCCAGAAGGCGCGTGCAGCCCACGCGCGGCCGCTTCTGGCGGCTCGTGCGGCGCTCCAGCGGCCTCCGGCTGCCATTTTTCGACCCCGATCCATATTTTTGCCTATTTCCGGTCTATGGGAACCTATTCTAAGGCCAAATCAACAACTAAAAACCCTAAGGTAGTAAGGATGTGATATTTGATTATCAAATTTTTCCCTAAAATCAAATCCAATCCACGCAAAACAGTATACGCATTCCACAATAATCAAACGCAGTAATCAAACGCATTCCACAGTAATCAAAACTCATTCTTTTCACAGATTAAACAACATAGTATAGATTTCAACAATTAAAAACAATAAACACATAATATATCACCAAAGCATGCTTGCATTTTTACCAATTGGTGGGAGAAAAGGGAACATATCTGTATGCAAACAATTACACGTTATACGTATATCCAATTGGGTTGAAATGCGTTGTTTTCCTTCTCTTCTCCTTCTCTCTTCTCTCCCAAATCTTCTTTTCCTTTTCTTTTAATTGGTTCCTTTTGTGTGTGGTGGTTTTCCCCTTCCCCGTTGCCACCTTTTTAATCTCTGATATGCAACATTGAAGAGGGGGGAACGGTCATCCCCCGTAACCCACGTTCTGTTCCTCTTTCCTTTCTTTAAACAATCCCTCATTCTATCCTTATCCTTTAACTTTCTTTAATTATCATTATTATTTTATTTTTTTTTATTCCATTCATTTCTTTATTTCATTATTTATTTATATCATTATTATTTTTCGGTTATAACATCCTACCCACCTAACAAAAAGTTTCGTCCTCGAAACTTGACGAAATTTAATCGTAGAGACCGAGGAGACTCGACATACCTTAATCGAGAAGAGTTCAGGGTAGCGTTCGCGTATTTGGTCCTCTAGTTCCCAAGTCGCTTCGATCTCCTTATGATTGCTCCATTGTACCTTGACATACAGAATGATTCTTCTCCTCAACTCTTGGTCTTTGCGGTCTATGATCCGAACAGGAGTCTCCTTGTATGACGTGTCCGATCTTATCCTCAAAGGCGGTGCATCTAGTACGTGACTTGGATCTGGGACGTACTTCCTCAGCTGGGATACATGAAACACATTGTGCACTTGAGCTAGTGCCGGGGACAATGCCAAACGATAAGCTAGCGAACCAATCCTTTCAAGCACCTCATAAGGGCCGTGCAACACCCTTCATAGGCGATACTTCCAGATATACTTTTTCTCCAACCTTAAACTCCGAAGGGCGCCTCTTCGAATCAGCCCAGCTCTTACTTCTATCTTGAGCAACCTTAAGTCTTTCCCGAATCAACCTAATCTTCTCCTTGGTTTGCTCAACCAGCTCAGGACCAGTAATAGCACACTCTCCAACTTCGTCCCAAAGAATAGGGGATCTACACTTACGCCCATAAAGCACCTCAAATGGTGCCATGCCGATGGCGTTGTGATGACTGTTGTTGTAGGAGAACTCAATCAATTTGATCATACTGTCCCAGTTCCCCTTGAAGTCGATGGCGCAAGCTCTCAACATATCCTCCAACGTCTGTATGGTTCTCTCTGACTGCCCATCTGTCTGTGGGTGAAACGCAGTACTCAATCGTAACTTGGTTCCCATTCTCCTCTAACATGCTGACCAAAACCTGGTTGTGAATTTTGAGTCACGATCGGAGACAATATTGACTGGGATGCCATGTAAACTGATGATGTTGTCGACATAGAGTGTAACCAACCTCTCCTGCGTCACATCATTTGGCACTGGTAGGAAATGAGCGGACTTAGTCAAACGGTCTACAATCACCCAGATCATGTCATTACCATTCCTTGTCCTTGGAAGACCCATCACGAAATCCATAGTTACATGCTCCCATTTCTATTCAGGGATCTCTAACGGCATCAACAAAACCCCTGGTCTCTAGTGTTCCGCCTCGACCTGCTGACATACTAGACACCTCTCAATAAACTCAGCTATATGTCTCTTCATACCGCCCACCAGTAATGCTTCTTCAGGTCATTATACATCTTTGTAGTACCTGGGTGAATAGACATCTTTGAGTTGTGTGCCTCTTTCAGTACTGCTCTTCTGAGATCGTCATCCTCCGAAACACACAACCTCCCTTGAAGCCACATACTGCCGTCGTCATGGATCTGAAAACCATCAACTTGACTAGTCATCATCCTCTCTCGAATCTCACTAAGTGCTGCATCTCCCTTCTGTGCCTCTTTGATCTGCTCGATCAAAGATGGAGTGATAATCAACCCCGCTAGAACATTAGCTGTGGAGTCCACAATGTCAAGGTCTAACTCTGCCATATCCCTTTCCAACAGCGTCTGTCTGGCATGGCTAGACTTCCTACTCGGGTCATCCGCAACTCGGTTTGCTTTCCCTAGATGGTAGCTAATAGTCAAATCGTAATCCTTCAACAACTCAAGCCATCTCCTCTGATGCATGTTTAGCTCCTTCTGCGTGAATAAGTACTTCAAACTCTTATGATCAGTAAAAACTTCACACTTCACCCCATACGGATAGTGGCGCCAAATCTTTAGCGCGAATACTACTGCAGCTACCCTCCAGGTCATGCGTCGGATAATTCTGCTCGTATGTTTCAACTGTCTTGAAGCATACGCGATGACCCTCCCATTTTTGCATGAGGACACATCCTGCAAAGAAACAGTTAGGCCACCGTTGTAATGCGTATAATTCAACTCTGGAAACATATACATTACCTAATCCGTTCTTCGATTGCATCGCTATATATGACAACCCCTTCTGAGCCTGAGGGTTGAGCAAGAATAGGGGCCGTCGTCAATCGTCTCTTAAGTTCTTCAAAAACTCTGCTCGCATTCAGTGGTCCCAGACAAACTTTGACTTTTTCTGAGTCAATCTTGCTCAAAGGCACTGCTATCGGATGAAAATCCTGCAACACAACTGTCCGATAGTAGCCCGGCCAGCCAGAAAACTCCTCACTTCGGTCACATTAGTCGGTCTAGGCCATTCAGTATGGCCTCAATCTTCCTTGGGATCAACAGAAATTCCTCCTCTGAGACCACGTGGCCCAAGAACGCAACACTCTTCAGCAGAACTCGCACTTACTAAACTTAGCATATAACTTCTTCTTCCTGAGAATATCCAGAACTCCCCGCAGATGCTTTTCGGGGATTCCTCATCCGGAGAATAGACTAATATATCATCAATAAAGACCACCACGAACTTATGAAGCTGTCCCTCAACACCATATTCATCAAATCCATGAAGGCTGCAGAAGCATTAGTCAGTCCAAATGGCATTACCAAAAACTTGTAATGCCCATATTTGGTGCGAAAGGCAGTCTTTGCTACATCTTCGGCTTTAATCCTCAGCTGATGATATCCGGATTGAAGATCGATCTTAGAGAATACCTTAGCACCCTGAAGAATGCCAAAACCGAGGGATCATTTGGAAAATTCTATAATATTAATTACGAGTCATAATGATTAAAGGATACCTTTAGTTGATCAAAGAGGTCCTCGATCCGAGGTAGAGGATACTTGTTCTTGATAGTGATCTTATTAATCTCCCGATAATCACTACAAAGCCTCATACTGCCGTCCTTCTTCTTTACGAACAAGACTGGAGCTCCCCAGGGTGAGACGCTAGGTCGAATGAACTTCCGGTCCAGTAACTCTTGCAATTGTTTGTTCAGCTCCTTCAGTTCAGCCGGAGCAATCCTGTACGGTGCCTTCGATATTGGCTCAGCACCGGGCAGTCAATTAATCTTAAATTCCACCTCCCGACTGGGCGGTAGTCCTGGCAACTCATCGGGAAATACATCTTTGTACTCATTCACCACTGGTATCGAATCTATCAAGGGTACCTCCTTTTCTGCACCAATAGCATATACAAAAAAACCTGGATTACCTTTTTTCAATGCCCTGTGCGCCTGCGCTGCACTCATGTAGATCTTCTTAAGCGCCTTATGTAACTTGACATCCCCATAAAAGATGGTTTCCTGCTTACTCTACGTCTGCATGCGTACCTGCCTCTGACGACATTCGATCGTGGCCTGATACTTAGCCAGAAAATCCATGCCCAGAATAACATCAAAATCTTGCATCTGGATCGGAATCAGAGTTGCAGCGAATTCTAGCGCATTAATCTCCAGTGAACAGTCCTTATACTGGTAGTGCGATACAAACACCTGATCACCGGCAGTTTGAACCCGGTAAGGAATCTCTAGCCATTCAGGTGGAATATTCACACTTTTGACAAACCTCCTGGCGATGAATGAATGGCTGGCTCCACTATCAAAAAGTACGTATGCTGGGACCTTGTTAACCAATACCTCACCTAAGATCTGGGGGTTATACATATAACACATAACCACAAGAAGGAAAGGTATTTAAAGCAACTAGAATTTTAACACTGAATTAAGGTGTACCTTCTACGACGTCGCCGGTCTCCTCAACATCAGCGTGTGTCAGGACATGTACTCGGGCATGTGTCTTTGGTCTCCCCTTCTGCTGTGTCTGGCTCTGCTGTGGTGGGGGCGCCTGTCCATGCGTGGGACAGTCTCTGGCAAAGTGCCCTGGGGTGCCGCATCTATAGCAAACGTCCCTGGTCCTCCTGCACTGACCCAGATGCAAACGCCCACAATGGACACATGGTGTAGTGGGTGCCACCGTCCTCACTGGTTGTGCATCTGTCAATGCCTGTCCCTCGATGGCTAATGGCTGAGTAACTTGTCTCTGCTGCTGTGGTGGTCGAAAAGAGCTCCCCGGCTGCTGGCGGCGGGGCACCTTCAGCCATCTCCTGGGTCTCCCGGAACGGTACTCCTCTCGTGGCCGCTTCGTCCGTACTGCACTCCTCTTGAGGTCACCCTCAACATCTCGGTATACCTCAAGTAATTCCTCAAAAGTCCCTGGTCTGGCACAAATGATCAACGACTGAATGCGAGGGCTCAATCCAGTCTTGAATTTAGACATCTTTGCCCTCTCGTTATCCATAACGGAGGGCATATATCTCCCAGCACATGAAATCTCTCCGCGTACTGGTCCACGGTCATGGACCCCTGAGTAAGTAGCTGGAACTCAGTCATCCTCCTCTGTATGGCACTCTCAGGAATGTAGTGCCTCTGATACTCTTCTCAGAACTGAGTCCAAGTCAACTGAGGGGTCAACCGGTGCTGCACGCTAAGCCACCATCCCTTCGCATCACCCTCAAGAAATGAAACGACCACCTCCACCTTCAGGTCATCAGGAACCTGCAATAATCTCAACTGCTCGATCACATTCTGGAGCCAGATCTTAGCCTCCTCTGGCCGCGTCGTGCCCCTAAACATTGATACTCGGGAATGCTACATCTCCCTTTAAAAGAATCAAAGTCCCGGGGGTGGTGGTGGGGGCTGCTGCTACTGTTGCTGCTCTTGCTGTTGCTGCAGCTGAGCCATCTGCACCTGCTTCTGAGCCACCAGGGTAGTCAGGGTGGCTAGGGTATATGCAAGAACTTGGGGGATAGCCCCCTGACACTGATGGTCATCTCCATTGCGTCCTCTATTTCCTGCTGGCTCACGTCTTGGAGGCATTTTCCTGAAGTTCGAGTTCATAAAAGCACGTAGGTTAGTCAAAAATAAAGAAAATAGTTGATCACGGGATAAAGCGATAATTAGCAAGAAAAACTCACCATCGGCACACACCTCCCTTAACCCGATCAAACTTAGGTCTACTTCATTTATTAGGGGTATACTTGTCGTTTCTAGGAAAAGAGCATAACTTATGTCTAGGTGATCTAGTTTATCATGCATTTCCGAGGCGGATCTGAAGCCTCGCTCTGATACCACCGGTAGCGCCCCGCTCTCGTACACCTAGCATCGGCGCCATATCTCACTAAGGAGAATACAAAGCGTCGAATCAATTTCCAACATATCCGAAAAGACATAGAAATTTTTTGCGCAGAAACGTAAATGAATACAAGATAATATTTCAATAAAATACTGAACCAGTACTAGCAATAACATCAATGTGTCAACGGTCTAATCCGGATAGTAACTAATGAAATCCCAATAAAATAATAACAAATAACCGGAAAGTCGTCCCATGTCCTAGATACGGCCATTAGTCTGTCCACTCCGCTGTGTCAGCCTCATCCTCAACAAAAACATAATCGTAGGCCTCTACCTGCTCACCTGGAGGGGGGAAAGTAGGGGTGAGTGACAGGGAAATCACTCAGTAGGCATCTGCCTCCAAGTAGTACAAGACAAGCATCCAAAAATGATATAACACATAGCGCATAAAACATGACATCACATAAGCATGTTAAAGAATGCGGAAAAGTAATTCACTCCAGGTAAAGAATGCGTAACATCGTGATGCATGTCCCACTATGCATGTCACACGCAACAAAGTCATGTCATACAGAATGCCGATATCCATACCGTGCAATGCATAAACCCGGGTCCTATTGAGTGGGTGCAGGTCGTACACCCCACAGCCACCATACTGAGTGTGCGTGGCCGCGCCACACACCATCCTAAGTGTCGTGGCCCTACCACCATACACCATCCTGAGCGCCCGTGACCCCGTACGTCACGACCCGCCATCAATGCAATGCACGTGCCATGAATGCAAACACAATCGCCTGAGGCCCCTGGCCCATCCTCACCATCCTCGGACACTCAATCTAGGTTCATTTATCGCTTGAAATGCTAACTCAACGTTGTCCGGCATCAAATCCACTTTTCCACGGCTTGTATACCTTTATCGTGTATTTTCTATATTTTTCCTCATTTTTTCCCTATATATTTCTATTTATTACCTTATTATCCAAATTAAATAAATTATCACAGTTACTGAAATTTAATGGAAATAATTTAATTTCAGCATTTTATAATAATTGATATTATTTATAATTTTCTGATATTTATTTATATTTTCCTATAATTATTACTATTTGTAATTACTTTATTAACCATTCTAAGAATTTACAACATTTCAGAATTTATTTATAATATTCCTAAACACATTGGGCTGGCCTTTTTAATTTCGGCCAGCCCTGGACCGTTCGCCGCGAGCAGGTCTGGCCAGCTTTACAAGTTTTTTTTCTTTTTATTTTAATTATTCGCGCCATTGCCAGCCGGCCCGGTCCGTTAGCCATTCGGCCCGGTCCGCTATCGGCTGACCCTTGAAAGATTTTTTTATTTCTGACATAATTTGGGCCAAGCCCTTGAAGCAAGTGCAGCCGGCCCGTTAAGGGCTGGCCTGCCTGCTGATTTCGGGCTTCAGCCCTTTTCGTCTTTTTTTTAAAAAAATTCAGGATTACAGCGCAGAAAAGCCAGAAGGCGCGTGCAGCCCACGCACGCAAGTGAAGACCACGCGCGGCCGTTTCCGGCGGTGCGTGCGGCGCTCCGGCGGCCTTCGGCTGCCGTTTTTCGACCCCGATCCATATTTTCGCCTATTTCCGGTCTATGTGAACCTATTCTAAGGCCAAATCAACAACTAAAATCAAATTTTTCTATTTTGATTATCAAATTTTTCCCTAAAATCAAATTCAATCCATGCAAAACAGTATACGCATTCCACAGTCATCAAACGCAGTAATCAAACGCATTCCACAGTAATCAAAACTCATGCTTTTCACAGATTAAGCAACATAGTATAAATTTCAACAATTAAAAACAATAAATACATAATATATCACCAAGGCATGCTTGAATTTCTACCAATTGGAGGGAGAAAAGGTAACCTACCTGTATGCAGACAATTACACGCTATACGTATATCAAATTTGGTTGAAATGTCTTGTTTTTCTTCTCTTCTCCTTCTCTCTTCTCTCTCAAATCTTCTTTTCCTTTTCTTTTAATTGGTTCCTTTTCGGTGTGGTGGTTTTCCCCCTTCCCCGTTGCCCCCTTTTTAATCTCTTATATGCGAGATTGAGTGGGGGGGACGGTTATCCCCCCGTGACCCACGTTCTGTTCCTTTTTCCTTTTTTTAAACAATCCCTCATTCTTATCCTTATCCTTTAACTTTTCTTTAATTATTATTATTATTGTTTTATTTTCTTTTTTATTCCATTCATTTTTTATTTCATTATTTATATCATTATTGTTTTTTTCCGGTTATAACAAAGAAGGTAGTGCAGACCTCGTGCAGCCCCAATGCATATCTCAAGCCTCTGTTTCCAACTCAAACAGGAAATATCACCACCGTAGAGATGAGCTTTGAGGGTCCTATTTTCCATGTATTCATATATAATATCATTTCATATTTTCATCGTAGTAGCCAATGAGTGAAACCAAGTGCCTATGCCAGAATTTTGAAAGCATTTCAATTTCAGTTCGGAACTCTGCCATTCCTTGTTGGGACCTTGGATTCCCTCTCTTGACAGCTACTTTGGTTCCATCACCTAGAGTTCCCTTGTAAACCTTTCCCCGCCAATTCCAATTACCCAACTCTCGTCAAAACTGTTAGTTGCTTCTAGAACTGCAACAAAGGGAATGCGATAACTCAGGCTAGATACAGTGCTGATGGTTGTTCCATCTGATGATTTGCTTCCCACCGAATGAAATGTACCACCATTGGTGGATATAGGAATCCATGTTTTTGAACCAAGATGCCCTGTTTTTCTTCTCCTGAAAGTGATAAAAATGCAAGCAACCAGCAGAAAAGCAACTACCAGTCCTAGACACAGACCTACTATCAACCCAACTTTCTTCTTTGGGCCATGGTTACCAGAGGAAGCAACGTATGCCAAACCACTGAAACTGCCATTAGAATTGTTTAGTTTCATATTTTCCAGTCCATTAAGAAAGGCATCAGGGTATGAACTGCTAGGTGACGGGCCTATCCTAACACGAAGTTTACCATTATCAGCCAGTGGGGTCACAAAATCCAGAAAGAAAGCAGTAGATAAAGACCCAAGAGTTTTTTGCTAGGGTCAAAATCTGGAGCAACATTCCAGGAATTGATGAAAACATTAAAGATCAGGGAATTTGCAGAAATACTAACTATGTCACAGAAGTGCAACCTAACAAGATATTGAAAACCCGGATCGACATTGAACACCCATGACACATTGAAATTACTATTTGGATCACCAGCTGACTTCATTTGAGTGCAAGTGCCATATACAGTCTGTGGAGCAATATCCTCTGTTGCCCCACCTGGTGGATATTTGACTGATCGATTGCAGATTTATGTGCTGCAACATATGTCGACACTAGGTAAGCCTCATCAGGAACCCATGTTCTCCATAACGTATCATTTTCAAACGACACGAGAGGTCCACCCATGTTTACTCTTGCTACTGTTTCAAGTGTCTGTGTTACTAGACCAGGGAATTCTCCAGCAGGTAAGTCTGAGGGAAGTCGGGTGCAATGGTGAATTTGGGGTTGCAGTTGTAGGGGAAAGAGTGTTGGAGGAAAAAGGAGGAGGGTAAACTATAGGGGTTGTGAACGATTTGGAGAGAAATATGTCACCAACACATCATAAACTTACCATACAAAGATGGTTAGCCAATATATACTCCAAACACCTTAGATTTTCGTACACCACATGCATTTTGAAGACCAAAGTCGTATCATAATTACATATATCATTTATCCATAATTTTTCTTATTCCCTTGGAAATTCAAATTCAAAAATGTTACACCTCCATTGCCAAATTTCCTACACTATATGGAGCTGGGATAATACATTTTTTACGTATACTATATGGTGTATGTCATATTTTGCATGTCTAAAGGGTTCATGATCGATCAGAGAAAAATTACGCAATCGATGGAATTCGAAAATTCAAATTTCTACACTATATTAAAGGGGGCCAATTTTGACATGTTGTGACATGTACCTAGACTATTTAACACATTCAAGAACTATCTTGGAGTATCCGAGAAGACAAGGTTAAATGGTGATTGAAATTTACCATGATTATGAAGACGCTACATCATTGTTCACTCAAAATTCAAAAACTATTTTCAGCACATGTATGCTAAAGTGGACGGCTGATTTGAGCTTACATGGAGCCTAGGTGGAGCTTATCTTGCACTATGATTGGTGGAGAATGATCTACAAAATAATTGAAAGATTTATGGAGATCAAATATTCAAGGCAATGTTTCAAATTTCAAAGAAAATGCTGAAGTTTTCAGTAAGGTGGCCGAATTTTGGGAAGGCACTTCAAGACACAAATTCATTCCAAAAATGAGGATACATCACTCTTATGGTTATTGGAAAGCAAGATATTCAAAATTCAAATTGTTTTCAGATTTAAATGATTATCCATGTCATATATTACATGCCAAGGTGGCTTAATGAAGACCCAATCATAGAGTGACAACAAAGTGAAGGCACATCACTTGTCTAATCATATCTCGCTAAATGAGCAAAGGTATGTCATAAGGCTTTGCAAGAGATCTTCCAAGAGCATTTAAGACATTTTTCAAGACACTTCTCATCCCTTGGGGCGTGCAACACTATACAAAAAGAGGAGGAAGATCAAATACAAAAGAACACACACATTCAAAAAGCTATCAAATGAAAACCAAAAATTCTTTTCATCTCTTATCTTCTCCTATTTCACCAAGCCTTAAGCCTATCAAACATACATTCCATATTATGTATAGGTTCATATAAACCACCCTTATACAGTTTATATTTTTAAAAGGTTGACCAAGGTGCGACCAAACCTTCATTGTTGAGGTGATAGTTATTTTGTTGATTGTATTGTGATTGTTAAAAAGGGAATGGACATTAAAGGAGTCAGTGTATAACACCATCCACCCTTGTTCTATAGTGACTTTGGTGATTAGTGAATAACGAGGAAAGTGTCTTCGAAGACTGGAGTAGGTCACATTGACCGAACAAGTATAAAAATCTGTGTTTTGCTTTTCTCCACTTTTGCTTTCAGTACTGTTTTTGCAACGTTTTCAAAACAACTGAGAAAAGTAGCAACCGATTTTCAAAAATCACCAAATTTTATAGAGACACAACAAAGGTCTTAGGTTTAATTTAAGAAAAGTTTCATCGAATTTAGACAAGTATAAGTCATCTAAACGTTCAAAGTTTTGAGACTAGTGCAATCTGAATTTTAGATTGGCAGAGGTTGAAAACATCAACGTTGTTGACATACTTGCCAGAGGAATTTTGCAAAACTGTTTCATCCCATTAAACTAGTCACTTTAATGACATCTCATCAAAATTTCAGATCAATTGGAATTGTCATTAATTGGAAATTAATTTTTCATTATAAGTGAAATTTTTTTACTGATTGACAGGGTTCAATCAAAAATGGTTTTTTAGGGCTTTAGACTTTGAATTTTGATCTCAAATTTTTATAACATACAGATAACATCTTAAATCACAATGTGACAAAAGTTTAGGAATTATGGAGGCCGGAAACCTATTTATCTAATTATTCAAAAACGAGGTATGAAAACATAATCTGTTTTCAGAAAAGAATATTGGTCAATAAACATTTTTAAAACCAAATTTTCCCGCATTCACTATTCAACCCCCCATAATCTAGTGTTGCTATATAGGTCCTACACTATCTTTTTGAGCCTTATGATGCTGTAATATTTTCTCTTGGTCGAGCTTGGACGTCCAAATCAGCCCGACAACTTCGAAACACCATAACTTCGTCGTTGCTTGTAGTTTTTGAGCTTTTTATATACCGTTGGAAACATCATTCCAAGTCCTATGACACAAAAATACTCTCTTGTTCGAGCCAGGACGTTTGGATCAGGGGCAATAGCCTTGGCGGCTTCGAGACGCCATACATTGCTTATTATGCACCATTGGGACCATCTTTCCAAGCACTTGCCACCGAAATATTCTCTCCAAGTTGGGCCAAGACATCCAAATCGGGTGTCTCTGGCCATCGCGGCTTCAAAACATCATAACTTTGTTGTCTCCTGAAGTTTCTTGGCTTGTTGTATACTATTGGAACCGCCTTTACCAACCATATCGTATGTCGTAGTAGTCTATCTTGTTCGAGCCGAAACGTTTGGGTAAGGGTACTGGATGCGGCGGCTTCAGAACTCCATAACTTCGTCGTCTCTTGGAGTTTCTGAGCTTATTATATACCGTTAGAACCATCTTTCCATCCACTACGATTTGCAATAGACTCTTATGGTCGAACCAGGACATCTAGATCAGGGTCACCAACCATGGCGGCTTAAAAAGGTCAAAACTTCGCCTTTCGCTTGGAGTTTTTTTCGCTTATTATACACTGTTGGAACCTTCTTTTTGAGACCTATATTGCTGTAAAATTCTCTCCTGCTCGAGCCAGGACGTGCAGATCAGGTCACCGCCCACGGTCACTTCAGAAAGCAATAACTTCGTCGATGCTTGGAGTTCCTAGGCTTGTCGTATACTGTTGGAACCATTGTTTCCAATCCTACAATGCTGAAGTAGTCTGTCTTGGTTGAGGTGGAGCGTCTGAATCAGGGTCATTGGCCGCTGCGGGCATCGAAACGCTATAAATTTTCCATCGCTTGTAGTTTATGGGCTCATTATACACTATTAGAAACATCTTTTGGAGAAGTACGACGGTGCAATGGACTCTCATGGATGACCTAGAACATCCAGAGTGGGATCTCCTACCGTGGCGGCTTCAAAACGACATAACTTTGCCTTTTGCTTGGACTTTCTGCTCATTATATACTGTGGGGACCTTTTTTCCGGGCACTACAACACCACAATATTCTCTACTAGTCGAGCCTGGATTTTTTGAATCAGGTCATTGACCACGAAGCTTCAAACCACCATATTGCCCTATGTCGCCCTTATATTCTCACTTAGTCGAGCTGGGACGTCCAAAATCAGGGTCACCGGCCATGGCAGCTTTGAAACATCATAGCTTCCCTGTCGTTTGTAGTTCCCAGGCTTATTATATGTTGAAAAATTGGATTTTGAATGATTTCAAAATGCATGATTTAAATGTTACATGATTTCAAAATGCATGATGTAAATGTTATATGATATTTGTGCATGATGAATATGTCTTATATGTTTATATATATCACTGTTATACTAACGTTCCATGAAGCGTTAAGGCTTAAATCATGTGGCAAACATTTGTTGTGTTTACATTGGTTTTAGGTGCCAGGTTAAATGAACTAAACTAGTTCATTAAGTGAAGTTCTTAAGGAGATGAATTAAACCAGTTCATCAAATGAAGTGCTTAAGGAGATATTTGAAAATGCCTATTCTTAAACAAATCTCAATATGGAAAGTTTTTATCTACACCACATATTTATACACGGCATATATATATATATATATGTTATATTTTTTTTCTCAAGACGTCAAACTATATTCTTCTATCCTGGCATTTCACCTACGTCAATGTCAAGCAATCATATACACGTCATCCTATGTGTATATAATTATCCAACATATTCCAATTCATATAATTCCATGTCATCAATCTTCCAAAATATATCGACATGTTAAAGGTTCGTAAACCAAAAATCACCACATCAAATGACTATCGAACCGTCATCGACACGTCATATACTTATCATACAAAGATGGCCAGCCAATATACACTCCAAGCACCTCAACATTTCGTGCATTACATGGAAAATTCAATATCAAAGTCATATCATAATTATATATTAATTATCCATCATTTTCCTTGATTTCTTCAAAATTCAAATTCAAATTTGTCATACCCCATGGATGAATTTTCTATATCATCTGGAGCTGAGATTATAAATTTGATTATGTATACTATATGTTGTATATCACATTTCACATGTCTAAAGGGTTCGTGATCAATTCGAAAGTTCAAGTTTCTACATCATTTAAGGGGGACTTTTTTTACATGTGAGACATATATCTAGGCATGTCTTACACATTCAAGACCTATCTACAAGGCAAGGTTAAATGGTGATTCAAATTTACCATGTTTATGAAGATGCTACATTATTGTTCATTCAAAATTCAAAAACTATTTTTAGCACATGCATGCTGGGGTAGGGCAGCTGAATTGAGCTTATTTGGAGTAGAGGTGGAGCTAATCTTGCACTATGATTGGTGGAGAATGATCCACAAAAGAATTCAACTATTTATGAAGATCAACATATAGAAAGTAATGTTTCAGAATTCAGAAACAATACTGAAGTTTTCAGCATGTGTGCCCGAATTTGTGGAGGGGTTTCAAGGTTCAAAATCATTCCAAAAATGAGAAGCTATCACACTTATGATTGATTGACAATCAAGATATTCAAAATTAAACTTGTTTTCAGATCTTTGGGTGATTATCCATGTGATATATTATGTGCCAAGGTGGCTTAATAAAGACCAAATCATAGAGTGACAATACGGCGAAGACACATCACTTGTCCAATCATATCTCGCCTAATAAGCAAAGTTATGTCACAAGGCTTTGCAAGACTTCTTCCAAGGGCATTCAAGGCGTTTCTTCAAGACCTTTCTCAGCCCTAGGGGCGTGCACCATGCTTCAAAATGCAGGAAGATGATCAGACACAAGACACGGCACATATTCTACATTCTATCAAGTGCAAAGCAAGATTCTCTTCATCTCTTATCTTCTTCTCTTTCACAAAGCCTTAAGCCTATCAAACATATATTCCATATTCTTTATAGGCTTCATATAGACCACCCATATACGTTACATACTTCTAAAAGGTTGATAAAGGTGTGATCAAACCTTCATTAGTGAGGTGGTGGTGATTTTGTTGATTGTTGTAAAAGGGTTGGACATTAAAGGAGTTGGTGCATAACTCCAGCCACCCTTGTTCTAAGGTGACTTTGGTGATTAGTGAATACCGAAGAAGGTGTCCTTGAAGACTAGAGTGGATCACATTGACCGGAACATGATTATGGTGGTTGAAAACTAGATAGAAAATCCACTAGCGGTATGTGTCAATTCATAGGAACCAACTTGATTTCTTGGTTTTCCAAAAAGCAAGCTAGTGTAGCTCTTTCAACCACCGAAGCTGAGTATGTAGCATTGAGTTTGTGTACAACCCAAATTCTTTGGCTTAAATAGCAACTTAGTGATTTTGGCATTAAAATGAATAAAATTCCAATTTTCTGCGATAGCACAAATGCAATCAATCTTTCTCGGAATACAATGCTTCATTCTAAGGCCAAACACATTGAGGTGCGATACCACTTTCTTCGAGATAATGTTCAAAATGAGGATATAGTTATAAACCATATAAGAACTGATCACCAAATAGCTGATATCTTTACCAAACCCCTTAATGAAGCCACTTTTGAAAACTTATGAGCCAAGTTAGGTATGATGACTTACGACACCATGCATAATTCTATCTTTTGCATGATTTTCAAAATAAAGGGGGAGATAGAATAAGAACATGATTTTAGTTGGTAAGTCATGCTAAGTTTCAATTGGTATAAGTTGAGCATAGGTTAAGGGGGAGAGATAATTTGAGGGGGAGCATATGAATACATGAGAGTTGAGAATTTAAAAACAATGTGAAAACAATTGGTAATTGGTTGGAGATTAGTTTTTTAAAACAATTGGTACAAATTTGGTGAAACAATTAATAGATTTATGATAAACAATTGGTTATAAGTTGTGACATTAAAATCATGTTAGGTTATTTTGAAAATCATCCAAAAGGGGAAGAATGTTGAGAAATATGTTTGGATAATTTTCAAAGGCATGATTTTAAGTGGTAAATATTTAAAATATCATACATGGTGTTATATGTGATTAAAAGTTGAAAAAGTTGACATCGATCTCTCAGGTTGTTGCACATTGATCGATCTATGTACATAGATCCCTCACAGATCGATCTATGTAAGACAGTGAAAGTTCAAGACCTTACGGTGAGACATCGATCTCTAAACCTGAGACACACCGATCGATGTACATCGAACCCTCACTTTGATCGATCGATATAAGTCAGAGACCAATTCTGAAGCTTACTGTGAGACACCGATCTCTGAAGCTGAAGCACTTCGATCGACTGATGTCTAGGGTTTTTAGAAATAATTTTCTAAAATGTGATAAAATGGTTGTTTTCATTTGTATATGATTTATACATGTTCATTATGTGATTATTATGTGTTTTGATGGTTTTAAATGTATTGTGAACTAACGTGCCTTGGAAGTTTCTACAACTTACTAAAAAGGGCAAAATTGGTATTTTGAGTTTTGTAGGAACATCACATGGTGAAAATGTTTCAAGGGTGTACTCTTATCATATTTATCAAGTCAAAGGTGGTATTATATTAATTTCTGACCATCGGGGTCATTTCTGGAGTTTTCACATACCAGGGGTATTTTGGTCATTTCACCCCAAGGGTATTTTTGGTATTTTCACTCAAGGAATCTCTTGAGCATATTATTATCTTCATTCTAGAGCTTATTTATTATTAATTTGAAGATTATATGGTGATCTTATATCATTTCTCTCTTTTGATGGAATTAATGACTATAGCTGGATATGTGACGATTTGAGATGTCACATTCTATTTCTATCTTGAAGAATCTATTTTATATGTTGTTGGAGGTTATTATTCATCATTTTTTAGAGGTTGTCAAGGTGGTAAAGGTGTGGATATGATCACGACATATAAGAAGAAATATTAGGAATTTCGGTGTTACACGTTGACATAATCTTGTCAACTATTATCTATTAATTTCTTCTTCAAAAATATGAGTTGCTACACATATATATATGGTCAAAAACGTGTATGACCAGATGAAGGTGATATATTATTCATTTTATAGCTTTGGGACAAGTGGATCAATCAAAAAGAGCTAGTTGGCAATTCATTTTCAATATAGCCAATGGTTACATAGAGCTATTTTCAGCCAGAATTTTCTGAGTCAAAATGAAGACCTCACATGCCCCTATTCTGATATTCATGTGTACTATTGATTAGCCATTTCTATTAAGGCTATATCAATAGGTGCTAAAGGTGTTGCAACTAAGTGCTGCTTAGAACGGTAATTATCCAAGTCTGAGTAGGGTTGGTGTATAACCCAAGGATCAATCTTAGTTCTTGTTGTCAGATGATTCATTTCATAGTGAAATCCAAGTAAAGGTGTTCCTGGGACCGGAGTACAGGTTACATTGACCGACCTGGATAAATCCTCGGTGTTCTTGTCTCTGTTTCTTCATTTCTGTTTCAGCCCGTTTTTTTACTGTAGTTTTTGTACAAATTCTCACATTGAAAAAATAGCTACACACTTTCCAAATTCGTGATTTTTGGTGGAGTTATACTTCAGATTGTTAGCTTTCATTTTCAACAAGAATCACTTGATTTGAGCAAGGAAACGTTAGTCTTTCAGTCTCTGCAAGATAACTGCTCCAATCTGGCTGCAATCTAACCAGTTTTGAGAAAACCTTAAATTCTGTATTTATCAAGACTTGTTTAAGGTCAGGCATTTTGGAAGAATCATCAACACATCCCAAAGGAGTGTTTTTTATATAAAGATCAACCTTTTTGGTTTGAGTATTCAAAGAGAAACCCGTTTTGCAAAATCAGCAACATTCTGTCCAATTTTGTCCACATTGACCATCTGAATCTTTTTATTGTTTAAAGTGTCAAACAATCTTATTTTCGTCTGATTTTTGGACAGAGTCTTGTTAGAATATTTAAGTTAAATTCTAGAAATTTCATAATTTTTGGAGTTGTGTACAATTAGTTTGAATTTTTTAAAAATAGGTTCTTAATCTGAGGTGGTCTCAGATTCTCTTTTCAAAGGGGATTTTTACAAGGGTAGTAGTGTAATTCTGCTTACCACTATTAACCCCCCTTTAGTGGTGTTTATTGCAGGTGCACGGTCCAACATATATGGCAAGTACGTGACACGTTCGCGAAGTTTTCGGTTGTCACTGATACGACAATTTTTTGTTTACAACCTTGTAGCGTGTCGTAATAATTTTGTCATCACCATGACTTATATCATTTGATATAAGACCTGAATATACTCATAAATATGATGGTAAGTATAATGATGTGACGTTAACGTACGTTCCGTAATATATTTATAACGTGTCGGTAGCACATTGGAATATATATGTATGTGCCTTTTAAAAAATCTGAATATATATATATATAAAACATGTGATATAAAGATGAGAGGAGACTTTCCATTTCCATTTTGTTGCCATCATGTCTTCTCCAAATATATCTCTATTTAATGAACTACATAGTTCATTTAACTAAGTACTTCACTTAATGAACTTGTTTAGTTCATTAATGGCAGCACATGAAAATAGTTCAAACACAACAAATGTTTGCCATTTGATTGTAAGCATTCATGCTTGTTAGTAGCGGCAACATTATATATAGAGTATATAAGGGCAAGTTTGTCACAAAAATGTGTCAAGTCATAAATTATGTCATGCATTTCTTTAGCACACATTATTTAAATCATGCATTTTTATGAATCAGTCAAACTCGTATTTCCTCAACATCATACACACGGCTGAGCATGTGTATATGTTCCATAGGCAAATAAGTCATGTGCATGAGATAAGGTATAGAATAAGTGGAAGAGATAGAGACAAATTGCAAGTAAACTTAAAGAACAAGTGAAAATAAGCATGTGTGTTTGTGTGCATGTGTGTGCCTTGGTTAGTGGCTAAATTGGTGAACTAATAATATCATTTTGCATGCAAGATACAAGGAACAAGCACACTGAGTCCATATGGGAGTATCTATGAATTTCGGGCCAAGTGTCCATAAAGTGTGCCATCAGGATGTCTTATGAATTATTGTGTATATATATAGATGCATCTCACATGTAACAAAAGTACTTAGGAAGACACTTCCAATGATCATCTCCATGGGACAGCTGTAAACTCATGCAAGCATTGTAAAAGTTCACAACATAGGAGTCGCGACTTTACCATAAAGTAGGCCACCATTGTTCCCCCTTCCCCATCAAGAACATCTGCTACTTGGCATCAAACTAACATTTTAACTTCCTTCTAAGCTCAGGAAAGTTCAGTTTTAGACACCCCAAGCGTGCCAATAATTAAATCAGAAAGAGGTTGAATTCTCGTTTCTAATGATTCTCTTGATGAATTGTGTGTATTGTTTTCTCTTATCCATAATAGTCTTTTCCACATCCAAGAATCTAGTTGCTTAGGTTTAATTTCCCAAAAAGATTTTCTTGTTAGGATAGCAGAATAAATCCATTATACCATAAGCTTCCTTTTCCTTCACAAATGTTCCATATGATCTTCATTAGGTATCCATTATTAATATACACAATGCTTGGAATACCCAAACCAATAGCTTCCTTAAGGAGACATATGAGCTCAATTTGATCTTAGCCTTATTGTGAACTTCCCCAAAGAAAACACGTAAAAGTTTTTCAATTTTCCAAATCACCTTTTTTGGTATGACGTAACCAGAACCATTTGATCTTAGCTTTTCATGAACCACCCCAAAAGAAACACATAGAAATTTCTTCAATTTCCCTCATCAACTTTCTTGCCACTTCATTAACTCACACTTTATTACTCACAGTCTGCAATTGGAAATATAGGTCCCAATCATCTGACTAGTAACACACCTAGCAAGTTTGCCAGTTTAATGCCTACATAACAGTTTCTAAGGCCTACCTGATGATTATGTTGAGAAATCGGAGTTTGAGTAATTTGAAAATGTATGATTTAAATGTTACGTGTTTACGAATGCATGAATTAAGTGTTACTTGATATATGCACATGATAAAATGATTTACATGTTTATATATAATGTTGTCGTACTAACGTGCCATGAAGCATTAAGGCTTACATCATATGGCAAACATCTGTTATCATTATACTATTTTCAGGTTTCATAATTAATGAACTAAACTAGTTCATTAAGTGAAGTGCTTAAGGAGATGAACTAACTAGTTCATTAAATGAAGACATATTTGGAGAGAGCTATTTGACAACAAATTTGGAATGGAAAGTTCCCTTTCCACACCTATATACACTGCATATATTATATATATATATACACATTTGTTTACGACAAACTATATATTTATATTCCAACGTTCCACCGATACGTTATATATATTATAAACGTACGTCGACGTCACACTATATACATCTCCTATTTATGAGTATATAAAAGTCTCATATCATATATTACAAGTTATATTGCCATAAAAATTATAACAACATGCCACAAGGTCATAAACCGAAAATTATCATATCGGTGGCTACCGAACCTTCACCGACATGTCACGTACTTACCATATAAAGATAACCAACCTATATACACTAATACTAAAACAATTTGTGCCCCACATGTCAAATTCAGACCCAAAGTCATACCATGTTTACACACATCAATCACTCATATTTTAGCCTTGAATTGTGGAGAATTCAAACTCAAATGTTCTTTAGGCATATGGCGTTTTTGTCTCAGCCATTGGAGCTAAAAATACATTTTATTTTATGTATTTTATGTGTGACATAACATATAATACATGTCTAAGAAGTTTGAGATTAATCGAAGAAAAATCGCGTAATCAACGAAAGTCGAAAATTCGGTTTTCTACACCTCTACATACATGCGACGGTTTGTGTATTGGCGTAACATGTATCTAGACACTTTTTACCACCTTCAGGACATGTTAGAGTGGTCTAGAAAGATCAATTTAGGGCTGATTGCAATTTACAATGTGTGTGAAGATTATGCATTATTATTTGACAAAGTTTACCAAAAGAGAATTCAGCACATGTTACAGCTGATGTACACGCCTATGACACCTCATTTGGAGCCTAGGTGGAGCTTGTTTAGCATTTTAATTGATGGAGGATAAGTCACACGTGATTGGTGACATTGAAGAGGGCAAGACACACAAGGAAATCTTTCAAAATCAAACAAGTGTTGAAATTTCAGCACATGGACATATCTTAGCCGATTTTTTGGTGCATTTGTGTCTTCAAATTTCTTCCAAAATTTAAAGGGAATCATATCATGATAATTGGTAATTAACATACTTGATTTTGAACATGTGTTTCAGATTTTTAAGATGAATTCCCAGCTCATTTATAGAGTGCCAATGTGGATTAAAGATGGTCAATCATGAATTGAAACCTAGGCGAACACAAGTCATTCGTCCAATTATATTTCGCCAAGTAAGCAAAGGTGTGTTACCATTTATACAAAGCAATCTTCCAAGGGTATTCAAGACAATTTTCAAGAAAGACTACAACCCTAGGGCGCGGCCACGCCAACTATAAAAAGGAGGCAAGATGATTCAAGCAAGGGTAAGCCAAAGTTCATATTCATTCAAGATCAAGAAAGACTATTCTCTTATTCTCTTATTCTTTTCTCCTGCTTTTAGCCTCAAGCCTATCATTCTTATATTCCATATACTATATAGGCTTTGTTCATACCACCCACATACGTTCATCTCTGGTACAAGGTTGATCAAGGAGTGATCAAACCTTCATTTGATTAGTGGCGGTGTTCGTGTTCTTGTGTTTATTCATTTGATTGTAAAAGGGTGGAGTTGGTGTTTAACTTCAGTCACCCTTGTGTCAAGGTGGAGTTTTCACATACCAGGGGTATTTTGGTCATTTTACCCCCGAGGGTATTTTTGGTATTTCTCTCAAGAAATCCCTTGAGCATATTATTATCTTCATTCTGGAGGTGAGTTATTATTAATTTGAAGATTATATGGTGATTTTATCTTATTTCTCTCAAATGATGATATTGTTGACTATAGCTGGATATGTGACGATTTGAGATGTCACATTCTATTTTTTCTTGAAGACCCTCTTATATATGTTATGGGAACATATTTATCATCATTATTCAGAGTTGTTCAAAGGTTTTAAAGGTGTGGAAATGATCATGACATATAAGAAGAAATATTGGGAATTTTGGTGATACACGTTGACATAATCTTGTCAACTATTATCTATTTATTTCTTCTTCAAAAATTTGAGTTGCTACACATATTTGTATGCTCAAAAACGTGTATAAGCAGTTGGAGGTGATATATTATTCATTTGAAATGTTCAAAGCCTCACATGCCTATGTTTATGCCAAGAAGTTGAGGTATTATCTTCTCCATATTATCTACATTTTGCAAAGGATAAATGAGACTACTCAAGGTGGAATTTTCGGCCAACAAGGTGTATCCAAGGTGCACCAATTATGTTGTCTTATTTTGCCAAGTGCACAAGGCCAACCAATGATGAGAAGACATCAGGACTTGATGATGAAGATGGCGACACATTGGAAGTCTTATCTCCAAGGCTCAAATCACACTATAAATAGAGGCAATGGTGAAGAAGATGAAACACACTTGAAGCTTACAAGCATTTGTTAAATTGTCTAGCTATCATCTTCTTCTTGTTGTTGTTCTTGTTCCATTCTTTGTAGCTAAGGTGTTCTTGTTGTTTTTGTTAAGCTACAAGCCTCTTGTGCTTCATTTGTAAGATTGATTAGCCATCTTTATAAGGATACATCAATAGGTGGTAGAGGTGTTGCAACTAAGTGTTGCTTAGAAGGTGATTATCTAAGTCTTGAGAAGTGTTGGTGTATAACCCAAGGATCAATCTTGGTTCTTGTTGTAAGGTGATTCATTTGATAGTGAAATCCAAAGAAAGGTGTTCTTTGGGACTGGAGTAGGTCACATTGACTGAACCAGGATAAATCCTCGGTGTTTTTATCTTGTTTCTTCATTTCTGTTTTCTGCTTGTTTTTACTGCAGATTTCACACAATTTCTCATGTTTTTGAAAAATAGCTAAAAATTTTTAAAATTCGTGATTTTTGGTGGAGTTATACCTCAGACTGTTAGATTTCATTTTCAATAAGAATCACTTGATTTGAGCAAGGAAAAGTTAGTCTTTCAGTCTTTGCAAGATAACTGCTCCAATCTGGCTGCAATCTGACCAGTTTTGAGAAAAACTTAAATTCTGTATTTATCAAGAATTGTTTAAGATCAGAGCCTTTTGAAAACGTCATCTACACATCCTAAGGAGTGTCTTGATATAAAGATCAACCTTTTTGGTTGAGTATTCAAAGAGAAACACTATTTTCAAAATCAGCAACATTCTATCCAATCCTGTTCAGATTGACCACCTGAATCTTGTTATTTGTTTGAAGGGTCAAACGATCTTATTTTTGTTTGATATTTGGACAGATCTTGTTAACACATTGAAGTTCAATTCTGGAAAGTTTCATAATTTTTAGAGTTGTGTACAATTATTTTTGAATTTTTCCAAAACGGTTCTGAATCTGAGGTGGTCTCAGATTCTGTTTTCAAAGGGGATTTTTACAAAGGGTTATAGTGCAATTTCTGCTAACCACTATTCACCCTCCTCTAGTGGTGTTTATTGCAGGTGCATGGTCCAACAATTGGTATCAGAGCAAGGTTAACACCATTCAAAAGAAGGAAGATTCAACACCATACGAACAATACAAGACCAAGAAACAACAATTTATTATATACTGCTTGTCTCAAATCCAAGGTACATACTATGGAAATAGTTTCTCACAAAGGTGATTTGGAAGGTACGTCCACTCAACGCCCTCATTTTGTACATTGGAAACTTAGAATGGGGCTATTCTTAATGGCTATAGACATCGATTTATGGTCTATAGTTGAAGATGGGCCGTACATTCCAATGAAAGTTGTACAAGTTAGTGGAGTCACACAAGAAGTTGAAAAATATAAAAGTGAATGGTCATCGGAAGATAAAAAGAAAATGTCCATGAATGCTAAAGCTATGCAATTGCTTTTGAATGGACTTACAACTTTTGAAGCAGGATATGTTTCAAATTGCACAAGTGCACACGACATGTGGAAATCACTTGTATTAAAGCATGAAGGTACTAGTGGTGTTAAAGAATCAAAAATAAACATGCTTATGACTGAATTAGAGTCTTTCAAAATGTTATCAAACGAATCCATAACATCTATGGATTTGAGGATTACTAAAATTTTTAATGCGCTTGAAGCTTTAGGCAAATCATTCACGAACAATGAAAAGTTCAAAAAGTGCTACGAAGCCTTCCTGCTGAATGGGATCCAAAGGTGACTGCAATCGAGGAGACAAAGTCAGTCACTAAGATGGATGAATTGATCGGGTCTCTTAAAGTCTATGAGGTAAAACTAAACCAATGGAAGTCCAAGTCATCTAAATCATCAAGTAAGTCAATAGCTTTCAAAACAACTGAAACACATACAAATAATGATGATAGTAATAGTGATACTGAATTAGATGATGACTTGATATTAATAGCAAGAAAACTTAGAAAGTTTTTCAAACGTCCTAATAGGAATAGACAACGTTCTTCTTCTTCTTCTTCTCAACCTACGAAAAAAACACAAAAAAATGGTATAATAAAGAATTAAAGTGTTATGAATGCGGTCAAAAAGGACATATTTCATATGATTGTCTCACGAAGAAAAATAATAATAACAACAATAATAAACAAGCCAAGGACAAGGAGACACAAATGACAAATACAAAGGAGTATAAGGAAAGGAAAGGGAAACAAGCAATGAAGGTGAGCACATGGAGCGACTCATCCGACTCAGAATCTGAAACTGAGGAAGCTCAAGTCTGTTTCGTATCCAACGAGGTATGTTCTTCATCTGATAGTGATTCTGATAGTGACATGACATTTGATGAAATGTATGAAGAGTTCTTAAGAATGCATGCTCACTGTAAGAGGCTCTCTAAAGAAAAGAAGAAACTAATTGAAGAAAATAACAAGTTGAAGACGTCCAACTTGGAATTTTCCGATCAATTAGAATCTCTTAAATAAGAGTCTACTGATACTCTTGATTCTTTAGAGAATAAAATTGAATCATATAAGAAAGATGAACAAAAGATAAAAACGGAAAATAATATGTTAAAGTCCAAGTTGTAAAGTTGTGAACATGAAATAATACAACTTAAGTCTTCTAAACTTAACTTAGAAAAAAATGTTAGAACAATTTAAGTCGGGTTCTAATGTGTTAGATACACTAATCTCATCACAAAAGTATGGAAATGATAAAACCGGCTTAGGCTATGAAGAAGAAGATGACAAAGTAGGTAGAAAGACTAAGTTTGTATCTTCAACTACTAAACAGCCTTATAAAGATATAAAAACAACTTTGCCTGCTAAATCTTCTTCTACTCCTTCTTCTGTTTATTCTAAGACAAAAATGCAACATACACCCATAAAAGCACACACGCATAAACATACATCTAGGTTAAACTTTGCATCTAGACAACCTAGAAATTATGCCTATATGTATACAAATGCAACTAGACATAATAAAATGCATCTAACTTATTATGAACCTAAGTATAGGCAACACTCTTATAAGTCTTATAGAAATGCCTAAGAACACACTTATATAGTGTCATTCAAGAAACAAAATCGCATGCCTTATACACATTATAAAAATCGGCCATCATATAATGATTATCAACCATGGCGCAACGTGTATAATGCACCTTCACTTATGTAGAATGATCATCTATATGCTAATCCTTCTTATTTTCCAAATTATAATCATGCTAAAAATGTGCCTAAAAGGTATGTTCAAGTTTGGATACCTAAGGGATATCTAAACAAGAATAGTGCCCCTAATATTCAAGGACTCAAATAAAGGGTACCTAACACTATGTTTCCATTGTAGGGAAAACACAAAGAATGCAAGAAGGAGGCAAAGTCAAAGAATCTGAAAACCAAATGGTTTTTAGATAGTTGATGTTCGAGGCATATGACGGGGAACCCCAAACTATTCATCAAATTGGAACATATCAAGAATGGAGGAAAAGTAACATTCGGTGACAACAACAAAGGACAAGTTGTTGGAAAAGAAACAATTAGGGACCCTAACACATTTCAAATACGAAATGTGTTGTTAGTAAGCAATCTCTCTTATAATTTACTTAGTATTTCACAACTTATAGATTGTGGTTACAATGTCTCTTTTCTTCCCAATTCATGTGATATAATAAATGAAAAAGGAGAAATAGTTTTAAAAGGAAATAGAGATGGTAACATTTATACTCTTACCTTAGATAATATGTTAGATGCTAAGGTTAAGTGTCTAATATCACTTAGATGTAAATTTATGGCATAGAAGATTAGGCCATATAGGAATTTCAACCATTAAGAAATTGTCTAAGAAGAATTTAATTAGAGGAATACCTAAGTTAGACTTAGATAATTTTCAAATATGTGAAACATGTATTAAGGGAAAACACATTAAAGAAACCTTAAAACCGAAACATGAAATGAGTACTAGTCATGTACTAGAATTGCTTCACTTAGACTTATTTGGTCCAAGTAGGACAAGAAGTCTAAGTGGACACTACTATGTGTGTGTCATAGTAGATGATTACTCACGCTACACATGGACATTGTTCTTAACATACAAAGACGATGCTCCACTAGAAATCGAAACCCTTATTAAGCAACATGAAAACATTTATGAAGAAAATGTTAAAAAGATTAGAAGTGATAGACGTGGAGAATTTAAAAACAAAGACATAACCAAATTTTGTGAACTATATGGAATTAAACATCAATTCTCACCACCTAAAACACCACAACTCAATGGAGTTGTTGAACATAAAAATAGAACAATTCAAGAAGTTGCTAGGACAATGCTTTGTGAAAATAAATTACCTAAATATTTATGGGCTGAAGTTGTTAATTGTGCATGCTATATTATAAATAGGCTTACCATTAGAAAGAAATTAAATAAAACGCCTTATGAATTGCTAAACAATAGACAACCGAAGATAGATTATCTTAAAGTATTTGGATGTAAATGTTTTGTGCTGAACACTAAGGATAATCTAGATAAATTTGAACAAAAGTCTATTGAATGCATATTTGTTGGGTATTCAACTAATTGAAGAGCATATAGGTGTTATAATCCTGCCTCTAGAAAGATAATTGAATCCATACATGTGAAATTCAATAAAAATGCATGCTTTGAAGTTAGTGATAAAAATCAAAATAAACAAGAAACTAATGTTGAAAATATGTTTGATGATGATGTATTACTTGAGCCTGTACTTGATCATCTAGAACCAACTCCCCAAGAACAAGACATGCATGAACCCTTAGATGAAATAAATCAAGAGACTTTGCAATTGGAAGATAATACAACTAATGATCCAATTACATATGATAACGCTCACACTAATAAAACATTTGAACAAGATGAGGGTGAACCTAGTCAATCTAGGAATTGGTGGCACCCTAGAGAATTAATCATTGGGGATCCAAGTGTTGGGGTTAGAACACGTAGAAACATAAGTCAACTCGAAGGACATAGCTTCGTCTCACACATAGAACCTAAGAATGTTAAGGAAGCCTTAGGTGACATATTATGGATAGATGCTATGCATGAGGAATTAAATCAATTCACAAGGAACAACATGTGGGACTTAGTACCTAAACCTGAAGACAAGTCTATCATAGGAACTAAATGGGTCTTTAGGAATAAAATCGACAAACAAGGTAATATTACAAGAAATAAGGCTAGGCTAGTCGCACAAGGGTATAATCAACAAGAAGGAATAGATTATGAAAAAACCTTTGCACCCGTTGCACGACTAGAAGCAATTAGATTGTTACTTGCAATTGCAAGTCTAAGCAACATTAA
Organism: Eustoma russellianum; assembly: GCA_036186865.1. NCBI lineage: Eukaryota > Viridiplantae > Streptophyta > Magnoliopsida > Gentianales > Gentianaceae > Eustoma > Eustoma russellianum. Next base: position 9,894,474 of record AP025045.1, read on the forward strand.
ACTCTTCCAAATGGATGTCAAGAGTGCGTTCTTGAATGGATACATCCAAGAAGAGGTGTTTGTCAAACAACCCCCTGGATTCGAAGATCCAAAGAATCCTAACCATGTGTACAAGCTTAAGAAAGCTTTATATGGTTTAAAACAAGCTCCAAGAGCTTGGTATGATAGATTTGCAAACTTTCTTATTGCAAATAATTATCGAAGAGGAACCATAGACAACACATTGTTACTAAGAAGAAAAGATAATGATTTGTTAATTGTTCAAATATATGTAGACGATATTATCTTTGGTTCAACTAACCCTACCTTAGTAAAAGACTTCGAAGAATGTATGAAGTCAGAATTTGAAATGTCAATGGTAGGAGAGTTGAATTATTTCTTGGGATTTCAAATCAAACAAACCCCTCAAGGAATTCACATTAGCCAACTTAAGTATGTAAATGATATGATTAAGAAGTTTGGCTTTGAAGAGTTGAAACGAACACCTACACCCATGAGTGTTAGCACCAAACTAGATAAGGATGAAAATGGTAAACCTTTTGACGACAAACTTTATAGGTCTATGATTGGCTCATTGTTATACTTAACTGCATCAAGACCTGATATCATGTTTAGTGTGTGCATGTGTGCTAGGTTTCAATCTTGTCCTAAGGTATCACATTACAATGCAGTGAAAAAGATCTTTAGATATCTTAAGCATACACCTCACTTGGGACTTTGGTATGATAGAAACACTAAATTGGAATTGCACGCATATAGTGATGCTGATTATGGTGGTTGCAAGTTAGATAGAAAATCCACTAGCGGTACTTGTCAATTCATAGGAACCAATTTGATCTCTTGGTTTTCTAAAAAGCAAGCTAGTATAGCACTTTCTACCACCGAAGCCGAGTATATTGCTTTGAGTTTGTGTACTACCCAAATACTTTGGCTTAAACAGCAATTTAGTGATTTTGGCATTAAAATGAAAAAGATTCCAATTTTCTATGATAGCACAAGTGCAATCAATCTTTCTCGGAATCGGTGCTTCATTCTAAGGCTAAACACATTGAGGTGCGATACCACTTCTTTCGAGATCATGTTCAAAATGAGGATATAGTTATAAACCATATAAGAACTGATCACCAAATCGCTGATGTCTTTACCAAACCCCTTAATCAAGCTATTTTTGAAACCTTACGAGCCAAGTTAGATATGATGACTTACGATACTATTGCGTAGTTCTATCTTTTGCATGATTTGCAAAATAAAGGAGGAGATAGAATAGAACATGATTTTAGTTGGTAAGTCATAATTTGGTTGGTTGAATGCTAAGTTTCAATTAGTATAAGTTGAGTATAGGTTAATAAGTTGAGTATAGGTTAAGGAGGAGAGTATAAGTTGAGGGGGAGCGAACTATTTAAAAGTTTGTTGAAAACAAAGTTTGAAAACAATTGGTAAGGTTGTGAAAACAATTGGTAAGGTTGTAACATTAAAAACATGTTGAGTTACTTTGAAAATTATCCAAAGGGCGGAGAATGAACATGATTTTAGTTGGTAAGTCATAATTTGGTTGGTTGAATGCTAAGTTTTAATTAGTATAAGTTGAGTATAGGTTAATAAGTTGAGTATAGGTTAAGGGAGAGAGTATAAGTTGAGGGGGAGTGAACTATTTAAAACAATGTTTGAAAACAATTGATAAGGTTGTGAAAACAATCGGTAAGGTTGTAACATTAAAATCATGTTGAGTTATTTTGAAAATCATCTAAAAGGGGGAGAATGTTGTGAAATATGTTTGAATAATTTTCAAAGCCATGATTTTAAGTGTTAAGTGCATAAAAATATCACACATGATGTTATATGTGATTAAAAATTGAAATAGTTGAAAAAGGTGACATCGATCTGTCAGGTAGGTGCACATCGATCAATCTATGTACATAGATCTATCACATCGATCGATCCATGTAAGGCAGTGAAAGTTCAAAACCTTACTGTGAGACATCAATCTCTAAACCTGAGAACCCTCACTTCGATCGATCGATGTAGGTCAGAGACAAAACCTGAACCTTTCTGTGAGACATCGATCTCTGAACCTGAGCACCTCGATCGATCGATGTCTAGGGTTTTTAGAAATATTTTTCTAAAAAGTGTTTAAATGATTGTTTTCATTTGTATATGATTTATACATGTTTATTATATGATTATCATGTGTTTTCGGTGATTATAATTGTCTTGTGACTAACGTGCCTTAAAAGTTTTTACAACTTACCAATAAGACCAAAATTGGTATTTTGAGTTTTGTAGGAACGTCACATGGTGAAAATATTTCAAAGATGTATTCTTATCCTATTTATCATGACAAAGGTGATATCATGAGTATTTCTGACCATCTAGGTCATTTCTGGAGTTTTCATATACTAGGGGTATTTTGGTCATTTTACCCTGAGGGTATTTTTTGTATTTTCACTCAAGGAATCTCTTGAGCATATTATTATCTTCATTCTGGAGCTGAGTTATTATTAATTTGAAGATTATATGGTGATTTTATCTTATTTCTCTCAAATGATAATATTGTTGACTATAGCTGGATATGTGACGGTTTGAGATGTCACATTCTATTTTTTCTTGAAGACCCTCTTATATATGTTATGGGAACATATTTATCATCATTATTGAGAGTTGTCCAAAGGTGTTAAATGTGTGGAAATGATCATGACATATAAGAAGAAATATTGGGAATTTTGGTGATACACGTTGACATAATCTTGTCAACTATTATCTATTTATTTCTTCTTCAAACATTTAAGTAGCTACACATATTTGTATGCTCAAAAACGTGTATAACCAGGTGGAGGTGATATATTATTCATTTTACGAGTTGGTGACAAGTGGACAAATAAAAAAGCAGCTAGTTGGAAAATTTGCCAACTTGTAAAATTTCAAATGTAGCCAACGGCTACAAGGCATTTTTCAGCAGATTTTTTGAGTCAAAATGGAGCTCTCACATGTCCTATTATTGTTCTTGAAGTTGGGAATATTTTGGTGGTATTATCCTTTCTTATTTTTTTTTCATTTTACAAAGGATAATCAAAAAAATTATTTTTTCGAAAAACAAGAAGTAGCCAACGGCTACTTAGTGGTTCTTGGAGATAATTTTTCATTTGAAATGTTCAAATCCTCACATGCCTATGTTTATGCCAAGAAGTTGAGGTATTATCTTCTCCATATTATCTACATTTTGCAAAGGATAAATTAGACTATCCAAGGTTGAATTTTCGGCCAACAAGGTGTATCCAAGGTGGACCAATTATGTTGTCTTATTTTGCCAAGTGTACAAGGCCAACCAGTGATGAGAAGACATTTGGACTTGATGATGAAGATGGTGACACATTGGAGTTCTTACCTCCAAGGCTCAAATCACACTATAAATAGAGGCAATGGTGAAGAAGATGAAACACACTTGAAGCTTACAAGCATTTGTTGAATTGTCTAGCTACCATCTTCTTGTTGTTGTTGTTCTTGTTCCATTCTTTGTAGCTAAGGTGTTCTTGTTGTTTTTGTTGAGCTACAAGCCTCTTGAGCTTCATTTGTAAGATTGATTAGCCATCTTTATAAGGCTACATCAATAGGTGGTAGAGGTGTTGTAACTAAGTGTTGCTTAGAAGGTGATTATCCAAGTCTTGAGTAGGGTTGGTGTATAACCCAAGGATCAAGCTTGGTTCTTGTTGTAAGGTGATTCATTTGATAGTGAAATCTAAAGAAAGGTGTTCCTTAGGGTTGGAGTAGGTCACATTGACTGAACCATGATAAATCCTCGGTGTTCTTGTCTTGTTTCTTCATTTCTATTTTCTGCCTGTTTTTACTGCAGATTTCACACAACTTCTCACGTTTTGGAAAAATAGCTAAATATTTTAAAAATTCTTGATTTTTGGTGGAATTATACTTCAGACTGTTAGCTTTCATTTACAACAAGAATCACTTTATTTGAGCAAGGGAAAGTTAGTCTTTCAGTCTTTGCAAGATAACTGCTCCAATCTGGTTGCAATCTGACCAGTTTTGAAAAAACTTAAATTCTGTATTTATCAAGAATTGTTTAAGGTCAGGGCCTTTTGAAAAATTCATCTAAACATCCTAAGGAGTGTCTTGATATAAAGATCAACCATTTTGGTTGAGTATTCAAAGAGAAACACTATTTTCAAAATCAGCAACATTCTGTCCAATTCTGTCCAGATTGACCACCTGAATCTTTTTATTTGTTTGAAGGGTCAAAAGATATTATTTTTGTCTGATTTTTGGACAGAGTCTTTTTAACACGTTGAAGTTCAATTCCGGAAAGTTTCATAATTTTTGGAGTTGTGTACAACAATTTTTGAATTTTTCAGACACGGGTTCTGAATCTGAGGTGATCTCATATTCTGTTTTCAAAAGGGATTTTTACAAAGGGTTGTAGTGTAATTTCTGTTAACCACTATTCACCCCCCCATCTAGTGGTGTTTATTGCAGGTGCACGGTCCACCATAAACAGGCTGTAGAGAATGGTTCCTTTTGTTGTATAAACAGGAAAAATAAATAACTAAACGGGTCTTTTCCCAGAAATATTTTTGTATACCCTTTTCAGTTGCATATCCTAATTCCTCAGAACCTGAACGCAAAGAAATTATATGACATAGTTTTTTTAGGAGGAAATTAGGAAATTACACTTATCACCTAAACGTTGTTCAAATTTTCCAATTATTCTGAAACCTCATTTGGCAGCCAAACGTGACCAAACTTGACTCAATTAACACCAGAAACCGGTTGATAATCTGCTGCAGCCAGTTTTAGTATATTTTACCGCCAAAATCAAGTCTTCCTCCAAAATAACGTCTTCCCCTTCCCTCCCTCCTGCTGCAATCGGTTCTCCTTTGGTTTCTCTCCATAAATTAGCCCTCCACTTCACAAAATCAACCAACATCCATCGATAATGAGAGGTTAACGCATCCATAAACTTACACTACTGTCCAAAAATTAAAATGAAGAACAACTCAAACCAATGTACATCAGATCTGAAGCATAATCCTAGCAGGATTTCAGACTCTGTTTGCAAAACCTAATTCGTATTTACCTATCCAATTTTTACCCGCCATAGAATTGATTGTCAAAAATTTTAATCAACCTCTTTTTCACCGAAGATCCACCACATCAAACTTCAAATTACTGTTCATATATACATGAGAGCAATGCTCATAAATTGGGCTTCCATCAACAGGCTCCTCGTGAGGATGGAAACCGCGTTGTTGGCAGTTCTTTATGATGGAAACGCCACCAGGATCCGACAAGTGAAATATGCGATGGAGGCTGCAGCTAGGTCACAAACGACACACTTAGAAAAATAAAGGAAATACATACGTGACAAAACCGAAAAGCATACACATTTCAGGGGGGAAATACCATGAAGGCAATCAAAATGATAAAGGAAATGCATACGTGACCCACAAGCATATTCATTTTTTCAAACAAAACATCGATGAAGACGGCAGTAACGTTGAAAAAAAGTGCAGCCAAGATAAGAAAGGACACACACATCTTCGAACAAAAAGTAAGATTTTAAAGTTTCGACTTATTGCAACCTAGGAACATAAACTCTCATTATTGATGAATGTTGGTCGATTTTGTAAAGTGGGGAGCTAATTTATGGAGGGAAACCAGAGGAGAACCAGTTGCAGCAGGAGGAAGGGAAGAGGAAGACGTTATTTTGGTGGGAGAATTGATTTTGGCGGTAAAATATAATGAAACTGGCTGTAGCTGGTTATCAGCCAGTTTCTGGTGTTAATTAAGTTAAGTTTGGCCACGTTCGACTATCAAATGAGGTTTCAAAACGTTTAAATGTTAACTGGAAAATTTGACCAACGTTTGGGTGATAAGTGCAATTTCCTCTTTTTTTAGAATATAGTGGAAATAAAACAAAATGACTTACTAAATTGACAGCACTTCTTGTATTGCGAAGAAGCAGGTGATCGACAAGTCAAAGGTTGCTGCTCGAAGGCACAAGCTTTAGTGTCCCAGAAGATTTACAATTACTTTCAAAACCTCCACTTGTTTCAACCGCCTTATGTTCAGCACCAAAGAAGCTCGTGCTGTCTGGCTTCACCCTCTTTGCAGAAGCTTCTTTTGAACATGGAAACGATTTTGAGTTTAATGGAGATGAGACCATTGTAATGTCCTCTTGCACATTCATACTCTCTTCTTGCAAGGACTGGAAGTTTCTTAAATTGGCAGAAATCTTCTTTTCACTAGATATACATTCTGAGCCTCTAATATTTATGGGACATTTCATAGTATGTCCCCCCTCTGAATTAAAGTTGTGAACTTGTTTACTCCACTAACTGGCCCTAAAATCAAATTAAGACCCCCCAAGACCTAAGACAAATCCTCAGATTATTACTAGTATTGCTGCCATTAATAATGAACAACATGCAGTGGATGAGCATGATTCTTCTCTATCAAGAAAACAATCAAGTTAAATAAATTTCAGACCTCGTTCTAACAAAGAAAGCCACGAATAGTTTCCTGTTAATATTCAAAGAGTGACTACCTCAGTAAGATCTCTGTCTATCTTACATGTTCAGATGTGAAGCATGATCCAAGTTGGTAGTTAAGATCTCCAAGTCTATGCCTTCTTCTAGCGCCAGAATCGCTGGTGTTAAAGACAGTCTCAAAAAAGGAACTTAATGGGTAGAATCAGTTGCTGGGATTTTGTTACCATATGACGTCTGAAAACCCAATGTTCTGGAAATCTGCCTTCTGGTGTTTCAAAGCAAACGCTGATCCTAAACGTGTTTGGAAAAAGAAATTGTCTACTAAGGATGACATGTAGCCTTCATAAGAAAATTGAACTTGGAAAAATCTGAATGAATATTTTTTCTTTCTTGTTTTTCTATAATGAGGTGTTTTGGAGGTGTCAGTCGTCTGAAAGGAGGCAATAAACAATTCAAACTCAAAAATAACAATTACTCATGCAAATCTAAAAGCTTAGGATTACATTCGGTCCACAGTGGTAAACAGTAGAAGGATAAAACTACAAACTCTTCTCCAAACATCAAAGTACACGACTTTTCATTTTATGGTTGGTTAAATTTGAGGTCTGAGGACCTTAGGATTAATGGACACTTATGAAACTACAAGAGGGAAACAAAAAAACGTAAACGGAAATAGAAAGAACCTGTTGGTTTAAATTTGCAAGATTTTTCCATGGTTGACCTACACAGATCATAACTCATAAAAGCATAAAGATACTTAGGCAACCAAAAAATGTCAACATTCAAAAGAGAAAAACCTATCATTTTGCCATTTACAGTCTTCGATAGGGCAATAATCCTTTCGGAAGTCGGTAATGTACAAAAAATCATCAGAAGCCGCCATTTCATTCATCTAGATATTGTCAGAGAAATCCAAGCCTCGATCTGCAAGCTTGTGCGCATGTGAGTAGTCGGAAGCTGCAATTTGAAATAGAACTGTGAGAAATCAAAGCCTCTATCACTGTTGAATAGCTGAATACTCCACACATTTTAAAGCTAGATGACATGATTACTCATTAACGCACGAAACATGGAAAAATTCTATCCACGTGTCCTCATTGTTTCAGACTAATTATGCAGTCGAAAAAAGACACAAACAATGTCATTTCTAACACGTTTCACAGTCTTACTGGTCTAGTGTAAAGCAGACTCTCCGAATTATTTTTCTAAAGATACAAAAACAATAAATGTGCAAAACGAGTTACCATCCCAAATGTTATTATGCATATGATGCTGCTGCTGCAAACTTCATCACATCCAAGAAAATAACCAAAAACTTTATCACGACAGTTAAAAAGTGAGAATTCATCAAAGGCTAACAGTCTTTTGCTTGGCTTGCTGAACATGTTGTCCCGTGAAGGAAAAGGTCTCACGGAGCCTCTATCAAGGAATGCATCAGCACTCTGCATCATAGTGTCCTAGAGTTAGACATATATTTAATCCATCATCAGAATATAGACAGGAATACATAAGTAACGCAAGAAGAAACTAAGAACCAGACTTCTTCTGGAGCAACTAAGAGTACAAAAAAATTTGCACAAGAAAAGGTTGAACGTTGACAAAATTATGCATCTGTTTTCACAGTGTTTTGCACGAGCATAATGCCAGTGATTATCGAAATAAGATCATGCCGTAAGGAGATAGTTTTTAAGAAAAAGATACAACTAAATGTTAATGAAAAAGGCATCAGGATGGACTTTTTAAGGCAAGTCAGTTATTGCTATTTACATGTCATAATCCTATAATAGAAGCAGAAATAATGATATAGATGACGATTGTTGAGAAATCATGGTTTGAATGATTTACAAGTGCATGATTTATATGATTACATGATGTTATGAGATTTCAAAATGCGTATGTCTTATATGTCTGTATCTATCACTGTTGTACTAACGAGCCATGAGCGTTAAGGCTTAAATCATATGGCACACATTGATAATATTCTCAGGTGATATACACGGCATATATACATCTCTTGCATATAGCATATATATATTCTTGGAGTCACACGTCATATATACATTTCATGGATATACGTTCGACATATATTTCTATCTCCGAAATGACAAGCTATATCTTTCTATCTCGACACTTTGTCAATATGCCATCAACACATGTCAACGACAAGAGAGTCATATATACATCATATACACATCCATGATACTCTCAATACATATATTTCATGTCATCAAACTTCCAAAATTACATCGACATGACAAAAGTGCATAAACCGAAATGTATCATATTATATGACTACCGAGCCATCTCCGACACATCATATACTTATCATACAAAGATGGCCAGCCAATATACATTTCCAATACTAAAAAATTTCGTGCACTACATGGAGAGATCAATACCAAAGTCACAAAACAAATACATATATCAATTCTCCATCATCTTCCTTATTTCTCTGAAAATCAAATTCAAAATTGATATACCCCTTGGCCGAACATCTTATACACATTGGAGCTGAGATTATACATATTTATATGTATATTTCATGTTACATTACACATTTTATATGTTGAAGAGGTTTGAGACAAAGCGGAGAAAAACCGAGCAATCGACGGAAGTTGAAATTTGAAGTTACTACATCATCGTACATGGAATGTTTATTTGCTACATGATGCCACATGTATTTATACATGTATTATACATGAATTACACAGCCAAAGACATATCTTGAAAGGTTCTAGAAGGCAAGGTAAAATGGTAAAAGAAATTTACCATGTTCATAAAGAATTCTACATTGTTACCATGCAAAATTCAGATTTGAATTCAGCACATTGGCTGACCAGATGGGGCGGCTGGGGCAGCATGTTGGGAGCCTTGGAGGAGTTTATATTATAATATAATTGATGAAGAAAGACCAAGCAATGATGGAAGACAAAGATACACAAATTAAGGAGTCAAAGACAAGACCAAACAAAGCTGAAAATTCTGTTTTTGAATCTGAAATTTCAGATTGGTGGCTGAAGTTTTGGGGGGAATTAATGACCTAAAGCATTCAAATTTATTCAAAGGCATTACAAGACAATTCAAATCAGATTTGGGAGGCTCCTCTCAACCCTCTTAGGCGCCCCAACCATCTATAAAAGGCCAAGAGATGATCAACACAAAACAAGTACAACAAGTGCAAAATTCTGTTTAGTGTTTGCAAGACTTCACTTTATTTTCCATATTCATCTCTTGTATATAGCCCAAGCCTATCATTTTTACATGTCATATTCAGAATAGGCTTCATACACATCACCCAAACAAGATTCATTGGTGTACAAGGTTGATCAAGGTGTGATCAAACCTTCATTCGGTGAGGTGGTGCTGATTGATGATCATTCGGTGTTGTTCTTTGTGTAGAACATTGTGAACGGGTTTGGATTGAAGGAGTTGGTGTATAACTCTATCCACCCTTGTTCTAAGGTGACTTTGGTGACTAGTGAAAACCAAGGAAGGTTTCCTTGAAGACTGGAGTAGGTCACGTTGGCCGAACCAGTACAAAATTCTTGGTGTTCTTACTTTCAGCATTTTTACTCTCATTTTCTGTTTCTGCATCATCTTTATGGTCTCGGTAAAAATAGCAAATCATTTTCAAAAATCATAAAAATTTCCAGAAACATATCCTTGTGTCTTAGGGTTCATTTCCCACTGGTTTCATTGAATTTGGATAAGTATAAGTCATTCAAACGTTCATAGTTCTGAGACTAGTGCAAATCTGTTTTTCAGATTGGCAGAGGTTGAGAACATCAACTTGGTTGACATACTTCCCAAAGGAATTTTTCAAAACTGTTTTAACTAAGTATAAAACACATCCTAAGGGTCATCTCATAAAAGTTTCGGGTCATTTGGAGCTATCATCAAATAGGAATAAATTTTTCATTCTAAGGTACAGTTTCTGTCCAAACTGACACAGTCAGATCACGTGCCACATTTGAGTGACTTAAACATTGAGTTTTAATCTGAAATTTTTATGACACCTTCATAATACCTGAGAGTACATTTTCACAAAATTTCACTATTTTTGGAGGTCTACAACTCAGTCAACCAAGTGTCTAAGAACGGGTCCTGAAAGCAGTCTCTGTTTTCAGAAGTGAGTAATTGGTCCTTAAAAGTTTTATAAACCAATTTTTTTTCCGCACTCACTATTCAACCCCCCCTTCTAGTGGTGTTATACAGGTCCAACAAATGGTATCAGAGCAAGGTACACTCACAACAAGAAGATATAACAATCTTTGTGAGATGGCATCAACTAGTCACAAAACCGAACAAGAAGGTATGTTTAGCCAAAGGCCTCCACTCTTTGATGGTGAGTCTTTTAATCATTGGAAACTTCGTATGAAATTGTTTCTTATGGCTATTGATATTGATTTGTGGTCTATAATAGAAGATGGTCCTTTTGTTCCATCTAAGATAACCGCGGTTGATGGTGTTGATATAGAAGTTACAAAGTCTAAACTAGAGTATACAAGTGATAATAAGAAGAAGCTAAGTATGAATGCTAAAGCTATGCAACTTCTTCTAAATGGTTTGAGCAAAAGTGAATCTAGTTATGTATCTAATTGTTCTAATGCACAAGATATGTGAAAGAGTTTAGAAATGAAGCATGAAGGAACAAGTCAAGTAAAAGAGTCCAAAATCAATATGCTTATGTCTACTCTTGAATCCTTCAAATTGTTGCCAAATGAATCCATTGTTGATATGGATTTGAGATTAACTAACATCTACAATTCTTATGAGTCTCTTGGCAAAGCTTTTACTTCACAGGAAAAGGTACAAAAGGTATTGAGAAGCCTTCCATCCGAATGGGATCCGAAAGTTACCACAATAGAAGAAAGCAAAGAAACCAAGTCAATAAAAATGGAGGAATTGATTGGATCATTGAAGGTATATGAAAACAAACTTACTATGAGGAAATCCGAATCAACTTCCAAACAAAGTAAGACAATAGCTTTCAATTCAAATGAATACGTCTCTACTTCTTCTAATTGCGTAAATGATAGTGACACGGATTCGGATGATGAAAATCTAATTCTATTGGCTAAAGGATTAAGAAAATTTATGAAGAAGTCATTTAGAAACAAACATAAATCCACTTCATCTAAGTCAAACAGAAATAAGAACAATGATAAAGACATGAAATGTTATGACTGTGGAAGATCTGGACATATTTCCTATAAATGTCCAAACAAGGACAAAACAATGAACAAAAACCATGACAAGGAATGGACACATACTAGACTCGTCTCAGAACCGAAACAAAGGAATACAAGAAGGGCCTTCAAAGCTTCTACATGGAGTGATTCATCCGACTCAGAAAATGAAGAAGCTGAGGATGAAACGGCTCAAGTTTGCTTTGCATCAAAGGCGTCAAATGAGGTAAATTCTGATTCCGATTCTGATAATGAAGCTTCATATGATGATTTGTTTAGTGAATATCTTGAATTGCATAAATTTTCAAAAGCTCTTGCTAAAGAAAAGAAACGCTTAGTTGAATACAAGAAATTATTAGAATCCTCTAACACAAATCTTGTGTCTCAATTAAACGATTCAAAAGAAGAGTCGTCAAGTATAATTAGTGCATTGAGGTCTGAAATTATTTCTTTAACATCCGAAAATGTTGAAATGAAATCCGAGATCGTAGACTTGAGATCAAGAAACATAGAATTAGAGAATACTGTTAAGAAATTTGATAAAGGAACTTGCATGCTAGATCATCTTATATCTTCTCAAAAGCATGACAATGACAAAACCGGATTAGGGTATAGTAAAGATACTCATGTACAAAGTAAATCTACAAACTTTGTTGCATCATCATTCAAACAACAACATGTCTTCAAAACAATTGAGAAGCCTAAGAAGGTAACAATACAAACTAGCAAGACATTAATGGCATCTCATCGCACTACCTATAGTTCATCACATGAAAAATACAAGCATGTTCCATATAGATATCAAAGGAAGTCATCAAAGCATATGCAACATTCATATCGTACAAACGCATCTAGATCACACACATTGCTAACAAATCGAAACACTTATCACAAATCAACTCACATTGGCACATTCGGCCACTATAGGCAAAATAGAGATGAAAATAACATGTACTATATCTTATCATCTTTTGGAAGACCAAGAAAGGTTACCCAAGTTTGGATACCAAAAGGTATTCTTACAAAGGTCTAAATCACTAACCCGTAAGGACCCAAAATTAAAGGGTACCTAAGTTAGTGTTGTGTTTTGTAGGTAGCAAAAGATATAGGAAATAAGTGGTTTCTTGATAGTGGGTGTTCAAGACATATGACGGGTGATCCAACTCTATTTTCCAAATTAAAGAAAGTTGAAAAAGGAGGATCCGTAACCTTTGGAGATAACAATGAAGGTCGAATCATTGGAAAAGGAACAATCGGAAATCCAAGTACTCTTCAAATGTCCAACGTGTTCCTAGTAAGTAATCTATCATGCAACTTACTTAGTATTTCACAATTTCTTGATAATGGTTATGATGTGTGTTTCTCTCATCCATATTGCAATACTGTTAATAAAAATGGAGAAACCGTACTAAAAGGAAAAAGAGAAGGAAATATTTTTACACTATTCATAGATGATATGTTAGATGCTAGAGTAAAATGTTTTATGACAAATGAACCAAATGTGAACTTATGGCATAGACGGTTAGGACATATTGGCATATCAACTCTTGAAAAACTTCAACGAAAGAATCTAGTACGAGGATTGCCTAAACTTGATACGGATAACTTTAAGTTATGTGAATCTTGTATTAGAGGCAAACAAACACGTGAATCACTTAAGTCTAAGAATGAGATCAGCACATTTACTATCTTAGAACTATTACACATTGATTTGTTTGGTCCTAGTCGTACTAAAAGCCTTGGAGGGAGACACTATGCATGTGTCATAATTGATGATTTTTCTCGCTATACATGGACTTTATTTCTTGCAAATAAAGATGATAGTGCACTTGAGATTGCCAAATTAATAAAACTTGAAAATGAATATGGCATAAATGTGAAGAAAATTAGAAGCGATAGAGGCGGTGAATTTAAAAATAAAGATATGATTGCATTTTGTGAAGAAAAGGGTATTAAACGTGAATTTTCACCACCTAGAACACCTCAATCAAACGGCGTAGTAGAAAGAAAGAATAGGACACTACAAGAAATTGCAAGAACAATGTTATGTGAAAATAAACTACCTAAATTCTTGTGGGCAGAAGCTGTAAATTGTGCATGCTATATAGTCAACCGTTAATCAATTAGAAAGAAAATAAACAAAACTCCTTATAGGATTTTAAATGATCGAATGCCCAAGATTGACTATTTTCGTGTGTTTGGATGTAAATGCTTTCTACTCAACACAAAAGATAATCTAGATAAATTTGAGTCTAAATCCATTGAATGCATCTTTGTTGGATATTCTGTAAATTCTAAGGCATATAGATGTTATGATCCTATCACTAGGCAAATCTTAGAATCTATTCATGTGAAATTCAATGAATTCGGTGAACATGAAACAACTAAAGATTATGATGATGATTTTGAACTCAAATCTGTGATTGATGATATAGAAGAAAATATAGTACATGATGAACACAACACACTAGAAACGCATGATCACTTAGAAATACATGAGAACTTAGAAAATAATCAAACAAGATTTCATAAGAATCATCCACATGAACTTATCATAGGCGATATATCACAAGGTGTACGACCACGTAGAAGAATAAATCAAGATGAAATAAATCAATTCCATGCTATGATTTCGGAAATAGAACCCAAGAATGTGTTTGATGCTTTAAATGATTCTTCTTGGATTGATGCTATGCATGATGAACTTAATCAATTTACAAGAAATGATGTTTGGGATTTAGTACCTCAACCACAAGATAAAACAATAATAGGTACAAAATGGGTGTTTAGAAACAAAATGAATGAAGATGGTAAAGTGGTTAGAAACAAAGCTAGGCTTGTAGCTCAAGGATATAATCAAGAAGAAGGCATAGACTATGATGAAACATTTGCACCCGTAGCACGATTAGAAGCTATACGATTACTACTTGCTATTGCTTGCATAAAGAATTTTAAACTTTACCAAATGGACGTAAAAAGTGCATTCTTAAATGGTTTTATACAAGAAGAAGTCTATGTAAAACAACCACCTAGCTTTGAGGATATGATATATCCTAATCATGCATACAAGTTAAAGAAAGCGCTATATGGCTTAAAACAAGCTCCTAGAGCTTGGTACGATCGTTTTGCCACTTTCCTCTTAGAAAATGGATTTAAAAGAGGAACCATCGACAGTACACTATTCTTAAAACAAGAAAAATCATATTTACTTATTCTTCAAATTTATGTTGATGATATTATCTTTGGATCTACTTGTGATAAATTAGTTGAAGAATTTGAAAACTGTATGAAATCTGAATTTGAAATGTCGATGGTAGGTGAACTAAATTATTTTCTTGGCTTGCAAATTAAACAAATTAATAAAGGAATACACATAAGTCAAGCAAAATATGTGAATGACATGATCAAGAAGTTTAGTTTTGAGAATTTAAAGCCATCTACCACTCCCATGAGTACATCAACTAAGCTCGATAAAGATGAAACTGGAAAAGACTTTGATAAAGGATTGTATAGATCTATAATTGGCTCTTTGCTTTATCTTACTGCAAGTAGACCTGATATCATGTTTAGTGTATGTATGTGTGCTCGTTTTCAAAGTAACCCGAAAGTCTCACATTATAATGCTGTAAAACGAATATTTCGGTACATTAAGCACACTCCCACATTAGGTATTTGGTATTATAAAAACTCTGAATTCAATCTACATGCTTATGCTGATGCTGATTATGGAGGGTGTAAGATAGAAAGAAAAAGTACAAGTGGTACATGTCAATTTATTGGAAACTCATTGGTATCATGGTGTTCAAAGAAACAAGCTAGTGTAGCATTATCAACTACTGAGGCAGAATACATGGCGTTAAGTCTTTGTTGCACACAGTTATTATGGCTAAAACAACAAATTTCAGACTTTGGGATAACTGTAAATAAAATCCCCATATATTGTGACAGTACAAGTGCTATCAACTTATCTAAGAACCCTGTTTTACACTCTAAGGCAAAACACATAGATGTAAGATATCATTTTCTTCGTGATCATGTAAGTAATGGTAATATTATTATAAATCACATTCGTACTGAAGAACAAATAGCTGATATCTTTACAAAAGCCCTTAATCAAGAAACGTATGAAAATTTACGATCTAAATTAGGCATAATTTCCATTGATATGCTATAAAATGCTCCAAATGTATCTTTTGATGTGATTTACAAAATCAAGGGGGAGAAAAATGCATGATTTCAGGAGGAGGGGGAGAAAAGCATGATTTTAAGGTCAAAGAGAGAGTGAGAATTTGCTAATTCACATGTATGATATAAAGGGAGAGATTGATTTAAGGGGGAGTATTTGAAATTAGATTTTGAAATATATCTTATGAATGCGTAAGTGTGATTATATCTAAATCATGACTAAAGGTTATTTTGCAAATCATCAAAAGGGGGAGATTGTTGAGAAATCATGGTTTGAATTATTTACAAGTGCATGATTTATATGATTACATGATGTTATGAGATTTCAAAATGCGTATGTCTTATATGTCTATATCTATCACTGTTGTACTAACGAGCCATGAAGCGTTAAGGCTTAAATCATATGGCACACATTGATAATATTCTCAGGTGATATACACAGCATATATACATCTCTTGGATATGGCATATATATATTCTTGGAGTCACACGGCATATATACACATTTCATGGATATACATTCGACATATATTTCTATCTCCGAAATGACAAGCTATATCTTTCTATCTCGACACTTTGTCAATATGCCATCAACACATGTCAACGACCAGAGAGTCATATATACATCATATACACATCCATGATACTCTCAATACATATATTTCATGTCATCAAACTTCCAAAATTACATCGACATGACAAAAGTGCATAAACCGAAATGTATCATATTATATGACTACCGAGCCATCTCTGACACATCATATACTTATCATACAAAGATGGCCAGCCAATGTACATTTCCAATACTAAAAAATTTCGTGCACTACATGGAGAGATCAATACCAAAGTCACAAAACAAATACATATATCAATTCTCCATCATCTTCCTTATTTCTCTGAAAATCAAATTCAAAATTGATATACCCCTTGGTCGAACATCTTACACACATTGGAGCTGAGATTATACATATTTATATGTATATTTCATGTTACATTACACATTTTATATGTTGAAGAGGTTTGAGACAAAACGGAGAAAAACCGAGCAATCGACGGAAGTTGAAATTTGAAGTTACTACATCATCGTACATGGAATGTTTATTTGCTACATGATGCCACATGTATTTATACATGTATTATACATGAATTACACAGCCAAAGACATATCTTGAAAGGTTCTAGAAGGCAAGGTAAAATGGTAAAAGAAATTTACCATGTTCATAAAGAATTCTACATTGTTACCATGCAAAATTCAGATTTGAATTCAGCACATTGGCTGACCAGATGGGGCGGCTGGGACAGCATGTTGGGAGCCTTGGAGGAGTTCATATTATAATATAATTGATGAAGAAAGACCAAGCAATGATGGAAGACAAAGATACACAAATTAAGGAGTCAAAGACAAGACCAAACAAAGCTGAAAATTCTGTTTTTGAATCTGAAATTTCAGATTGGTGGCTGAAGTTTTGGGGGGAATTAATGACCTAAAGCATTCAAATTTATTCAAAGGCATTACAAGACAATTCAAATCAGATTTGGGAGGCTCCTCTCAACCCTCTTAGGCGCCCAACCATCTATAAAAGGCCAAGAGATGATCAACACAAAACAAGTACAACAAGTGCAAAATTCTGTTTAGTGTTTGCAAGACTTCACTTCATTTTCCATATTCATCTCTTGTATATAGCCAAAGCCTATCATTCTTACATGTCATATTCAGAATAGGCTTCATACACATCACCCAAACAAGATTCATTGGTGTACAAGGTTGATCAAGGTGTGATCAAACCTTCATTCGGTGAGGTGGTGCTGATTGATGATCATTCGGTGTTGTTCTTTGTGTAGAACATTATGAACGGGTTTGGATTGAAGGAGTTGGTGTATAACTCTATCCACCCTTGTTCTAAGGTGACTTTGGTGACTAGTGAAAACCAAGGAAGGTTTTCTTGAAGACTGGAGTAGGTCACGTTGGCCGAACCAGTATAAAATTCTTGGTGTTCTTACTTTCAGCATTTTTACTCTCATTTTCTGTTTCTGCATCATCTTTATGGTCTCGGTAAAAATAGCAAATCATTTTCAAACATCATAAAAATTTCCAGAAACATATCCTTATGTCTTAGGGTTCATTTCCCACTGGTTTCATTGAATTTGGATAAGTATAAGTCATTCAAACGTTCATAGTTCTGAGACTAGTGCAAATCTGTTTTTCAGATTGGCAGAGGTTGAGAACATCAACTTGGTTGACATACTTCCCAAAGGAATTTTTCAAAACTGTTTTAACTAAGTATAAAACACATCCTAAGGGTCATCTCATAAAAGTTTCGGGTCATTTGGAGCTGTCATCAAATGGGAATAAATTTTTCATTCTAAGGTACAGTTTCTGTCCAAACTGACACAGTCAGATCACGTGCCACATTTGAGTGACTTAAACATTGAGTTTTAATCTGAAATTTTTATGACACCTTCATAACACCTGAGAGTACATTTTCACAAAATTTTACTATTTTTGGAGGTCTACAACTCAGTCAACCAAGTGTCTAAGAACGGGTCCTGAAAGCAGTCTCTGTTTTCATAAGTGAGTAATTGGTCCTTAAAAGTTTTATAAACCAATTTTTTTTCTGCACTCACTATTCAACCCCCCTTCTAGTGGTGCTATACAGGTCCAACAACGATGGTATGAAAATGTTTTTTTTCACTAGTATCATGCAAAAAACCAACAATGGCACACACAAGAAAATAAGGATGACTTAGGAAGAAAGCTGCTGACTGCTATTCTACAGTTTCTATGTCACGAAGGCGCAGGCTTGCATATTGTAGAGGAACCTATTATGCTTGTTAATTCACTGAAATTTCTGAAAGGTGGCTTAAACCAGGATACATCTGAACCTTGGAAAAGAACTACTTATAAAGAAAAGAAAAGTATTTTCCAGAAGCATAACACATCCAATGGTTTGAGGGACAGAGATGTTCTCACCGATTCAAATTCATGGTTTACCAACTCACTGTTAAGATCTTCAAATGAAAGTAACGATTGCGTCGCGTTTAACGGCAAAGAACTACTTTTAAAGAAGGTTATGTAATAATACAACAAAAAAAAGGTCTATTCAAGGAAACTTCCAAGTCTAATCCTTGGGCAGAGAGTACAATGACAAATATAAAGATCTTAAACATTAGTGCTAAGTTGCAACTGTTAAGTGAACATGAAGAAGACGAGATAAATTAATGTAGACCATATATGTTTGTTGCAAACAAGAACAAGGATGAAGAATTATGAGTTAAAACGAGATTTATGAATCATATGATCATGCAATTTCTTGAGGCAACAACCACATATCTGGAAGGTCATGTGCGTCATTTCTGAGTTAGTTCATCACATCTACATATCAAGCAGGAAAGTGCTCAGGTATTCCAAAAAGGAACTGAAACAAAAGATAAGGTCTGAAAAGAGCAACTTCCTCAAAATCCACCATGAACTTTATACTTCCGCTTAAAATCATCAGCCGATTACCAGTAGCAAAATCTAGTCCAAAAGAGTTTACATGAAACGACAATCACTTTGGCAACTCCCCAGAAGTGGGTAGTAACATCAATCAGTAACAGGATTATTGTTTATCATAACCCAAGCATGTGCCCATGATATGGTAGCACGTAGCAGAGAAATATGGTCCATCCCACAATACGATCTTACTAAAGAATCTAATTTGGATAGTTCAGGCTCAAAAAAACTTCAAAAAACTTTCATATGACCATACATCAAAACCAGATAGAGAACCTAGTCGTATATGTCGCGATCTATGGCAGTCATGATAGGCCTTTAACATCAGCAATTTGAATTATCATCTGAAAAATTGTGTATCTATGCTGTATGCTTAGCTGCTCTTTCATTTGGTGCACTAACATCTAAACTGACATAGAAGTGGAAAAATGATTACTTTTACCTGCTGGGTGTCTCTGGTGAATGAACTGGTGTCTCTGTTTCCACTTTACCCAAATCTAAGAACAAAAAATAAAATCGCAAGGACCGGATAATTTACGTAAAACTTCAGATTTAGATAAATTAGCAGCAAATTAACTGAAATCCAAAGAATTAAAATGCAACTTGAACATTAGCATAAAATTTTATCCTCGTTAATAATCAAAAGGAGGAAATTGAACTTGAGCATGAGCATGAAACCTCCTTGAGAATCGATATTATAATTTCTATAAATGTCAAACTGTAAAGACAACATATCAAGCAAATTATGAAAGTAGAAGTTCTCCAAGCATGTGCTCCTTGGATGGAATTTAAGGAATAATATTGATTTCATCAGATTCTTAAATTGTCTGCGTTCATCTCACACAACTGACAAGAGATGAACATCCTCATAAAATTGAACAATTGAGATTTTAACTGTATAGAGGATTTCAAATTCCCTTCATATTAATTGCATAGGATCTGAATTTTCGTTTTCTACGTGCAGAATTATAGCTTCATATTGCTTAAGTATCAAAAGGAACCATTTTGAATAAATTTATAGTTAAAAATTAGGGTGGTTATTCAAGATTTTTACAACCCTACTAAACAATGTAATCTAATCTTTATTTCCACAATGAAAATTTTAAAGCCCTTTTTTTTGCTTCGAATATATAAACTCCTTTTAAAATCTTCTGCTCCAAAATAACAAGAACAACCTCTAAATGCCAACTTATAAGTTAATAGGATGCCGAAGTTTTCAGGAAAAAATAAACTCTAAAGGCAAAATACACATGGGCTGGGTACTTTTCAGTTTTTTGGACTAAAAGATAAGGGAAAATCTAAAGCCTTGTGGATCAGTTTCATGATAAAGTACGTGACCAACTATGATGCATCAGCATGATGTATCATATTACCTGTTATAATAGTTTGTAAAGGTAATGGAGTGAAGAGTGGATGTTTGAGATCAAAGATGAAGGTGAAATAGTGTTGGAATAAGCAAGAATAGCTTGACTCATGTCTTGGATCGATCCATGTATCAAATGGATAGATCTATGTGGCTTGGAAATGAAGTTGAGTATTATGTCGGATATAGATCGATGACATCGATCGATCGATGTACATAGATCGATCACATCGACGATCGATGTGTCCTGGGTGGAGAGTTGAAACTTTCTGTCCGACATAGATCGATCACATAGATCGATCGAAGTGACTTCGATCGATCGATGTGACAGATCGATGTTGGACAGAATGGAATTGGAGCTTACTGTGAGACATCGATCGATGACATCGATCGATCGATGTCCTGACAGAGGTGACTTTTCATGGAAAATCACATCTTATGCACCAAGAGACATGCTCAATCACCATGCAACGACCTCCAACGTCTTCTTGGAGTTTAAGAGCCTATAAATAGGCTATTAACACCCAATAGAAGAATCATCTTGCAACATATAATATCTAGCATTCCATATTCTTCTTCTCACACAAAACACTCTTGTTTTCAGAAAGTTCATAGTTTCTCAATCATATTTGTTGAGGATTAGAGATTGTTGGATGTTGTATCCTAGGAGGAAGTTTGCCTATAACCCTGCAGCAACAAGTGGGGGAAAATATTCCTTACGGAAAGTGTGTATACACGCCTCAAGTTGAGTTCTTCTATTGTTTTTGCTTTCTTGTTCGTTGTCTTGTTTCCTACTTTTCATAACAATCGTAAGGAATATTAGAAGATGGATACAAAGACATTTTTGAACCAAGAGAGCATGAAGCTGGACAGATCCGATGGCACCAACTACTCGAGATAGAAGGACAAGATGTTGTTCCTCCTGACGGCGCTTCAGATTAGGTATTGTCTCGACCTAAATCTGAAGGAATTACCAACCCCAAAAGAAGAGGACTCCGAAGAGGACAAAACCGCTTGGAGAAAGAGACATGAAGATAACATGCTTTGCCGAGGGCATATCCTCAACAACTTGTCAGATCGTATCTACGATCTGTTCACCGAAACATCATCACCGAAGGAGATATGGAACGCCTTGGAGTTCAAGTACAATAACGAAAAACAAGGCGCGAACAAATTCCAGGTGATGAGGTATTTTAATTTTAAAATGGTTGAAAACTTGTCAATCATGGATCAAGTACACGAGTTGCAGGTCATTGTGTCCAAACTGAAAGAGTTAGGTGTAGAAGTTTCTGAGGCATTACAAGTAGGAGGGATCATTGCTAAGCTTCTCCCTAGTTGGAATGACTACAGGAAGAAATTACTGCACTCAACCGAATCCTTTTCCCTTGAACAACTTCAAAAGCATCTGCGAATTGAAGAAGAGACAAGGAGTCTTGTAAAGAGACATGTCTCTGACGATGCACCTAGAGTGCATTATGTCAAAGGGAAAACAGGAAGTTTGGTTGGAAACAAAAGGAAGAACTCCAATTATTCTGAATCCATTGAGAAAGCAGATTCCAAGAAAGGCAAGAGATGTTATAATTGTGGAAAGAAAGGAAATCTCAAGAAAGACTGTTGGTTTCGAAAGAAACAAAAACCGGACGGTAGTTCTCAAGATGTCAACAATGCGAATATGGTAGACATTGGAACCGATCAACTGGTTGCAATGGTCTCCGGATTGCATGTTGGCATGGTAATAGAACTGCATATGGCAACGAACGAAATCACAAGAGATTGGTGGTTCGATTCGGGTGCAACAGTGCACGTATGCAACAACAAGGATCTTTTCAAGACCTACCATGTTGTGGATGATAGCCAGCAGGTTCTTATGGAAAACCGCAGCACCACAAGAGTCTTGGGCAAAGGTAGTGTAGAGTTAGACTTTACTTCTAGTAAGAAGTTGTTATTAGTCAACGTACTACATGTACCCGAGATTTCTAAGAATCTTGTTTCTGCTAGTCTTGTATGTAAGAGTGGATTCAAGATTGTAATGGAGGGGGACAAAATTATATTGTCCAAGAATGGTATCTTTGTCGGCAAGGGTTATGCTTGCAACGGGATGTTTATGTTAAGTATCAATAAGAATTCCACGGTTTCTGTTTACTCTGTTGATTCTTCTTTTTCATTGTGGCATGATAGACTTGCACATGTTAGTAATACTACTATTAAGTTCATGTCTAAGCATGCCTTAATTTCTTGTAAAGATGAAAATGAAAGAACATGTGAAGTATGCATACAAGCAAAGATGACAAAGAAGCCGTTTCCAAAAGTAGAACGGAAAACTGAACTCTTAGAACTTGTTCATTCGGATATTTGTGAATTGAATGGAGTTTTAACCCGAGGTGGTAATCGATATTTCATTATTTTCATTGATGATTCCTCTAGATATACTTATGTATATTTACTAAGGCATAAAGATGAAGCCTTTGACATGTTCAAAGTCTATAAAATGGAAGTCGAAAATCAATCGGGATTGAAAATCAAAGTTCTAAGGAGTGATCGTGGTGGTGAATACTTTCCTCTTGAATTTAATCAATTCTGTGAGGAGAATGGTATCATACACCAGAAAAGTGCTCCATATACACCCCAATAAAATGGTTTAGCCGAAAGAAAGAATAGAAGTTTAGTTGACATGTTGAATGCAATGTTAATAAACTCTGGTTTGCCAAAGAATTTGTGGGGAGAAGCCTTGTTGACGGCTTGTCATATTCATAATAGAATTCCTTCTAAGAAGTTTAAGGTTTCTCCATACGAATTATGGAAGAATCGAAAACCAAATCTAAGTTATCTTAGAGTTTGAGGTTGTCTAGCCTATTATAGAGTTCCGGATCCAAAGAGTACTAAGTTGGGACCAAGAGCTCTTAAAGGTGTCTTTATTGGATATGCCGAAAACTCTAAAGCATATAGGATTCTAGATTTAGAATCCAATGTGGTTGTTGAATCTAGAGATGTTGAGTTTCTTGAGGATAAGTTCTTGAGAACAGATTCAAATCAAAGTTCAACAAGTGAGAATTTGAATGAACCTATTGTTGGAGATTTCTCCAATAATCCTTCTAGTGTTGATGATCAAAATCAAGATTCTCCAACTGAGGTTAGGAGAAGTCAACGTGCTAGAAAGGAAAAGCATTTACATCCGGATTTCATTTCTTCGCAATCTATTACTTTCTTAGTTGAAGGTAATAGGACAAGGGTGTTTAATCTGTTGGACCGTTCACCTGCAATAAACACCACTAGAGGGGGGGTGAATAGTGGTTAGCGGAAATTACACTACAACCCTTTGTTAAAATCCCCTTTGAAAACAGAATCTGAAACCACCTCAGATTCAGAACCCGTTTTTTAAAAATTCACAAATAATTGTACACAACTCCAAAAATTATGAAACTTTCCAGAATTTAACTTTAATGAGTTAACAAGACTCTATCCAAAAATCATACAAAAATAAGATCGTTTGGCCCTTCAAATAAATAAAAAGATTCAGATGGTCAATCTGGACAGAATTGGACAGAATGTTGCTGATTTTGCAAAACGTGTTTCTCTTTGAATACTCAACCAAAAAGGTTGATCTTTATATCAAAACACTCCTTAGGATGTGTAGATGAAGTTTCCAAAAGGCCCTGACCTTAAACAACTCTTGAAAAATACAGAATTTAAGTTTTCTCAAAACTGGTCAGATTGCAGCCAGATTGGAGCAGTTATCTTGCAAAGACTGAAAGACTAACTTTCCCTTGCTCAAATCAAGTGATTCTTGTTGCAAATGAAAGCTAACTGTCTGAAGTATAACTCCACAAAAAATCACGAATTTTGAAAGTGTTTACCTATTTTTTCAAAACGTGAAAAGTTGTGTGAAATCTGTAGTGAAAAACGGGCAGAAAACAGAAAAATGTAAAGAAGACAAGAACACCAAGAATTTATCCTGGTTCGGTCAATGTGACCTACTCCAGTCCCAAGGAACACCTTTCCTTGGATTTCACTATGGTATGAACCAAATTACAGCAAGAACCAAGCTTGATCCTTGGGTTAAACACCAACCCTATTCAAGACTTGGATGAACACCTTTATGCAACTCTTGGTTGCAACACCTCTATCACCTATTGATGTAGCCTTATAGATTTGGCTAATCAATCTTATAAATAAAACACAAGAAGGTGTGTATAGTGTAGCTGACAACAACTAGAAATGGAACACCTTAGCTACACAAAGTATGAACGAAAATATGAGAAGAGAATAGCAAGACAACAATCTTCAATTTTTGCTTTCAAGTGTGTGTCTTCTCTTCTTCACCTTGCCTTCTATTTATAGAGTGAATTGATGGCATATTCCCTCCAACTTTTAGACCATGTGATGGCTGAGAATTTTGAATTAAAACACCTCCATAATCATCTCCAACAACCTTGTCTCCATTAACTTCAAATTTGAAATTTCAAGTTGACAACTTTTGCCAATTAGCTTGCTTTTGGTTTGTCTTCTTGTCTCCAACTCATAAAATGAGAAAAACATCATCTCCACCTGTATAATCACGTTTTGGAGGCTGTGTATATGTATACCAACTCAGATTTTTGAGGAGAAATCAACAACTAATAGTTGACAAGGTTATGTCAACATATAATATCAAAATTCCCATTTCTCCTTGACATATTGTGATGAATCTTGCACCAAGGACACCTTGTAATCTCTGAAAGATGATGATTAAGAACCTCCAATAACATATATATAAGAGTCTTCAAGAGAAAATAGAACGTGACATCGAATACCGTCACATATCCCGATACCGTCGATAAAATCATCAAATGAGAGAATAAAATAGAAAACCACTAAATAATCTTCAAGAATATACTAAATGAACTCCAGAATGAATATAATAAGATACTCAAGAGATTCCTTGAGTAAAAATACCGAAACTGTCTTCGGGGGTAAAATGACCAAAATGCCCATAGTGAGATAAAACTCCAGAAATGACCCCGATGGTCATAATTAAATATAATAACACCTTCTTGATAATAAATAAGATGATAATATCTTCTTGAATCATATTCACCATGTCGAGTACCTACAAAACTCAAAATACCACGTTTGCCCTTTTTGGTAAGTTGTAGAAACTTCGAGGGCATATTAGTCACAAGATATTATCATCATAAAAATCACATAATTACAACATGATAAACATATATAAATCATGTAAAAATAAAAACAACTATTTTATCACATTTTAGAAAAATATTTCTAACAACCCTAGACATCGTGTCATTTTTCTTCACTTATTCAACTCTTTCATTTATAACACCATATGTGACATTTTTAAGTATTCATCACTTAAAATCATGACTTTGAAAATTATCCAAACATATTTCTCAACATTCTCCCCCTTTTGGATGATTTTCAAAATAATCTAACATGATTTTAATGTCACAACTTATAACCAAAAGTTTAACCAAATGTTTAACCAAAAGTTTAACCAAATGTTTTCAACTATGTTTTCAACGTTTAAATAGTATGCTGCTCCCCCTCAACTCATACTCTCCCCCTTAACCTATGCTCCAAAATTTATACCAATAAAAAAACTTAGCATATGATTCATCATGACTTACCAACTAAAACATGACTTATCAACTAAAATCATGTTCCATGTTCTTATTCTATCTCCCCCTTTATTTTGCAAATCATGCAAAAGATAGAACTATACAATGGTATCGTAAGTCATCATTCCTAATTTGGCTCGTAAGTTTTCAAAAGTGGCTTGATTAAGGGGTTTGGTGAAGATGTCAGCGATTTGGTGATCAGTTCTTATATGGTTTATCACTATGTCCTCATTTTGAACATGATCGCGAAGAAAGTGGTATCGCACCTCAATGTGTTTGGCCTTAGAATGAAGTACCGGATTCCGGGAAAGATTGATTGCACTTGTGCTGTCGCAGAAAATTGGAATCTTATTCATTTTAATGCCAAAATACTAAGTTGCTGTTTAAGCCAAAGTATTTGGGTAGTACATAAACTCAATTCAATATACTCGGCTTCAGTAGTAGAAAGAGCTACACTAGCTTGCTTTTTAGAAAACCAAGAGATCAAATTGGTTCCTATAAATTGACATGTACCGCTAGTGGATTTTCTATCTAACCTGCAACCACCATAATCAGCATCACAATATGCGTGTAATTCCAACTTAGCGTTTCTATCATACCACAATCCTAAGTGAGGTGTATGCTTAAGATATCTAAAGATCTTTTTCACTGTATTGTAATGTGATACCTTAGGACAAGATTGAAACCTAGCACACATACACACACTAAACATAATATCAGGTCTTGATGCAGTTAAGTATAACAATGAGCCAATCATAGACCTATAAAGTGTGTCATCAAAAGGTTTACCATTTTCATCCTTATCAAGTTTGGTACTAACACTCATAGGCGTAGTTGTAGGTTTCAACTCTTCAAAGCCAAACTTCTTAATCATATCATTGACATACTTAAGTTGGCTAATGTGAATTCCTTGAGGGGTTTGTTTGATTTGAAGTCCTAAGAAATAATTCAACTCTCCTACCATTGACATTTCAAACTCTGACTTCATACATTCTTCGAAGTCTTTTACTAAAGTAGGGTTGGTTGAACCAAAGATTATATCATCTACGTATATTTGAACTATTAACAAATCATTACCTTTTCTTCTTAGGAATAATGTGTTGTCGATGGTCCCCCTTTGATAATTATTTGCAATAAGAAAGTTTGCAAATCTATCATACCAAGCTCTTGGAGCTTGTTTCAAACCATATAGGGCTTTCTTAAGCTTGTAAACATGGTTAGGATTATTTGGATCTTCGAATCCAGGGGGTTGTTTGACAAACACCTCTTCTTGAATGTATCCATTCAAGAATGCACTCTTGACATCCATTTGGAAGAGCTTAATTTTGCTTAGACTTGCAATCGCAAGTAACAATCTAATTGCTTCTATTCGTGCAACGGGTGCAAAGGTTTCTTCATAATCTATTCCTTCTTGTTGATTATAACCTTGTGCGACTAGTCTAGCCTTATTCCTTGTAATATTTCCTTGTTCATCCATTTTATTCCTAAATACCCATTTAGTTCCTATGATAGACTTGTCTGCAGGTTTAGGTACTAAATCCCACACGTTGTTCCTTGTGAATTGATTTAATTCCTCATGCATAGCATCTATCCATGATAAATCGCCTAATGCTTCCTTAATATTTTTAGGTTCTAAGTGTGATATTAAGATATGCCCTTCAGCTTGACTTATGTTTCTACGTGTTCTAACCCCAACACTTGGATCACCAATGATTAGCTCTTTAGGGTGTTTATGTTTATCTTCTATAAGCCACCAATTCCTAAGTTGACTAGGTTCACCTTCTTCTAGTTCAAATGTTTCATTCGTGTGAACATTTTCATATACAATTGGAACATCCTGTAAGTTAGATAGATTATCTTCCAATTGTAAAATTTCTTGATTCATTTCACCTAAATGTTCATGCTCATCTTGTTCAAGGGAAGTTGGTTCTAGATGATCATGAACAGGCTCAAGTAATATATCATCATCATCAAACATATTTTCAACATTATTCTCTTGTTTCTTTTTATCACTTACATCAAAATATGCATTCTCATTGAATTTCACATGTATAGATTCAATTATTTTTCTAGATGCATGATTATAACACCTATATGCCTTGGAGTTAGTTGAATATCCAACAAATATGCATTCAATAGACTTTTGTTCAAATTTATCTAGATTATCTTTGGTATTAAGTACAAAACATTTACACCCAAATACTCTAAGATAATCTACCTTAGGTTGTCTATTATTCAATAACTCATATGGTGTTCTATTTAATTTCTTTCTAATAGAAAGCCTATTTATTATATAACATGCACAACTAACAGCTTCAACCCACAAATATCTAAGTACTTTGTTTTCACACAACATAGTTCTAGCTATTTCTTGTAGTGTTCTATTTTTACGTTCAACAACTCCATTGAGTTGTGGTGTTCTTGGTGGTGAGAATTCATGTTTTATTCCATGTAATTCACAAAACTTAATTATATCTATGTTTTTAAATTCTCCACCTCTATCACTTCTAATTCTTTTAACATTTTCTTCATAAAGATTTTCAAGTTGCTTAATAAGAGTTTTGATTGCTAATGGAGCATCGTCTTTGTGTGTTAAGAACAATGTCCATGTGTAGCGTGAGTAATCATCTACTATGACACACACATAGTAGTGTTCACCTAGACTTCTTGTCCTACTTGGACCAAATAAGTCTAAGTGAAGCAGTTCTAGTACATGACTAGTACTCACTTCATGTTTCGATTTTAAGGTTTCTTTAATGTGTTTTCCCTTAATACATGTTTCACACATTTGAAAATTATCTAAGTCTAACTTAGGTATTCCTCTAATTAAATTCTTCTTAGACAATTTCTTAATAGTTGAAATTCCTATATGGCCTAGTCGTCTATGCCATAAGTTCACATCTAAGTCATGTGATACTAAACACTTAATCCTAGCATTTAATATGTTATTTAGTGATAGTGTGTAAATGTTACCATCCCTATTTCCTTTTAGTACAATTTCTCCTTTTTCATTTATTATATCACAACAATTAGGAAGAAAAGAGACATGATAACCAGAATCTATAAGTTGCGAAATACTTAATAAATTGTAAGAAAGATTGCTTACTAACAACACATTTCGTATTTGAAATGTGTTAGGGTCCCCAATTGTTCCTTTTCCAATAACCTTGCCTTGGTTGTTGTCACCGAATGTCACCTTTCCTCCATTATCGATTTGTTCCAGTTCGGTGAATAGTTTGGGGTTGCCCGTCATGTGCCTTGAACACCCGCTATCTAAAAACCACTTGGTTCTTAGATTCTTTGACTTTGCCTCCTTCTTGTACTTTTTACAATTTTCCTACAATGGAGACAAAGTTTTAGGTACCCTTTACTTGGGTCCTTGAATGTTAGAGGTTCCATCCTTGTTTATATACCCTTTGGGTATCCAAACTTGGATGTACCTTTTTGGTACATATTCGGCTTTTTCATAAGTTGAATAAAAAGGATTAACATGTATTTGACGATTCCATTTAAAAGATGTTACATTGTCATACATATTATATCTTGGTTTATATGCATCATATTTTGGCCAACTATGATAATGAGTATGAGGCATATGATTTTGTTTCTTGAATGGCGCCATGTATGTATAATCATATGATGTATGTGAATTCCTATAAGTCTTATAAGGAGGATATGTATGTTGCCTATATTTAGGTTTATATGTATTATAATAAGTTGGATGCATTTGATTTTGCTTAGATACATTTTTATACATATATGCATAATTTTTATGTGATCTAGATGAAAAGTTTTGCCTTGATGCTTTTGGAGGTGCATGTTGTATTTTTACCTTAGAATGAGTAGAGGAAGGAGTAGGCAAAATATGTACATTTGACTTAGTTGTACTATATGGCAATTTAGACTTAGATGATATAAAATTAGTCTTTTTGTCTAACTTGTCATTTTCTTCTATATAGCCTAACCCCTTTTTATCATTTCCATATTTTTGTGACGAAATTAAAGTATCTAACATATTGGTTCCAGACTTAAACTGTTCCAACATTTTTTCTAAATCTATTTTAGATGTAGTAAGTTGTGCTATTTCTTTTTCACAATTAACTAACTTATTTTTTTAATATATTATTTTCAGTTTTTAATGTATTTTCATTTTTCCTATGTGACTCAATTTTAATCTTAAGAGATTCAAGAGTATTAGTAGACTCTTGTTTAAAAGATTTTAACTGATCAGAAAATTCCAAGTTGGACGTCTTCAACTTATCATTTTCTTCAGTTAGTTTCTTTTTCTCTTTAGATAGCCTTTTACAGTGAGCATGCATCTTTAAGAATTCTTCATACATTTCATCAAATGACATTTCGTTATCAGAATCTATATCAGAAGAAGATATTACCTCGTTGGATACAAAGCAAACTTGAGCTTCTTCATTTTCTGATTCTGAGTCAGATGAGTCGCTCCATGTGCTCGCCTTCATTGCTCGTTTGCCTTTTCTTACATTTGGCTCCTTTGTTTTGGACCATTGAGGCTCCTTGTCTTTGACTTGCTTATTATTGTTATTATTATTTTTCTTTTCCGGACAATCGTAAGAAATGTGTCCTTTTTGACCACATTCATAGCATTTTAATTCTCCATTATTCCACTTGTTATTATTAAAATTATTTTTCTTTGGTTGAGAAGAGGATGAAGAAGACTGTTGTCTATTTCGATTAGGCCGTTTGAAAAACTTTCTAAGTTTTCTAGCTATTAATATTAAATCATCATCTAATTCACTATCACTATTACTTCCATCATTGTTTCTATGAGATGACTCAGATGATTTGAAAGCAACAGACTTACTTGACATCTTTGACAATTCAGATTTTCGTTGATTCAATTTTACCTCGTATACTTTGAGTGATCCTATTAATTCATCCATCTTAGTAATTGACTTTGTTTCTTCGATTGCCGTCACCTTTGGATCCCATTCAGCAGGAAGACTTCGCAACACCTTTTGAACCTTCTCATTGTTTGTAAAAGATTCACCTAAAGCTTCAAGTGCATTGAAGATGTTAGTAATTCTCAAATCCATAGATGTTATGGATTCGTTTGGCAACATTTTGAAAGATTCAAGTTCAGTCATAAGCATATTTATCTTTGACTCTTTTACACCACTTGTTCCTTCATGTTTTAACACTAAAGACTTCCACATATCATGAGCACTAGTACAATTCGATACATAACCTGCTTCAGAAACACTAAGTCCATTCAAAAGTAATTGCATTGCTTTGGCATTCATAGACATTTTCTTTTTATCTTCAGTTGACCATTCACTTTTATATTTCTCTACTTCTTGTGTAACTTCATCAACTTTTTCAATTTTCGTTGGAATGTACGGCTCATCTTCAACTATAGACCATAAATCAATGTCTATAGCCATTAAGAATAGCCTCATCCTAAGTTTCCAATGAACAAAATTATTACCGTCAAAAAGAGGAGGGCGTTGGGTAGACATACCTTCTATTTCACCTTTGTGAGAAACAATAGCCATAGTATGTACCTTGGATTTGAGACAAGTAGTATATAATGAATCGTTGTTTCTTGGCCTTGTATGGTGTTGAATCTTGCTTCTTTTGAGTGGTGTTGGTCTGGCTCTGATACCAAATGTTGGACCGTTCACCTGCAATAAACACCACTAGAGGGGGGGGTGAATAGTGGTTAGCGGAAATTACACTACAACCCTTTGTTAAAATCCCCTTTGAAAACAGAATCTGAAACCACCTCAGATTCAGAACCCGTTTTTCAAAAATTCACAAATAATTGTACACAACTCCAAAAATTATGAAACTTTCCAGAATTTAACTTTAATGAGTTAACAAGATCTATCCAAAAATCATACAAAAATAAGATCGTTTGACCCTTCAAATAAATAAAAAGATTCAGATGGTCAATCTGGACAGAATTGGACAGAATGTTGCTGATTTTGCAAAACGTGTTTCTCTTTGAATACTCAACCAAAAAGGTTTATCTTTATATCAAAACACTCCTTAGGATGTCTAGATGAAGTTTCCAAAAGGCCCTGACCTTAAACAACTCTTGAAAAATACAGAATTTAAGTTTTCTCAAAACTGGTCAGATTGCAGCCAGATTGGAGCAGTTATCTTGCAAAGACTGAAAGACTAACTTTCCCTTGCTCAAATCAAGTGATTCTTGTTGCAAATGAAAGCTAACAGTCTGAAGTATAACTCCACAAAAAATCACGAATTTTGAAAGTGTTTACCTATTTTTTCAAAACGTGAAAAGTTGTGTGAAATCTGTAGTGAAAAACGGGCAGAAAACAGAAAAATGTAAAGAAGACAAGAACACCAAGAATTTATCCTGGTTCGGTCAATGTGACCTTCTCCAGTCCCAAGGAACACCTTTCCTTGGATTTTACTATGGCATGAACCAAATTACAGCAAGAACCAAGCTTGATCCTTGGGTTAAACACCAACCCTATTCAAGACTTGGATGAACACCTTTATGCAACTCTTGGTTGCAACCCCTCTATCACCTATTGATGTAGCCTTATAGATTTGGCTAATCAATCTTACAAATAAAACACAAGAAGGTGTGTATAGTGTAGCTGGACAACAACTAGAAATGGAACACCTTAGCTACACAAAGTATGAACGAAAATATGAGAAGAGAATAGCAAGACAACAATCTTCAATTTTTGCTTTCAAGTGTGTGTCTTCTCTTCTTCACCTTGCATTCTATTTATAGAGTGAATTGATGGCATATTCCCTCCAACTTTTAGACCATGTGATGGCTGAGAATTTTGAATTAAAACACCTCCATAATCATCTCCAACAACCTTGTCTCCATTAACTTCAAATTTGAAATTTCAAGTTGACAACTTTTGCCAATTAGCTTGCTTTTGGTTTGTCTTCTTGTCTCCAACTCATAAAATGAGAAAAACATCATCTCCACCTGTATAATCACGTTTTGGAGGCTGTGTATATGTATACCAACTCAGATTTTTGAGGAGAAATCAACAAATAATAGTTGACAAGGTTATGTCAACATATAATATCAAAATTCCCATTTCTCCTTGACATATTGTGATGAATCTTGCACCAAGGACACCTTGTAATCTCTGAAAGATGATGATTAAGAACCTCCAATAACATATATATAAGAGTCTTCAAGAGAAAATAGAACGTGACATCGAATACCGTCACATATCCCGATACCGTCGATAAAATCATCAAATGAGAGAATAAAATAGAAAACCACTAAATAATCTTCAAGAATATACTAAATGAACTCCAGAATGAATATAATAAGATACTCAAGAGATTCCTTGAGTAAAAATACCGAAACTGTCTTCGAGGGTAAAATGACCAAAATGCCCCTAGTGAGATAAAACTCCAGAAATGACCCCGATGGTCATAATTAAATATAATAACACCTTCTTGATAATAAATAAGATGATAATATCTTCTTGAATCATATTCACCATGTCGAGTACCTACAAAACTCAAAATACCACTTTTGCCCTTTTTGGTAAGTTGTAGAAACTTCGAGGGCATATTAGTCACAAGATATTATCATCATAAAAATCACATAATTACAACATGATAAACATATATAAATCATGTAAAAATAAAAACAACTATTTTATCACATTTTAGAAAAATATTTCTAACAACCCTAGACATCGTGTCATTTTTCTTCACTTATTCAACTCTTTCATTTATAACACCATATGTGACATTTTTAAGTATTCATCACTTAAAATCATGACTTTGAAAATTATCCAAACATATTTCTCAACATAATCAAATACCTTTTGTACTAAGCGTTGAAGATGATCCAAAATCCGATAAGGAGGCAATGCAACCGAGAGATGCATCATTTTGGAAGGAAGCTATTGATGATGAGATGAATTCGTTATTTGAGTTTCTTGACTGATATTTTCTTGACTGATATTTTCCAAAATTATAGGATAAGCAAAATCCGGTACCTTTTCTGTGTCGACTTTCTTGACTGATATTTTCCAGAATCCGAGCATAATAAGCATATTTGAGTCCACCACATGAAAAGGTTAAAAAAAAGAAAAGCAAGAAGCAGTAAAGAATTCTGAAATGGATCATCAATTTGATTGAAAATTGAAAAATCAATCGAACCATGACTTAAATAAATATAAAGAACCTGAGTATATGATCACTAAAGCGCAGCCCTATTTTTCACGAGTACAGTCGATTACCTTTGGTACGTAGATCCATAAGGACGTGCAAAAGAGGACAAGAGAACAAAAATATCATCCTCTACACAATGATGTACCTAATATTTTTAAATGAGGCTCAGAAGATGAGAAATTTGATTGCCCTAGTTTGCTGTGTACGCCATGATCGTGTACGTCTTGCCGATCAGGGATATTTGAAAGAAACTAACATTAGACATGCAAGAAATAGAAAGACCCTGGAAATAAATTCATATAAAATGATAGAGTAAGCAGGATGTTCGAACATATAAATTCACAAGGAGAACGGCAATCAAATTTTATAGAATCCGAATCATGTCCATTTCACAAGGGGAAGTAATCAGTTCAAAAGAAAAGTTGAGAAACGTCATCATCTGTCCGACTTTGGCCTGTGTCGAAGAAGAATTCCAGAGAAAAATCACAATAAAACCAGAAAAAATTAACTACAAACTTACAGCTGTCACTTTTCGACGTGATCCACCCATCCATTGCAACATTTTTGAGCAATCAGAAGACTATCTCAACTACGCAACTAAAGAAAAGCAAAATGTCAATTTTCTTGGTTGGAAACAAAATTCGCGACTCAAATAGAAGAATCGAGTAACAGAGGATGTAATACGGAGGCTCCAAAGCGGCAGTACGGTGGGAATTACTAATTGAAAGCGCGAAGCATTTCGGCGACCAGGATGCAATAGAGGCGATAAAACAAACTAATCTGAAGGCAGAGTTTCTGCAGAAGGGATGATCACTTCAGAAGAAAAGTATGTCTTCTCTGGCAGTATAGTTGGAACCACTGGAGAAAATGGGATGGTTGGACAGCTCACAGAATCATCCACAGATTTGTCTCTTGCCTCTTGTAGTCGTACAAAAATAAAATTAGGAGACACTGCTAAAGAGTCAATGTACCTTATCTTTATCAGCCACCATATAAAAAAGAAAAGGAATCCTTGTGAAGAAATGTTTCATAACCACATTAACAAAAGTGAAAAAGAAAAAAAAAGAAGGGAAATCAGGGGACACTATTAAGGAGTCTATTTTGCCAACTTTTTCCAGCCATCATTGACTAAAGATAAACGCAATCTAAAAGCTATTCCAACATTAAAAAAGAAAGAATGTAAGAGAGCACAAGAACACTTTTTACATACCTAAGAAGCAATCTGAGTTTTGCTCGTAAGCAGCAGTTGATAAGTTTATCAAATTAAGAATATCAAGTGACCTATTATTATCTGCAAGCTGGCTGCATGTTTTCTTTTCCTCAAAATAGCTACTGTCTACAGAATCTTGCTACTGTTGTCGTCTTCTCCGTTCAAGGTATCTCTTCTGCAAGAAAAGGATTCACATCAAGTGTCAATTTATATATCCAAAGATAACGTTGATGGCAGAAGAGACAAATGCCTTCTTTTAAACTCAAGTTAATTTTATTTCATAAGTAAATGGGATTCCGGTACCTTTTCTGCGTCGACTTTCTTGACTGATATTTTCCAGAATCCGAACAGAATAAGCATATTTGAGTCAACCACATGAAAAGGTTAAAAAAAGAAACAAGAAGCAGTAAAGAATTCTGAAATGGATCATCAATTTGTTTGAAAATTGAAAAATGAGTCGAACCATGACTTAAATAAATATAAAGAACTTGAGTATATGATCACTAAAGCGCAGCCCTATTTTTCACGAGTACAGTCGATTTCCTTTGGTACGTAGATCCATAAGGACGTGCAAAAGAGGACAAGAGAACAAAAATATCATCCTCTACACAATGATGTACCTAATATTTTTAAATGAGGCTCAGAAGATGAGAAATTTGATTGCCCTAGTTTGCTGTGTACGCCATGATCGTGTACGTCTTGCCGATCAGGGATATTTGAAAGAAACTAACATTAGACATGCAAGAAATAGAAAGATCCTGGAAATAAATTCATATAAAATGATAGAGTAAGCAGGATGTTCGAACATATAAATTCACAAGGAGAACGGCAATCAAATTTTATAGAATCCGAATCATGTCCATTTCACAAGGGGAAGTAATCAGTTCAAAAGAAAAGTTGAGAAACGTCATCATCTGTCCGACTTTGGCCTGTGTCGAAGAAGAATTCCAGAGAAAAATCACAATAAAACCAGAAAAAATTAACTACAAACTTACAGCTGTCACTTTTCGACGTGATCCACCCATCCATTACAACATTTTTGAACAATCAGAAGACTATCTCAACTACGCAACTAAAGAAAAGCAAAATGTCAATTTTCTTGGTTGGAAACAAAATTCGCGACTCAAATAGAAGAATCGAGTAACAGAGGATGTAATACGGAGGCTCCAAAGCGGCAGTACGGTGGGAATTACTAATTGAAAGCGCGAAGCATTTCGGCGACCAGGATGCAATAGAGGCGATAAGACAAACTAATCTGAAGGGAGAGTTACTGCAGAAGGGATGATCCCTGAGAATTTATGCAATGCGCAGGGAAATTGATTGCTAAATAGCTCCTCCTATCAGAGTCGGCGACGTCCAACGGTTAGTCTTTTTAACGTTGTTTGCTTCCGTTTTTTGCGGACTTTCCTTTTGCTACACAGACTTCGACTCCAGCTGTAACCGCTCCACCACCCCGCTTCCCTTTTTCTTTTTCTTTTTCCTTTTTTTTTTGTTTTTCCATTTTTTAGGTGAGGTAATATAGTTTATTTTAACGCACTCGATTTGAATAACTCATAATCAATTTGAACTCTTTTTTTTGTGGTCATACTGAATAAATGTATACTCATTTACATGTCTAAGACAATAAGAAACGGAACATAGAATAGTGAGTGATGATTAAAAAATAATGAGTAAAATACAAGAAAAGTTGAAATTGATATTTCGTTTTTTCTTTTCCGTTCAGATACAGAGTATATGTCATGATTTCTGCACTTTTTTATTTTTTATCTATGTTTTCTAAAATTTTGTTGCACCTTCTTTTAATTATTTTGGTTTGTTTTAATGTGTATTTATGTATTTGAAGACAAAAATAAATATATAACAATAAAAAAAGAATACGAAACGAGAGAAGTTAAAGCAAAAAAAAACTCACAACAGTATAAACTATCTCGAAGTTCATCATTTTGATTTAAATAAACCCCATATTTTTGTCTAACCAATACTTTCTCATATGAATTTCTTGCAAGTAATGTCGAATTCTAAAACATTTATGCAACTCAATTTGATCATACTCCGACCATTTTGAGTGTCATTAGAAAGTTATTCACAAATTCATAAAATTCGAGTAGGCTTTTCGAGATTAACCACTCAAATAAAATGGTAAGCTATGCCAACTATGTATCTCGAGCGTGATAAGTAGCAGAACACAATTTTTTATTAGAAAAAAACTTTTTCTGTATATCATCTTGTGCACAATACATCATATTTATATACAAGAGCCTATACTAAATATGGTAAGTTACATATTCTACTCCTAGGATTTTGCAATTTACAGTCAAAGGAATTTATGGTTAATTTCCTTTTTTTTAACTTCTTTCCTTCTAACACTCTCCCTCAAGTTGAGCATGGGGATCAACAATGCCTAACTTGGTCAAAATCGTCTCGAATGCTCTTGCAGCAACTGCTTTAGTTAAGATATCCGCAAGTTGGTCCTCCGAGCAAATAAAGGGTAGCTCAATAATTTTCTCATCCAACTTTTCTCTGATAAAGTGTCGGTAAACCTCAATATGCTTCGTACGATCATGCTGAACTGGATTCTCAAAAATATGAATAGATGCTTTGTTACCACACCATTTTAGATGGACTTAGGACAGGAAAGCCAATATCTTTCATTAGTTTCTTTAACCATAATATATCCAAACTCCTTTAGCAATGCCCCTAAATTTTCCTCAGCACTGGAAAGAGCTACAACTTTTTGTTTCTTACTCCGCCACGTAACCAAATTTCCACATCATATGCAATGTCTGGTCGAGTGTGGGACAGGTAGATCAATTTTCCAACTAATCGCTGATATCTTTCACGCTCTACCTTAGGCTTCCCTTCTACAAACTCTAACATGTGATTCATTAGCATGGGAGCATCCGCAGGTTAACAGTCAATCATACCATCTTCAGTTAATAAATCCAGAATATACTTGTGCTGATAAATAAAGATCCCCTGCTTAGATCAGGAGACTTCGATTCCCAAAAATTATTTCAAGGCTCCGAGGTCCTTCATTTCAAACTCAGAAAACAATTGTTGTTGTAATATCGACATTTCCTGCACATCACTTTCTGTGATAATTAGGTCATCTACATAAATAATAAGACATGTAACCAAGTTACCTCGTTTTTTACAAACAATGTATGATCTGCATTGCTCTGAAGATACTATTATTTCTTCATAAAGGACGTGATCCTTCTAAACTAAGCCCTGGACGATTGTTTAAGCCCATACAAGGAACATTTCAACCTACATATTTCATTATTAGCATACGCAGTAGAGAACCCCGGTACTTAATGGTATATATGCTCTCATCTGCCTTGTACTTAATGGTATATACGAAGCGACATCCTACAGCCTTCTTTCCCTCAGGTAGGTCTGTTTTTTCCCAAGTATTATCTTTTAATAAGGCATTCATCTCTTCTTCCATGGCCATACGCTATTATGGATTTTCCATGGCCTTATCAACTATCTGAGGAACCACATTATTACATACCGATGCTAAAAAGCCTTTCGCCCCATTAACTGGATATTTGGTACCTGTGGACACTTTTCTTGGTGAATACCGAATTGGCGGAACACCTCGATTCACCAGAAGATGAAGGACTCTCCCTCGTTGTTCCTATGAAATGTTAGTATTATCCATAATAGATTCACATATAACGGAACATGGGGACACATGTAAAATTTCTTTAAGTGAGTTGCTTGATTCAGTGGCAAAGGGTGATCTAGTTTGATTTACCCCTTGCTTAGTATCCGCTGAAGGTTGATCATTAGCCTGGCCTGAAAGCGAGATTGTAGCTACGCCAGGTAAGGCACAGTCGGCATCACCTGCTTGCCCTGTTGGAACAGCAACTTCTGAAGGACAGCTTAGGTTATGTAACCAATCATAGGTCTCTCCAAAAGTCTCCCCATGAGACCAAGATTGGACAGAATAAAAATATCCATGATCTAAGAAGGTGCAATCCAGGATGATTTGAATCCGCCAAGTTCGAGGATTATAACACCGGTAACCTTTTTGGGAAGTGACATAACCAATGAAAATACACTTATCAACATAGGCATCGAATTTAGTACGTTGAGAGAGTGAGATATGTACAAACACAGAGCATCCAAAGACCTTGGGGGCTAATGTCAGACAAGAGGGGACAGACACTTTAGTGGCAAGTTCAGATAATGGTGTTCGATGGGCGAGAAGTTTTGCAGGTAAATGATTGAGTAAGTATGTTGCAATGGCAATGGCCTCGGGCTATAAATATTTAGGAACAAGAGACTCAAGCATCATAGCACGGGTCATTTCAAGGAGGATACAATTTTTTCGTTCAGCAACACCATTTTATTCAGGTGTATTGGAACAGGAGGTTTGATGAAGAACACAATGTTCACAAAAGAAAGTCTGAAGACAACTAGAAATATACTCTCCGCCATTATCAGAGCGGATAATCTGGATTTTTTTTCTGGAATTGAGTGGCAACCATATGATAAAAGTCAACAACTTTAGTATAGACATCATATTTCTGTTTAAGGAAGTAAACACACGTCATACGTGAACAATCATCCACAAAGATAACAAAATACTGAAAGCCCATAGTAGTAGCACATGAGGATGGTCCCCAAACATCAGAATGGACTAGACTAAATGCAGTATTGACTTCAGTACTATTTTGTTTATAAGAAGAACGCTGTTGTTTAGCCCGAATACAAGTCTCACAAGATAAGGCAAATTCAGATTCAACTAACGAGGGAAATAAAAATTTCAGGTAACCTAATGAAGGATGACATAAGCGACGGTGCCATAACCAAAGTTGCTTTTACATAAGAGTTCTGATGACAGTAATGGTACATATAAGCAATCAGATAAGTTCGATTGGGAATTAAATGTAATATTGCCAATGCCAGAAGCTGGAACTAATTCATATTAGCAGTTTTCAACATGAGTTTTAGTAGGATGGGACCATTGGGTAAAATTACCAGGATCATTAGTCATGGTGTCAGTAGCACCATTATCAAAATCCAGACAGAGTCATTTTTA
This sequence comes from Eustoma russellianum, assembly GCA_036186865.1. Classification (NCBI taxonomy): domain Eukaryota; kingdom Viridiplantae; phylum Streptophyta; class Magnoliopsida; order Gentianales; family Gentianaceae; genus Eustoma; species Eustoma russellianum. The sequence continues at coordinate 9,935,236 of AP025045.1, forward strand.
GGTGTGGAGGTGGTAGTAAGTACGGAAGCATAAGTGGTATGAGTTGTTGGGGTTAAGATAACATTATTAGAAATTTCAAGGTGCAGAAAGGTATTCTGGGTAACATTAGGGGTCAAATGAGTATTCTGGAAAATTTCTGTGGTCATGTCGGTAATATCAGAAAAACTAGGGGTAATTTCTATAATATCGGAAAATGTGGGGGTCAGTTCTGTAATATGCTTATTATTCTGGGGTAATTTTTGTAATTTCAGGGGAAACAGTAGGGGTAAAAATGGAACAACATAATGAAACAGGGTTGGGTTTATAAAACCCACCCCAATACCTCTATCGGCATTCTCCTTTGAGCCTCACGCGATTTCCTCCTGACTGCTTCTGTCTTCTCCGATGAAGGAGCCGCCGGCAAGGGCTGAGACTTCTGTCAAAGTGGCTTCTCTTCCTTAGCTTCCTCCCCCTGCCTTCTCTATCCTTCATTCCAGTCTAGATAGCTGATAAGTTGAAAACACTATTCTTTGTCGTGTTTCAGATGGACACAATGACTGTAGATGATGCTATCCTTCTCATCACTGCGTCGTGATGTAGATGAGGCAGTGGTTCTGGTCAACCGCTCCTTCCTTGGGCCTGTAACGTCCCCCGTCCCTATCCGATGGTCTGTCCTCGGCCTTTGACAGCCTTGACCGTGTTGCCAGGCCTTGGTCTACCCCTAATGATGATTCTTTTTTTTGGAGGAGATCTTTTCCAAACAGTAGATCTCTCTTCTGCCTTCGAATCTCTCGGTATGCGACTTATAGGCTCGGTAGAGGGTCCCTTTTGAGCAAATCTTTTCGATCTCGATCAAATCTCTCATAGATGGTGGTAAGGAATTGATACAACCGTAGATCCTACATCTCCCTATTATAAGTATTTATATCTGTGGTGCATGTCATCGGATTTGGATTGCGGGCATCAATGGCTGTGCAAATGTCTATTCCAACATTTTTCTATGCTTTCTTCCCCTTGTCTGATCAAAGTTGACCTCCGATGAAGATCATAAACCTGTAGAGAATCACTCTCAGCACCATAGGTCAAGGCAAGTCCATCTCATAGTGCTTTTGTTGTGGGATATCGGGTCACATTGGTTACTAATGATGGTTCTATTGTCTGTATAATCCATGTGAAAACAGAATTATCAGCTTTTCCCCATGCCAGAAAATTTGGATCAGTCGGTACTGGGGAGTAGGAGCACCAGTAAGGTGAGGTCTCCTCCCTCTGCCGATAATGGCTCGTAGGACAAGTGGTTCCCATAGGGCATAATTATCTCCGTTTAGCTTTATGGTAACAATAAGATTTTCTGTGGAAAAGGGTACTGTTGGTGGTAGACTTTAGAATGTTTATATAGAATCTTAGTTATGTGTTATTGCTATGTATACTTATAGGAAGCATACGTATGTTTATTCGGTTTGTAAGTTATTATAAAGAACAATTGTATATCGAATAAGTACATACGAAGAAAAGATGGTTTCCTCGACAACTCGCTATTAAATTTGTATATGAAATTTTAACAATTGTTGTAAAGGCTCAGCCATCTAATTCTGGTTACTTCAGTAATATCATCTTAATCATCTGACCATAGTATAAGAATTTATGATAGCATAATGCCTTGAAAATGAAAAAACCTTAAATATTGCATATCTCTCAGTTGGTATATTTAGTTCAAGGAAAACAGGGATGAGAGGGTGTTCAAAAATGTTTTCTCCTTCTCTTTGTCTTTGTCACCAGCTATATAGTGAATTTCCATATTCTGGGGCTTGATTCAGATTTGAAGGAATAAACATGTGGATCTTGCTTTTCTTTGGAATAAATGTGAACGAAGCTGCATAAGCGTTGAAAGGTCAAGGATTACCTGCTATGGCCATAGAAGGCGGTCGCAGTCAAGGCGAGGGGGGAGTCTGCCCTTCAGGAATTCAGGTATGGCTTTACAAAATTCTTGGTGGGTTGGATTCTATACTGTTTTGCAGATTAGACCAATAGCTTGCGCATGTCTTTTTTCAGTTGAATATAAGTACTGATTTGTTAATAAGTGTTGATTATGTACTAATTATGATTTGGAAATATGACGTGATCTTAGACTTAAAAAATGATGATGCTAAGAACGATCCTAGAAATAATATGATCCTAAACTTAAGAAGTCGATCAGTTTTGAAACACGTATATCTAGGATATCCCGTACAATTCTCCCTTATCTAAGGTTAATCATAACTCTCTAAGCTGCGATCTTAGTAACCCTAGTCGAATATTATATAATTGATTTGAATGAATTTCAATGTCAATTAGAATACCCTACTACAAACGTTAGTTGACATATTAATGGGTCAGGCAGTAACTCAGGTTGCCTTACCGAAATTGTAACATAGTACTCGATACCATTAGGGTAAAGTAAAGTGGGTCCATATCCCTTCTTGGACGGTAACATAAGAGCAGACTTAAGTCTAAGTTAGGACCGTAGATACTAAGAAATGAATTATAATAGTATGATAAATACTAAGAGATGATTTATAGTAGAATGTTAGAAACTAAATAATGATTAGCGTTATAATCAGTAGAGTTTAGTTAAGGATATTGTACAAAGGAATTTATAGTCTAGGCTAAGATGTTGAATATAGGATAATCAAAATAGGTCGACGATATTAGTCTTATTAGAGGTATTGAACAATAGCAACATACGAAAAACGACTATAGCATGTGCCTTGGAATACTATATCATTACAAAATTGCGGGTGAAATGTTGACATCGGAACATTTGGTTTGGATCTAGTAGGCTTGAATTGAAATAGAGCAAGCATGAACCAGTAGTGGTTGCTTGTTCAGGTGAGATTTAGCTAGGATAATTAGCGGTTCAAATAACCAAGTAAGAAATACAGTGGATAAGTATGGCGCGTGGAAGCATGGTGAATTAGAACACCTTAAGTCGATAAATATTTAGTGTGCCATGCTACGATTGGGCAATTTAAGTTAGGGATTTTATCACAGTAAGCGAAGGTTAGACTTATAAGAAACGATACATTTTAAAAATAAGGATGAATTATAGAAATTATACGAAATATTGGGCTATTATTTCTCTAACAGATAAATATTTTATATAAGCACGTACACCGAGTTATACCTATATTTTACGGGGACTTCAAAAGACATTTTATTTTTGAAAATACCTTATTGAGTCTCATTTCTTTATATAGTCTACTAAACAATACAAAGCTAATTTTTTCGTACTTGTAAATCGGCATAATAAAATTTGCAATTCTTTTGACAACCTTGAAGAGGTGAAAAACTTTTAAAATATTGATGTTCTTGCAAAAACGATGTGTTTCATATATATCTTTTACAGAATATTTCAAATTTTCGTTTTTGTCACATCTATTCTTTTTGTCAAAATTAATTTAATTTGACGACTATCGATATCACAGCAGTGTAACCGTTTAAATGTTTTTGAAGTTATTTATCCGCTTTGCGATGACTTACTTAACTTTGTGGGAAAAAAGTAGCTTTCAAATATGTAACTGTTTGTGAAAATGGAAGGTATCGTATTCAAATCGTTTCATAAAACATTACGTTTTTAAGTTTTCAACTGTTTTTGACGCAATTTTACCAAAATGCCTTGCGAAAAAGTTATATTATCGTTTTTAAAATGGTCATTTGAGATATCACGTTGCAAAAAAAAAATCTAGGATACTTTGAGTTTTGTGTTTACAAAATTAGAAGGTGCAGTGTTTTAAATAGTTAAAGCTATATTCAAAATTATAGCTACATAAGATGCTTTTCTTTTAACTTGAAGGAAAATATGTTCATACACATATTTCGCATACAAGGCTGCTTACGATATCTCTGGAAAATTAGAGCATAATCATAGAGCTAGTCCGTAAGTGTATAAGAACTGCTTTTGAAGACTTGGTTGTATTAAGGAAGGGTAGCAGTCATCATATTGGCATACACCAAGGATGTTTGTATGATTAATTATATATGGCATGGATCATATGTGATAAGTTTAAGAATCCGATATATAGATTGCAATAAGTTGAATGATACACGTCAAGTAGTATAAGTGGAAGTTTGTAAGCACTAATTATAGAGAATTAAGTAAGGATTGAACCCTATAAGGACTAGATCATCTTTGTGAGATGCTGGTCATGACTAAATTATCATACTAGAGTACGACGTATTCCGAAAAATACATACAGCTTCAGAGATGAGTCTTGTGAACAAGGCGTTAAGTTAAAGATTGTACTACACATAAGAAATGATTTTTAAAGGGTTGCTTATGATAGCAAATATAAGTACAATATACACCGACGATTAAGTTATGAAGCCAGTATAATGATATACACTTAAGGTTGATTCGAGAACTATAGAAGGATTACGATCTATCAGGCGGAGGACAATGGATTTAAATATTACATTGTAATATACACACTGAATGATTTGAGGACTTAGTCCTGTATCGAGAAAGTAAAATGGGTAACATATTGGAATACGCAAGGGATACTAAGTTCGACCCGTGATCTAGGTAAATAGATCATGTACAACTACACTAAGTTATTGATTACGTAGAACACAAGTTTCAAGACTATGATCTCACGATCAGTTATCATCCGGGCAAGGCTATCGAGTGGCTGATGCACCTGAGTAGGAAATCGAGTCCATGCCCGGCAGACTCCGTTGGAGAGAGAGATTGGAGAGTTTGACTTGGACATTGTTGACTCCACAGCAAATGTTCTGGCCACCCTAACCATTACGCCTACACTGGTTGAGAAAATTAAAGAAGCGCAGGTGATGATGAGGCGTTACGAGATATCAATCAGAGGTTGACTACTGGTCGGGTCGAAGGATTTCAGGTGTTGGGATATGGGAGTCTTTGGTTCCAAGGAAGATTATGTGTGCCCGATAATTTGGATCTTAGAAGAGAGGTGCTAAAGAAGGCTCATAATGTTAGTGTATGTGCCCTAGGCCATGATTTGGATATTTATGTTATGAATTTATTATTAATAAAAGAGGTTTATTATCATCATTGTTGGTTAGTATGTACACAATTTTGATATATTCCCTGATTCATTATTGTTATGGAGATAAAATAATTTATAATCAGTATGAGTATTGATTGATATCATGAGATGATTATGTGTATGGTGATACGAATCAATCTCATAGATACTTGTTAGAGAACAGTGTATTGGACAGACCCATCATGAGATTGCTACAATGGATTAGCGTCATAAGTAAATCTCATGATAGTCATGTTTTAAATCCTTTGACTTGAGATTATCATAGTTTCCAACATAAGGACTATTATATTTTGACATGATCAAACGTTATCCGTAACTGGATAATAATAATAAAGGTCATGATTGAATGTGATAGAAATTATGTAGAGGATATTGAACAATCAAGATAGAATTTGTCCCTCTCTTTTGAGAGGAGATTCTTTGGGCCCCTCGATTAGTGAGACTGTGAAATGCATTGGCCGTTGCTCCAAATGAATTGATAGTGTGATCAATATCATTTGTTTTATCAGTCTACTTAGAGATCGAGTAATCATATGTTTGAACTATATAAGTATGACGCTGACCATGACTTATTTCAAACTAGATATCGTGTTGACAAAGGGATTAATGCATGTACTATTATTAGGGCTAGTTGGACTTTACTCGTATTAATTGGGTAGTTGTAATGCCTTGCTAGAGGCCAATTACGACTTGTTTGGTTTAATGAGATTTGATCAACTGTCAATTAATATGGGCCATATCGGGTCACACAACAAGAAATTGCGTACGGCTGTAGATTAATATATTAAATAATATTAATATTGGATATTAATGATTATTATTATTATCATTATCGTTTAATATTAATAATTATTAATATTGGATATTAATTATTATTATTATTATTATTAATTTCGTTTTTTGTAATAGATTTATATCAATCGTATATAACAGAGAATCCATATCATGATATGGATTTTGATTGGTGTGTATCTAATCCTAACAGAATCCGTATTTGATGGCGGATTATGAGATGTATTAACCCAATCCGATCAGGAATCGGATTTGATATCTAATATTATAGTACGGAGCATGGTGTAATCGTCGTACACCACACAACCAGTAGAAAAAACGAAAGGGCGAGAATCGTTTTGTGAAAACCGAATTCTTCAGCCGCGCCGTTTGAAGAGCAGCTAGCACTCCTGGCCGGAAAGCGTTCGTGTGGATACCGACAGAGGGTGATCGTATTTTCGCACCTCTTCCATCTGCAGATTTCGAATCTACAGAGGGTACTTTTTGATTTCTTTTGTCGAAATAAACGAACAACATGGATCCTTGGTAGGAAATCAGAGATCAATTTTTGTTTTCCGCTGCGGCGTTTTTGCAGTGATCTCGGTTTGATTTCCTACCGGCTAGCGGGACCGCCGTATGCGTACGCCCTATAGTTCGTTAACTCGTGACATTAAGAAATGTCAATATATATTTATTTTGTTATAATATGTTTGTGTAAAATAGTATTATAATTGTTGATGTCTTTGCATGGTGCATAGCATGGCCTCAGGACCTATGTGATTGACATAGTCATATTTCTGTTTTGGATTATTATGGCCTGCGTGCCGCTGTAGTTTTTTTGTATTTTATTATACAATTAGTTAGGGTTTTCTTTATTATTGTATAAATGAAGAATCAAGCTACAAAAGTGGTGATGGCGACACATACCAAGGACGAGTGGAATTCCATGGAGATGGAGGCACGATCTCAAGACAAGAAGATATGTATCATTGCAAATGTGTAATAGGAAGTCTTCACATAGGGTTTCCTTTATGATCTTCATTTGGTCTCATGAAGATCATATTTAGTTTGGCCATGCTATGTCACGTTTACATATTTATCATTTTGTATGAGATGCGTGGATGATATTATATATATGCATATAGGCATGCTACGATATAATGATATGCAAATGCAAGACATAAACTAAGTTGAACCCTCATTAATAATTTAAGTCTTGATGCCATCCCATGTCTTAAACACCTATTAAAACTAGGGATTGTATTAAAGTAGGGATTGCCAAAGCAATGTGCTTTAAACATTCCTAGCTACGCAGGATGAGTAATAGTGCTACTCATATGTTAAAAATTGGTTAGACTTAATTGGGCTATCAAAACGGTTTTTGGGCTACAAGGCATTAGATGGAATCTAACATACAATAATATATGATGTCATTATTCCATAAATTCTAAGAGTTACATGAGAATGTAATTGGTAAAGATGGTACCTACCTAAATAACTTAATTTTAAGCGTCATGCCAGGCTGAGTTTAGAATTAAGTCAAATATGGATCTTAGCTCACTAAAATAATTTCTTTTGAGGGTTATGTTTTAGTGTAGAGTTTTATAAATTTTAACCTCATTATTAATAAGGTGTTACTTTGCATGTTTTTGTAGATCATAAAATGGCTGCTAATAACAATTCCACCTTATCGCTGCGATCTATCCTTGAGAAGGGAAAACTAAAAGAATGTGGGACTAATTTTGTTGACTGGTTTCGAAACTTGAGAATTGTTCTCAAGCAAGAAAAGAGTCCATACGTGCTCGATGACCCTGTCCCTGAACCCCCCTCTTGCTGATGCTTCTTGCTGCTGTTAAGAACAAGTATAAAGAGCATGTGGAAGATTCAAACGACATAGGATGTCTTATGTTGGCAACTATGGTTCAGGACTTCAGAAAGACCTGGAACACTTAGAAGCTTATGAGTGAAGTGCGCATCTCAAACAAGCTTTCCAACAACAGGCTAGGGCAGGATAGGGTTCGACACCGCCGTTGTACTTTTTGACTGGAGATGTCTGAAGGTGAATCTGTTAGCGCTCATGTTTTAAAGATGAAGGCTATATAGATCACCTTGCAAGACTCGAATATCCCCTGAGGTTTGGCACTTCGCTACAGATTTGATCCTACACTCTTTGTCTAGCAGTTTTTTCTCAGTTTCGTCATGAACTACAATATGAATAATATGGAAAAGTCCTTTCCTGAGCTACATAATATGCTCAACACTGCTCGAGGGGAATATCAGAGCCTACCCATGTATTGAGTGGCAAGTACTAAGCTAATGAAAAGGAAAGCTAAAGGCAAGGGTAGGCTAAAAGCGCAAGGGTGCAAAAAGGGCAAAGGGTCAAGCTAAACCGAAACCTGGTCACCAAGGAAAAGGTTCCTAAGGAAGGAACTTGTTTCCATTGCAACAAGCCTGGGCATTGGAAAGAAATTGTGATGTTTATTTGGAGGAGTTGAAGAAGCTGAAGGGTAGTACGACTACATCAGTTCAAGGTATTTATGTTATAAGAAATTAATTTATCTACTTCTTCTTCCTGGGTATTAGATACGGATGTGGATCCCATATTTGTACAAATATGCAGGGGCTCAAAAGGAGTAGGATGCTGAAGAAGGGCTAGGTGGACCTACGTGTTGGCAATAGAGCACAGAGTTGCTGCTATAATGTAGGGACCTATGGCTTGTCTTGCCCAATGGCTTTTTGTTAGTTTTAAACAATTGCTTTTATGTTCCTACTATGAGTAGGAATCTTACTTTCAGTGTCTGTTTTGGATGATGAAGGTTATTCATTTTAATTAAAATAAGAAGTGTTCTATTTTTGATAAAAATGACTTGCTTTATTGTATTGCAAGTAGTTATAATGGCAATTTATGTCCTTAACCTTGATGATTCCAATGACAGTAATATTTATAACATATCTTCAAAGAGAACTAAGCCAAATGAACTAAACCCTTCATATTTATGGCATTGTCGCCTTAGCCATATAATGAGAAGCGCGTATCTAAACTCCATCAAGATGGATTATTAGATTCATTTAATTTGAATCATTTGAAAATTGCGAGTCTTGTTTGCTTGGAAAGATGACAAAGACTCCTTTTACTGGACATAGTGAAAGGGCTAATGACTTATTGGGCTTGGTACATACAGATGTATGCGGCCCAATCAGCATTAGTGCCAGGGGGAGGATTTCAGTATTTCATTACTTTTACTGATGATTTCAGTAGGTATGGCTATGTCTACCTAATGAACATAAACATGAGTCTTTTGAAATGTTTAGAACTTTTCAAAATGAAGTACAAAATCAACTTGGTAAGACAATTAAAACCCTTCGATCAGATCGAGGTGGTGAATATTTGAGCCAAGAATTTGACCAACATCTAAGAAATTGTGGAATCGTTTCACCAATTGACTCCTTCAGGAACTCCACAATGGAATGGTGTTTCTGAAAGGAGAAAGAAATCGGACTTTATTGGATATGGTTCGATCTATGATGGGTCAAGTAGATTCTTCCTTTATCCTTTTGGGGTTAGCCTTGGAGACAGCTGCATTCATTTTGAACCGTGTACCATCTAAAAGCGTTGAAAAGACACCATATGAGATGTGGACTGGTAGAGACCCAGTTTGTCTTTTCTTAAGATTTGGGTTGTGAAGCTATGTGAAAGATTAATGTCAGATAAGCTATGCTCCAAATCTATCAAATGTATTTTTGTGGGGTATCCTAAAGAAACTAAAGGGTACTATTTCTATATTCCCTCAGAGAACAAAGTGTTTGTTGCTCGAAATGGAGTCTTTTTGGAAAAGGAGTTTCTCTCCAATGAGAACAAGTGGGAGTATAGTACAACTGAGGAAACTCAAGTTCCACAAGGATATCGTTTGAACCGTCTTTAGAGACGATTTCAGAACCACAAACGTTGTGGAGCCTGAAAATGTAACACAAGTCCAACGCAGATCTAATAGGATACATCGTCAGCCAGAGAGATACGGATTTCTTGTGACTGATGATAGTCAAGTTATGCTCTAGATCAAGATGAGCTACTACCTATCAGGAAGCTGTGTCAGGTCCAGATTCAGGATAAAGGCTTGGAGACATGAATTCTGAGATGCAATCCATGTTTGATTAACCAAGTTGGTCTTTAATTGATCCTCAGAGGGTATTAAGGACTATTGCTTGCAAATGGGTTTTCAAGAAGAAAACTGACATGGATGGAAATGTGCAAACCCTACAAACGCAAGGCTTGTGCTAAAGGTTTCAAGCAAACTCATGGTATAGACTATGATGAAACCTTTTCACCAGTAGCTATGCTTAAGTCTATTTTCGAATTCTCCTTGCCATTGCAAGCATACTATGATTATGAGATATGGCAAATGGATGTCAAAACTGCTTTCCTTAATGGAATTTACTCGAGGATGTGTACATGACACAACCTGAGGGTTTTGTAAATCCTGAGAATTCAAAGAAGGTTTGCAAGCTTCAAAGGTCCATCTATAGATTGAAGCAAGCATCTCGAAGCTGGAATCTTCGTTTTGATGAAACAGTTAAGAACTTTGGTTTCATCAAGAATGAAGATGAACCTTGTGTTGACAAGATGGTTAGTGGGGAGTGCAGTAGTGTTTCTGGTCTTATATGTGGATGACATATTACTTATTGGGAATGATATCCCTACCTTGCAAAAGGTTAAGGCTTGGTTAGGGAATTCATTTTCAATGAAGGACTTGGGTGAGGCTACCTATATCCTTGGTATCAAGATCTATAGAGATAGATCTAAAAGGATAATAGGCTTGAGTCAGAGTACATACATAGATAAAAATGTTGAAAAGGTTCAACATGCAAGAGTCCAAGAAAGGATTCCTGCCTATGTCTCATGGCATTCATCTTAGCAAGAATCAATGTCCTCAGACATCTGATGAGCGAGATCGAATCAATCAAATTCCTTATGCTTCTGCTATAGGATCGATCATGTATGCCATGTTATGTACTAGACCAGATGTCTCATATCCATTGAGCACAACAAGTAGATATCAAGCTGACCCTGGTGAAGGTCACTGGACAGCTGTCAAGAATATTCTTAAGTACCTCAGAAGGACTAAAGATGTATTCTTGGTTTATGGAGGTTTGGATGACGAGTTAGTTGTAAATGGTTACACAGATGCTAGCTTCCAAACCGACATAGATGATTTCAGATCGCAGTCCGGTTTTGTATTCACATTGAATGGTGGAGCTGTTAGTTGGAAGAGTTCAAAACAAAGCACTGTGGCTGATTCTACAACAGAGGCTGAGTATATAGCAGCATCAGATGCAGCTAAAGAAGCAGTTTGGTTGAAGAAGTCATCACTGAGCTAGGAGTGGACCTAAGCATTGCAAATCCTGTGGACATTTATTGTGACAACAATGGTGCCATAGCACAAGCAAAAGAGCCTAGGTCTCATCAGAGATCTAAACATATACTCAGACACTACCATCTCATTCGAGACATCATCGATAGAGGAGATGTCAAGATATGCAAAGTTGACACAAACGATAACATAGCGGATCCATTGACTAAGCCTCTCTCACGGGTCAAGCATGATCAGCATACTAGATCTATGGATCTCAAATATTTGTAGGCCTAGTGCAAGTGGGAGATTGTTAGTGTATGTGCCCTAGGCCATAATTTGGATATTTATGTTATGCATTTATTATTAATAAAGAGGTTTTATTATCATTATTGTTGGTTAGTATGTTACACAATTTTGATATATGTCCCTGATTCATTATTGTTATGGAGATAAAATAATTTATAATAAGTATGAGTATTGATTTGATAATCATGAGATGATTATGTGTATGCTGATATGAATCAATCTCATAGATACTTGTTAGAGAACAGTGTATTGGACAGACCCATCATGAGATTGCTACATGGAATTAGCGTCATAAGTAAATCTCATGATAGTCATGTTTTAATCCTTTGACTTGAGATTGTCATAGTTTCCAACATAAGGACTATTATATTTTGACATGATCAAACGTTATCCGTAACTGGATAATAATAAAGGTCATGATTGAATGTGATAGAAATTATGTAGAGGATATTGAACAATCAAGATAGAATTTGTCCCTCTCTTTTGAGAGAGATATCTTTGGGCCCCTCGATTAGTGAGACTGTGAAATGCATGGCCGTGCTCAAATGAATTGATAGTGTGATCAATATCATTTGTTTTATCAGTCTACTTAGAGATCGAGTAATCATATGTTTGAACTATATAAGTATGACGCTGACCATGACTTATGTTCAAACTAGATATCGTGTGACAAATGGATTAATGCATGTACTATTATTAGGCTAGTTGGACTTTACTCGTATTAATTGGGTAGTTGTAATGCCTTGCTAGAGGGCCAATTACGACTTGTTGGTTTAATAGAGATTTGATCAACTGCCAATTAATATGGGTCTATCGGGTCACACACAAGAATTGCGTATGGCTGAGATTAATAATATTAATAATATTAATATTGGATATTAATTATTATTATTATTATCATTATCGTTTTAATATTAATAATATTAATATTGGATATTAATTATTATTATTATTATTATTATTAATTTGTTTTTTGTATATATTTATATCATCGGATAATAACAGAGAATCCATATCTGATATGGATTTTGATTGGTGTTATCTAATCCTAACAGAATCCGTATTTGATGCGGATTATGATATGTATTAACCAATCCGATCAGGAATCGGACTTGATATCTATATATATGTACGGAGCATGGTGTATCTCGTACACCACACAACCAGTAGAAAACGAAAAGGGCGAGAATCGTTTTTGTGAAAACCGAATTCTTCAGCCGCGCCATTTGAAGAGCTAGCACTCCGGGCGGAAGCGTTCGTGTGGATACCGACAGAGGGTGATCGTATTTTCGTACCTCTTCCATCTGCAGATTTCGAATCTACGGAGGTACTTTTTTGATTTCTTTTGTCAAATTAAACGAACAACATGGATCCTTGGTAGGAAATCAGAGATCAATTTTTGTTTTCCGCTGCGCGTTTTTGCAGTGATCTCGGTTGATTTCCCTAACACATAATACCAGACTTTCTATCCATCCGGGAGCCACCAAGATATACAATGACTTGAAGAGAAACTATTGGTAGAGTGATATGAAAAGACACCTCGCGGAATTCATAGAGAGATGTTTGGTGTGTCAACAAGTAAAGGCAGAACATCAGCGACCCAGAGGTCTAATGCTACCGTTAGAGATTCCCACGTAGAAGTGGGAGCATAGCACCATGGATTTTGTGGTTGGACTCTCCAGGACTAGAAATAATAATGATGTTATTTGGGTAATCGTTGATCGTTTGACTTAGACTGCACACTTTCTTCCGATATCGATGGAGATGCCCTTGGAGAAGTTAGTGACATTGTATGTGGATAATGTTGTGAGCTTACATGGCATTCCTGTGAGTATAGTATCTGATCAGGACACGAGATTTACGTCGCTATTCTGGAGATCCTGTTACCGAGTTGAGACTGAGTACGGCATTCCATCCTCAGACCGATGGTCAGTTCGAGAGGACTATTCAGACGCTCGAGGATATGTTATGAGCATGTGCGTTGGATTTTTAGGAAAACTGGGATGGCATGGTGAAACTAATTGAGTTCTCGTATAATAACAGTCATCACAGTGCTATTGGGATGGCACCTTTTGACGCTCTATATAGACGGAAGTGTAGGTTACCACTATATTGGGATGAGGTTTGTGAGAGAGCTATCACTGGTCCGGAATCGGTTGAGCAGACAATAGAAAAGATCAAGGTGATTCGTTAGCGATTGAAAGCGGCCCAAGACCGAAGTAAGAGTTGGGCTGATTCAAGGAGACGACCGTTGGAGTTAGAGGTAGGAGAGAAGGTGTATCTCAGAGTTTCACCTACAAAAGGGGTGATGAGATTTGGAGAGAAGGGTAAGTTGAACCCTCGATATGTGGGTCCCTTCGAGGTACTTGAAAAGATTGGAACTTTGACTTATCGATTTGCTTTGCCTCCAGCTTTGTCGCAAGTGCACAACGTATTCCACGTGTCACAGCTCAGGAGATATGTTTCTGATCCTAGCCATGTCTTAGAGGCACAACCCTTGAAAATGAGAAGTGATACGATATATGAAGAGGTTTCTATAAGGATTGTTGATCGCAAGGACCAAGTTCTAAGGCACCGAGTTATCCCGTATGTGAAGGTTCAATGGAGTAATCACACCGAGAAAGAAGCCACATAGGAGCTTGAAGATTAGATAAGGGAGATGTGTCCTCGACTCTTCGACTAAGGTACGCTAGTTTCGGGAACAAAACTTTTTGTAAGGGGGGAGAATGTTAGAATCCTTTTTTATAAGGGTAAAAAGGTCAATTGGGTCTAATTAATTAGAGAACCTAATTTGATTAGGAAAATTTTCCTTAAACCCCAATCAAATTTCTATTTAAACCACACTTACACTTCTCCTCCTTCCCTCACTAAACGTGCGTCGCATAGATAAGAGTAGCAGCGACGTTTCTTGCTTCCAAACAAGGCCGCCTCTTTTAGGAAGAAATACCTTTACTCGATCACGCTCTTCAACACGTATCATATACCAGGTAGGTGCCCCCTTAACATCCGTTGAATGTAAAAACGATAATCTTTAATTTTCCTATGAAAACGAGATTGTGTATTAGTATTGGTGATTGTATAGATGCTTGATTATTAGATTATGTATATGTGATGAATGATATGTCCGTATATATGATCGTCTATGTATATATATGTATGATGCTATTTTCGTATGAAAACTTGAAAAAGGTTTTATTTTTGATGTGCATATGAATACCGGAATCGTAGAAAGAGATGTTGGTGCTGGCGGCACGTGGCCGGTGGTGGTGGGCTATGGCCACGTGCTGCCGGATGGAGGAATAAGGGTGAAGGGGGGTGGTGCGGCTGGTCAAGAGGGTGGTCGCTGCGGTGGGGGGTCTGGTCAGGGGGCGAACTGGAGGGGGTGAGCCAGGGGGTCGGGTGAGTGAGGGTGTTGAAAGGGGGAGAGGGAGTTGGGGCCGGGTGGGAGTTTGCTTGGGAAAGGAAAGTGACGAAGAATTTGGAAGTTTGAAATTGCAGGGGGTGAGATTCGACAGAAGCTGGAGAAAGTAGGAAAAAGGAATAATTAGGAAAAAGAAAAATAGAAAAAGGAAAAGAATAGAAAAGGGAAAAGGGGTAGGGGGTGGAAACTGTGAGTAAAAGAAAAGAAAAAGGGGAAAGAAAAGAAAAAGAAAAAGGAAAAGAAAAAGGACAAAGAAAGCAAAGGAAGGATTCCGTGTATGATTTTGTGCATTCATGCATCACGACATTGCATATATTTTCTGTTCTGTTCTGTTATGTTAGGATATGCGAGACGTAAGTCGCATATCAGATCTGTTCCTTTTCGTTCCGTTCCGTTCTGTTAGGACCCGGTGTCATGCATTGCACGATTAGATGAATGTTTCTGAGAAGGTAGGTTTATCATGCATCACGTATGTGACATTGCATTTCACGCTCATTTTGCACGATTATGTGTTTTGATTGTTTTAAGAAGTTATGACCGTTATACGTATTTGTGAAAACGTGGACAGTCTATTTTCGTATTACCGTACTTATATGTATTTCACTAATGTCCTAGCGTGTATGATCTCACAGGGCCGATGCAGGCAGGGTACCTACTGAGTGATGTTTTTGTCGCTCACACCGTTCGTTTTGTTTTTCTTGCAGACGATTCAGGGTATGATTACATATAGGTTGGAGAAGATTCAGAGTGGGCTCAATGGGACTCATAGAGACTGTTTGGAGATTGAGGATTAAGAATTGAAGAAGTTTTATTCTATTTATTATTTCATTTGAGGACTTAACTTAGTGATTTCATTTTACGCACTTTACGATGTCGTCAGGGGATTTTGACTTGATGTTGACTATATATGATTTTGGGGATTTTACATTTGATTTAGGGTTTGAGTTGATTTATTTTGCTTCCGTAAATCGAATACTCTGTCGTTTTGATAAGTGCATGGATTCGTACAGACGCCTTGTATATCCCTTAGCGGAATACGGCGGGCATACCGGTTCTGACCCAGGGGTTCGGGACGGGGTGCTACACATTGGGTCTTGCTTTTCTTTGGAATAAATGTGAACGAAGCTGCAGAAGCGTTGAAAGGTCAAAGATTACCTGCTATGGCCGTAGAAGGCGGTCGCGGTCAAGGCGAGGGGGAGTGTGCCCTTCAGGAATTCAGATATGGCTTTACAAAATTCTTGGTGGGTTGGATTCTATACTGTTTTGCAGATTAGACCAATAGCTTGCGCATGTCTTTTTTCATTTCCTCTTTATCCTTTTCTCTAGCCTAGTAATTTTTCTTCTTTTAAATATGTTAGTTGACAAGAACTATCATCTATACATTATTGAAATTCATTCTTTGAATTAGAAATAGGTTATATGTTGCAAGTTATTTGATACTTATAATCAATATATCTTATATGTAGTTTATATATAGTTTTTTCTGAGAATGGAGGTTATTTTCATCAAATACATGTCTTGGGGAGAAATGATTAGAAATTAACCAAGTGGGTCATGTTATTTGATGTTATTTGATGTTATTTGATACTTATATGTAGTTTATATATGGGTCATGGTTCTACCTATCTCTAGTAGGAATTTATGAATTCCCATGTTATTTGATGGTTTGATGTCACATGTTTCAATGAGGTTCAGTACTAATAAGCCAGATTATCATGATGGCCGTTTTTGGAGCTGAACTCTTTTTCCTCCTTTCCTTTGGTTGTTGTTTGCTATAGAGCATCAACGGACTAGGTACAAGGAATATGTATCAACTCATTCTTGTTCATGTTGTGGTTATGAGTCTGCAGGTTGCCAATGATGTTGCTATTGGCGATGTTGTGGTTATGGTCTGCAGGTTGCCACTGATGTTGCTATTGGCGACGTCTACGGACAATGTCAATCTTGGTTATATAAATACACCACTTTGAGGGGATGTGTTGAAGATCGTCTGCAGAAACAATCAAAGTAACTAGCCGAGCTGAAGGCATAAACAAGCAAAGTGACTAACCGAGATGAGGTGCCTAGCTGAAGTAAAGAAAAAAGTAAAGGAGTGCCGAGCCGAGGTGCCATACCGAGTTGAGGACAGTGCTCGAGATAAGAAGATGAAGTTCCGAGCTAAAATATGCAGCGCCGAAGTGAAGAAGTCAAGATGGTAAAGCCAAAATGAGAAGTGCCGAGGTGAGCTAAAATGAGAAGTGCCGAAGTGATACATGAGCTGAGCTAAAAGAACACCAAGCCGAGGTGACGAAGTAAAGGCAAACATCAATAATGGGATGCCGAGATGAGGAGACGAGGTGAAGGCAAATGAACTAAGCAGATGCGTTAAGCTGTACTAAGCACAACAGAACAGAACAAGGATATGTAGCAACAAAGGGACTGCACTGCAGAGGAAAAACACTTATACAAATACGAGTCTCAATGGCAGCAGTGAAGAAATGAACAGAATAAAGGCACAACCCAGAAAATTTAGGAAAATGAGAGCTCCTACGGATATACTGTACATACATCCACTAGCTCAGTGGACCAATAAACAATTGTAAATAGAATATAGCCGTTAGGAATAGCCGCTGGTGGCTTGAGATTTCTTACATCTTCCAAGCCTTATAAAAGGCAAACTCATGTACATTTAAAGGAAGGAAGAACTATTAAAGTTCTAAGAAGTCTGATAAAATTTTACAATTCAGCCTCCAATTTATACTCTTCTATTTTACAAGTTATTCTTCTATATTTTACAATGTTTGCTACCTAAATGCTTAAGTCACTTGTTTCCGCTTCTAAACTTTGCAACTCTGAAAATCCAAATGGTACCGGAGCCATGAGCTCGAAAAGAAGAAGATATGAAGAGAATAGTATGGCCAGCACTCTTTTCTGTTTGAAAAACTCCGCTTCTAGAAAAACTAACCTGGATGACCTTTCATCAGTTACTGAAAACTCTTTCAAAACTCTTCACACTTCAACTTCACACAATTTTTCAAATATTATTTCTCAGGGTTGTGAAGAGCCTTTGCATTGGGCAGAAATCTTCATATGCACACATTGTTTTTTAAACTCTGTTAATAGGCTATGAAAGGCCTTATTAGCCTTGAGGTGACATCTTCAAACCTACACATCTTAAAAATCTTTCATTTTATATCAGGCTGCAAAGGGCCTTAGTATTTGTGCTGAAATCTTCAAACATACTTTTTAAATCTTGTTTTCAATCAGGCTGAGGAGAGCCTTAGCCTCCGAGCTAAAATCTTTCCTAGAGGTCATAAAGAACCTTAGCACTGAGCTGAAATCTTTCTAAAGGTTATAAAGAACTTTAGTTGCCGAGTTGAAATCTTTCGAGACTTAGTTCTCATTACTTGTAACTCTTGCTTCATTCTCTACTCGCTGCACTGAAGCTTTTAAACGAAAAAAAGACAACCATTTATTTCTGTTGCTTGGTAGGAACGTGTTCAAGTTTCTCCAGCAGCACATCCTTTGGATGTTTTTTCCCTAACACTTGTAAATATTTTTTTAACTCTACTGAACTGGCTTTGAGAAGCCTTGACATATGTGCGAAATCTTCTTCTTTAAACTAGCATTGAAGAGCCTTTGTGTTATACTGAAATCTTCTTTTCTTAATAGGCAATGAGAGCCTTGACCGCAAGGCCGAAATCTTACAGAGGTCACAGTAACTTAAATCAACTTGTTAGAGTTCAAGAAACAAGTTTGATTTTCTATTCTTCAAAGTTCAAATATTGGCCTAAGTACCGTTTGTTTTCAAAACACTGTACATAGTGTACTTCAATGTTGGCCTAAGTGCCAGTAGAAATTTAGTGTACAAAATAATTTTCTCTCTCTTTCTGACATTTCTTTTTATTTTAATATTTATTCTCAAATTAAATATAAACCTAATGATTCGTTTTTCCAAAAATAAAAATAAAAAACAACAACATAACTTTATGTTTCAGTCTTTTCAAACGTGAAATTAGTGATTTTCACGCAACAAACAAATATGGTGTATAATTAGTTTTTTTTTAAACGTAAATTGATTATCAGCTGTAACAATAACAAGAAGTCCCTGCTAAATCAGTCGGGTTTAGCAATCAGTGAAAGTTGAAAGCCTCCTGTTGACATAAATTTTATAAAATTATTCATATACAAATCCATTAATAGTGTTCGGGATTAGATCAACTATATAGGGTCTATAAGTTAGAAGTTTACTTGTTAATTGAGGTGCTTATTTGTGACTGCCCCCGAATAACAAACATCTTGTTAGACTTTCCCAAAATGATCCACATAGCAATAAATAATATAAAATAACATATCATGAGCTCATAAGGGGAAGAAACCTACTGCTTTCTTCTTGATGAGCCAAAATCTGATCTGCTCATAAAAGATAAAAGTCATCAATCAGTCAAACGATCAACGCAGTTCAATGTCAGCTACTTGACTGGTCAGCCTTGGCTAAAAGGTCTTAGTCTCGGCCCACTACTATCTTTGGCTAAAGCAAGTCTACCAAAATGGCTAAGACGGATTCAAGTATAACCCGTGGTCAGCTCGGTCGCAGGCCTGAGTCAGGTTGACACTTGTTCAATATGACCGAAAATGGTTAGAAATGAAGTCAGTCTTATAAGGACAGTCTGAATATTGCACATTGGCTCAGCAATGCTTTAGTCAAATCAACCGCTTCTAGTCAACCTCGGTAAATAAAAGGAATTAATAGTGCACTTCTAAAGGACGCATATTCAGCTCGGCCTCGGAACAACTTTGTGTTAGTGTATGTGCCCTAGGCCAGGATTTGGATATTTATTTATGCATTTATTATTAATAAAAGAGGTTTTATTATCATTATTGTTGGTTAGTATGTTACACAATTTGATATATGTCCCTGATTCATTATTGTTATGGAGATAAATAATTTATAATCAGTACGAGTATTGATTTGATGATCATAAGATGATTATGTTATGGTGATACGAATCAATCTCATAGATACTTGTTAGAGAACAGTGTATTGGACAGACCCATCATGAGATTGCTACATGGATTAGCGTCATAAGTAAATCTCATGATAGTCATGTTTTAATCCTTTGACTTGAGATTGTCATAGTTTCCAACATAAGGACTATTATATTTTGACATGATCAAACGTTATCCGTAACTGGATAATAATAAAGGTCATGATTGACTGTGATAGAAATTATGTAGAGGATATTGAACAATCAAGATAGAATTTTTCCCTCTCTTTTGAGAGAGATATCTTTGGGCCCCTCGATTAGTGAGACTGTGAAATGCATGGCCGTGCTCAAATGAATTGATAGTGTGATCAATATCATTTGTTTTATCAGTCTACTTAGAGATCGAGTAATCATATGTTTGAACTATATAAGTATGACGCTGACCATGACTTATGTTCAAACTAGATATCGTGTGACAAAGGGATTAATGCATGTACTATTATTAGGCTAGTTGGACTTTACTCGTATTAATTAGGTAGTTGTAATGTCTTGCTAGAGGCCAATTACGACTTGTTGGTTTAATAGAGATTTAATCAACTGTCAATTAATATAGGCCTATCGGGTCACACACAAGAATGCGTAAGGCTGAGATTAATAATATTAATAATATTAATATTGGATATTAATTATTATTATTATCGTTTAATATTAATAATATTAATAGTGGATATAATTATTATTATTAATATTATTATTATTATTTCGTTTTTGTGGTTATATGTATATATATATATATATATATGCTGTCGGATAATAATGAGAGAATCCATATCTGATATGGATTTTGAATATCCTGACAGAATCCATATCTGATATGGATTTTGATTGGCATCAACGAAACCGATTAGGACTCGGTTTTAATATCCATATATGTGTATATATATCTATGTATCTCGTACATGGAGACATACGAAATACACACGAAAACAACAGAAATCCTAGAGCCATTTTTGGAGAAAAACGAGTTCTTCAAGCCGCGCCGTTGAAGAGCTAGCACCTCCGGGCGGAAGCGTTCGTTGGACTACCGACAGAGGGTGTTCGTGGATTTCGCTAACCTCTTCCATCTGCGGATTTCGAATCTTCGGAGGTAATTTTTTGATTTTTTTTCATCGATTAAACGAACAACATGGATCCTTCCTGGTAGGAAATCGGAGATCAAGTTTGTTTTTCCGCTGCGCGTTTTTGCAGTGATCTCGTATGATTTCCTAACAGTGGTATCAAAGCCACTTGTTGATTTCGTTTAAATCGATTATATCATTCTTATGTGATTATATGTTTTACGTTTTTCGTATGGCATGATATGTACCAAAAACCCCAACTCACTCGGATTTCCTATGATGAGAGAAGAATGGTGTTTTTCAAATCGTTTTCCATGAGATGATTGTCTATACCGGCGTTTTTGTTTGTCATGTGATGATCAAAACCATTCTGTTTATATTAGATATAAACATAACGCCATGTGTAAAACCCTATTCGAATCTCATCTGGTGAGAGCGGATTGATGTTTTCAATTCGTTTTCTTGAGACGTTATGATTCGAGATTGTTATATGTGATATAAAGTTTTCGTTTTTCATGTGATGAATCAAAAAAGATTATGTTTATATCGATATGAACAACCGATAATGATTCTGTAAGAGTTATGCATATTCAAAGCAGACATATTATCAATTCGATTGATGATTCTTGTTTCGGGATTTCGAATGGCAGATTGATTCTGTTTCGGATTTCGAACAGCAGATTATCAATTCGATTGATGATTCTGTTTTGGGTTTTGAATGATAACTCTCGGTTCGATCGGTGCTTCTATAAGGGCTTACACGTATTCAAAACAGTAAGATCGTTAATATGATTGACGCGTCTGTGTTAGGGTGCGGAAACGCTAACCGCTAGCGGGACCGCCGTATGCGTACGCCCTATAGTTCGTTACCGTGACATTAAGAATGTCAATATATATTTATTATAATATGTTTGTGTAAATATATTATAATTGTTGATGTCTTTGCATGGTGCATAGCATGGCCTCAGGACCTATGTGATTGACTTAGTCATATTTTTGTTTTGGGTTATTATGGCCTGCGTGCCGCTGTAGTTTTGTTGTATTTTATTATACAAGTAGTTAGGTTTTTCTTTTTTGTAATAAATGAAGAATCAAGCTACAAAATGGTGATGGCGACACACCAAGGACGAGTGGATTCCATGGAGATGGAGGCACGGCTCAAGACAAGAAGATATGTATCATTGCAAATGTTGTAATAGGAAGTCTTTCACATAGGGTTTCCTTTATGATCTTCATCTGGTCTCATGAAGATCATATTTAGTTTGGTCATGCTATGTCACGTTTACATATTTATCATTTTGTATGAGATGCGTGGATGATATATTATATATGCATATAGGATGCTACGATATAATGATATGCAATGCAAGACATAAACTAAATTGAACACTCATTAATAATTTAAGTCTTGATGCCATCCATGTCTTAAAACACCTATTAAAACTGGGATTGTATTAAAGTAGGTATTGCCAAAGCAATGTGCTTTAAACATTCCTAGCTACGTAGGATGAGTAATAGTGGCTACTCATATGTTTAAAATTGGTTAGACTTAATTGGGGCTATCAAAACGGTTTTGGGCCTAAGGCATTAGATGGAATCTAACATACAATGATATATGATGTCATTATTCCATAAATTCTAAGAGTTACATAGAGATGTAATTGGTAAAGGTGTTACCACATACCGAAATAACTTAATTTATAAAGCGTCATGCCAAAGCTGAGTTTAGAATTAAGTCAAATATGGATCTTAGCTCACTAAAATATTTCTTTGAGGGTTATGTTTTAGTGAGAGTTTTATAAATTTTAACCTCATTATTAATAAATTGTTACTTTGCATGTTTTGTAGATCATAAATGGCTGCTAATAACAATTCCACCTTATCGCTGCGATCTATCCTTGAGAAGGAAAAACTAAAAGAATGTGGGACTAATTTTGTTGACTGGTTTCGAAACTTGAGAATTGTTCTCAAGCAAGAAAAGAAGTCCTACGTGCTCGATGACCCTGTCCCTGAACCCCCTCCTGCTGATGCTTCTGTTGCTGTTAAGAACAAGTATAAGAAGCATGTTGAAGATTCCAATGACATAGGATGTCTAATGTTGGCAACTATGTGTCCAGGACTTCAGAAAGACCTGGAACACTTAGAAGCTTATGAGATGAGTGTGC
The DNA here is from genome assembly GCA_036186865.1 of Eustoma russellianum. Lineage (NCBI taxonomy): Eukaryota > Viridiplantae > Streptophyta > Magnoliopsida > Gentianales > Gentianaceae > Eustoma > Eustoma russellianum. The sequence continues at coordinate 9,958,368 of AP025045.1, forward strand.
ATCTCAAACAAGCTTTCCAACAACAGGCTAGGCAGGATAGGTTCGACACCGCTGTTGCACTTTTTGACTGTAAGATGTCTGAAGGTGAATCTGTTAGCGCTCATGTTCTGAAGATGAAAGGCTATATAGATCACCTTGCAAGACTTGGATATCCCCTGAGTTTGGAACTCGCCACGGATTTGATCCTACACTCTTTGCCTAGCAGTTTTTCTCAGTTCGTCATGAACTACAATATGAATAATATGGAAAAGTCCATTCCTGAGCTACATGGTATGCTCAAAACTGCTGAGGGGAATATCAAGAAGCCTACCCATGTATTGAGTGTCAATACTAAGCTAATGAAAAGAAAGCTAAAGGCAAGGGTAAGGCTAAAAGTGCAAAGGGTGCAAAAGGGGCAAAGGGTCAAGCTAAACCGAAACCTGGTCCCAAGGCAAAGGTTCCTAAGGAAGGAACTTGTTTCCATTGCAACAAGCCTGGGCATTGGAAAAGAAATTGTGATGTTTATTTGGAGGAGTTGAAGAAGCTGAAGGGTAGTACGACTACATCTTCAGGTATTTATGTTATAGAAATTAATTTATCTACTTCTTCTTCCTGGGTATTAGATACTGGATGTGGATCCCATATTTGTACAAATATGCAGGGGCTCAAAAGGAGTAGGATGCTGAAGAAGGGCGAGGTGGACCTACGTGTTGGCAATAGAGCAAGAGTTGCTGCTATAGCTGTAGGGACCTATGAGCTTGTCTTGCCCAATGGGCTTTTGTTAGTTTTAAAAATTGCTTTTATTCCTACTATGAGTAGGAATCTTATTTCAGTGTCTGTTTTGGATGATGAAGGTTATTCATTTTTAATTAAAAATAAGAAGTGTTCTATTTTTGATAAAAATGACTTGCTTTATTCTATTGCAAGTAGTTATAATGGCATTTATGTCCTTAACCTTGATGATTCCAATGACGGTAATATTTATAACATATCTTCAAAGAGAACTAAGCCAAATGAACTAAACCCTTCATATTTATGGCATTGTCGCCTTAGCCATATAAATGAGAAGCGCGTATCTAAACTCCATCAAGATGGATTATTAGATTCATTTAATTTTGAGCCAAGAATTTGACCAACATCTAAGAAATTGTGGGATCGTTTCACAGTTGACTCCTCCAGGAACTCCACAATGGAATGGTGTTTCTGAAAGGAGAAATCGGACTTTATTGGATATGGTTCGATCTATGATGGGTCAAGTAGATCTTCCTTTATCCTTTTGGGGTTATGCCTTGGAGACAGCTGCATTCATTTTAAACCGTGTACCATCTAAAGCGGTTGAAAACACCATATGAGATGTGGACTGGTAAGAGACCCAGTTTGTCTTTTCTTAAGATTTGGGGTTGTGAAGCTTATGTGAAAAGATTAATGTCAGACAAGCTAGCTCCAAAATCTATCAAATGTATTTTTGTGGGGTATCCTAAAGAAACTAAAGGGTACTATTTCTATATTCCCTCAGAGAACAAAGTGTTTATTGCTCAAATGGAGTCTTTTTGGAAAAGGAGTTTCTCTCCAAGAGAACAAGTGGGAGTATAGTACAACTTGAGGAAACTCAAGTTCCACAAGATATCGTTGAACCGTCTTTAGAGACGATTTCAGAACCACAAACAGTTGTGGAGCCTGAAAATGTAACACAAGTCCAGACTGATGATAGTGAAGTTATGCTCATAGATCAAGATGAGCCTACTACCTATCAGGAAGCTGTGTCAGGTCCAGATTCAGATAAATGGCTTGGAGCCATGAATTCTGAGATGCAATCCATGTTTGATAACCAATTTTGGTCTTTAATTGATCCTCCAGAGGGTATTAAGACTATTGGTTGCAAATGGGTTTTCAAGAAGAAAACTGACATGGATGGAAACGTGCAAACCTACAAAGTAAGGCTTGTGGCTAAAGGTTTCAAGCAAACTCATGGTATAGACTATGATGAAACCTTTTCACCAGTAGCTATGCTTAAGTCTATTCGAATTCTCCTTGCCATTGCAGCATACTATGATTATGAGATATGGCAAATGGATGTCAAACCTGCTTTCCTTAATGGAAATTTTACTTCGAGGATGTGACATGACCACAACCGAGGGTTTTTGTAAATCTGAGAATTCAAAAGAAAGCTTTGCAAAGGCTCAAAGGTCCATCTATGGATTGAAGCAAGCATCTCGAAGCTGCTGAATCTTCGTTTTGGATGAAACAGTTAAGAACTTTGGTTTTATCAAGAATGAAGATGAACCTTGTGTTTTCAAGATGGTTAGTGGGAGTGCAGTAGTGTTTCTTGGTCTTATATGTGGATAGACATATTGCTTATTGGGAACGATATCCCTACCTTGCAAAAGGTTAAGGCTAGTTGGGGAATTCATTTTCAATGAAGGACTTGGGCGAGGCTACCTATATCCTTGGTATCAAGATCTATAGAGATAGATCTAAAAGGATAATAGGCTTGAGTCAGAGTACATACATAGATAAATGTTGAAAAGGTTCAAACATGCAAGAGTCCAAGAAAGGATTCCTGCCTATGTCCTCATGGCATTCATCTTAGCAAGAATCAATGTCCTCAGACATCTGATGAGCGAGATCGAATGAATAAAATTCCTTATGCTTCTGCTATAGGATCGATCATGTATGCCATGTTATGTACTAGACCAGATGTCTCATATCCATTGAGCACAACAAGTAGATATCAAGCTGACCCTGGTGAAGGTCACTGGACAGCTGTCAAGAATATTCTTAAGTACCTCAGAAGGACTAAAGATGTATTCTTGGTGTATAGAGGTTTGGATGACGAGTTAGTTGTAAATGGTTACACAGATGCTAGCTTCCAAACCGACATAGATGATTTCAGATCGCAGTCCGGTTTTGTATTCACATTGAATGGTGGAGCTGTTAGTTGAAAGAGTTCAAAACAAAGCACTGTGGCTGATTCTACAACAGAGGCTGAGTATATAGCAGCATCAGATGCAGCTAAAGTAGCAGTTTGGTTGAAGAAGTTCATCACTGAGCTAGGAGTAGTACCTAGCATTGCCAATCATGTGGACATTTATTGTGACAACAATGGTGCCATAGCAACAAGCAAAAGAGCCTAGGTCTCATCAGATATCTAAACATATACTCAGACGGTACCATCTCATTCGAGACATCATCGATAGAGGAGATGTCAAGATATGCAAAGTTGACACAAACGATAACATAGCGGATCCATTGACTAAGCCTCTCTCACGGGTCAAGCATGATTAGCACACTAGATCTATGGGTCTCATATATTTGTAGGCCTAGTGCAAGTGGGAGATTGTTAGTGTATGTGTCCTAGGCCATGATTTGGATATTTATGTTATGTATTTATTATTAATAAAAGAGGTTTTATTATCATTATTGTTTGGTTAGTATGTTACACAATTTTGATATATGTCCCTGATTCATTATTGTCATGGAGATAAAATAATTTATAATCAGTATGAGTATTGATTTGATGATCATAAGATGATTATGTGTATGGTGATATGAATCAATCTCATAGATACTTGTTAGAGAACAGTGTATTGGATAGACCCATTATGAGATTGCTACATGGATTAGCGTCATAAGTAAATCTCATGATAGTCATGTTTTAATCCTTTGACTTGAGATTATCATAGTTTCCAACATAAGGACTATTATATTTTGACATGATCAAACGTTATCCGTAACTAGATAATAATAAAGGTCATGATTGAATGTGATAGAAATTATGTAGAGGATATTGAACAATCGAGATAGAATTTGTCCCTCTCTTTTGAGAGAGATATCTTTGGGCCCCTCGATTAGTGAGACTGTGAAATGCATGGTCGTGCTCAAATGAATTGATAGTGTGATCAATATCATTTGTTTTATCAGTCTACTTAGAGATCGAGTAATCATATGTTTTGAACTATATAAGTATGACGCTGACCATGACTTATGTTCAAACTAGATATTGTGTGACAAAGGGATTAATGCATATACTATTATTAGGCTAGTTGGACTTTACTCGTATTAATTGGGTAGTTGTAATGCCTTGCTAGAGGCCAATTACGACTTGTTGGTTTAATAGAGATTTAATCAACTGCCAATTAATATGGGCCTATCGGGTCACACACAAGAATGCATAAGGCTGAGATTAATAATATTAATAATATTAATATTGGATATTAATTATTATTATTATTATCGTTTTAATATTAATAATATTAATATTGGATATTAATTATTATTAATATACATTATTATTATTTTCGTTTTTGTGGTTATATGTATATATATATATGCTGTCAGATAATAATGAGAGAATCCATATCTAATATGGATTTTGAATATCCTGACAGAATCCATATCTGATATGGATTTTGATTGGCATCAACGAAACCGATTAGGACTCGGTTTTTAATATCCATATATGTGTATATATATCTATGTATCTCGTACATGGAGACATACAAAATACACACGTAAACAACAGAAACCCTAGAGCCGTTTTTGGAGAAAAACGAGTTCTTCAGCCGCGCCGTTTGAAGAGCTAGCACTCCGGACGGAAGCGTTCGTGTGGATACCGACAAAGGGTGTTTGTGTGATTTCGCACCTCTTCCATCTGCGGATTTCGAATCTTCGGAGGTAATTTTTGAGTTTTTTCATTGATTAAACGAACAACATGGATCCTTGGTAGGAAATCGGGAGATCAAGTTTTGTTTTTCCGCTGCGCGTTTTTTGCAGTGATCTCGTATGATTTCCTAACACTTTGGCCCTCGGTTTCTTATTAGCACCGAGCTCTAGCCTCAGCCTTGCTTTCATAAAGGCTGTTGCTCAAAGTATCTCGGATAAGATCAGAGAAGATATTATCAACTGCCGTCTGGGACCCACCAAGACAACTCTGCAGATTACTTTCCAGGTGTCAATCATCGCATGGCTAAGTACAAAGATATCGTTGCTGGCCGACCTATTCATCGTAGAGTCAGCCACTGAGATTGCTGCAGTCATAGGCACTTGTCCCATCAGACTGCGTACCTGCAGCAGACAAGATAGCCATCTCAGACACTCCACAATTCCATCACCGGGTAGTAGAGACAGACTTCCTCAACTTTGTCCATAAATATACCTCTTTCCAGACGAGGAAGGAGGATGGAATTTTTTAGAACTTCAACTACAACTTTCAGAGATCTTTCAGTGAGAAACATTCTATAAACACCATCTCGGCTGATCCCTAAGCAGCCTTATTCTCAACGAGATATTGACCCAGGTTCATTCTAAACCTGTATTCCAGCATAAACTACCTACTAAACACCCATAACTGACTTGAGCATCGGAGGGTTTTCCTAGGGTAGTGCTCTGGGCCTCTAACGTTTCTCTTCCTTCTCAGGTTTCGTTGACAGATTTAGACAGAGAGCTAATGAATAACCACAAGGATCACCCCTGATCCACCCGGTGAGGATCTCGGCCTCATCATTTGGTGCTAAAAGGAGGGCCTCGTATCCCTCAATCCAGGAAAATATTTCTAAACTCAGAAACAGCCAACATCTTGCCAGGGCTAGAGGTCGCCGTGAAGGTTTGGGTGAGTCATCCAACCCTCAACGACGAATGGTTACTTGTTCATGTATCTCAGAACAGGATTCTCGGGAACTTGAGTAACATTATCCTACTCCAGAAATCTCAATGGAGGACAGAGATAAAGCGATGAAATATGTCACTGAAAACTTAAAGGTGTTTGAAGCTGTGGTGGAACAACTAAAAGGCAAGCAAAAAGAGGTAGAAGATATGGATGAAGATCTCCCTCTTCATCCTAAAGGAATATCACAAAACCAATCTTCCAGACCCCCTAAAGGTTTCATGGCGGATGCTAGAAGACGCAGATTTAATGCTCCAACGGTGGAGTCAGAGCCTATGGCCAGACAGCGTCTGAGCGTAAGGTCTCGATCTCTCAAAAGCATCCCAAAAGAAGAAGAAGTTCATCACAGACCGAGAACTTACTATGAAGAGCACAGGCAAGAGTTTTTGCAGGCAGTGCAGGAAAGTCTTTTTTCTTGGGATATTGCAGAGTATTTGGCACCAGAAAGCTTCAAGGTGCCAAAGATAGATACTTATGACGGGATAAGAGACCCTACAGATCATCTTTTCCAGTTCCAAACTGTGATGAGTCTGAAAAATGTCCCAGATCCCCTGTGCTGCAAAACTTTCCCAATGTATTTGCGGGGAAAAGCCAGAAGGTAGTTTCAAGAGCTTCCATCAAAGGCAGTGGGATCTTTCAAGCAGCTGGCACAAAAGTTCAAATCTCAGTTTGTGTCCAGCACACCCTTTGTTAAGAACTCATCACATCTAATGACTTTGAGACAAAGTCCAGATGAGTCTGTGCTGAAATATATGCAACGCTTCTCAGATGAGCCACTGCAGGTCAGTGACAGAAATGAGGGCGTTAAAGCATCCGCTTTCATTAATGGCTCCGAGTTGGTCGCCTCTTCTCTCAGCTGGCTGAAGAGGAGGGACCTATGACCTTAAGAGAATGTCTGGAGAAAGCCCACCAGTTTGCCCGAGGTGAAGAAGCAAACAGATTGAAAAGGGAAGCCGAGCAGGGAGATCGGCAAGAAAGCCGATCTAGCTTCAAAAAAGAAGATCGGCGCAATGGAGGCAATGACCGCGAACGGCACAGTGCGTTTGATCGCATGGGTGAAAGAGGAAAAGGAGGTAAAGAGGGTTTACCCTCTTTAGCCTCTAAGGAGAATATTTTAGCTGTCATGGAGAAAGATGGCTTGAGGGTTGATCCCCAGCCCCTGAATGGACCTAGGGAAAAAAGAGACCCTAAGCTATACTACCAATATCACAGAGATACCGGACATGACACAGAAGATTGCAGGCATCTGGCTCAGGCTATTAAGCAGTTGATAGAACATGGTCATTTAAAACAGTTTTATGATCCACGCTCACGCCTGCATAATCGATTAGGCTTCCGTAAGAACTCCCAGAAAGACAAATGCCGACCAGATTCCCCACCTCGGCACCGCAGGTCGGATGATGATAAAGAGCCAGGTCGGCAGAGGGCTGCAGGTCGGCAGAGGGCTGCAGGTCGGCAGAGGGCTGCAGGTCTGCCCCAAGTCAATTCTATTATCTATACCATCTCTGGAGGACCACCTTATACAGGCCGAGGTGAATCCAGTTCTGCAGGAACCTCTTTTGGTCCGCCAGCTAAGAGAGTTAAGATGGTTAAGGAGCTGACTTATGGCCAGAAGATCCCATCCCACTTGACTCCAACAACACAGGTTTAGTAACAGATCTGTGTACACACTTAGCTCTAGATAAGATTGTGGAAGTCCGACGTGCTTACGTGGATACCGGTAGTGCCGCGAATGTGATGTACCACCGTGTATATCAGCAGCTGGGCCTACCGAATTCTTTAATGAGGCCCGTCACTTCTTCATTGTATGGTTTCACTGGTGTTGCAATTCGGCCAGCAGGTCTGGTCACATTTAGTTGCAGTTTTGGAAAGCCCCCAGCCTACCGTTGTTTGTGGATAGACTTTGTGGTCATCAAGGAGATGTCTGCATACAACATTTTGTTAGGTCGGCCAGCCTTAGTGGCATTGGAGGCCATTGTATCACCTCTGCACGTTAGCATGAAGTTCCCCACTCCAGATGGGGTGGTGACAATCCAAGGTGATATACAAGTGGCAAAGAGTTGCTTCATCATTGCTACTCAAGGCAATGAGGCAGTTCGGCAGGTCAGACTTGATGAACTTATACCTTCAGATGAAGAACGGTTGCAGTCAGATAAGGCAGTACAAGACTTTGTCCTTGATTCGAGTCCACCTGAAAATGTTATAAAAGTCAGGACATGGATGCCATCTGAGCTGCTGACTCAGCTACAGGATCTGCTGAGAGAGTCTGCAATTATCTTCGCATGGACTGCCGAAGATATGCCTGAAAGTCCTTCACATTTGGCTGAGCACAAGCTGAATGTTGATCCTCAAATAAAGCCAGTAAAGCAGAAGAAGCGAAATTTCGCTCCAGAAAGGATCAAGGTCATTGCAGAGGAAGTCAAGAAACTCTTGGCTGCGAAATTTATTGTGGAGGTGTTTTATCCAATCTGGTGGCTAATCCAGTGGTGGTCCCCAAGCAAGACGAATTATGGAGGATGTGTATATATTACACCGACCTCAACAAAGCATGTTCAAAAGATTGTTACCCACTTCCTAAGATTGATAGGCTAGTGGATTCAACACTTGGACATGAGATCTTCGATTTCTTGGATGTCTTCAAAGGTTATCATCAGATTGTCATGGCAAAAGAAGATCAGGATTAAAGAATGCTGGGGCCACCTACCAGCGTCTAGTCAATTCCTTGTTCAGTGAACAAATTGGACGGATAATGGAAGTTTATACTGATGATATGCTCATCAAGAGCAGGTCTCTTGATCATTATATTCAGAATTTGAGAGAAGTCTTTATTATGCTGAGAGACTCACACATGAGGCTGAATCCAAAGAAGTGCATGTTTGGGGTACGTACTGGAAAATTTCTGGGGTACATGATCTCCAAGGAAGGGGTGCAGGCAAACCCTGCTAAGATTGAAGCTCTACAGAATATGCACCCCTAAGGAATGTGAAAGAAGTGCAGAGGTTAATGGGCAGAATCGCAGCGTTGAGCAGGTTTTTCTCCAAGTCTGTCGAAAGATCTCTTCCTTTAATTCAATCTTAAAGAAGAAAACAGCTTTCCAGTGGGACGACCAATGTCAAAAAGCTTTCGATGAGCTGAAGTCTCATTTTGGCCGAGGTGCCGATGCTAACTTCACCTCTGTCCGGAGAAGAGCTTTATGTGTATCATTCAACGTGTAAAGAAGCTGTAAGTACAGTCATGCTCAGGGAGCAGGATAATGTGCAGAGGCCCATCTACTTCGCAAGCAAAATTTTACATGGGCCCCGAAGTGAGATATCCCAATGCTGAGAAGGTGGTCTTGGCACTCATAGTGGCTGCAAGGAAGTTCAGGCCTTACCTGCAAGCTCATCCAATCATAATGGTCACTAATCAGCCCTTAAAACAAATTCTTTCAAGGCCAGACACTTTTGGCCGAGCTGCCAAATGGGCTGTGGAGCTTGCAGAATATGATATCCAATACAAGTCAAGGACTTCTATCAAAGCCCAAGCTTTAGCAGACTTCTTGCCTGAAGGGATATCAGTAGAGGAAGATATTCAGCTAGCGGCTGATTGGATTCTATATGTTGATGGATCTTCTTCCAAGGATGGATGTGGAGCAGGTCTCCTAATCATCAACCCCAACAAGGAAGAATTCGAATATGCCTTTGCGTTTCGACTTTGAAGCAACTAACAACGAGGCAGAATATGAGTACCTAATAGCTGGGCTGGGCCTCGCAAGGAAGTTGGGGACAGAACGAATCATCTCCCAAAGTGATTCACAATTGGTTGTATCTCAGATCAATGGGGATATGAAGCTAAGGAGGAAAACATGAAAAAATATCTGGCTAAAGTGTTGTAGCTCGGCCAGACCTTTGAGCGCTTCAGCATTGAACATATCCCCAGGTAGGCCAATAAGAGAGCTGACGCTTTATCTCGGCTAGCTTCATCCACTTCAACCACTTTAGGAAAAAAGATTGTCGTGGAGCTAGTAAAGCACCGTGCTTATGATGCCAATGAAGTGCTGCCAGTTGACTATGGCAATACTTGGATGGATGAGATTGTTAACTTCTTACAACATGGAATTCAGCCCGAGGATAAACGGGCAGCTCAGCGTCTTCGATTGAAGGCAGCAAGGTATGCTCTCTTTAACAACCACCTCTATAAAAAGACATTTTCATAGCTTTGGTTAAAATGCGTAACTGAAGACGAAGTAGACTACATCCTTCGAGACATGCACCAAGGAATCTGTGGAAATCATTCTGGTGCGCGATCGTTAGCGCAAAAATGCTACCTTGCTGGATGTTACTGGCCCACTCTGCATCATGATGCAGAAGAATTGGTCAAAAAGTGTCAAGCATGACAGGTTCATGCTCCAATTTCACATTTGCCTAGTCAAGAATTCACCGCTATCCCAAGTCCTTGGCCTTTTGTGCAATGGGGAATAGATCTTGTTGGACCTCTGCCCCGAGCTCCAGGTTCAGTCATGTTTTGGTTGTTGCCATTGATTACTTCACCAAATGGGTGGAAGCAGAGCCCTTAGCTACTATAACTGGGGGTCAAATAAAGAAGTTCTTGTGGAAAAGCGTCTTTGTCGCTTCGGCCTTCCACAAGTTCTCATCTCAGATAACGGAAAGCAATTTACTAATGATCCCGTCAAAAGTTGGTGTGCTGAGCTCAAAATTGAACAACGATTCACTTTGGTAGCATATCCTCAAGCAAATGGGCAAGTTGAGTTGGGAAATAGAACAATCAAGGACGGCTTAAGGAAGCGCCTATACAAACTGAGGCAAGTTGGGTGGATGAACTCCCAAGCATATTATGGGCATATCGGACTATTCCTTCCACTTCCACTAAGGAAACACCTTTTTCCTTAGTTTACGGCACTGAGGTAGTCATCCCAGCTGAAATTGGTTCCAGCTCTGCTCGGACAGCTCATTACTCTGCTCAGACTAATGACCAAGTTCTGCGATTGAATTTGGATGAGTTGGAAGAGAAAAGGGAGCAAGCCCACGTTTGTATGGCTAAATACAAAAATCTAATTGCTCAGTACTATAACTCTCGAGTGAGACCAAGGTCTTATCAAGTGGGGGATTTAGTATTGCGCAATAACGAAGCAAGTCATGCAGCACCAACTGGGACTTTTAACCCCAAGTGGGAAGGTCCTTATCGAATAGTCGAGGTGCGATCAACTGGAGCTTACAAATTACAAACCTTGGAAGGCAAGACTTTACCAAGGACTTGGCATTCTACACATCTAAGACTTCTACATCAGTGATGTAGAAGTATGTCACCTCAGCAGGGCTGAGCCAGTTGAGCAGGACTCAATACTTGATTAGGACAGGTTTCCCTACAAGTACCCCCACCTCAGCAGGACTGAGTTGACCGAGCAGGACTCAATCAAGCAAGACCTCAACAGGCCTGAGGCAGATTCCCGTTAAGGGTCAAAAGTTTTGAGAACATGATTCACAATCATCAACTGCTAGCAGGACTAGAAAAAGTGTAAATCATTTGTGAAGTTATCAGCAGTGCTGAAGCTTGAATAAAACAGTGTTTTATGGCAGTACCAGAATTAAGATTATGCAATGTTATCTTTCATCTTGCTTCATTTCAAAAGAGTGGAATTATTTTATTCATAGTCCAGATTTTTAACTTGCGTCTCAGTTATTGGCTAAATCGAAGCTCAGCAGAGCTGCAGCCTAGCCAAGCAATATAAGACCCTTGGCAGAGCCGAGGTTAAGAATTTGCATTACGAAGTTAACCAAGTATGGTGGATTGCATTACAAAGTTAACCAAGTATGGTGGATAAAGTCTTTGGCAGAGCCGAAGTCAAATACTTGAGGTCAAAAACTTGCAAAAACCTTGAAGAATAGATTGCTGAATGGCGAGACAGAGCTGGATATTATTATTAGCCTTAAGGCTATGACAAACTTAGAAATATTCTAAGTGGTTATTTCAAAACACTACGAAGAATGATCTCGGCTACAGCAGATCATGTATAACGACTTAGCTCAAAGGCAAACCTTATTCTTAATTCTCAGCTCAGCTCGGCAGAATAACAGGTTTATTCTAAAAACTCAGAGTTTGATAACTTAGTTTACTTTCATTGAAACTGAGAAGTTGAGATTATTAAGTAAAAAGGCCGACATTGAATCTCGACAACGACAAGTTGGAAAGTTAAACTTAGCAAAAATTTTGAAGTAAAAAGCAGAACAGAAGAAAGAGCTACAAGTTGCAAAAGACCTAGAAAAATTTCATTGATAAAGATTTCAAGATACAGAATACAATTGATATCTACTCAGCCAAATTGCAAAAGAAATCCTAAGGCTAATCCTCAGCCTCTCTTAAGTCAGCTCCATCCAAAAACTGCTTAAATTGGGTGTTGAATTCCTGGACAGCTGTTGAACTATAAAGCTCAGTTAGCCGAGGATCTTCCTTGTTTAGCTTAGGGTAAATTTCTGAGCAAACATCTATGGCCTTCGTTTGGCCCACTTCCATAGCTGAGCTTTGCAGCAATATCATGTTTTCTTCAAACAATTGGGATCTCCTGAAATCAGCAACGGCTAGCTTCAGCCTTGGCCAATTGTTGACGCAGATGGGCCAACTGTTCTTCCAAGGAGTCTCTTTGCTGCTGCAGCTCGGCCTTGTCATTCTTCAAGGACTCATTCTCAGTTGAAGTTTGGGTGGAAGCAAATTCCAGATCGGCCACTTTGTGTTCCAACTCATCCACCTTGGAGTTGGAAGTGGTCAACCTCATCTCAGCATCCTCCGCCATTTGTTGGAAGTTGGAAACATCGGCTTGCAAAGTGTTGATTTGCTGAGTTTGTCCAGCTCTCTGCTGATTGGCTTTATCAAGTTCCCTTGACTTAGTCTGGAAAGCTTCATAGAATCTTTTTCCCCGAGCCAAGACCTCTAACTCTTGGGCTCGGACCTGCCAGGATAACAAAGTGAGAAAAAGACTAAGTGTTAAACTAAATGAACACTTAGAAAAAATTTGACGCACTTACCAGAGCAATGTTGGAATAGAGGACCTCCTTCAGGTTCTCCCAGGAAGCTGCTTCAAATTTCTGCTAATCCCGAGGCAGAACCATCACTTTATTCAATCTTCTGGCCGTGGCCGGGTCCACAGCAGAATCATTGTCAGAAAATCCAATAAGAATTGGGTCTGGCGTCTTAGCTGGCTGAGGCAGGACTTCCTCAGCTGGCTCAGGTGGAGCCACTTCTAAGGGCAGAGGTGGTCCTGCATCTCGACCACTGGATGAGCCTTCGCCCCAGTGCCTTTTTCTTCGGCGAAGGCTCGAACCTTCACCAACTTCTGCTATCGGTTCAGGTTCAGCCGAGGCCTGAGGTTGGGAGTAGGCCTCGGGCTCGTCATCTTGAATTTCAATTGGCAAAGCTGCAGAAAACATATCAAAGGAGTTAGAACCAGATTTCAACTTTATGAAAGATTTGAGTTAAAGGAAAGTCAATTACCTGGCTCGGGCTCTTCTTGCATAGGCCCGGCCACAGGAATAGCTGGGGGCAAGGCTGAAGCAGAGGCACCCCCCAGCAAGAGCAAGTGCAGCAACTCATCTGGCTTGACGAGCTCTTTTTCTGGCCGCCGCCTTTGCCATTCTACTGGCATAGTCATCATTGCCAGAAGCCATTGAGCCTGCATCAAGAACGAAACAGTTATCAACTGAAAGTAAGAAAAGTACAAAAACTTAAGGCATACCAAGACCAACCTCTGACAATGATCACGTTATCAGGAGAAATGGGTAGATAGTTCTGACCCACAGCCAAATGGCTCATGTCAGTCGCCTCCAAAATAGTGGAGTCCACCTTCTGCCAGTTAATTACGATGGGCAGACTCCGGAGTCTGGCTGATTTGTCGTAGTGTTCTTAGCTCGGCCTCATGTTGTCGGCCTTGCCAGACTTCCAGATATTCTATTTCAGCAGCTCAGCCTTCTTAACATAGAAAAATCTACCTTTCCAGTTCTTGGTAAAGGTAGGATGTTATAGCAAGATTGAAATCTCTATTGGGAATTCGTTTGCTGAAATAATACCAGCTATGCGAGACCTGACAAGAAAAAAGAGCTCTAAATATGTTCGTATTGAAAGGAGACTCAGATATTCTAAGAAAGAGAAGATAACAAAGAATGAGTTTCAAACCATTTGGCTTGATTTGAGGAATTCTGAGATTATAAACACGCAGAATTCGGACAAGGGGTTCAGGAATGGGAAGATTAAACCCCGACTTGAAGTAATCTCCGTAGACTGCTTCATAATCCTTTGGAGGATCATAAGCGGTTTGACCTGGCAGAGGCAGAATTGGGCTGAACCGATCCTAGTAAATTCTATAAGTCTTACGGATCCGGGTCAGCTCAGCCTCGGACAAAGAACAAAATGACTCTTGAACAAAAGAAGAGGGCGGACCTCTTTCAAGTATCCATGTGAACAGAGATGGGGCCCTCTATAGAACTGGGGGGTTTACAGATGCCGGAGCAGGAGCAATCTCTGCTCGCTCCGGTGAGGAGTCAACCACGGTGATGGCTCTACTAGACTGAGCAGCGCCACCAGTGGTCATGCGCAATGTCACGATCGGACGGTCATCAGAGACCGACCTACCAGACTGAGATGGAGAATTAGAGCTTCCTCCACCACCGCCAGCGTAAGAAGCGCCCTCGGAGATGTTTTGAGAATCATGGGAAGGAGAAGCAGACATGACGAAGAACGAAGAAGAAGACTTACCGTGAAATGAGGATTGAAGAAAGAAAGGAAAGACGGCCAGAGGAAGCATAGATTGCTGGTGAAAACTGGGACGTCGGAGAAGAAAGCAGAAGATGCGAGAGCAAAAATCAGAGAAAATAAAAGGTTCAAGAAACCGTCGAAAGCCCTATTTATAGGCCTCCTCTCGGCCATCCCAATCGACACCTCGAAGGTTTCGTCCTCAATTCCTGCAATCGCCGTATATGAAAAGATGCATAACTGACGCCTCGTACTCTGTACAAACAGTAAATGCATGGTACGACCCAATGAGAGGCAGACACGTCATACCTGAAAGGACAGCGCATTAAAAGCTCTGAATCTATTAGCCTGCCCTTACTGCTCAGCTCGGTCAAACTAATCTGGGGGCAAAGTGATGAACCAAAATCTGATCTGCTCATAAAAGATAAAAGTCATCAGTCAGTCAACGGTCAACACAGTTCAAGGTCAGCTACTTGACTAGTCAGCCTTGGCTAAAAGGTCTTAGTCTTGACCACTACTATCTTTGGCTAAAGCAAGTCTACCAAAATAGCTAAGACGGGTTCAAGTATAACCTTGGTCAGCTCGATCGCAGGCCTGAGTCAGGTCAGCACTTGTTCAATATGACCGAAAATGGTTAGAAATGAAGTCAGCCTTTTAAGGACAGTCTGGCATATTGCACCTTGGCTCAGCAATGCTTTAGTCAAATCAACCACTTCTGGTCAACCTCGGTAAATAAAAAGAATTAACAATGCACTTCTAAAGGACGCATATTCAGCTCGGCCTCAGAACAGCTTCGGCCTCGGTTTCTTATTAGCACCGAGCTCTTGCCTCGGCCTTGCTTTCATAAAGGCTGTTGCTCAAAGTATCTCGGATAAGATCAGAGAAGATATTATCAACTGCCGTTTGGGACCCACCAACACAACTCTGCAGAGTACTTTCCAGGTGTCAATCATCGCATGGCTAAGTACAAAGACATCATTGCTGGCCGACCTATTCATCGTAGAGTCAGCCACTGAGATTGCTGCAGTCACAGGCACTTGTCCCATCAGACTGCGCACCTGCAGCAGACAAGATATCCATCTCAGACACTCCACAATCCCATCACTGGGCAGAGAGACAGACTTCCTCAACTTTGTCCATAAATATACCTCTTTCCAGACGGGGAAGGAGGATGGAATTTTTTAGAACTTCAACTACAACTTTCGGAGATCTTTCAGTGAGAAATATTCTATAAACACCATCTCGGCTGACCCATAAGCATCCTATTCTCAACGAGATATTGACCCAGGTTCATTCTAAACCTGTATTCCAGCATAAACTATCTAATAAAACACTCATAACTGACTTGAGCGTCGGAGGGTTTTCCCAGGACAGCACTCTGGGCCTCTAACGTTTCTCTTCTTTCTCAGGTTTTGTTGACGGATTTAGACGGAGAGCTAACGAATAACCACAAGGATCACCCCTGATCCACCCAGTGAGGATCTTGGCCTCATCACCTCTTCTTCTTCAAACCAGCAAATTTGGCTTCAACCCTTTCAGAAACTGCAAAACAAAGAGAATAAAGGAAAAACTTAAGAAAACCACAGTCCTGATCAATCAAGTGGCTCCGCAAATAATATCAAGAAATATGATTGACAAACCTAAAAGGTTCACCACCTTCTCACAAAAGTTCTCTACCGAATCATCTGTAGTCCCTTCAATTGTAACCTTCTTCTTTTTCTTTTTGTTGCCAGTATCAAAAGGGACAAGCTAAAGATAACACAGGTTTTTCAGATTTTTAAAATAACTGAAAAACTCAAGTAGCATCTCGGGCACTATGAAGGTGAAAAATCCAACTTCTATCATTACAGCTATCGCATACTAACCAAATTTGTTTTTCATGTAATTACCAAGAAACATAAAAAAAAATCACATATCATGTGCCTGAAGAGACTGAGTGACGTACATCTGTAACTTCCTCCTATCACTCTTCCGCGTTCATCCCACTCTGACAAACATGTGTTATACTTACCATCAAGATCATCTTCCACAACAATTTCCTTATCGGTTGAGGTGCTTATTTGTGACTGCCCCGAATAACAAACATCTTTCTAGACATTCCCAAAATGATCCACATAGCAGTAAATAATATAAAATAACATATCATGAATTCATAAGGGGAAGAAACCTACTGCTTTCTTCTTCAAACCAACAAACCTTTCAGGAACTGCAAAACAAAGGAAAACAACAAAGGAAAAAAGTTAAGAAAACCATAATCCTGATGAATTAAGTTGCTCCAGTAAATACATCACCAAAAATGATTGACAAACTTGAAAGGCTCTCCACCTTCTCAGACAAGTTATCCACTAAATCATCTGTAGTTTCTTGAATTGTAACATTCTTCTTTTTCTTTTTCATGGTAGCATCAAAAGGAATAAGTTAAAGATAACACAGGTTTGTCAGATTTTTAAAATAACTGGAAAAGCCTAAGTAGCATCTCGGGCACTATGAAGGTGAAAAATCCAACTTCCATCATCACAGATATTGCATACTAACCAAATTTTTTTTGCACGTAGTTACCAAGAAACACCGAAAAATCACACATCATGTGGCTGAAGATACTGAATGACGTACTTATGTAACTTCCTCTTATCCCCTTCTGCCTACATCCTACTCTGATAAATCTGTGTTATACTTACCATCAAGATCATCTTCCACAGCAAATTCCTTATCGTTGATTGAGGTGCTTATTTGTGACTACCCTGAATAACAAACATCTTGTTAGACTTTCCCAAAATTATCCACACAGCAATAAATAATATAAAATAACATATCATGAATTCATAAGGGGAAGAAATCAACTGCTTTCTTCTTCTTCTTCTTCAAACCAGCAAATGATGCTTCAATCGTTTCAGAAACTGCAAAACGAAGGAAAAAAAAGGAAAAAGTTAAGAAAATCACAATCTTGATTAATCAAGTGGCTCCCTTAAATAACATCACGAAACATGATTGACAAACCTGAAAGGCTCTCAACCGTCTCAGACAAGTTATCCACCGAACCATCTGTAGTTTCTTGAATTGTAGCTTTCTTCTTTTTCTTTTTCTTGGCAGCACCAAAAGGGACAAGCTAAAGATAACACAGGTTTGCCAGATGTTTAAAATAACTAAAAAAGCCTAAGTAGCATCTCGGGTACTATGAAGGTGAAAAATCCAACCTCCATCATCACAGTTATTGCATACTAACCAAATTTGTTTTGCATGTAATTACCAAGAAACACCGAAAAATCACACATCATGTGAAAAAATCAATCAAACTAATTTCAACGATTCAAACAACGCAAACAAACAACCGAAATGATTAAGCGAAGCTCATAAGAACAAGACGATTCATTGAGCAAATGAAGAATGATGAATTGTCCAAATACCAAAGAGAGAAAGTTAGAGAGAAATTGAGAGATTCAAAGAAACGGTTATTCAATTCTGGAATCGTTGCTCAATCTGGATGCGGGTACAACCATTTAACCAAAAACAGAATAAACGAAAAAGACAAGAAAGACCTTCGTTATATCGTTTATACAACATTACAAATAAGGGTAAAACGGTAATTTCCTACGTTTAAACCATTTGACGCCTCACTGTCATCTTCTTCCTCAGCTGCTCAACTGCCTGCACACCTCCACTTGCAGTGATGTGATCCCAACATAACTCCAACCGTCCTGCCTCCTTCTACTGCGTCATGGATCAACTAAACCTCCTAATTGTTGATTGCAATCATCACCTACTTGAATTGCCTTGTACGAGTTCTTCATCTTCCTCACAAATCTTGACCCCCCTCAAGCTAAGCTTGGAATAAATATTGTGTACTCCCAATGAACATATTAACCTCTGTAATCTCTTCGCATCAAGTGCCTTTGTGAGGAGATCAGCCATCTGTAAATCTGTACGGACTGGCATTAGCTTAATTACCCCTTCTTGGAACTTATCCCTCACCACATGACAATCAATCTCAATTTGCTTAGTCCTCTCATGGAACAAAGGGTTTTCTGCGATGTAGATTGCACTTTTGCAATCACAGAAAACCTCTACTGCCTTGTGTCCTCGATCTAATAACTTCAGGTCCCTCATTAAGTAAATGATCCATTGAATTTCACATGTTACCATAGCCATGGCTCGATATTCTGCCTCAGCAGATGACCTTGACACGTTTGATTGCTTTTTAGCCTTCCAAGATATTAAAGCCTCTCCAAGAAATATGCAATATCCAGTAATGTTTCTCCTTGTCTCATTACATCCACCCAAATCTGCATCCACGAACCTTTTTAGCTGCAAATCACCATGGCTGGGATAGAGTAACCCCTGTCCAATAGGTCCTTTCAAATATCTCAATATCCTGTGGGCTGCTTTAATGTGTTTCTCAGTAGGACAGTCCAGAAATTGACTCAAGTGTTGTACGGGGAACGCTATATTTGGCCTCGTTATGGTTAGGTATATGAGCTTACCTACTAACTGTCTATACTGGGAAACATCCTCCACCAAAGGTGAATCCTGATGTGTCAAATTTATATGAGTCTCCATAGGACTTTTAGCCGGTTTTGCATCCAAGAATCCTGATTGATCCAGTAACTCCAGTGTGTACTTCCTTTGGTTAATGTGAATGCCTTCATGAGCTCTTGCAACTTCTATCCCCAGAAAGAATTTAAGTTCCCCTAGATTCTTAATCTTGAATTTACTATGCAGAGCCTATTTAACTTCCTCAATAGCACTTTCATTGGCACATGTAACAATTATGTCATCAACATATACTAGAAGAATAAGCAAACAATAATCAACTGACCTTGTAAAGAGTGTATAATCAGAATTGGATTGTTTAAAACCTTGATCCTGTAGATACCTCGTCAAGGTTGCATTCCATTCCCTACTTGCTTGTTTCAAGCCATACAAGGACTTCTTCAAATTGCACACCAAGTTAGGTCCATTCAGAATCACCCCTGGTGGTGGCATCATATATATATCCTCATGAAAATCTCCATGAAGGAATGCGTTATTGACATCTAACTGGTGAATTGCCCATTTCTGTCTAGCTGCCAAAGCAAGAATAAGTCTCACTGTAGTCATCTTGGCTACAGGGGAAAAAGTGTCTTGGTAATCAATTCCAAATCTTTGATTATACCCCCTTGGCCACTAGCCTCGCTTTGTACCTCTCCACTGTACCATCTGGATTTAGCTTCACCTTATACACCCATTTACACCCAATTGGTGTCTTTCCTGGAGGCAGTGGAACTATAGTCCAAGTGTTGTTAGCTTCCAGCGCTGCAACTTCAGCAGCCATTGCTTCCTGCCATACAGGAGAACTGGCAGCTTCTAGATATGTGTTAGGCTCAGTATGCAAGCTCAAACTTAATGCATATGTCTTATATCTGGGAGCTAGAGATGCAAATGTAATGTACTTATGCAAGGGATGGGGGGATGTATAGGATGCAGGTATGGATGATATAGAGTTATGTATCTGATTACAATAGTAGTCTTGCAAATGTGTAGGTGTGCGTTTTGCACGATTAGACCGTCTGGTCATCTTAGGCATATTGTTATGATCATTCAAATTATCATTTGGCTCAGCAATCAGCGGTAGATCAATGGTAATAGTTCCTGGAAGAGGGCATTTAGATATTGTGGTCTGAGGTTGGGGATGCACTGGATGATTAGATTCTGGAGTGTGTGTCTTTGGATTACTAGAGTTAGAGATGCTGGGATCAGAAGTAATGGGCATTTGAGGCATGTATTTGTAGCAGGCATTATCTTGCTGAAGTGGTTGTGTTAGCTCAGTTGGAGATTTGGGTGTATTAGGATTAGGTAAAGCTTGATTACTGTCATGTTCAGGACAGTTCTTTTGGGTTGGATAGGCATATTCAGTGGGGTGACATGTTGGTACATTTGGTTGATATGAGTAGTATGGGTTTGAGACATCAGTATGGGTCTCCTGGGTCTTTTCTTCAAATGGGAAGCTAGTCTCATGGAAGATGACATCCCTCGGAATGAAAACATCCTTAGTGTTCAAATCTTGTAATATATATCCCTTGGTGGTATATGACAAACCAAGGAAAATACTCCTTCTGCTTCTGGGAGCAAATTTTTCAAGTTCAGATTGCGTGCACGCACCAAATGCAAGACAACCGAATGTTCTGAGATGGCTATACTTAGGAGGCTTGTTATGGAGCTTTTGGTAAGGAGTGAGTTGATCAAGAATGGGAGAAGGTGTAATATTAATGAGATAGACGGAGTGTTGGATACGAAATCCCCAATAAGAAGAGGGTACCTGGGAATGGAATCTAAGAGCCCTTGCCACTGAGAGAATGTGTTGGTGCTTTCTCTCTACGATTCCATTTTCCTGAGGGGTGTTTACACAAGTAGTTTGAGGTATAGCACCTTTAGAAGAATAGAATGCGGGCATATTGAATTCCTGTCCGTTATCTGTCCTTATAATCTTAATGCTAGAATCAAACTGGGCATGAGCATATTGGAAAAAACTGCACATAATATTTCTAGTTTATGATTTTGCTTTCATCAAATATACCCAGCAAAATCTACTATAGTCATCAACAATTGTCAGAAAATAGTATTGTTCATACATGGTGGGGTGCTTATATGACCCCCAAATATCAATGTGTACAATATCAAAGGGTTTCAAAGTGGTTGTTGAAGAAATTGGAAAGGGGGATCACTTCTGTTTGGAAATGGGACATATTGTACAGTTTCTTATACAATCACTAGCCATTGCGACTTCAGGATGCCAGCCTGGCATGCCACAACATAGAGTCTGAGGGTGTCACTGCATTAGCACTTGAGCTTGGCACGTATGGTATAGATGATGATGCTTTATACGTGCCATGTAAGTAATAGAGTCCATGTTTCACATTAGCTGAACCAATCGTCATCTTGGTCTTTAAGTCCTGGATCACACAGCCTTATGTTGAAAACAGATAGCAAAATTATTGTGCTGAGTATGTTTGCTAAGGGACAACAAGTTGAAGGCGAAATTGGGGACATAAAAGACATCTGTGAGGAGGATGTAATCATTGACCTTCACCGCGCCAATGTATGTTACTTTTGCAAGTGATTTGTCTGGAAGTTTAACGAATAAGGATGTGGCAAGATGGTGAACATCAAAGAGGTCTAGAGAAGAACACACATGATCACTAGCTCCAGAGTCTAAGATCCATATGTTTAAGTTTTTACATGATACATCACATGAACACTTACCAGAAGCTTCAGCCTTCTGTGCTGACATGATAGCATGCTGATTGCTGAAGCTGCTAGCACCTTCAGCTCTCCCCTTCTCTTGGTGGTTCTGCAACATACTCGGCAACTGGCTAATCCGGTTTGGTGTCAAACTGTTTGGGATTGCTGGCTGTCCACAACCTGTGCCATGTCCTTCTTCATGCATCCCAGGCACGCCATAAACTGTCATATTCTTGGTTTCTGCATCATAGCACGCTCCTGCCTCATTACACACAAGATTTACTTATCCCTTATGCTTGTATCCTCCGTGCTTTTTATAGCATTTATCCACCGTGTGCCCGGCCATATTACAGTATGTGCAGTAGGGCACTTTACAACCATTTTGATTATATCTTACACCACCCTTTCCAAAACCTCGTCCACCAGGTTTAGATGTTCCACCATTGTTAACTCCTCTACCGTAAGACTTGGAGTTTGATGAGTTAAACCTTGACTGGTCACTTCCACTTACATTCATCACAGTGGACGGGTTGTTCACAAACTGATTTTGATTCCCATTATAATTGAATTTTCTCTCTAACTTAACAGGCATAGCGAAGGTTGTCTTAAGATCTAGTAGGGGAGTGGACAACAAAATCTGTGATTTGACCGTTTCATATTCGTCATTCAACCCTTTAAGAAACTTAACTACATCTTGTACAAATTTACCAATCTGTGCAGTTACGTTACAAGTGCACTTGTTGCAAGTACAATTAGGAACTGCTCTTAAAACTGATAATTCTTCCCGAACACTCTTCAACTTTGTGTAGTATTCCGTTACAGAGCAAGTTCCCTGTCTCAACGCATAAAACTCCTCTTGGAGATCCGAGAGTCTAAATGAATCCACATTACCATACCTAAACTTCAAGTCATTCCAAATTTCTGACGCACAATCTAACCACATTACACTTTGTGCAATACTAGGAGAAAGATAATTTACTAACCACGATGCTACCATATTATTCGCCTTGGTCTAGGCATTGATCTTCCTTGGAATCTCCAATGGCTTCGCAATTGTGCCATCTATGAATCCAATCTTATTCTTGGATTCTAATGCGCGTCTCATGCATCTACTCTATCCATGGTAATTATTTCCATCCAGCAAATGTTGCACCAAGATCATTGCTGGATTGTCGCTGGGATAAACATAATACAGATCATCCGATAGTCAACCGTTGTTTGATGTTGATGTGATGAGGAAGGGGAGTAATTTGAATGAACCTCATTATTACAATTGGAAGCCATGAATGTTCTAAAATTCATCTGTCTCTGATACCATGTGAAAAAATCAATCAAACTAATTTCAACGATTCAAACAACACAAACAAACAACCGAAATGATTAAACGAAGCTCATAAGAACAAGACAATTCATTGAGCAAATGAAGAAGGATGAATTGTCTAAATACTAAAGAGAGAAAGTTAGAGAGAAATTGAGAGATTCAAAGAAACGGTTACTCAATTCTGGAATCGTAGTTCAATCCGGATGCGGGTACAACCATTTAACCAAAAACAGAATAAACGAAAAAGACAAGAAAGCCCTTCGTTATATCGTTTATACAACATTACAAATAAGGGTAAAACGGTAATTTCCTACGTTTAAACCATTTGGTGCCTCACTGTCATCTTTTTCCTCAGCTGCTCAACTGCCTGCACACCTCCACTTGCAGTGACGTGATCCCAACGTAACTCCAACCGTCCTACCTCCTTCTACTGCGTCATGGATCAACTAAACCTCTTAATTGTTGATTGCAATCATCACCTACTTGAATTTCCTTATACAAGTTCTTCATCTTCCTCACAAATCTTGACACATCATGTGGCTAAAGAGACTGTGTGACGCACATCTGTAACTTCCTCCCATCCCTTTTGTGCTTTCATCCCACTCTGACAAACCTGTGTTATACTTGCCATCAAGATCATCTTCCACAGCAATTTCCTGATCGTCGGTTGAGGTTCTTATTTGTGACTGCCTTGAATAACAAACATCTTGCTAGACATTCCCAAAATGATCCACATAGCAATAAATAATATAAAATAACAAATCATGAATTCGTAAGGGGAAGAAACCTACTGCTTCCTTCTTCAAACCAGCAAATGAGGCTTCAACCCTTTCAGGGGCTGCAAAGAAAAGGAAAACAACAAAGAAAAAAAGTTGAGAAAACCATAATGCTGATGAATCAAGTGGCTCCCGTAAATAACATCACGAAAAATGATTGACAAACTTAAAAGGCTCTCCACCTTCTCAGACAAGTTATCCACTAAATCATCTCTAGTTTCTTGAATTGTAACCTTTTTTTTCCTTTTTCTTGGCAGCATCAAAAGGGACAAGCTAAAGATAACACAGGTTTGTCATATTTTTAAAATAACTAGAAAGGCCCAAAGTAGCATCTCATGCACTATGAAGGTGAAAAATCCAACTTCCATCATCACAGATATTGCATACTAACCAAATTTGTTTTGCACGTAATTACCAAGAAACACCTAAAAATCACACATCATGTGGATAAAGAGACAGAGTGACGTACATCTGTAACTTCCTTCTGTCCCTCTTTCGCCTTCATCCCACTCTGATTTTCATCTTCTGCCATGAGAATCTGCCGAAAAAACAGATCATCCCTTAATTAAAATGCAAGTTTAAGAAAAATAAATATCGCCAGAAACCTTAATACAAAGACTTGAACAATTACGGTGCATCACTAGGACATTACTTGATCTATATTGAACATGTAAAGAAAGAAAAACTTCTTGAGGAACACCTACCTTTACTTAATTCTCCGTTCTACTTTGTATGGCTTGGGAAATTTCTCCAGCAGCTGCAGTCAGTGACGATGTGATCTGGTTATCTGCAGAATCTGTAATGGAGGATTGATGTGTGTTGAAAACCTATGAGGCGAAAACTATACCAATTAGATGTAAAAAATGTATTTCTGAACCGGGATTAGCATAGGAAGTTTACATGAGTATTCCACTAGGGTTTGATAATGAAACAAATAAGGATAAAGTTTGCAAGTTAAGAAAGTCTCTATATGGGATGAAGCAATCACCTCGGGCTTGGTTCAAACAAAAGTAGTGACCGACTTAAAATTTAACAAAGCCATAGTGATCATACACTGTTTACCAAAGTTTCACTTAAAGGGGAGTTGACTATACTAATAGTATATGTTGATGATATCATAATGACTGGGTTGGATCCAAAACTGACAAAAGATCAACTATAGGCTATGGAACATTTCTTTGGGGAAACTTGGTTACTTGGCGGAGCAAGAAGCAACTGGTAGTGTCAAGGAGCAGTGCAGAAGCAGAGCTGAAGGCACTTGCATTAGGAATATGTGAATGTGTTTGGATTAGGAGAGTACTTGAAGAGCCACATATAGAGACAAGGTTACTAATCCAAATCTACTGCGACGGTGTCTCTACAATAAGCATGGCAGAGAATCCAGTTCAACGTGACAAATCAAAGCATGTAGAAATTGACAGACATTTTATCCGAGAAAAGATAGAAGGGAATGAGGTCAGCATAGTGCATACCTCCACCAAGGATTACCCCCCACAAACAGAATCATAAAAGAATACTATCTAACAAAAATAAATAGAAGCTGGGAAAAGTCAAACGGCAGGATCCACTTCCTTTGTTGTGGAGAATGGTTCTCTTTGTTGTTTAAACAGGAAAAAGATAAATAAACTGTTGAGAAATATGTTTGGATAATTTTCAAAGCCATAATTTTAAGTGTTAAGTGCATAAAAATATCACACATGATGTTATATGTGATTAAAAGTTGAAATAGTTGAAAAAAGTGACGTCGATCTCTCAGGTAAGTGCACATTGATCGATCTATGCACATAGATCTATCACATCGATCGATCCATGTAAAGCAGTGAAAGTTCAAGACCTTACTGTGAGACATCGATCTCTGAACCTGAGACACATCAATCGATCGATGTACATCGAACCCTCACTTCGATCGATCGATGTAGGTCATAGAAAAAACTTGAACCTTTCTGTGAGACATCGATCTCCGAAAGCTGAGCACTTCGATCGATCGATGTCTAGGGTTTTTAGAAATATTTTTCTAAAAAGTGTTTAAATGATTGTTTTTATTTGTATATGATTTATACATGTTTATTATGTGATTATCATGTGTTTTTAGTGATTATAGTTGTCTTGTGACTAACGTGCCTTGGAAGTTTTTACAACTTACCAATAAAGGCAAAATTGGTATTTTGAGTTTTGTAAAAGAGTCAATAAAGTACTAAATATTTTATGTTACAAAACAACCCTAGATGTAAATATTTTAATGCACAAAAAATTTAAATGAAGAAATATTATATGAATAACAGAAGATGAAGTCAAAGAATTAATTTTTGTTTGATTTATCTTCTGCTATTATAGTTTGAGTTAATTCATGAATATGCACTTGAGACGACAGATTTCAACCTCCGTATCGTTGTATTTGCTCTGTAACTTATAATAAGCTTTGATCTTAGCCGGGACACAAGAGAGGTTAGTCTCTTGTGTTATTTTTGGGGGTGAGCAACGGTCCGGTTCCGGTTCTGACGGTTCAGAAGCCGTTAGAACCGGGAACCGTTTAGCATGTTATTTTTAGAACAGAACTGGAAGTATGAAACTGTGGAACCGTAGAACCGTGGTACCGTTCAAAACGGTTCGGTTCCGGTTCAGAACCGCAGAACCGCGAAAGAAAGAAAACAGTTTTTTTTAAAAAAAAAAGGAAACCAACTCCATCAATAACTCATCCTTGTCATTTGGCAACACTCAACAGAACAAAACAAAAAATGAATGAAGCAAACAACACATCAAAAGTAATAACTAAAAAACAAAAATAGATGTTAATTAAATAGCTAAATGCCCAGCTCGTATCCTGTCAAGTCATACTATTTTTTTTTTTTGTAAATCTGTCAAGTAATACTAATGATAGCAAGAAACAAAGTGAAACATTGTTCCATTCCATCATCAAAAAGTTAGAGATACATAGTTTCCATTCACTTCCATCATCAAAAAGTTAGTTGGATTTTGCATCCTTGAACTTAAAATTATCTCTGATGCAAGCATACAAGAAATAGGATAGAAATCTTTACATATTTGATACTCGAGAAAATTAGATGCAACAATAAAATGCAGATTTAGAACTTCCTAATATAAAAATTTTTAACCATATGAGTCAGTTTTCATTTCACGCAACGCAATAAGTCAATGGCGCAAGTTTTCCACTTTATTTTTTAAAAAAAACTATTATTTGTTATTTATATTAATATTATTATTTATACGGTTCGGTTCCAGTTCTAACGGTTTAGAGAAATTAGGAACCGAATTGGAGCCGTGAAGCAGAAAAACGGTTCTGGAACCGAACCGTGAAACTTAAACGGTTCCAGTTCGGTTTAAAATCCATATTTTCGGTCCGGTTTCGGTCCAGTTTTACGGTTCCTAGTTTTTTTGCTCATCCCTAGTTATTTTGATTCAACCATGATATGATCCTATTATTTATTTCTAACCTTTTTGGTGGTGAAAGTTGTTTTTGCGTATGATAAATTATATCTTAAAGTTGCAAAATTCAACATCAATATCCATGACATAACTTTAGTGGCGGAACACCAAAACTGTTTTTAAAAGTGAAATTCTTCAAAGCGATGAAAATTAACTTACCATTTAAAGGATTAACATTCATATTTTGAAAGATCTGTATCTAAAAAAATATGTAGAATCTCTTCTTATTTTGTCTTCTATCTTTCTTACAAAATCATATGGTATTTGACACTTGTAGAATCAAATCCACCACTTATTTTCATAACGTAGCCAAAAAACAAAAATCCCAATATTTTATTTTCGATCACGCAAAAGTTCCTGTACACAAGTATGGTGGACGTATTTTTTTTTCTACAAATAAACAAAATAATTTGGGATCACACAATGAATGGATTCTTTGAACTTTAATATAATGTATGTCTTCAAATTTATAATGTAAGTCTAATTCTTCTACAAATAAACAAAATGAGATTTATGAAATCATATGCGTCCATAGTATCTTTGCTTACTTACCATGATAAATTACCCAAAAAATTACGTGTCCGCCGTGTCTACTGAAGTTGCATCCTTCAATTCTTTTAGAAAGAATGGTTAAAATAATCTCGCATAATATAAGAAAAAATTCCTACATCCTATGTTATTGTTATGCAATGTATTGTATATAAGTACTATAAATTTACTCGATAACTAAAATAAATGTATTGTTAAAAAATCAATTGTGATGATGCAAATCATTTCCGCTTGTTTTTCGTATGTATGTTATATATAGTGTGCCTACGTATGTATACATTTATGAATATTCAAAATTATAAACAGCATATTTTTTTGGGGCTTGTTTTGACTTGTATTCCTATACCTTTGTGATTCATCTACAAACATATGGATGTATGCGTTGAATAAATATTGGATTCACTGACACTCAAAGTTCTAAGACGATGCTTAGAAGTGAAGTGTGAATTTAGAAGGTTGCTATTTTTTATGATTATTCATTTTCCAAGTGAAGAATACCGAGAGATAAAAATAGATGGAAGTTTCAAAATCCAACGTTAATGTTTAGCCATTTTTATTATAATGTATTTTCACCTGATGTATAGAGATTTGAGATGCTAAATATTGTACATATATTATGGGATTTGCATTAAAATTTTAAATTATACACTTCAGCTGGCTTTTTACACAGCTGACTTTTGACACACATTACAAGGTTGAATATTCTTTAGTAGGAGAGTAAGAGACATGGTCGGTTACGTCTATAAAAAGTATGATGGAATGCAACAAAATCTGAACTTGACAACCTGGCATTGGACGTTCTGTTCAAAAGCTTGGGAAGCCATTTTTTTTTAAAAATGATAATATATTAACCATAGAAATTAAAACATCAAGAAAATGTAACTTATACAATAGCTCTACCGGTAGACCAACAGGCTGACCTAGCCAATTTGCTTCTATCCAAACAGTATCTTATAATCATCAAAAATTGAAAAGGAGAGTCTCGATATCTCATAAATATGACCCAAAAAGGAGAGGAGGGTGATGATGAAAGTCCAAATTACTGATAACCACATTAGTATGGATCCTATTAACATGCAACTTCTCATCAAAAGAGTAAAGCATCAATTGTCCTGCAAGTTGCTGCAAAAGGTTTTACATGGAACAAATATTTCTCAAAATGAAACTTCAAGCATTTCTAAGAACCTCTAAAAGTAGTGACCAGGAAGCTAAATTCAAACAATGCACAAGTAAATTACTGGACAGATCTCTTGAACCTGATCAGAATTCTGAAGACCAAAATACACTTGGAGATCAAGTAACTAGTAACAAGAGTTTTGCAGCACAAAAGTCTATGTCAAGGAACACAACTAAAATCAAGTCTACCTTCACACCCCAACTATGCAATTTTCTACACTTTCTATCACAAACCACCCACAACAAACTTCAAAGGAAGTTACACCAAAACCTTATCTTGCAGTTTACCTATATAACAGCACAACATATACACACAAAATAACAAAGTGGAAACTCACGATGCGACCATCAGAGAGTGGAAGTAGATCTAGACATATGAGACAGCGCGTCTTCGAATTGCTCATCATCTGACTTTTCCGCACTCAAGCATGGAGGTATGAAAGATCTAAAGACAAGGTCCATGTTTGGTGGTTCTTTCAATTCTTTGCAGACAACCTCAAGTGCAGGAGACTGAAAGAATCGATAGAACTTTTTGTTGCAAATGTAGCAAAAAATCAAGGACACTATTGGCAGAGGAATCAAAATTGGAGCGAAGCGGAATTTCTTGACTCCGATGAAACCAACCATTGTTACTTGATACAAGATAAGGGCAGCAAGAATACGGGTGAACATGTGAGGCCACATCCTTCCATAGCTCTCGTAGGACGGAACATAAACTTTCAGTACCTATCAAATATTTAAACTTAAGAAAAATCAAAGAACGGCAACAAGCTTAAGACTCCAATTTTTCATTGTGAAAATCAACAACTGCGTTCAAGGGAAAAGAACGTCCACTACGCATAGCATAAGTACAAAGCTTAAAGAAAATTATATAACAATGTTAATTTCAAACCGAAACCCTTGATTGTGGATATTTAATGTATAAAAGATCAAGAAGCAAGGAAAGCTAGAAGTTTACTTCATGAAAAGCCCTTATTTTTCCAACTATAAAAGTGTACCAATCAAAACCCTCATTTAGCATTCAGAATATGGTCCATGAAAGAGCTTCTTGTTTTAGAAAATGTTACCACTAGTCATGCATCCTATGATATAACCATGTCTGCAGGATAGTCTACGTCTCTGTTTCCTGTCTGAGCAACATTGACTAAAATGTAGAACTGTTATTTATATTGTGAAAGATTACTTGCCTGGTTCCTCAGAACAAGCCATCCCAAGCCAAAGTAGACCACTCCGAATGGAATTATAATAGGGGCTATGACCGAATAGCAGAGAACAATGGTGATGATTAGCATGTCAGAGGGAAATCTAGTAACATATCCAAGATCTCCTGGAGCCCAAGCTTCTCTAACCTCTGCGTCGGTTTTGCATAAATATTTTTTCTTCAGATGGTATAGTATCAAAGGAACCAACCGAGATAGCTCAAGCCCATAGCCAACAAAGAATCTGAAATGCAAACAAACCATAGGATCATTACACGTTATATTGCATCATGGCAAGCCACAACAGAGGAAAAGAGAGGGATGGACGGGGTCGGAGGAGCTACTAGAGAACACTACATGCATTTTCGATTTCACTGTCAAATAGGAAGGAGACTGACAGTTTATATAACAGAGACATATTACTTTCCTACTATCAGCGTAACTATACAGAAAATCAATCCCCTGAACCAGCACCATATAAAAACTATACATTTTGCAGCAAGCATGAAACAAGTTGTTCACGCAAAGTTCATCATTTAAGACTTAAATGCCTCAAGCAGATAATTTGTGTACCTAGTTCAATATAAAAGTATATGCTTACACAGATACGTAAATCAACAGCGTAAAATTTATTCAATAAATGGAGAAGTCTTAAAATATTTTTACACTTCATTATGTGCATCCATCTTTCCATATCTCACATGTCTGGCTGGCCACACAACTTCAGCTAAAGATTCGCATTAGAAAAGTCACATATGGTAAAATCATATATAGAATGAATAAATGTTAAGTATAGAAATGTATAAATTACTTTTCTCTCTAAGACCTTAACCTTGTGGAGGATATAGTAGTTTATCCTAATACGAGAACAAGAGATCTTGGCATGTAACTACTATCTAATATTATCACTGCTTTTATGCAAGTGCAGTAACAGTCCATGCGCATTTTTGGGGGAAGAGGGGCCCAGGGTCGGGGGAGGGTGAGCAAATGTATAAATGCATAAACTAAGTCGTGCCAAATATAAATTACTTTGCTTATATTATATCTCTTGCGCAATGAACAGGCAAGCCAACATTTGAGAGGGTGCGCTAGGTATACAAATATTAAATTACTTTTTTCTCTAACTACTTGACCTTTTTTATGGTCATGGATATTAGTCAGTTATAATATTGGTATTAATATTGGTATGACCAATTTATCAACTAAAACAGTCTGAAAATTAGTATTATGAGCCTACACTTGGAATAGAGAAAGTAAAAGTGGGGCACCAAAAATAGAGAACAAAAAACTCTAAGGTGCTTATCAAAAAGAGGGGCATAAGAAAGAAAGAACAGCATTGTACTGCAGCTGCGTTAAGAAGAAATTTCACCCTTTACCACGCACGACAACAAGACAGTTGCACTCCTTGGAAGGCTAAAGCGAATACTACTAATATTAAAGATGGGAAAAGAAAGAAAGAACAGCAATGTGCTGCAGAGCCACATACGTCAAAGAAGAA
Source organism: Eustoma russellianum (assembly GCA_036186865.1). Lineage (NCBI taxonomy): Eukaryota > Viridiplantae > Streptophyta > Magnoliopsida > Gentianales > Gentianaceae > Eustoma > Eustoma russellianum. The sequence goes on from AP025045.1 coordinate 9,989,926, forward strand.
AGTTCGCGCTTTACCACACAAGTCAACAAGAAAGTTGCACTCCTTGGCAGGCTAAAATTAATACTACTAATAAGATATACCACTGCTATTAATGTGTGAAGTGTTGTAAGCACACACGTGAGCCGAAGTGCTCAAAGTACAAGTTACTCATACTATTAATAATATACTTTAAATGTATAAATTACTCCTCTCTGACAACTTAACCTTTATGAGGATCTGGTAATTAATCACCTAGCACATTCCAAATTTTAAAAAACAATAATAATTTGTTGTGAGCAAGGTATCAACTAAAATAGTCAAAGGTAGTTCGATGAACGTATACTCAGGTTAAGAGGAATCAAAATTGGCATCAAGAATTAAAATTAAAGAAGCAAAAAATCCTAAGCAGGTTATCAGAAAATGGAAAAAACAGACTCTTACCCCCAAAGCCACATACGTCACGAACAAATTTATACATACCTCTGGGAAGGCTAAAATTAATACTATACTCTCCACTTTCTACTAAGCTGCTTTGTGAGAGTGTGGAAAATCCATCCATGGGAGGTTAGTGTTTCAAATGCTATAGTAATTTATCAACTAAATAGTTCAAGCTACTATTCTTGTGGCCTACACTACCAAAAGAGTCATTAAAACCGGCAACCAATAATTAAGCATAAGGAAACAAAAACTACAAGGAGCTTAACCAAAAAAAGGAAAAAAAGAAAAGAGGGAAAGAACAGCATCTTACTGCAGAGCCACGTATGTCAAGAAGAAAGTTGCACTCTTTGGAAGGCTACTCGCTAACAGATTAACGAGTGAGTTAGGTTTGTTCTCAATCTGCTTCAGCGTACCAAAAAGAGTAGAACCAATTGTTACTCCAATGAACACATTGAGCACAGTGAAGTAGAAATATTTCCCTGAAGCAGCTCTAATGACATGGCTCTCTGAAGGTATCCCCTCAGCCTTGGACAGAAATAAGAGAAACTTTGGCAGCAGAGACAGAAAAACGATGAGTGCAATCTGTGGTAAATATGCTTCTAACACAGTTTTCACCACCGGATGATTCACAATTGGTTTCGTGAAGGGAAGAAGTTTCTTCAAATTTTCCAGAGTCGTAAATGCAGATATGAAGCCGATTGGAATCATGTAAAAGAATATGGTCAAGAACACGACAAAATATATAAGATACTGTCGCATAGTTCTTTCATAGAACTTCTTGGGAAGATTGGTCCATATAATCTGGCATGGTTCAGGAGCATCAGTAACTGTCCATGTATCAACAATTTGGGCATGTAGAGTCTGACATGCAGAAGCAGCAGCCGCTCTACTTGTAAAGAAAACCAAAGCTGAAGATTGCTGTTTCTCCCTAAGCGTGACCTTCTGTTCTGCTTCTAGTTTTGGGATTAGTTCACTGATCTTCTCATTGCAGTATTCTATTGAATCAACCTTTTTACCAAAGAGGCCAAGGAAGCCAATTTTGTGCGATGGTCTCTCTCCTTCTGGATTGGACTTCTTTGACTCAGCATATATGGCCTCTGCACGGACAAGCTTTTTTTTAAAACCTTCCAGCTCTTCATATATTTTGTTCACCTAGTAGACGCGGGCGAAATAATTTAGTATGCCTACATATACATAAAAACAAGTATACACAAATGCATATCTTTTTTTCTTTTGTAATTTATACAAATGCATATCATGTTATCATTTTGAAGAAACTTGAAGATTTTTTTTAACCAACAAGATAATATGCATATACAAGTGTAACTCCTAATGTAGTAGTAGTTTACAAAGCCTTTAACAGCTGAAAACTTTCTAACGGCTGATAGAAGAGACTATAACGGCTGTATTTTAACTATTGATGGATTTATTCAATCTAATATTACTGAAATAGTTAACGTTTTCCAATGTATTTGTGTCCTATATTTGAATATACGTGTATGTATTATGTATATGTATATACGTATACATCTACAGTGTATAAGTGTGTTTGAATAGTATAAATTTACTGCGTATACTGAACCCAAAAGTATGTTCATACATGCGAAGACCAATTCATAATGATCTTATAAATACAGATGTAAAATGATGCTTACTCTTTTATTATCCGTGACCACCATGGATCGATAAAACGTATCAGGGTATATCCTTTGGAAATATGAATCAACCTGGTCCTTCCTAGTTTGACCTTCATATAGCTTAGGTATGTCTCTGACAATAATGGCAAATTGCTCAGCTTTTGCTTCTGGGGACATTAGAGCAGTCGCTCTCAAATCTGAGACATGTTTATATGCTTTCCAAAGGAAGAAGTATGCAAGAACGGAAACCCAATAAGTACATGCCAAAAATGCCCATAACCGTGGATTGTTCTCCTGTCACCAGTATTAAAGCCACGCATTCAGGACACTGAAAGGAAAGGAAGGAAAACATTTCCCAAGTACAAAGTAAGCAGTTATTACTTTGAGTAGTTAAAAAAAGATATAGTTTATGCAGCAAAAGCACTTGATTAGATTTTTCAAACTGCAAAGCAGCTTTGCAATTTTAGAAGCAAAATCAAGAGTGTCGCAATTAAGGACTATATTCAAGAACAATCTTTACTAGCAGGGAAAGCAAGAGAAAAAGAGAAGCAATTACCCCAACGTGGCCCATTGACAGCTTGTCAAGATCATTGAATGTCCCCTGGCTAACAGTGTCATTTGAAGTGACTACTCTGAGACTATGATCTGTGCCAGCCACGGGCAGAAGTACTGGTAGAAGTAGAAGACCAGAAAAGACAAGTATACCCAAAACTGAAAAAGAAAAAACATACAGATGAAGCTTGCAGCATTCTTAGACAAGTGAATTTATGCTGCAAGAGGCGTTTAAATCCAAATTTGATTTGACAACTCATTAGTGCATCTGGATTAAAAATTACTTGCTTGCAAAAAAGTAAGAAAATGAGTTGACCAGTCAAAAGCCAATGAACAGATTACAGACGTCCACATAATCAAGTTGGTGGTTTTAAATCTTCCAATTACTGGTTGTAAAGATAAATCACAGATGGCACCAAAAGATTTAGAGCACTGAAAACAAACTAGAAACTCAGAACCCTAGTCTTAAATCCCATCCTATAGAAGTAGTCTTATGCTCATGCTTCAACTATTTTTGCCACCAGAAAAAAATAGGTTCTCACTTTCAAAAATGAGAACACGAACATTTCATCATTCAAGTTAATTATAAAAAGAAAAGTCAATGTTTCGCCAAGAAGACCAGATCCCAGGTCGCAGAAATAGAAGGCTCTTTCTACTTCCAAATCTCCATAATTCAAACCAATTACGTAGACAGGTTAAAAAAGGGGGGGGGGCTATGATACCACAGAAACATTACCAAGAGCAAAGACATAAACAGAACCACCAGTAAGATGTTTTCTAAGGACAAACTTTAAAAAAAAAATGTATCTTGTAAGGAACAGATACCAGTGGTGAGAAAGACAAAGTAGACAGCAGAATCTACACCGGAGATGTTGATAACATCAGCTTCAGTGGATGACAAGGCCTCGCGGATCCAAGCAATTGGGTTGCGGGTCCTCTTTCCACCATCAGTGGGATCCAGACCTTTCAAGATCCTATTGGAAAAGTAGACAACATGATTCCCAGGTTTCCTTGAGAGCCAGGTGAAGAGGAACATAAGCACCACAAATATCGAAAAAGAAGTCACTAAAGATGTCAAGAACGCCTTAAACTCCATCTGCTCCTGCACTCCTCAAATCTCCAACCCTTTTTGTCAAACAGTTTCTGGGAGCACTGGATTGTGTGGAAGTATTACGCCTTTTTGTTTTACGGTTTTAGGTGGAGATTTTACTTATATTAATAGTGATAATAATGAGGAGAAAACAGTGAAAGGGCTCATTGAAAGCAGAGAAAGTAACCGGTGGAGGCATATGGGGAAGAGGAAAAGGACTGGTGAAAGCAAGGTGTCGGGGAGTTGCAGCCGTGTTTAGTTTGCGTATCAATTCTAAAATTTGTGGAATAAATTCAAACCCAAAATTGATAAGCCACATTTTTATTTTTATTTTTATTTTTATTTTTATTTATTAAGACAAAAGAACAATATTGGATTGACAAATACAAACACGAACTCTTAGATTCCGTTTGCTTTTTCTTTTTCACTTTTTGTTTTGTATATTTTGATTATACTATTATACAAAAATATTTGGTTTTCTATTTTTAATTTATTAATATGTTTGTTTGATATTTATTTCAATCTTTGTAGCAGCTGTTCAATATGAAATAATTAGTTTTTAAAAATAATATCTCTAATCTATGCAAAAGTTATTTATTCTGTATAGTAATAAAATAAAAAATAAAAAAGTGAATTAAAAACTAAATTAAAAATGAGCAGCGTAAATAAAAATGAAAGAACAAACACGACCATGCCTATTTGTTTGAAAAAAATGTTTTATAGTACTATTTAAATTTGATTTGTCCCGTCTGTCTAGAAAATGAAAAATAGAACTTACGTTAGTGACAGGTGTAAACATTTGCCGACTTCTTAGCTTCAATGTAATTATTAACATACTGGTTTCAAGTGTTTTTAATTAGAAAAAATACATTTTTGTTGGTTCCAATGATGAGTGTTTATGTCATGTCGTCAACTTATTATTAGACCATTAAATTTTAGTCTTCTTATCTAGCAGACCTTTATTTGACCTGATTTTACATTTTAAAAACCATCTGATGTACGTCTTAAAAACCTTTTTAATACAATAGAAACTTTCGGATTCATCAAAGAAAACGCATACCTCCAAAAGCAAAAAAAAAAAAGGTGTTAATGATTATTCTCGTTGTTGCAGACATATAGAAGCGTATAGAGTGGAAATGAGCTGTGGATAAGAGGGTCCCACAGTTGCATGGTCCTTAACAGTCTTTTCACCATCAACCAGCCAAAAAAAAAGGAAACCGTATGTCTAATTTCTGTCGGCAACCAACTAATAGTGCCGCGTTTACTTCAGCCGAAATGCCTTGCCCCACAAACTTATCGGTTACATATTGTCCACGTGGCATCGATTGTTATAAACTCAAACAATAATATAAAGAGAACAACAAGAAGATTGTATAATATATATTCTTCAAATGTATGTCAGTTCATACAAGAAGGTGTCCTATTTATAGGGTATGAAAATTGTAACATCTTCTCAAAGTTAATACCCACTACCATCATGATCCTTAGTGGGTGTTAATGTCCTTAGTGGGTGTTAATGTTTGGACATCCACTAACCCCACTAACATACATAATAATACACAATACTCTCCCTTGGATGTCCAAATTTTATAGAATATGCCTCGTTAAAACCTTGCCAAGAAAAACCCAGTGGGATAAAAACTTGGTCGAAGGAAAAAAAGTACACATTCATAAAATTGGTAAGTGTGATATACTGTCTCGTTAAAACCTTGTCAAGAAAAACCCTGTGGGATAAAAACTTGGACGAAGGAAAAAGAGTACAGTATGTATAGTAATCACACTCCCCCTGATGCTGACAAGAGGTCTTTGAGTTGACGCATTCCAATGCTGTAGACCATCTTTCTAAATGTAGTTGTTGGTAGTGCTTTGGTGAACAAATCAGCAAAATTCTTGTTTGATTGTATCTGCTGGATATCAATGTCGCCATTCTTCTCTAGATCATGAGTGTAGAAAAATTTCGGTGATATATGCTTCGTTCTGTCTCCTTTGATGTAGCCATTCTTAATTTGAGCGATACATGCAGCATTATCTTCAAACAATATCGTCGGAGTCTTTCTTAGTGAAGATAATCCACATGATTCTTGAATATGTTGAATCATCGACCTTAACCATACACATTCACGACTCGCTTCATGTAATGCTAAAATCTCGGAATGGTTGGAAGATGTGGCTGTTAATGTCTGCTTCACTGATCTCCATGATATAGATGTACCTCCACAAGTAAAAACATATTCACTCTGTGATCTTCCCTTATGAGGGTCAGATAGATAGCCCGCATCAGCATATCCTACCAACTGTGACTCAGAATTCTTTGAATAAAATAAACTCATATCTATTGTTCCACGAAGATAGCGTAAAATATGCTTGACACCATTCCAATGTCTTCGTGTTGGTGTAGAGCTATATCTTGCCAATAAATTCACTGAGAATGCTATGTCTGGTCTCGAACAATTTGCAAGATACATTAAAGCATCAATAGCACTAAGATAAGGTACTTCTGGACCTAATAATTCCTCATTATCTTCTGGTGGTCGGAATGGATCTTTCTTTATATCTAATGATCGTACCACCATAGGACTACTCAATGGGTGAGCTTTATCCATATAAAATCTCTTCAAGATCTTCTCTGTGTACGTAGATTGATGAAGAAAGATTCCATTCGGCAAATGCTCAATCTGCAGGCCGAGACAAAATTTTGTTTTTCCAAGATCTTTCATCTCAAACTCTTTCATGAGATAATTAGCAGTTTTGGTAAGCTCTTCAGGAGTTCCAACAAGATTCAAGTCATCAACGTAAACAACAATTATAGAGAACCCATTTTCAGATCTCTTGATAAATACACATGGACAAATTGGATTGTTCACATATCCTTCTCTAATGAGATACTCACTGAGGCGATTATACCACATCCTGCCAGATTGTTTTAGTCCATACAAGGATCTCTGTAATTTGATTGAGTATAATCCATTTGTCTTTTGATCATATGTTGTAGGCAATTTTAATCCTTCAGAGATCTTCAAATAAATATCATTATCTAAAAATCCATATAAGTATGCGGTAACCACATCCATTAACCGCATATCAAGGTTTTTAGCAACTGCCAGGCTAATTAGATATCGTAATGTTATGACATCAATTACTGGGGAATATGTTTCATCATAATCAAGCCCAGGTCTTTGTGAAAAACCTTGCGCAACAAGATGTGCCTTGTATCGCACAATCTCATTTTTCTCATTGCGTTTTCGTATAAAAACCCATTTATATCCAATAAGTTTTATCCCTTCAGGGGTTTGGACTACAGGTCCAAATACTTTGCGATTTTCTAATGACTTAAGTTCTGCTTGGATTGCATCTTTCCACTTTGGCCAATCATTTCTTTGTCGACATTGTTCAATGGATCTCGGTTCAGGATCCTCATTTACAATTTCACATGCAATACCATAAGCAAAAACATGATCAATAATAATTTTTTGTATATCCCAATTTTCTCCTGAACTTACATAATTCAAAGAGATTTCTTCAAAATTTTGTTCGCTTGCTTCTTCAGGAGCAACTTGTTTATCAATTTTAGACTGATCAGTTTCAATTTCTATAGCGCTTTCAGGTTGTGAACTTCTTTGCTCTTCTGGAGTTTTCTCTTCGGGAGCATTAACTTGTATCCTTCTCTTTCGAGGGTTTTTATCTTTTGCACCGACAGGGCGCCCATGTTTTAGACTTGCTTTTGGTATACCATTATCATGTCTTTCAGAGACATCAAGCCGAATCGGCGTATTCATCGCCGGAACATGGGATTTTGTTATCTTTTGACTATCAGTAAATGCGTCAGGCAACTGATTTGCAACATTTTGTAAATGAATTATCCTTCTTACTTCTTGCTTGCATTGATTTGTTCGTGGGTCAAGATGAGAAAGTGAAAGAACATTTCATGTAATTTCACGTCGTTCTTCAGGAAACAGTACTTTGTATCCCCCTAACGGCGGGAAAAATTTCTCATCAAAATGACAATCAACATATCTTGCCTTAAATAAATTACCCGTCAGGGGCTCTACATATCTCACAATAGATGGAGAATCAAAACCCACATATATGCCTAGACGTCTTTGAGGACCCAATTTTGTCCGTTGTAGTGGAGCAATCGGAACATAAATTGCACAACCAAAAATCTTTAAGTGTGAAATATCAGGCTGCTGGCTAGATACCATTTGCAATGGCGAATATGGTTGAAACGAACTGGGTCTAAGCCGTATTAATGCAGATGCGTGCAGAATTGCATGTCCCCAAGCTGTCATGGGTAAATTAGATCTTAAGAGCATAGGTCTAGCAATCAGTTGTAAACGTTTTATAAATGACTCTGCCAGGCCATTTTGAGTATGCACATATGCCACTGAATGCTCAACATCAATCTTAATCGACATGCAATAATCAGTAAAAACTTGGGAAGTAAATTCACCAGCATTATCAAGACGAATAGATTTAATTGGATAATCCGGAAATTGTGCTCTTAAGCGTATAATCTGAGCAAGAAGCTTGGCAAATGCTATTGTTCTTGTCGAAAGAAAACTCACATGAGACCATCGTGAAGAGGCATCCAATAAGACCATAAAATATCGAAATGGTCCACAAGGGGGATCAATAGGTCCACAAATATCTCCTTGTATTCTTTGTAAAAATATAGGAGATTCAACATGAACCTTCATTGGGGATGACCTCTTGATTAATTTCCCTCGTGAACAAGCAACACACACAAAATCACGAGGTAAAAGAATCTTCTGGTTCTTTAAAGGATGTCCATGTGAGTTTTGTACAATTCTACGCATCATTACTGATCTCGGATGGCCAAGTCGATCATGCCATAACATGAATAATTTTGGATCATTGAACTTCTGGTTTATCACAATATTAGATTCTACTGGATGTAAAGTCGCATAATACAATTCAAATGAGAAAATTAGGAATTGTTCTTTTACAAGCTTCTGGCCTGATTCTTCGTATGTAATACACAAAAATTCCATATTTCCTTTATTCATGGTTTCAATATGAAAACCATTAAGACGTATGTCTTTGAAACTCAACAAGTTTCGTTTCGACTTGGTAGAAAATAACGCCATATTTATCAATATATGTGTACCACCCGGTAATATAATAGTTGCTCTTCCAGAGCCCTCAATCAATGATGTAGTGCCCGAAATCGTACTAACATTTGCTTTTGTCAATTGCAATGTCGAAAAATATTTTCGATCACGAAGAATTGTGTGTGTCGTTCCACTGTCAACCAGACAGATGTCCCCACCATTCATCTTGAATATATGTCTAGCATAACATATACAATTTTCATAATTAAATTTAATTCCAAATAATCAATACATAAATGGAAATGTAAATGACAAATAAATTTTATTTATGCAAATATATAAGTTTAAATTGAAACAAACTTACATGCTAAGACGTCATAAACTAAATGAAATCTTATCCAAAGTAAACATGACTAATAACTAGATATCCTGCATAATTATGTCTGACCATTGTTATTTGTAACATCATCCACAAACTGGATTCCATTGCCATCCATACTTGGGCCCATAAGGTAATCTTCAAGATCTAAATCATCAAAATGATTGGGGATTGTGTCATCATTATCTAATATGTTTCCAAAGTCTGCAAAATTACTTTGTTTTCTCTTGCCTTTATCCTTCTGGGATGCCTGATAAAGATCAACCAAATGTTTTGGTGTACGGCAAGTACAAGACCAATGCCCGTGAGATCCGCATCGATAACATGTCTCATCGTGATTCTTAGCATTTGCACCATCTTTTGCAGCTTTTGTCTTTTCATGCAGCTTTTCATTATTTTCCCACTTCTGGTGGTATGGTGTAAAGCTTCTACCACGGCCACGACCTCTACCGCGGCTACGACCACGACCACGTCCTCTACTATGACCATTAAAAGTTGCTTTCGCTTCAGGAAATGGTTTTGACCCGGTCGGGTGAGAAGTGTGGTTTTTCATCAAGAGTTCATTATTTTGTTCAGCAACTAAGAGACATGAAATTAACTGGGAATATTTTTCAAAATTTCGTTCCCTGTATTGCTGCTGCAGGAGCATATTCGATGCATGAAAAGTAGTGAATGTTTTTTCTAACATGTCAGCATCAGTAACTTTATCTCCACACAACCTCAATTGGGAGACAATAGAAAACATAGCAGAGTTATATTCATTGACTATTTTATAATCTTGCAACCTCAGGTGCAACCAGTCATATCGAGCCTTTGGGAGAATAACACTTTTATAATGATCATATCTCTCCTCCAGATTTTTCCACAATTCCCAAGGCTCTTTCACCCCAAGGTATTCGGATTTCAGCCCGTCGTGGAGATGATGGCGAATGAATATCATGGCTTTAGCCTTATCTTGCTCACTAGCCACAACATCATCCTTAATAATATGCCCAAGGTTCATAGCCATCAAATGGATTTCAGCATCAAGAACCCATGCCATGTAATTTCTGCTGGAAATATCAAGGGCAGCAAATTCCAATTTGGTGATATTCGTCATTAGTCTGATTTATACATAAAGAAAATATATCAGAAGACGATATATTCACTCAAAACTACAGGTTTGAGTAAACGTTATATGCTTCAGGCATAAGAAATAGATCATAATAATTCGTCAAGGCAACCAACCATGTGTGTCTCATCTATACGTGGTGTATCATAAACAAAATACTAGTTTATCAACTTTTGCCATCTACTGAAAGATATAGATATCTAAAATGTTTAAAAAAATAAATAAAATGAAATAATTATTTGCTAGAAACTCTCCTATCTGATTTTCATGAACTGGAATCAACATCTTTAATTTTTCTAATTGTCATGAACAATTAAAGGATTATGCAAATCAGCAAGGATAAACTAGTATTAATCGTCCAAATCAGCAAGGAATTTCCAGTAAATGCAACTAGAATTTACATCCATTTATCAATAAACAACTGCTATTGAACTGAATAGAACCAAACACAAGATTGCATATTATAGTCCATCCAGCTATTAGAAAAGGAAAAAAACTTCATGAACTAAAGAGGAGAAATACGAATTATATATGCACTAGAGAGGTTATCAGCATATGATACCCTGCAATATCCAAACAGGGCTTATATGCGAACTAAAAGACAACATGAGGGGAAAGAACGCAACAATATTATGCAACAAGTGATAACAAGTTTTTATTCCTAGAACTTGAATTTCATGGAAAACTCTTTGGCCAAGCAATGGCATAAAAACATGTGCCAGTTGAACATAATCAACAACTAAGGACAACTCACACGTAATCATGCATAGGCACACATGAGACATTTGTCAACTTTGTAGCAGCCGTGTGACAAGTTGACAGATGCATTTACTTACTCCAGATGTCAAATAGAAATAGAGGTACAGAGAGCAAGTATCATAAACCGACATGTTATAGAAAAAAAAAATCTCAAGCAACCAACAATTAAGAACACATCACAGGTGATGACTAAGTGAAAGAATCAGGAGTATCAGTGACTAACGATTAAAAGGTTGAAATTTCTTACCACGATGGATCTTCTATAGCAGGTTAAGCGTCGTGCTGATAACGTGTTATAAACTCAAACAATAATATAAAGAGAACAACAAGAAGATTGTATAATATATATTCTTCAAAGGTATGTCAATTCATACAAGAAGGTGTCCTATTTATAGGGTATGAAAATTGTAACATCTTCTCAAAGTTAATATCCACTACCACCATGATCCTTAGTGGGTGTTAATGTCCTTAGTGGGTGTTAATGTTTGGACATCCACTAACCCCACTAACATACATAATAATACACAATATCGATAACCGTTTACACACATTTTTCCGTCGTCTGGATCCTAATAAATTGTCTGAAATATAAATCATATTATTCATTTTTAAGTAAAAAAGCCATCTAAATAATTTTACGTAAAATGTAAATCACATTATTATCTGACTTTATATATAAAAAGATCACGACTTTATGCATAGAAATTGTTTGGATGCAAATATACTCTAACATAAAAAGTTAGCAACAAGATCAAACATAGGCCTGTCAAGATTCATGACAATGTGATTAAGCAGTCCAGGCTTTACGCCCATTTTCACTCTGAGGTTTTTTAGTTTGCAAAACCGGATAGGATACAACAGTTTACCAGATATTTGTATTATGGGTTATCGAGAAATAACTTTTGTATGTTTTTTAACATATGGGTATGGTTGCGTACATCCGACTTCACCATATTCCGCCATAGGCGGAAGTCTCTAGAGCAATGATGTAATGTTGTTGTTTCTTTTGCACCGTAATGAGATTATACTAGTATATTAATTTATGAAAAATTCAATACATGTAACATAGCTTAAAGAATTGAGAAAGACACGTTCTAGTATTTTTATTATATATGGAAAAAAATCCTTTAATGAATGATAACTTTTTTTAGATGTGAAATGTAACCATCTTTAAACTACTTAAAATATCATTTACTCAAATACATAAATGCAATTAAAAAGACACAATTTTTCATAAAACACTTTTTTTTTGGCTTAACAAAAGAATTGTCGTAACATCCTTACTGCCGCTTATTAACGTATCACTTTTATTATCATGTATAGTGTCTAAAATTTACATTTCATTATTTTTTACTTTTGAAGGCTGAAAAAAAAAAGAGAAAAAGTCATGTAATACATTTTGTTGTGGCACAGACAAAAAGGTTTCTCAGGATTCCACGAACATAAATAGTATTCAATCAAAGTTAGTACATCAACAATTGCATACGAAAGTTCACGCCCACAATGATGATGCACTTCATCTCCTCACACAAAATCCTTTCAAAAAGGCAAAACCCAATATCACTTCGCCACAAATTGAAGCTCAATGAGTTCCATCACCTTTACAACTAATTTTGCACAAACTAAACCTAAAAGAGGCTAAACTAGACAAAATGTCATAATAGCCCATGTACATTACCCTCTCTCTTTAAACAGGGGGAGCTTCTTCTCTTCAAGCTGACGTCTTGGACGCACAATCAATCTGCACCTATGAACAACTACAGGTTGAACCGTTAACTGGATTTCTGTGTTAGGTGAAGCCGGACATTCAGCAAAAGTAGATGAGTGTCCGGACAGACTTCAATGTTTGGCTTGCCGATTCAATAGTTGCAGCAACGAGCCCGACCCTTTGCCAAATTCTCCCACAGACAAAACATCTGCGGAGGTGATTGATAATGAGCAGTGTAGTAGTCTTCCAAGCAACCATACTGGCAAAACTTCAAGCTGTGGGAATAATGGACAGGTGAGATACTATTGAACTGCACCACCCACATTCCCATGCTAACATCTTCCATTTTGAATAGCTGTGAAGGTGTAAAAATGAAATGGAGCATGTGTCATCAACAAAAGCTTCAGCGAAACTTTCATCTATTCAAGAAATAGAGAACTCATGTATACTGAAGTAAGAAAAGTCACGAACCCGTAAGTTCCTATTGTGATGTTGAGATACAATGTACATGGCAATATTTCTGGATACTATATAACCAGGACCATTGGCATAAGGAGGATATATCGATTCTGGCCACTCCTGTTAGCAGCAAGTAATACTTCAGAGACACATTATATTGTACAATAAATAAGCACACTTTACCCAACTTTCACCAGTAAAATTTTCAAATTCAAATCAGCATTCATGCAAGTAAATCTCCCATACCTGATATGACACTGCCCATTTTCCGGTCCTAAGAGGTCTATGTAACACGTTAAGGTTGCCCATGTAAAGGGACCTTTTTGAAGAGACTCCATCAATTTGCTTCAGAATGGCATCTACTCGAACGAAAGTGTCATCATCACATTTCATGATATACTGAGCTGAAACATTTTGAACCTACAAAGAAGACACAACGGCATATCATGGAGGGCCTAATGCACAATAAGCCCAATAATTATGGATGGAATGATCCACAGAGGACCAAGGGAAAGTAAAGCAACTATACTTACCCCAAACTCACAGATTGCGATCGTTTTAAGCACCACCAGTTCATACCGATCCATAAATGGAAGAATTTCAATGTCACCAAAGTAAGCAGCCTCTTTCTTCAGCACAGCATATACCTCTTTTCTCGCATTCTAAAAGCGAAGGCAATTGATGAGTAAAGACTGAACATTTTAAGCATCGAGATGCAAAGATTGGAAAAGCTTAAAGATGGACATAGCCATTGCGGAATGACAGCCTTTGTAAAAACATATCGGCTACCGGATAAAAAACAGAACAGCCAATTCTTCAATTACATGGTTCTTTCATTACTGGGGTAATCCACATGTAATTCCCTGGCTCGGCGATTGTGGTATGTTGTATAAATGCTCACAGATCTCTCTCTCTGTGTGTGTGCTCGTGCGCGTCTGTATATCAATCCACAAAAGAAAGAAGGGTAGACTAATGGGAGGAGATTCACAGACCCGCTTGCGCTTGATGCTTGGAAGCAGCATGTACACGCGGTAAACAAGCAGTTGCTCATGCTTAATGGAAACTGGTCCACTTATTCTAGTGCAGGTCTTCTATATTTACGTATCCCATAAATTAAAACATGGATAAGGGATCTCTGGGGCAAAAAGAACACCTCCTATCAAACTAACAAGCACAGACCTTTCAAATAAGGTGCAATGCTTGTGATTCTTAATCTCGAAAGGCCATACACAAGGATTTTCTCAAAGAATAAGTAGTTACCTAACCGAAGGAAATTCTCCGCGAGATGTCTACCAATCTCATTGATATACAACTTTTGAGATGAGACAGAGAACAACTGGAAAAAAAAACCCTAATTTGATGAAAAGAAAACTTCATTAACATATTTTCCTCCCTAATGGAGATGCTCTGAAAATTAAACATAAATTCTCAAGCCCTAATTGAATGACATACATTTTCAAATTTACAAATAATATATTTAAAGACAGCACAAAGGCACCACATCATGGACATGACTCTTTGCCCTGTTTGTACAACAATCTACACCATGTACCAGCAGATGTTCTCTTAAACCTAATGCATTCAAGACTAGCAACATGAATAAAGAAAAGACAAGTCAAACAATTTTCTCAACAGGCACTACCAAAATAATTTTGACCATTACAGTTAAAACATAGTCTTCGCAGTAAGAAAATGATATTTAACAATCAGAAAAATATATCAGCTTACCAATGCAACAAAGAATCGAACTACTACTTTTGAAGACTTGACTTCAGAAGATTGCATCCATGTTTTCCTGACTGCCATTCTTTCAGCGAAATGATTGCTAGCAGAGAGAACACCAATGAACACTTGGATACTTTTCGCAGGCAGGGCTTGTGATTTCAAATATGCAGAGAAATCTAGTACTCTCTGAGGTGAAAAACTTGGATGAGAAGTTGGCAGTGAGGTGGCATGAACTGCATGAAGATCCACATCTCCTTTGATTGCTAAACCTGTTGCATCTTCCAGAGTAAAACCCTGCATCAAAAGAGGCATCTGATCATCGAAAGCATGTCAAAAATGCATTCGGAAAGAGCAGCCCCAAGAACATGCCTTGTTAATAACTTCTTTTTATGTACGTTAAAATTTCATATACGCGTCCAATCAGGCAAATATACAATAGTTGGTTGCCAAAAGGGACAACCACAAGCTAGCCAACAAGTTAGACTTGCTCAAAATACAGATGAAACTAAGTTTCCTAACATATATTCTATAGTCAAACCAAACCAATTCAAAACAATGAAACTTTCCACCTTTAAAAGCACAAAAAATCCCTTAAAACTGAAAGGGGTGGATACTACTGGTAAAGTAAAACATAGGGGAAAACGAGTGAAACTAATAAGAGTATCCAAAATGTTAGCAAAATTATCCAGATGCCAAGGCAACTGGAGTTTGGAGGGACAGAAGGCTGAGATTCATCAAGAAGCTATGAATTGAATATCTTCATAGGTAGGCCAATGTTGATTGCAGTATCTCAATTTCCTTTCTTCAATTCGAAAGAGGCAGGACCTAAGAGGCGTGAAGTTTATAAAAGGAGAAGATAGACATGTGTTAGTCAAAGCACAAGACATCAAGTTGAAATGGCAAACATACTTTCACAATCTTTTCAACGGCGGTAGTGCCGACTACAAAGAACAAGAAAGCATCACTAACCAACAACGACAACATAATAACTCCGACTGTCAGAACATCACACAAGGAGAGGTAATGAGAGCACTGAAGAAGATGGGAAGAGCTAAAGCGGTCGGCCTAGATAACATACCCATTGAGGCGTGGAAGTATTTGGGAGAGGAAGGGGTTCAATGGCTAACTACTATGTTCAACCGCATTTATAAAACAGGAAAGATGTCAAATGAGTGGAGAAATAGTGTCGTGGTCCCCTATATAAGAACAAAAGAGACGCAAATTGTTGTGGGAACTATAGAGGGATTAAGTTTCTAAGTCATGCCATGAAGTTACGGGAGAGAGTAATCGACACTAGAATTAGGAGAGAAACTCAGGTTACGGTGAACCAATTTAGTTTTATGCCAGGAAGGTCAACTACGGAAGCAATACACATTCTCAGGAGATTAATGGAGAAGTACAGGAAGCAGAAGCGCAATTTACATATGGTTTTCATTGATCTTGAAAAAGCGTATGATAGTGTGCCACGTAGCCTGATCTGGGATAGTCTGGGTGCAAGAGGGATCCCTATGAAGTGTATAGACATAATTAGAGATATGTATGCTAGGACGAAAACAACCGTTCGTACGCCTGTGGAGAATACATACTTCTTTTCGGTGGAGGTAAGCCTCCATCAAGGGTCTGCGTTGAGCCCATTTCTTTTTGCAGTTGTCCTTGACGAGTTGTCAAAGCCGATACAGGAGGCATCTGACGATATTGTATTAGTCGCAGAGAGTAAACATATCCTGAGTATGAGACTAGAGCAGTGGAGGGGTGTTTTAGAGAGAAAAGGCTTAAGGATTAGCCGTCCTAAGATCGAGTATCTGCACTGCGACTTAAGCGGCATAGCCGACAGTGAGAATAACCAGCTCACCATCGATGGTCAAATGGTACCACAGGTAAGCAAGTTTAAGTACCTGGGATCATTTGTGTAGTAGAATGAAAGCATAGATAGTGATGTAGCACATCGAGTTCAAGAGGCTGGTGCAGATAGAGGGCGGCCTCAGGGGTACTGTGTGACAAGAATTTCCCAACTAAATTAAATGAAAAATTTTATAGGGTGACAGTACGACCGACAATGCTATATGGGACAGACTGCTGGGCCATCAAGAGGTCACAATTACAGAAGTTGGAAGTGGCAGAGATGAAGATGTTGAGGTGTATCTGTGGGCATACAAGGCTAGACCGGATCAGAAACGAGGTGTTTTACGAAAGGTTAGGCGTGGCTAGTATAGCAGATAAGATAAGGGATGGAAGAATAAGATGGTTTGGGCATGTCAAACAGAGACAGACAACGGCGTCGGTCAGAGCAATTGAAAGCCTCATTGTAGAGGGGAACATGAGGAAAGGCAGGCTCAAACTGACTTGGGATAAGCAGATTAGGCACGACCTACTAGATTTGCACCTCTCTGAGGACATGGTCCAGGATAGGAGTTCATGGAGACATAAGATTAAGGTTAACGAGGTATAGGTCATATATAGGGACACCTTAGAGTATATTTAGGGACAACAATAGGCGTAGACACTATCTACGCTTTAGGTTGACTTTGCACTTGTTTGCTTATGTTTTATCGTTGTTTTGCTTTACATGTACATATACAAGTTATGTGCATTTTAATATCGAAAGCCTCTTCTTTATATTTCCTGAATTTTCATCACTAACACACTAGCACATCATATCTCTATCATTATGTCATTTATGCAGGTACATATAGAGTCGGGGGTCTTACTGGAAGCAGACTCTCTATCCCTTGGGACAGAGGTATTGTCTGCCTACCACTTACTCTCCCCAAACCCTAATGATAGCTTTTGCTGTCGTTGGGATATACTGGGTACGAATGATGATGATGCTTCGCCAATCTCTCTGAATAGTTTGATAAAATCTTTGGTTCCTTTCATTCCAGATAGAGTAGACACAAAGAGACAGAGCAAAATAGACCATGTCCTTTTGAAATTTTAAGCTCCATTGGTTGGTAAAAAAAAGACTGTAAAGTGTCCCATGAATAGATGAAGTCCTTGCATTTCAATTTATGTAAGACAGTCTTCCACACAGATTTGGAGTATATGCTTTGGAAGAAGAGATGATCATGATCATCAGCAGACCTGCCACAATTTGTTTTGTGTGATCATCCTCTTCCAAAATGCAACCCAAAATATACATATCTAGAAAGATGGTGATTACACCAAACAATCTTAACCCAGTTAACAGAGTGAAGCACTATGATTTTTGCCAAAATGGCACTCTTGACAGAAAATTTAGGTGCTGGAAGCCATTTCAGTAGTCAATCCCTTGAGAAATATGAAATCCTCTGCAAGCAATGTAGCAGTTGATGACTTGGTCATCTCACCCTCTTCCATAAGGCAGTCTCCAGTTGACCCTTTCCAAAACATCTGCTACTTAGGCATCCAAACTAATATTAAGGTTCTTTCTCAGCATAGGGAAGTTTTCCTCCAGTACACCCCAACAATGTCAAGGATCAAATCAGAAAGATGTTGAAGTCCCATTTATAATAACTTCGATTTTCTTGATATTTTATTCTTAAATTTTTTTTGGGAGTGAGAGGAGTAAGGAGGTCAAAAACCAAGTTACGCACGTGCACGCGCACGCGCACACACACACACACACATATATAGGATACAAAAACATGTTTTATATGGATTTTGAAGATGTCTCACAATACAAATTCCAACAAAAAACCCAGGCCGCATTAATTTTGTCTATTCCTCCTAATAAATTATTTATAGCATATTACATGAGGAGATGCAATTTAGAACTTGGATCCTGTCTCATTTACCAAATGAAATGGAGCTTCAACAATAACATCCTTCACCAGTGACATTGCGCGCTCTACGTAGAATTTCTCGAAGTGCAATATTTTACTGAATCTTATCGTTTTAGGCGGTATAATAGCACCAGACAACCTAGTATTTATATGTCACTTTATTAACTCTTCTTTTAAGTTAATTTCATGCATAAGCCCAAATCATACGAATTTACAGAAATGGTTATCAGGGTTAAAAAAACAACCAGCATTTCTTGTTTAAAATCAAAATAAAAATGACACAAAGTGTTCACTAACATGTCTCTAACCATATTAGCATTGCTTGTTTAAAATCAAAATAAAAATGACAAAAAGTGTTTACTAACATGTCTCTAACCATATTCTAATGTCACATATAGCCACATTTCATATACCAGACCAAAAACACAAGACTCCTCCCATTCACAGAGGAAGATCAAAAACACAGCAGAGATAATTCTAACTGATTGAAAAGTGAAAAGTAGACCCCAAAAGCAAAAGTAATCTAGTAGAGGCCTCAGTGGCCAGTAACCAAACCAAAAACAAAAGCCAACTGAAGTGGAAAAAGGAGTAGAAAATAGAAGCAGCAGGCAGAATCTAAGTGCTAAAGATCTTCATCGGCAGACTCAGGTTAATGGCTAATACCTAATTTGCCTTCTTCATTTGGATATTCTTCCAGGAAGATGCAAGAAGTCCGATGTTTTGTTGAATTTCTTTCAGGATACTTTGCCTAGCTCTCTGACTTGTATGTTGGTTCTTTTCTCTTCAGATTGAATAAACAATGATTGTTAAGGCAAAATACACTAGATCTTTTTGAAAATTTAAGGACCTGTGGCTATTTAGGAGCCAAATCAACGAAGTATCCCATGAGTAGATGAAGCGCTTGCAATTTAACTATTTCAGAATAGCCTTTCACGCATTATGTGAGTATGTACATTGAAAAAATAGGTGATCACGGTCCTCATGAGACATGTTAAAAAGCAAACAACTGTCTATTAGTGTATGTGCCCTAGGCCATGATTTGGATGTTTATGTTATACATTTATTATTAATAAAAGAGGTTTTATTATCATTATTGTTGGTGAGTATGTTACACAATTTTGATATATGTCTCTGATTCATTATTGTTATAGAGATAAAATAATTTATAATCAGTATGAGTATTGATTTGATAATCATGAGATGATTATGTGCATGATGATACAAATCAATCTCATAGATACTTGTTAGAGAACAGTGTATTGGATAGACCCATCATGAGATTACTACATGGATTAGCGTCATAAGTAAATCTCATGATAGTCATGTTTTAATCCTTAGACTTGAGATTGTCATAGTTTTCAACATAAGGACTATTATATTTTGGCATGATCTAACATTATTCGTAACTGGATAATAATAAAGGTCATGATTGAATATGATAGAAATTATGTAGAGGATATTGAACAATCAAGATAGAATTTGTCCCTCTCTTTTGAGAGAGATATCTTTGGGCCCCTCGATTAGTGAGACTGTGAAATGCATGGCCGTGCTCATATGAATTGATAATATGATCAATATCATTTGTTTTGTCAGTCCACTTAGAGATCGAGTAATCATATGTTTGAACAATATAAGTATGACGCTGACCATGACTTATGTTCAAACTAGATATCGTGTGACAAAGGGATTAATGCATGTGCTATTATTAGGCTAGTTGGACTGTACTCGTATTAATTGAGTAGTCGTAATGTCTTGCTAAAGGCCAATTATGACTTGGTTTAATAGAGATTCAATCAACTGCCAATTAATATGGGCCTATCAGGTCACACACAAGAATGCGTATGGCTGAGATTAATAATATTAATAATATTAATATTGGATATTAATTATTATTATTATTATTATCGGTTTTAATATTAATAATATTAATATTGGATATTAATTATTATTATTATTATTTTCGAAATACACACAAAAACCAACAAAAAACCCTAGAGCCGTTTTTGGAGAAAAGCGAGTTCTCTCAGCCGCGCTGTTCAAGAGCTAGCACTCCGGGTAGAAGGATTCGTGTGGATACCGGCAGAGGGTGTTCGTGATTTCGCACTTCTTCCATCTGTGGATTTCGAATCTACAGAGGTAATTTTTGAGTTTCTTTCATCGAATTAAACGAACAACATGGATCCTTGGTAGGAAATCGGAGATCAAGTTTTGTTTTTTCGTTGCTCGTTTTGCAGTGATCTTGTCGGATTTCCTAACAGTGGTATCAGAGCCACTTGTTGATTTCGTTTAAATTGATTATATCATGCTTATGTGATTATATGTTTACTGTTTTTCTTATGGCATGATATGTATAAAACGCTAATTTGGATTTCATATGATGAGAGAAGAATGGTGTTTTTCAATACGTTTCCATGAGATGATTTGTATATGGCATAATTCATTTGTCGTATGATGATTTAACTGACTCTGTTTATATTAGATATAAACACACGATATGCCATGATATGTGTAAAACCATATTCGAATCTCATGTGATGAGAGCGGATTGGTGTTTTCAAATCGTTTTCTTTTTTTTACTTCAAATCGTTTTCATGAGATGTTATAATTCGAGATTGTTATATGTGATATAATATTTTCATTTTTCATGTGATGATCGAAACGATTATGTTTATATCGATATGAACAACCGATAATGATTCTGTAAGAGTTTATGCATATTCAAAACAGACAGATTATCAATTCGATTGATGATTCTGTTTTCGGATTTTGAATGGCAGATTATCAATTCGATTGATGATTCTGTTTTCGAATTCGAATGGCAGATTATCAATTCGATTGATGATTCTGTTTCGGGTTTCGAATGATAACTCTCGGTTAGATCGATGCTTCTATAAAGGCTTACACGTATTCAAAACAGTAAGATCGTTAATATGATTGATGCGTCCGTGTTAGGGTTCCAAAAAGAAAATTATCAATCTGATTGATGTTTTCTGTTTGGCTTCAAGGGGCACTGCCCCCGACCCCACCTAGGGGCGCTGCCCCTCGGAACCCCGCCCGCTGACCGGGCAGCAGGAACCCCGCCTGCTAACTGGCTAGCGGGACCGCCATATGCGTACGTCATATTGTTCGTTACCGTGACATTAAGAATGTCAATATATATTTATTTGTTATAATATGTTTGTGTAAGATATATTATAATTGTTGATGTCTTTGCATGGTGCATAGCATGGCCTTAGGACCTATGTGATTGACTTAGTCATATTTTTATTTTGGGTTATTATGGCCTGCGTGCCGCTGTAGTTTTTGTTGTATTTTATTATACAAGTAGTTAGGTTTTTCTTTATTATTGTAATAAATGAAGAATCAAGCTACAAAAGTGGTGATGGCGAAACACACCAAGGACGAGTGGATTCCATGGAGATGGAGGCACGAGCTCAAGATTAGAAGATATGTATCATTGCAAATGTTGTAATAGGAAGTCTTTCACATAGGGTTTCCTTTATGATCTTCATTTGGTCTCATGAAGATCATATTTAGTTTGGCCATGCTATGTCACGTTTACATATTTATCATTTTGTATGAGATGCGTGGATGATAGATTATATATATGCATATAGGATGCTATGATAATATGCAATTCAAGACATAAGCTAAATTGAACCCTCATTAATAATTTAAGTCTTGATGCCATCCATGTCTTAAACACCTATTAAAACTGGGATTGTATTAAAGTAGGTATTGCCAAAGCAATGTGCTTTAAACATTCCTAGCTACGTAGGATGAATAATAGTGTTACTCATATGTTTAAAATTGGTTAGACTTAATTGGGCTATCAAAACGGTTTTGGGCCCAAGGCATTAGATGGAATCTAACATACAATGATATATAATGTCATTATTCCATAAAATCTAAGAGTTACATGAGATGTAATTGGTAAAGAAGTTATCTACCTAAATAACTTAATTTTAAGTGTCATGCCAAAGCTGAGTTTAGAATTAAGTCAAATATGGATCTTAGCTCACTAAAATATTTCTTTTGAGGGTTATGTTTTAGTGGGAGTTTTATAAATTTTAACATCATTATTAATAAAGTGTTATTTTGCATGTTTTGTAGATCATAAATGGCTGCTAATAACAATTCCACCTTATCGTTGCGATCTATCCTTGATAAGAAAAAACTGAAAGAATGTGGGACTAATTTTGTTGACTGGTTTCGAAACTTGAGAATTGTTCTCAAGCAAGAAAAGAAGTCCTATGTGCTCGATGACCCTGTCCTTGAACCCCCTCCTGCTGATGCTTCTGTTGCTGCTAGGAGTAAGCGTAAGAAGCATGTGGAAGATTCCAACGACATAGGATGTTTTATGTTGGCAACTATGTGTCCAGGACTTCAGAAGGACCTGGAACACTTAGAAGCTTATGAGATGAGTGTGCATCTCAAACAAGCATTCCAACAACAGGCTAGGCAAGATAGGTTTGACACCGCTGTTGCATTATTTGACTGCAAGATGTCTGAAGGTGAGTCTGTTAGCGCTCATGTTTTGAAGATGAAAGGCTATATAGATCACCTTGCAAGACTCGGATGTCCCCTGAGTTTAGAACTCGCCACGGATTTGATCGTTCACTCTTTATCTAGCAATTTCTCTCAGTTCGTTATGAACTATAATATGAATAATATGGAAAGGTCCATTCCTGATCTACATGGTATGCTCAAAACTGCTGAAGGGAATATCAAAAAGCCTACCCAAGTATTGAGTGTCAATGTTAAACAAATGAAAAAGAAAGGCAAATGCAAGGGTAAGGCAAAAGGTGCCAAAGTTGCAAAAGGTGCAAAATGGCCAAGGGGGCAAACTAAACCGAAACCTGAACCCAAGGCAAAGGTTCATAAGGAATGGACTTGTTTCCATTGCAACAAGCCTGGGCATTGGAAAAGAAATTGTGACATTTATTTGGAGGAGTTGAAGAAGCTGAAGGGTAGTGCGACTACATCTTCAGGTATTTATGTTATAGAAATTAATTTATCTACTTCTTCTTACTGGGTATTAGATTCTGGATGTGGATCCCATATTTGTACAAATATGCAGGGGCTCAAAAAGAGTAGAATGCTGAAGAAGGGCGAGGTGGACCTACGTGTTGGCAATAGAGCAAGAGTTGCTGCTATAGCTGTAGGGACCTATGAGCTTGTCTTGCCCAATGGGCTTTTGTTATTTTTAAACAATTGCTTTTATGTTCCTACTATGAGTAGGAATCTTATTTCAGTATCAGTTTTGGATGATGAAGGTTATTCATTTTTAATTAAAAATAAGAAGTGTTCTATTTTTGATAAAAATGACTTGCTTTATAGTATTGCAAGTAGTTATAGTGGCATTTATGTCCTTAGCCTTGATGATTCCAATGACAGTAATATTTATAACATATCTTCAAAGAGAACTAAGCCAAATGAATTAAACCCTACATATTTGTGGCATTGTCGCCTTAGCCATATAAATGAGAAGCGTGTATTTAAACTCCATCAAGATGGATTATTAGATTCATTTGATTTTGAATCATTTGAAAATTGCGAGTCTTGTTTGCTTGGAAAGATGACAAAGACCCCTTTTACTGGACATAGTGAAAGGGCTAATGACTTATTGGGCTTGGTACATACAGATGTATGCGGCCCAATCAACATTAGTGCCAAAGGAGGATTTCAGTATTTCATAACTTTTACTGATGATTTCAGTAGGTATGGCTATGTCTACCTAATGAAACATAAGCATGAGTCTTTTGAAATGTTTAGAACTTTTCAAAATGAAGTACAAAATCAACTTGGTAAGACAATTAAAACGCTTTAATCAGATCGAGGTGGTGAATATTTGAGCCAAGAATTTGACCAACATCTAAGAAATTGTGGAATCGTTTCACAGTTGACTCCTACAGGAACTCCACAATGGAATGGTGTTTTTAAAAGGAGAAATCGAACTTTATTAGAAATGGTTCGATCTATGATGGGTCAAGTTGATCTTCCTTTATTTTTTTGGGGTTACGCCTTGGAGACAACTGCATTCATTTTGAACCGTGTACCATCTAAAGCGGTTGAAAAGACACCATATGAGATATGGACTTGTAAGAGACCCAGTTTGTCTTTTCTTAAGATTTGGGGTTGTGAAGCTTATGTGAAAAGATTAGTGTCAGATAAGCTAGCTCCAAAGTCTATCAAATGTATTTTTGTGGGGTATCCTAAGGAAACTAAATGGTACTATTTCTATATTCCCTCAGAGAACAAAGTGTTTGTTGCTCGAAATGTAGTCTTTTTAGAAAAAGAGTTTCTCTCTGAGAGAACTAGTGGGAGTATAGTACAACTTGAGGAAACTCAAGTTTCACAAGATATCATTGAACCGTCTTTAGAGACAATTTCAGAACCACAAACAATTGTGGAGCCTGAAAATGTAACACAAGTCCAACGCAGATCTGATAGGATACATCGTTAGCCAGAGAGATATGGATTTATTGTGACCGATGATAGTGAAGTTATGCTCATGGATCAAGATGAGCCTACTACCTATCAGGAAGCTGTGTCAGGTCCAGATTCAGATAAATGGCTTGGAGCCATGAATTCTGAGATGCAATCCATGTTTGATAACCAAGTTTGGTCTTTAATTGATCATCCAGAGGGTATTAAGACTATTGGTTGCAAATGGGTTTTCAAGAAGAAAACTGACATGGATGGAAATGTGCAAACCTACAAAGCAAGGCTTGTTGCTAAAGGTTTCAAGCAAACTCATGGTATAGACTATGATGAAACCTTTTCACTAGTTGCTATGCTTAAGTCTATTAGAATTCTCCTTGCCATTGCAGCATACTATGATTATGAGATATGGAAAATAGATGTCAAAACTGCTTTCCTTAATGGAAATTTACTTGAGGATGTGTACATGACACAACCTGAGGGTTTTGTAAATCCTGAGAATTTAAAGAAGGTTTGCAAGCTTCAAAGGTCCATCTATGGATTGAAGCAAGCATCTCGAAGCTAGAATCTTCGTTTTGATGAAACAGTTAAGAACTTTGGTTTCATCAAGAATGAAGCTGAACCTTGTGTTTACAAGATAGAAAGTGGGAGTGCAGTAGTATTTCTGGTCTTATATGTAGATGACATATTGCTTATTGAGAATGATATCCCTACCTTGCAAAAGGTTAAGGCTTGGTTAGGGAATTCCTTCTCAATGAAAGACTTGGGTGAGGCTACCTATATCCTTGGTATCAAGATCTATAGAGATAGATCTAAATGGATAATAGGCTTGAGTCAAAGTACATACATAGATAAAATGTTGAAGAGGTTCAACATGCAAGAGTCCAAGAAAAGATTCCTGCCTATGTCTCATGGCATTCATCTTAGCAAGAATCAATGTCCTTGGACATCTGATTAGCGAGATCGAATGGATAAAATTCCTTATGCTTCTGCTATAGGATCGATCATGTATGCCATGTTATGTACTAGACCAGATGTCTCATATCCATTGAGCACAACAAGTAGATATCAAGCTGACTCCGGTGAAGGTCACTGGACAGCTGTCAAGAATATTCTTAAGTACCTCAGAAAGACTAAAGATGTATTCTTGGTTTATGGAGGTTTGGATGACGAGTTAGTTGTAAATGGTTACACAGATGCTAGTTTCCAAACCGACATAGATGATTTCAGATCGCAGTCCGATTTTGTATTCACTTTGAATGGTGGAGCTGTTAGTTGGAAGAGTTCAAAACAAAGCACTGCAGTTGATTCTACAACAGAGGCTGAGTATATAGCAGCATCAGATGCAGCTAAAGAAGCAGTTTGGATGAAGAAGTTCATCATTGAGCTTGGAGTAGTACCTAACATTGCAAATCCTGTGGACATTTATTGTGACAACAATGGTGCCATAGCACAAGCAAAAGAGCCTAGGTCTCATCAGAGATCTAAACATATACTCAGGCGCTACCATCTCATTCGAGACATCATCGATAGAGGAGATGTCAAGATATTGCAAAGTTGACACAAACGATAACATAGCGGATCCATTGACTAAGCCTCTCTTACGGGTCAAGCATGATCAACACACTAGATCTATGGGTCTCAGATATTTGTAGGCCTAGTGCAAGTGGGAGATTGTTAGTGTATGTGCCTTAGGCCATGATTTGGATGTTTATGTTATACATTTTTTTATTAATATAAGTGGTTTTATTATCATTATTGTTGGTGAGTATGTTACACAATTTTGATATATGTCCCTGATTCATTATTGTTATAGAGATAAAATAATTTATAATCAGTATGAGTATTGATTTGATAATCATGAGATGATTATGTGTATGATGATACAAATTAATCTCATAGATACTTGTTAGAAAGCCGTGTATTGGATAGACCCATCATGAGATTACTACATGTATTAGCGTCATAAGTAAATCTCATGATAGTTATGTTTTAATCCTTAGACTTGAGATTGTCATAGTTTCCAACATAAGGACTATTATATTTTGACATGATCTAACATTATTCGTAACTGGATAATAATAAAGGTCATGATTGAATATGATAGAAATTATGTAGAGGATATTGAACAATCAAGATAGAATTTGTCTCTCTTTTGAGAGAGATACCTTTGGGCCCCTCGATTAGTGAGACTGTGAAATGCATGGTCGTGCTCATATGAATTGATAATGTGATCAATATCATTTGTTTTATCAGTCCACTTAGAGATCGAGTAATCATATGTTTGAACAATATAAGTATGACACTGACCATGACTCGTGTGACAAAGGGATTAATGCATGTGCTATTATTAGGCTAGCTGAATTGTACTCGTATTAATTGGGTAGTCGTAATGACTTGCTAGAGGCCAATTATGTCTTGTTGGTTCAATAGAGATTTAATCAACTGCCAATTAATATGGGCCTATCGGGTCATACACAAGAATGCGTATGGCTGAGATTAATAATATTAATAATATTAATATTGGATATTAATTATTATTATTATTATTATTATTATTATTATCGGTTTTAATATTAATAATATTAATATTGGATATTAATTATTATAATTATTAATATTTTTGAAATACACACGAAAACCAACAGAAAACCCTAGAGCCGTTTTTGGAGAAAAGCGAGTTCTCTCAGCCGCGCCATTCAAGAGCTAGCACTCCGGGCGGAAGCATTCGTGTGGATACCGACAGAGGGTGTTCGTGATTTCGCACCTCTTCCATCTGCGGATTTTGAATCTACAGAGGTAATTTTTGAGTTTCTTTCATCGAATTAAACGAACAACATGGATCCTTGGTAGGAAATCGGAGATCAAGTCTTGTTTTTCCGCTGCGCATTTTGCAGTGATCTTGTCGGATTTCCTAACACTGTTAGTCTCAATAATGCCCCAAATTAAAAGGTTGTCTAGAGTAAACATCTTCTTCCAACACACATTCTAAATGATAAATGCATATCTAGGAAGATGATATTTACTCCAGACAGTTTTTGTCTAAGGCACTGAAGGTAGTGTTGGCATGATTGATATTGTAGCACTTTTGACTATAAAGTTTGGTGAAGGAAGACACTTCCAATGATCATCTCCATGGGACAGCTGTAAACTCATGCAAGCATTGTAAAAGTTCACAACATAGGAGTCGCAACTTTTACCATAAAGTAGCCACCATTGTTCCCCCTTCCCCATCAAGAACATCTGCTACTTTGGCATCAAACTAACATTTAACTTCCTTCTAAGCTCAGGAAAGTTCAGTTTTAGGAAACCCCAAGCGTGCCAATAATTAAACCAGAAAGAGGTTGAATTCCCGTTTCTAATGATTCTCTTGATGAATTAAGTGTATTGTTTTCTCTTATCCACAATAGTCTTTTCCACATCCAAGAATCTAGTTGCTTAGGTTTAATTTCCCAAAAAGATTTTCTTGTTAGGATAGCAGAATAAATCCATTATACCATAAGCTTCCTTTTCCTTCACAAATGTGCCATATGATCTTCATTAGGTATCCATTATTAATATACACAATGCTTGGAATACCCAAACCAATAGCTTCCTTAAGGAGACATACCGAGCTCAATTTGATCTTAGCCTTATGTGAACTTCCCCAAAGGAAAACACCTAAAAGTTTTTCAATTTTCCAAATCACCTTTTTTGGTATGACGTAAGCAGAACCATTTGATCTTAGCTTTTCATGAACCACCCCAAAAGAAACACGTAGAAGTTTTTCAATTTCCCTCATCAACTTTCTTGCCACTTCATTAACTCACACTTTATTAACTCACAGTGTGCAATTGGAAATATAGGTCCCAATCATCCGACTAGTAACACACCTAGCAAGTTTGCCAGTTTAATGCCTACATAACAGTTTCTAAGGCCTACCTGACGATTATGTTGAGAAATCGGAGTTTGAGTAATTTAAAAATGTATGATTTAAATGTTACGTGTTTACGAATGCATGAATTAAGTGTTACTTGATATATGCACATGATAAAAATGCTTTACATGTTTATATATAATGTTGTCGTACTAACGTGTCATGAAGCATTAAGGCTTACATCATATGGCAAACATCGGTTATCTTTATACTATTTTCAGGTTTCATAATTAATGAACTAAACTAGTTCATTAAGTGAAGTGCTTAAGGAGATGAACTAACTAGTTCATTAAATGAAGACATATTTGGAGAGAGCTATTTGACAACAAATTTGGAATGGAAAGTTCCCTTTCCACACCTATATACACGGCATATATTATATATATACACATTTTTTACGACAAACTATATATTTATATTCCAACGTTCCACCGACACGTTATATATATTATAAACGTACGTCGACGTCACACTATATACATCTCATATTTATGAGTATATACAAGTCTCATATCATATATTACAAGTTATATTGCCATAAAAATTATAACAACATGCCACAAGGTCATAAACCGAAAATTATCGTATCGGTGGCTACCGAACCTTCACCGACATGTCACGTACTTACCATATAAAGATAGCCAGCCTATATACACTAATACTAAAACTATTCGTGCCCCACATGTCAAATTCAGACCCAAAGTCATACCATGTTTACACACATCAATCACTCATATTTTAGCCTTGAATTGTGGAGAATTCAAACTCAAATGTTCTTTAGGCACATGGCGTTTTTGTCTCAGCCATTGGAGCTAAAAATACATTTTATTTTATGTATTTTATGTGTGACATAACATATAATACATGTCTAAGAAGTTTGAGATTAATCGAAGAAAAATCGCGTAATCAACGAAAGTCGAAAATTCGGTTTTCTACACCTTTACATACATGCAACAGTTTGTGTATTGGTGTAACATGTATCTAGACACTTTTTACACCTTCAGGACATGTTAGAGTGGTCTAGAAAGATCAATTTAGGGCTGATTACAATTTACCATGTGTGTGAAGATTATGCATTATTATTTGACAAAGTTTACCAAAAGAGAATTCAGCACATGTTACAGCTGATGTACACGCCTATGACACCTCATTTGGAGCCTAGGTGGGGCTTGTTTAGCATTTTAATTGATGGAGGATAAGTCACACGTGATTGGTGACATTGAAGAGGGCAAGACACACAAGGAAATCTTTCAAAATCAAACAAGTGTTGAAATTTTAGCACATGGACATATCTTAGCCGATTTTTTGGTGCATTGGCGTCTTCAAATTTCTTCCAAAATTTAAAGGGAATCATATCATGATTAATTGGTAATTAACATACTTGATTTTGAACATGTGTTTCAGATTTTTAAGATGAATTCCCAGCTCATTTATAGAGTGCCAAGGTGGATTAAAGATGGTCAATCATGAAGTGACAACTAGGCGAACACAAGTCATTAGTCCAATTATATTTCGCCAAGTAAGCAAAGGTGTGTCACCATTTATACAAAGCAATCTTCCAAGGGTATTCAAGACAATTTTCAGGAAATACTACAACCCTAGGGCGCGGCCACGCCAACTATAAAAAGGAGGCAAGATGATTCAATTAAGGGTAAGCCAAAGTTCATATTCATTCAAGATCAAGAAAGACTATTCTCTTATTCTCTTATTCTTTTCTCCTGCTTTTAGCCTCAAGCCTATCATTCTTATATTCCATATACTATATAGGCTTTGTTCATACCACCCACATACGTTCATCTCTTGTACAAGGTTGATCAAGGTGTGATCAAACCTTCATTTGATTAGTGGTGGTGTTCGTGTTCTTGTGTTTATTCGTTTGATTGTAAAAGGGTGGAGTTGGTGTTTAACTCCAGTCACCCTTGTGTCAAGGTGGAGTTTTCATATACCAGGGCTATTTTGGTTATTTTACCTCTGAGGGTATTTTTGGTATTTTCTCTCAAGAAATCTCTTGAGCATATTATTATCTTCATTCTGGAGGTGAGTTATTATTAATTTGAAGATTATATGGTGATTTTATCTTATTTCTCTCAAATGATTAGGGGTGTACATGGGCCGGTCTGGCCTGTTTTTGCGTATATTGCCAACCAAACCGTTTTTAACGGTTTTGAAAATAAGAAACCAGAACCGGACCCAAACCGGTCCGGTTTGGTTTGGTTTGGTTCCGGTTTTTTCTGGTTTCAAATATGCCGACTGGAATGTAAAGATAAGGGGGTTTGAGTGATTTCAAAATAAGTGTCTTGAATGTATACATATATATAAACGTGCATAAACATATATAAATGTGTACATGTATGCATGATAACTTGCCATTACTTGCCTTATTTAGCTTATATATTATGTTGCCGTACTAACGAGCCATGAAGCATTAAAGCTTACATCATATGGCAAACATTTGTTGTGTTTATACTATTTTCAGGTGCCACCATTAATGAACTAAATTAGTTCATTAAGTGAAGTACTTAGTTTAATAAACTAAGTAGTTCATTAAAGGAAGCTTCATTTGGAAAAGGCACAAAGGCAACAAGGCTAAGGAAGGAAAGTCTTCTCCTCCTCTCCATCCATTAATGTACACGCCAAATACACATATATTATACATATTTTCAGATTTTTTAAATAAAGGCACATACACATGTATTCCAACGTACTACCGACACGTTATATATTTTTCGCATGTACGTCACACCACTATACTTAACTCATATTTATGAGTATATTCAGGTCTTATATCATATGATATAAGATATGGTGATGACAAATTAAATACGACACGATAAAAGGTTCTAAACTGAAATTTGTCGTATCGGGCGAATACCGAAACTTCGCCAACGTGTCACGTACTTGCCATAAATAAATGGCCAGCCCATATACATCAAAATATGATGTAAATTTCGTGCTACACATGACATATTCAGCCAAAAATACTTTCCATGTTGGCACACACAAATTACTCCACATTAAGGCCAAAATGTGAAGATTCCAAGTTTAATTTTGTCACATGTTAATGGTACCACTTTAAACCAGCCAAGTGCTGAGATTTAAAGTATATATTATATATATTATGTATAACATAATATATATAACATGTGCAAAAGTTGGAATTTAAATTAGAGAAAAATCGGGTAATCGATAAATATCGAAAATTCGGTTTTCTACGCACATAACATGGAACGTTTTTCTTGTACATCATGTGACACGTATCTAGACACTTTTTACATATGGTATACATCTTAAAGTGTTCTAGAAAATTAAATTAAGGGCTGATTGGAATATTACATGTGTGTATTATTAAATGTGTACTATTTTACAAAGTTAGCAAAAATGAAATTCAGCACATGCATATACATGTATACACGCCCCTACAGCTGAGATGGAGCATATGTGGAGCCTTGTTGGCATATTGATTGGTCAAGGATCAATCATACAATGTTGGTGAATCAAAGAGAGAAGCTACAAAAGGTAAGAATTCAACATATATCTCTCTTATGTCACATGCTGAAAATTTCAGCATACTAACCTTAAAGTGGCCGATTTTATGGTGTTTAATGTGACCTATTTTGTTATCCTTTATTAGGTGATTGATTAGAAGAAGATATGGTAAGTGTTTGAATATTATTTAATTAAATAAATGGTGATATGTTACAAGTTACATGCTGAAAAATTTCTCAGCATGTGTATGACTTAGCTGGCCGAATTCTAGCACTAAAATGTGTCCAAGTTCATCTTTTAATTGGTAGCAATACTTACCATATATTGTTGATTCATTTTTATGGTGAAAAATCAAAGAATAATGGGTATTATTTTGAAAGAAATGGAAGGTTGCACATGCTGAAAAATTCAGCATGGCAAGGAACATTATGGCCGATTTTTAGGTTTGAAAAGGGAAGGATTTGTTGGTCTTGCAATTTATGGTGTATCTCTTGAATTATGGTATGATTTTATGATTGATATTGGCACATGTTTAAAGTGTTGATCTCAGATTTTTTCCATGTCATCATGTTGACAACATTGAGCCAATAAAGAGGTGCCAAGTAAGCAAAGACTAAATGATGATCCAATAGAATGATGCCAAGCAAGCAAGGCATTGTCACAATGATGTATTACACTCTCTCAAGCACTTAAAAGGAAATTTTCAAGAGGGAAGAGAGGCTCAAGGGGGACGGCTGCCACAATTAAAAAGAGAAGAGGAGAGCAAACAAAAACAACAACAAGCATTGCATTCTAAAGAGATCAAATAGCCAAGCTCTTCTTCTCCTACATCTTCTTTCTTTCTCTTTTCTTGTTAAAAGGCTATTGTTCTTTACTACACTACAACAGGAAAGAAAGTAGTAAAACAACAATAAAGAGAACAGAACAATAAAAGAGATAAGAGAGAAACACACCCGAAAGCTTTGCCAATGGAGCTTAGCCAAGATAGCTTGATCTCCGATCACCGAACACTTGCTGAATTGCTTGCTTCTATTTATATGTAGAAGAAGATACAAGTTTTGGGATGATTTACATAAGAGGAGGAGGGGTTCATTTATAACTCTTAAATCTCCTATTCACTCTACCACAACCGATGTGGTACAAATTAAGACAAAAAACAACAAATCTCCACCTTGGCTTAATTTCAAATCCTACCATATACAAAACTTATCAACACAAAAATAGTCTTCGTGTTATTTCCAAGTATTTACTCAAATGTGCAAGATAAATAACCCTGCAAAGCCTCAAGCATAGATCCACGGCAGAATAAAATACCAAAAACAAGGGATGTAAGACATTTACGTTAAGATTAATAATCAATCACTTGCAAAAAGCAAAAAAATAAACCAACCATATCTTTAGGAAGCTTTCCCAGACTACACGAGTTGCAACCACACCATTTCCAAGGCTCAATTCTAAATTAGCCCAGTATCTATACAACATCAAAAAACTTTCTGTGTTCTTCAAGCATGGAGCCAAGTAATCTGATGCACGCTGGAGAAGAGACAAAACACAACTTTATATACGAGAATGAGTAAATAAACAGTTCCAGGACAGTCAACGGCTCTTAAAAATATTTGCCCTCATAAAAAACGGAAAACAACTAATAAACAAACAGACAGAAATAAACACAAGTACTTTGCAGTTTGATAACAGAAGCACGACTTCCATCTCACCATAAGTTAGAAGTTTACAATCATTCATCAGTAGGAATATATGCTTCCATTCCCCAAAAATTATTCTAAGCGAGACTTTACGTGCCTCCTCCTCACCCAATAACTGAACTAAACAGAACCTAACTAGATGCATTGAACGGGATAGAGAACTAGATCTCATTGAAAGCGAGTTTTAAGTTGGAAGCAAAATAGAACACACACGCATATCAAGAATCAAGTGTCAGTAACATCTGCTCTGCGCACAACCTTTCTTCATATTTCCCTTTACAATATAGGAACCAAAAGGCACACAAATATAAACGTCGGAGGCCAAGGATCAGGACAAAAGTGGTCTATATTACACAGCAATCAAACTGATACAAAAGGTGATCAACAACAACCAAGTAGCCCTACACTTTGCAGCCAAGCTCACACCAACTGGAAAACTTCTCCATTCCATAGCCAAAATCAGCATCCCAACCATTTCCATTGCCAGAATGCGCAGCACGAAGCCAGACGCATTTGGCCACAATAATCCCAACAATATGTCACACACCTTTCAAGCCAACTCTCATTTCCCAAAGACTCCACATGTTCAATTTGATAATTTCAAAATTCTCATTTCTCTTTCTTTCAGACACAAAATTTTATTATTACAGTCAGAAAATATAGGAGGTGTGCAATCAAATGTCAGGGAATGAATAGACAGGGAAATGTGAAGAGCAGAAACTTGTGGCAATCCATGAAATAATACCATAGCCTAAGTAGAGCCAAATATCAGGATGAGAGATTGAGAATACTCATCCGACATTTTGAATTTTCAGAAGTTCCAAACCTGGAGCAGGGGAAAGATTCAACCTGGAGCAGAATCATTCACGAGCAAATACTTTCGTTGAGATACCCATATTAACCGCAAGGTCCCAGTTATATTTGCTTCGATTATAGCCTTTCCATGCCAATATAGTGTATCTAATACTTTCCGTTATGTCATTGGTCACAGTAAGATCATCCTTCCCTATTTTCACGTATGGCCGCTTGTTTCTTTCTATCTAAATGTTGTAAACCACTACAGAAAATCCGAACATCACTATATCTTTTTGGAAGTTTGAACACCGGTAATTTGTGGAGGTCGGCCAATTGATGATGATATGCCACTCAAAGGGTCTGGCTCTGCATTTACAATGATGTGGCAATGCAGTCCACAATTTAGCAGCAAATAGACAGTGGAAAAAGAGGTAATCGTGAGCTTCCAAGAATCTGCAACACAAGACACATGAGTTAGTACTGATTAAACCTCAATTCAATAATTTATTTTGTGTATTCATCCTCTTCCAACATGCAAGCCAAAGAATGATTGCATAACGTGGAAGGTGGTGAATACACAACACAGTACTTTCCCATCCAGGTTTCAGAAGAGGTTCTTGCAGGGCTGTTATAGCATTTTTCATCGTGAAAGTCTTGTTTGGCTTCCAAATCCAATAGTCCTCCCCACCTCTGATGTTTATACTTCTACAAGCATAATTGAATTGAGCCGCTTGTTCATCCCATCCTCTACCATAAGGTATCCTCCATATTTTTCCTTCTTTGACCCTTTGACACTTTTGCATCTTCAGGGATACTCAATTTCCTCTTTAACTCTGAATGTGAGGAAGTTAAGGCTTCACATGGGTGTCATAGGTCATTCCAGAATGAGGTATTTTCTCACTACCTAAAACACTTTCAATATAGTGGGCATACAGTTCTCATACCCAAAGCATCTTCTTCAAAAGTCATGAGTATGATGGCCTTGGTTTAACCTCCCATATAGACTTCCCCTCGAAGATTACCGTACCCAGAGGCTTTCTTGATGCTCACATATGCTCCATGTATGCATTATTTACCAAGGTCGGATCTAGAATTCCTAGTCCACCACGCTCCTTAAGCTGACATACACTAGACCATTTAACCTTAGCCTTTCTAGTCCCACCCGATATAAACGAATTGAAAATCTTGTGAATTTCCCTAATGATTCTAAGAAGGAATTATTAGGAAATCAACCGAGATCACTGCAAAACGCGCAGCGGAAAACAAAAACTTGATCTCCGATTTCCTACCAAGGATCCATGTTGTTTGTTTAATTCGATGAAAGAAACTCGAAAATTACCTTTGTAGATCCGAATTACGCAGATGAAGCAGGTGCGAAAATACGATCACCCTCTGTCGGTATCCACACGAACGCTTCCGTCCGGAGTGCTAGCTCTTCAAACGGCGCGGCTGAAGAACTCGGTTTTTCACAAAAACGACTCTAGGGTTTCTTTGATGATTTTGTATATTTTTCGTGTGTAGTGTATACGAGATACACAAATATACATATACACATACGTAGACATCAAAATCCGAGTCCTAATCAGATTAGTTGATGCCAATCAAAATCCATATCAGATACAGATTCTATCAGAATATTCAAAATCCATATCAGATATGGATTCTCTCGTTATTATCCGATAATACATATATATATAATCACCAAAAAAACGAAAATAATAATAATAATTAATATCCAATATTAATATTATTAATATTAAAAACGATAATAATAATAATAATAATTAATATCCAATATTAATATTATTAATCTCAGCCTTACGCATTCTTGTGTGTGACCCGATAGGCTCATATTAATTGGCAGTTGATTAAATCTCTATTAAACCAACAAGTCGTAATTGGCCTCTAGCAAGACATTACAACTACCCAATTAATACGAGTAAAGTCCAACTAGCCTAATAATAGTACATGCATTAATCCCTTTGTCACACAATATCGAGTTTGAACATAAGTCATGGTCAGCGTCATACTTATATAGTTCAAACATATGATTACTCGATCTCTAAGTAGACTGATAAAACAAATGATATTGATCACACTATCAATTCATTTGAGCACGGCCATGCATTTCACAGTCTCACTAATCGAGGGGCCCAAAGATATCTCTCTCAAAAGAAAGGGACAAATTCTATCTTGATTGTTCAATATCCTCTACATAATTTCTATCACATTCAATCATGACCTTTATTATTATCCAGTTACGGATAACGTTTGATCATGTCAAAATATAATAGTCCTTATGTTGGAAACTATGACAATCTCAAGTCAAAGGATTAAAACATGACTATCATGAGATTTACTTATGACGCTAATCCATATAGCAATCTCATGATGGGTCTATCCAATACACTGTTCTCTAACAAGTATCTATGAGATTGATTCGTATCACCATACACATAATCATCTCATGATTATCAAATCAATACTCATACTGATTATAAATTATTTTATCTCCATAACAATAATGAATCAGGGACATATATCAAAATTGTGTAACATACTAACCAACAATAATGATAATAAAACCTCTTTTATTAATAATAAATGCATAACATAAATATCCAAATCATGGCCTAGGGCACATACACTAACAGGAATTAGGAAACGGTCCAATATCTAATAGTGGCTATAAACACTGAATTTATAAGCTGCAATCTTCTACCATAAGACAATTGTGAATAGGGCCAAAAACGAGCCGGACCGAACCGAAAAATAAGTTTCTAAGTTTGGATTTGTTTAGGTACATGAATAATTCGGCTCGACTCAGTTTAACGAGCTTAAAAACTTGTTTGAGTTTGGCTCAGCGGAAACAGTTTGGCTCGTTTTAGTAAACGAATCTAATTAGGTGTTCAAACTTGGCTCGTTCAATTAAAATTAACAAATGAACTCGAACCGAACTCGAACTGTTCAGTTCGTTTAACACCTTTAACTGTGAAGTTGTCTAGCTCTTGACTTTGCTAGAGATCTTATCTAAAAGTTCCCCACAATCAGAGTAGGAAAGTTCTCCAATGATGAGAGCGACACCTAGGCGCTTAATCGAGAGACTACCCAGCTTCACACCTAAAAGACTTTCTATGTTAACATTCTCTTGAGAGTTAATTCCAGAAGTGCATATTTCACATTTCTGAAGATTCAATTGGAGGACAGGCAGGTTGAAATTCCAGCAGAGTATCAATCACTTTTTACAGAGTCAATATCCGCATTTGAGATAATGAAAAGGTCATCCATCTTTTTCAAACTCTCATCATATGCAATCACTAGGAGCAACCAAATTCTACATATTGTTTTGCAAATGATCTTCATGTCTTCAATGTCCACTAGTTTAATCTTCTATGATAAAAGAATTTCCATTCTTGCATCACTATAATAATTTTTGACACCCTGTGGCAACATACGTGATAATTAACACATAGTTGGTTATAAAGAGCAAGTGCCACCACGTAGAAATGCAGTTTCACTTAATACATTAATGAAAACAAAATTACACTTATCTCGAAAGATTCAAAAAAAACTTGAATGGCAGCAGCTAGGTCCAGAAGGATTTGGCATGAATGTGTATACTGTCTCCCTCAAAAAGATAACTCCGCAATATATTGGTAACAGAAAGCACATGTGATAAACAGCAGGTAGAAGCAATGTTCACTAAATATCCCAAGGCAGCCTTGAAAAGGAAATGGTTGAGAGCCTTTCCTAATTGACTCCATATGCACACAAATTTGCTAAAAGATAACTATATAAGGGTGTAAGGAGACCATTAAAATTCTTCAACAAGATCAAGCAATTCGTTCTTAGTTACTTCGTGCATAAAAATGACTACTTGATCTACTAATCATAGCCTCAGTCTTCCCTGTTTCACCATCCAACAATTAATGCCCACCGATGTTGCTAACCTTTTGACAGGTAAGTTTTTGCCAAAAAAGAATCAGAATGTGCAGTTCCTATTTGATTAATATAAAGGATAAATAAGTATCCATGTGGAAAACAAATACTACCTCTGCCTTAAAAACTGTCATTTGAGATGAAATCATTCCTACTTATTTGCCATGTTAGAATACCAAGGAAACATTTATTACTTTTTTCCCCACCATAATCGTATGCTTCATTACTTATCCAACCATTTCAATCACCATACTAATAAAAGACCATGGACATTTTAGTCTCAAACCTCGAATAACTCAATCAGTCATGGACTTTAATATCGGTGATGACAAAACATAAAGTGAAACTTCAAAAGGGACAACATTGTGGAATGATCTTTACAATTTCAGTTGGTTGATTTTAAGTTACTAACAAAATGGACAGTTTAGATATTCTTGCCGTCCCACTTTCACATTTGCGTAAAAAACTCAAATGCTTGAACGTAAGGATTGGAACACCACATTATGGCAGGAAAAGTCGAACATTACTTAATTCATTCATGACATGAACTATCAGTGTGGGATACAAAATAAAATAAAGTCCTCGACTAAAGCAGTGTACCTCGTCGTAACTGGAGAAAGTACATTGCATTGACTTCTCAAACACCTGAGATAATGAAAAATTTTAACTATTAGCTGATTGGACAAAAATCAGTCACAAAAGTTAACCAAAAGCACCAACAACTTCGAAATAATCGTGCGTGTGTGTAACTCAAGCTCAACAAGTACCTATTAAAACAAGAATGATACCTTGACCAACATAATAAAGCACCTATAAGTACACATTGAATGTCTTAATTACTTATCCATGTTTGAAGGTTAGAGAACTTAGGGTGACATACTCAAAAAAAGGAAAAAGAAAAAAAAATTAGTGCAACATATCATGAAATATAATTAAAGATGGGCATAGTAATAGCATATCCAAATTCCTGTCTCAATGCAAATATGCAAATATACAAGAACATGAGCACATCAAGTAAGACTTTGAGTCAAAGAAGGAACTAGTTCGCCTATGCAGCAGTTATCAAATTCTCGAACTATGATCTACAAATTAAGCACCAAGAACAATACATATCTACATACAAAATGATATAAAAAATAGGCAAGAAGAATTCATCAACGAGACATTATGTCACTCCACCAGGTCTAACTTGGAGCTCAAACAAAAGAAAGAAATTTAACTTAAGCCAAGACATAATGCAAAAACCATCTACTCATTGGCAACAAAAATACGAAAAAGATATCTTGACAAATTGAGAAATCAAAGTCAAAAGTTCTTCATCAGAAGCATGAACACGTTCAAGATGTAGCCAGTATCCAGTCCATAGCTCGCCAACCCATGCACAATTTCTTATGGATCTTGAATAAACATCTTTCACTATGCTTGAAGTCTGAAAAATTTTAAAATAAAAAAAAATGTAAATCAATAAGGAGCATGCATTCCATTAAGAAACATGATAAGCAAAATCGAGAGAAACCTTAAGTGTCTTGTCCAGGTAGGAAGTATAATCAAGCCATAGATCTGTACAAATAGGAAACTCAGTTATAGCACGTTCAAATAGTACTCGCACACGTGCTGGGTCTCCTAATGACTTCTCAAACTTTAAATATGTCTGCAATAGCAAAAGTTCTTGTTATTGAATGCTGAACTGAAGCCTTCCAATCACAAGCTACTATCAGTATAGCTGTTGTTAGAACAAATATGAGAAACTCACTATTAGAAGATACGGAAGTCATACTTAATTACAACATATTGTTAACTACCTATTCAACACTAGAATACAGTATATGAAGATCCTACTTGGCAATTCTAAACTTGGAAGTAAATTTTGACCCTTAAAGAGCTACTTTTGGACCTTAAATAGAAA
The DNA here is from genome assembly GCA_036186865.1 of Eustoma russellianum. Lineage (NCBI taxonomy): Eukaryota > Viridiplantae > Streptophyta > Magnoliopsida > Gentianales > Gentianaceae > Eustoma > Eustoma russellianum. The sequence goes on from AP025045.1 coordinate 10,030,785, forward strand.
AAAGATGAAGTAGGAATGGGGATTGGCAGCCTCATACGGGGCATATACCCAGTTTCAAGTTTCCAAAAAAATAAAGAAGATAAAGCATGATTTAATTGCCATGGAAACTAGAACTAGAAATTGGGATTAGCAACAGAATGCCAGGATCTCAAGATAGTTCGGTCTACAGATACTCGTGAACATAACAACACCACGAGAAATTTGTCCAAAACATGCATGCTACTACCACTACCCACCATGAACTGCTAAAGTCGCTCGGAATCAGAATACTCCTTGCTAATTTCTTCTTCAAAATGGTCACGAGCCTTCAGCACCTTCAAAGCCTTCTCTTAAACAAAGGCAACATGCGTAGGAAGCCCATCCAAGGAGTTAGAATCTGCATCGATGTTACTTCCTTGTTCTGCTTCCCAAGCCTTGTAAGTTAAAAGTGTTTTTTCTAGATCAAGAAGGGGAACTGACAATTGGCGGAAGAATATACTCCGGCACCTGCTTCTCCTTAGCAACATAAGTTTGTGTTAGATCAACATTTATCAATTTCATACTACAAATAAACACTTTTTTTTTGTGGTAAATACAAATAAAGACTACTCAAATAGTGAAGTTGTCCTCCACGCCAAAAGCCTCATCAAGAGAAGAATAATTAGCAAAGTGGGTCACAGAGTCGCCAATTCACATTTCAATGAAAACTCAGCAGACGCACAAGAACTTGCATACACGTATTTATTGACTATATAATCTGGTAGAGAATAGAGGATGGAAAATGATCTTCAGAGTAGAAAAGAAATGGAATATGAACGGTAAGAGTGTTGGATGACAACTATATTCAGCATCCTCACTCCAAGCAGTGAGATAGTGTCCAACTCAACTTTATCATAGGAGGGGAGAAAGAAAGTCATGTTCCACATAAATCACCTTTGTCAAAGCAATACCAATGACTAAAGAATCAGCTCTACTGCAAATGGAGGACTGATTTTGCGTAAATATGCCATGATCACCGCTCCAATACAACTGCCTAATAGAGCACAATTTAGGACATATGTAACCCTTGAAAATGACAGGGAAATGGTCCTACGTTTTGGGCCTTATTATTCTATGCGGTAAATCTTGCTTCTAATATTTCTGAAGACAGCAAATACCCAACAAAATTATTTCACAAACATGCTAAAAAAAGAAAACCTCATCGAAAGAGGGGGGAGCCAAAAACAACAAAAGCGCACACACAAATCCCACTGACAAGCTGCCCAAATTTAAACATAAAAAATACATCAGAGACAAAAAGGAAAGAGATGGGGAAAGAGAAAAAGACCTCAACATCTGCTTCCACAAAAGTTAGCAAAATAGCCTGTTTGAATTCCCTATATGCTTCATAGATTCTGCCACCTTGAACAACATGCAAACCAGCAGCAGCCACAGCGCGCTCAAAAAGATCTCTCACCTTTGAAACCCCATTAGCAGAACATGCACGCACCGATGGATCATACTCTTGAAGAAAATTAGCATACTCCAACCATAGAGGAACATACTACACTAATAAAGTTGCCGTGAGTTGCTTCCCGTTTTGCCAGTTACAGAAAATATTGATCAGATAAAAAAACTCCGAACTCAAGGGATGAGATGTAGTGACTTTTGTTCAGTCATAAAGCATCTCAAAGCTAATGTCCTTCAATTGGCAAAAGAACCAGTTAACTGTTATTTATAAAAAATCATAAACACCAGTTCTACCAACAACATAATATTAAAATTTGTTCGCCCATTTGAATGGTAAAATAAATAACGTAAAAATGCTAAGGAAACTGGAAATGGCCACACAGAAAGCAAATGCAGCTATCAGAAGACTAATGAAGGCAGCGCATGAACATTTTAATCATGCAAAACAAAAGAGCTACGAGCAACTTTGGTATCCATCGACCAAGAACAATGGCACACATTAAGCAAGTGAACCAATGTTGCTGAATATTATTCTCTCTATAAAAATTATACTCTCACCTCTCTAGCGCTCTAATTTTTTCCACCCACCGCCACCTTCTCTCTCATATCTTCCATCATTAATCCACCGCAAACGGTAACATTTTGGCCGTAAACAGCTGTCTCTCCACCTCTCTCACTCTCTTTTTCCACCTCTACTAACCTCCAACCTCTTCTTTTCCTTCTTCCTTTCCTAATTCTAACCTAAACATCAAAGACGTCAAGGAGAACACTCGCTGACCAAACGCTCGCCGGGGCCGTAAAGGCCTTTCAGCATCAACCACTTGAGGTCGGAAAACCAAATCCATCCTAAATCTAGCTAATAATGGGCAATTCTTCTTCGAACTGTCCATTTAATCAACATGCAGACTAACGTTCGTGCGAAATCTGCTTGGGCATCTTAGCTCAAGCTAGATTTCTCCTCAGAAAATTCATCCGCTCTTCTTACATCCCGAATTGATATCAACAGTGGAGCCAAATCTTTTGTCATAGATCCTGCTAAAATTGCTGACGACAAGCGGAAGTGGACAATTTCGACTATCGGACAAGTCATGGGGAAAAATGCTTCATATCTCAACATGAAACAATTCGCAGAACAAAGATGGTCGGCCAAAGGACTGCTTGAGGTTCAAAGGATCAAAGACAACATCTTCATCTTCAGATTTCAGTCTGAAGACACAAAGCAAGATATCCTTGAGCAATCTCTGTAGAAATTCCAGAAGAACAATTACTATGAAGGAATTAGAGAAGAGAGAAACGTGTGGAAGGCAGAGAAATATGATATGAAGACAAACAAAGCAAACACAAAGTTGAAGAAGAATCAATGTATTATTGAATTCTTACTTGAGAACAAACTACTACAACTAGCCAACTATATATACAAGATGGAAGAAGGTCTTCTTTCAAACAGCTATATTTACATCAACGGCTATATTCTGCCTCAACGGCTACATACTGTATTTCTACACTCCCCCTCAAACTTAGTGCATAGGTAGATGCAACTAAGTTTGGAACATGTATACTACTAGGAATCTTTAATATTTTTTCCATAACTGCAACGTCTTTAATGTTCCACTTAGTGTTGTCTTCATGTAGATTATTCTTGTTCAAATGAATAGCAACTCCAATCTATCTTGAGTATCCACAATCCCTCTGACTCCTAGGCACCTGCAATGGAAATAACTTTGGTCCTGCAAAACAAATGTTAGTGTATAACTCCTGATATTACTTCTTGAACACCTGCAAAACAAATGTTAGTGTATAACTCCTGATATTACTTCTTGAACACCTACAAGAAAATTACACTTTCCATCCTGCATTGTAACTGTTAGTCATGAAAAACAAAGTTTAAAAACACCTTTGAAAAACAATTTATATTGCCAAGCAACTGTAACATCAACTATTTTTTACTGCAAGCCAATAAGTAAAAACTGATTTGAACATGTCAAGCAACTACTGTTATTCATACCTAGCTATATAAACTAGAATGGATTGATCACTATTACCAGCAATGTTATTTAATTCATACCATAGTCGGAAAATGAAAACTTAAGTATATCCTAACTGAAAAACATGCTCATGAAGTAAGGAAACCTTTAAAAGTCAATGCAATGCGTACGTTGTGATTTTTAGACAATGCTTTAGACATACAAACACATCCAAAAAATAACATACAAATAACAGGTGATATAACAGGTAAAGATTTATTAGATTACTATTATAACAGGTGAAGATTTATTAGATTACTATTGTATTCTCCCCCTCAAACAGGTCTTATCAGAGAATCATCTACAAGCTATAAAATAAACTAGGTTAGAAACTTAATACGAAACTTGGATATAAAATACATACGAGGTTGATATTAGTAGAGGACAATGCACATAAGAGCAAGTATGCCATCATAAAATAAAGTTCGTAAAAGAGGAGTTTTAGAACCCCTAGCAAGTTACATGTATCAATCATGGAATATTAGACATAAGTATTAGTATAACATTCTAACATGTCAAGGACTATAGGAACATTTGTGACAAATATCAGGATTAAAAAGTCGTTAGGATAACATCAGGTAATCCAAATAATTAGAATAATAATTTGAAATATAGTTCATTCAAATAGATATTTCGGGATAAAGGAAGAAAAACATATAGGTTTAGAGAATAATAAGATATTCATGAACAACAGATAGATCATAACTTAACAAGTTATACAAAGCACATAATAGATCACAAAGGTCCATTGAATCATTGAAATAATTGATTAGACAAGATATCCTTAGAGAGGAAAAATATTCACAAAGTTACCATATTTAAACAATCAGGCATTATACATGAAATTCCGTGGTTTTTTTCCTTTCCGTACTCACAATATTTTGCCAGCCAAATATAGGGACAAGAAATGCCACTGACAACACACCATTGATATTTAGGAAACAACATCTCACAAGTGATACAAAGAAATGCATGGCACCAGGAATAATAAAAATATGAATGGCAACTACGGCCTCAATAATGGATTAAGATAGCTAAGAGGAGTCCATGTCTATGACTCAGAGGAATAATTCAAGATTATCCGTGTTCATAGCTCAGAGGGACTCTTGTCCATTCAAGTCATAGTGGCAACAATGGCCACCATAGTAAACTGAATGCCAAGACAAGTGCCTTATATCAACATGTAAGATGCTTCCAAAAAAACTATATTTCACATGACATGTCTCAAAATTTAAACATCATTTTCACAAGCTTTTCAGGTGCACTTAACTGTTTTACTATTGTGATCAGATCATAAAACATTATACAAACTTAGATAGGCCAACCTTGACTGAGCAGAGAATTCATGCTAAAACAAATCTTTTACATGATGATCAATTATAACACTTGATTTTCCAGGTATTATGCCATTAGGTTAAAAACAAGCTGTTGATAAAAGAAAATATGCACAACCAGATATTAGTTCTTAGACTGAGGCTATATTTGCATAGACAGCAAATGATCATAAGTAGGATGGAACCAGAGATATGTAGCAAACAACAGAGAAAATTGTAAGAGTTAAAACCCGAGTAAAACCCTGACGGAGTGAGTATTTTCAGAACGGTTGCACAACCTCCGGTGACGGAAGCAAAGTTGGTTGTCAAATTAGTACTTGCCGTCGAGGCCCCCGATCATGGAGGCGGTGGTGGTGGATGCCGGCTCCAAGCTTCTCAGGACTAGTTTCGCAATTCCAGACCAGGCTCCTTCAATGATAATCCTCTTTACACAGGTCTTGAGTGGGAAATTGGCAACGAAGGTCAAATTCTGTTTACAGATCCACTCTGCACTCCAAAGATGTTGACTAAACTTGGTTAGACTGTGATCCCCTTGTATGCTTTCATGTCATCAGGTTGTTAGGGAGCAGTTGATGCAGTTCAACACATAGCTTCTAGAAGACATGAGCTGGGTGGTTTGGATTTGACAAAGCTCAGTTTATCTGATGTTGAAAAACTTTAAAGAGTAATATGCATTATGTGCTGAAGATGATGTCTCTTTCAAAAAACTACAGCAATCTTGTCAGGAAGAGCGGAAGAGCTAGCCATATAATATAGAACAACAAGATTATTCATTAACATGATGGTTTAATATAACAGAACATACTATATTACTTAGCTGAAGAAACGTATGAAAACATTATATGAAAACATTACACAGGTTATGAAGACATGCCTAGAAATCACTTGCTTGAGAATCACTTGCCCATAACATAATGTTAATCATAACACATGCTCCTCCTCAAGTGATAACTGGGCATATGAACACGACATTCTTGATATCATCATATCAACATCCATGTACTATGTAACAAATATGAAACATATACATTCAAATGCAAAGCACATAGACTGACATACTGTTTCAGTTAAAAAAACAGATACACAAAACCTTATCAGCGGTTTCAGCGAACAAACCCAGAGGAAGAGAAGTATTGCGTAAACTTCAAAGCAATTTTAACTTTGAAATCTGCAAAGCCTTTTGACGGAGTAGCTACTTTCCAGAGCAGCAAACTATGTACAAGAAAATATCTTCCAAAGTGCACTTTGAATCAGTAAAGATGCCCATAATCATATGACTCAGACAGATTGAACAAAGACACATGTAAAACTAAGACGTTTTGAAAAACAGTATAAAAACAAAAATTTAAAAAACGCAGTCAATCATACATGCCCAATCCAAGGGATTCAAAAAACACACCTCCAAAAAATAGAATGACTGAAAAACTTGAAGGGAGAAAACATTATTCATGAGAAAAAAGAGTATTTTCCTATTCAACTTGCAATTTACGCGTGTATCAATCTTACTGCACGATATTGCGGCAGCAAATTTTGAATGACGATGGAACTGCTTGGTCTACGTTTCAAAGAGGAAACATATGATGAGGGAAGTCATGGAAGTCATTATGAAGCAACATAACAGGTTCCAGATTGCTTGTGAAGAGCTCAAGGCTTATAATGCAGAGGTTGTGAAAGTTGAGAAAGGGCTTTCTTTTATCAGTGTATTATCCTTTTGCTTCATCTAACCTCTGAGGTGGTGAAAACCTGTGACCACTGCTGTGGACATTTGAGCTTGATATATGCGGATTTATCTGAAGAAGAGATGATGGCTGCTCAACAGAAAGCTAATATCAAACTGGCCTTTAAAGATGGCACAATGGCCTTAGAAATTTATGGCTTTTCGTAGAGAAATATATTGAAAAGATTTCAGCTATATTGCCGAGGCTCTTCATAGCCTATTGAAAAGATTCCGGCTTTATGTGCCAAAGCTCTTCATAGCCTATTGAAAAGATTCCGGCCTTATGTGCCAAGGCTCTTCGTAGCCTATTAAAAAATTTGAAACTAAATAGCCATAAATATTGCAAGACTTTTGGCTCAGTTGAATAGAACCTTAGAGGAATTGCGTAAAACATGAAGATTTGTTCCCAGTAGGTACTGATGTTATTTCACTTCTTGCTCAGCCATGTAAAAGATCGAAGCTTATAAGTAGAGATAATAGATGAGTGGAATAAGTATGAAGGAAGAAGATGAAACCAGAACAATAGAAATGTAGAAAGATGAAAATGAACGCAGAAGAGGAGAAAGAAGTAATGAGGAAAAAATGGAGGAACACAGCTGGGCCTTTTTTGGCGTGCAGAGAAAACGTGCAAAAGTAAAAATGGTTGGTTTTAATGCACCTTGGAAACAAAAATTAAGAAAATTGAGATATATATACTATCACAGCTGGCATCCGGTTGTTTTTCCTTACCCATGCAATATGGACATTTGTCTGTGAAAAAAAAATTCCTTTCCAAAACACATGTGTGTGTAGATGACTGACACGTGAATATTTAACAGATATGGATGATGTGCTGGATACCACTAATGTGTCTAAACCAGAACATTAATTTTTGACTGAGACGAATGGAAATTGGTGCTTTGATACAAAAGCCCTTACAGTGAATCCCTTATTTACTCTGCCTTTTTCTTTTTCGTTACTCTGCCTCCTCCTTTTTCGTCATCTTTCTCCCCCTCTTTCCAGGTGAGAGAAGAAATTGAAAGAATTTTTTTTTTCAACAGAAGATGATTGCTGGTGTTGAAGGAAGCTCTGAGTGAGTAAGTATTTCAGAAGTTTCTCAGGTAGGTACTTCTTCAAACTGATGTCTTCGGAGTAGTTGAAGATCTATAACTGAAAAATAGCTATAGGATTGAAGCAATGAATTGTTTTTAGTGAATACTTTACATCACAATCTCTCCTTCTACAACCTAGCTCTGATACCATGTAGAAATTCCAGAAGAACAATTACTATGAAGGAATTAGAGAAGAGAGAAACGTGTGGAAGGCAGAGAAATATGATATGAAGACAAACAAAGCAAACACAAAGTTGAAGAAGAATCAATGTATTATTGAATTCTTACTTGAGAACAAACTACTACAACTAGCCAACTATATATACAAGATGGAAGAAGGTCTTCTTTCAAACAGCTATATTTACATCAACGGCTACATACTGTATTTCTACAATCTCCCTTACCCTTTGGCAACAGAGTTCTCTTCCTGTAGCTATGGGTGCTGAACAAGCCAATCCAGAAATCAAAGCTAAATATTGTCCCAGTTTGGGTCTAGCTCGCAAAACTTAAGCCCCACTACTTCAACCCCCATGTACTTAACGGTTAAGGACACTGATTGGGAAACCCCTTTTCATGGACAAGTTGACCACCAAGCAGTCTAGGGTTGCCTTTGCAAGGACATGCATCGAGATAAAGGTAGATGAACCACCCCCAACAAAAATCCACTACATTGATGAAAATAGGGAGGAGTGCACACAGGAAGTCCTTTACGAATGGATATCAAGTCAATGCCTTAAATTCAAGGCATTTAAGGACTCTTGACTCTGAGGCGGAGGTTGAGGAAAGACTTGAGGTAGAATTCAACACAACCCTGACTGAGCACATCAAAAACATCAATGTTAAGTTAGACAAACCAAAACGACTCAAGTTGGTATCTCACCTCTAGCTCTAAGGCAGAAACTAAGAAGGGTTCCGCCTCAAAGCAAAAGTACAAAGCTCAATCACAACAGGCTCCTTCTGCAAAATTGAAATCCATCATCACTAAAAAGGCCCAAAGTAAAGACATTGGGTCAGATGACACAAGACCCTAAGCATAAAGGTTTCCATATCCTTCCCCAACTAGACATAAGAACAGAAGTAGAGGAAGATCTAGAGGAGCAAGAATAAGAAACTGATTTGAATAGCTCCACTAACTGGACATAAAAACAAAGTAAGACCCCCCAAGACCTAAGACAAATCCTCGGATTATCACTAGTATTACCGCTAATAATAATGAACAACCTGTAGTGGATGAGCAGGACTCTTCACTGTCAAGAAAACAATCAAGTTAAATAAATTTCAGACGTCATTCTAATAAAGAAAGCCATGAATAGCTTCCTGTTAATATTGAAAGAGTGGTTACCTCAGTAAGCTCTCTGTCTCTCTTGTATGTTCATATGGGAATCATGATTTAGGTTGGTAGTTAAGATCCGCAAGTCCATGCCTTCTTCCAGTGCCTGACCCTGGTGTTGTAAAGAGAGCCTTAGAGAAAAAACCTTACTCGGCAGAAGCTGTTACTGAAATTTTGTTACCATATGACGTCTGAAAACCCAATGTTCTGGAAATCTGCCTTCTAGTACTTCAAATTAGGCATTGATCCTAAAAGTGTTAGCAAAAGAAATTGTCTACTACGGATGACATGTAGCCTTCATAAGAACATTGAACTTGGAAAAATCTAAATGAATGTTTTTCTTTTTCTTTTTTCTTTTTCTATAATGAGGTGTTTGGGAGGTGCTGGTAGTCGAAAGGAGGCAATAAACAATTCAAACTCAAAAATCACAATTACTCGTGCAAATCTAAAAGCTTAGGATTACGTTCGGTACACAGTGGTAAACGGTAGAAGGATAAAACTACAAACTCTTCTTTAAATGTCAAAGTACACGACTTTTCATTTTATGGTTGGTCAAATTTGAGGTCTGAGGACCTTATGGTAAATGGCTATTTATGAAACTACTAGAGGGAAACAAAAAACATAAAAGGAAATAGAGAGAACCTGTTGGTTTAAATTTGCAAGCTTTTTTCATGGTTGACCTACACATATCATAACCGGTAAAAGCGTAAAGATACTTAGGCAACCAAAAAATGTCAACATTCAAAACAGGAAAATCTGTCATTTTTCCATTTACAGTCTTCGATAGTGCAGTAATCCCTTCGGAAGTCGGTATTGTACAAAAAATCATCAGAAGCCGCCATTTCATCCATCCCGATATTGTCAGAGAAATCGAAGCCTCTATCTGCAAGCTTGTGTGTAGGTGAGTAGTCGGAAGCTGCAATTTGATATGGAACTATGAGAAATCAAAGCCTCTATCGCTGTTGAATAGCCGAGTACTCCATACATTTTAGAGCTAGATGACATGATTAATCACTAACGCACAAACATAGAAAAATTCTACCCACGTGTCCTCATTGTTCTAGACCAATTATGCATACAAGAAAAAGAGATTAACAATGTCATTTCTAACACATTTCTCAGTCTTAATGGTCCAGGCAAAGCAAACTCTCCGAATTATTTTTCAAAAGATACAAAAACAATAAATGTGCAAAACGAGTTACCATCCCAAATGTTATTACGCATCTGATTGATGCTGCTACACTTCATCACCTCCAAGAAAATAACCAAAATCTTTATCACGATGGTTAAAAAGTGAGAATTCGTGAAAGGCTACAATCTTTTGCTTGGCTTGCTGAAGATGTTGTCCTGTGAAGGAAAAGGTCTCAAGGAGCCTTTATCAAGGAATGCATCAGCACTCTGCATCATAGTGTCCTAGAGTTAGACATATATTTTATCCATCATTAGAAAATAAACAGGGATACAGAAGTAACGCAAGAAGAAACTAAGAACCATACTTCTTCTAGAGCAACTAAGAATACAACAAAATTTGCACAAGGTTGAACGTTGACAAAATTATGCATCTATTTTCGCAATATTTTGCACTAGCCCAATGCCAGTGCTTGTCGAAATGAGGTCATGCCGTAAGGGGATAGCTTCTAAGAAAAAGAATCTACAACTAAATGTTAATGAAACAGGCATCAGGATGGACTTTGGAAAGCAAGCCAGCTATTGTCGTATACATGTCATAATCCTATAATAGAAGCATATATAATGATGTAGACGATGATGGTATGAAAATATTTTTTTCCACTAGTGAAAATAAGGATGACTTAGGAAGAAAGCTGCTGACTACTATTCTGCAGTTTCTATATCACTAAGGCGCGGGCCTGCATATTGTAGAGGAACCTATTATGCTTGTTAATTTGCTGAAATTTCTGAAAGGAGGCTTCAAACAGGATACAGCTGAACCTTGGAAAAGAACCACTTAAAAAGGAAAAGAAAAGTATTTGCCATAAGCATAACACATTCAATGGTTTGAGGGACAGAGATGTTCTCGCCAGTTCAAATTCATGGTTTACCAACTCACTGTTAAGATCTTCAAATGAAAGTAACGATTGCGTCGCTTTTAATGGCAAAGAACTACTTTTAAATAAGGTTCTGCAATGATACAAACAGAAAAAAATTCTCTTCAAGGAAACTTCCAAGTCCTTAGGCAGAGAGTACAATGACAAATATAAAGATCTTAAACATTAGTGCTAAGTTGCAACTGTTAAGTAAACATGAAGAAGAAGAAATAAATTAATGTAGACCATGTATGCTTGTTGCAAACAAGAACAATCATGGAGAATTATGAGTGAAAATGAGATTCATGAAGCATATGATCATGCAATTTCTTGAGGCAACACCCACATATCTGGAAGGTCATGTGCGTCATTTCTGAGTTAGTTCATCACATCTACATATCAAGCAGGAAAGTGCTTAGGTATGCAAAAAAGGAACTGAAACAAAAGATAAGGTCTGAAAAGAGCAGCTTCCATAAAATCCACCAGGAACTTTATACTTCCGCTTAAAATCATCAACCAATTTACCAGTAGCAAAATCTAGTCTAAAAGAGTTTACATGAAAGGATAATCACTTTGACAACTCACCAAAAGTGAAAAGTAACAGCAATCAGTAACAAGATTATTGTGTGTCACAACCCAAGCCTGTGCCCATGATATGGTAGCACGTAGCAGAGAAATATGGTGCATCCCACAATACAATCTTACTAAAGAATTTAAGTTGGATAGTTCAGGCTCCAAAAAATTCAAAAAACTTTCATTCGACAATACATCAAAACCAGTTAAAGAACCTAGTCATATATGTCGCGATTTATTGCAGTCATGATAGGCCTCTAGCATCAGCAATTTGAATTATCATCAGAAAAATTGTGTATCTATGTTGTATGCTTAGCTGCTCTTTTAATTGGTGCACTAACATCTAAACTGACATAGAAGTGAAAAAATGATTACTTTTACTTGTCGGGTGCCTCTGGTGAATGAACTGGTGTCTCTGTTTCCACTTTACCCAAACCTAAGAATAAAAGATAAAATCGTAAGCACCAGATAATTTACGTAAAACTTCGGATTTAGATAATCTAGCAGCAATTTAACTGAAATCCAAAGAATTAAAATGCAACTTGAACTTTAGCATAAAATTTTTTCCTCGTTAATAATCATGTACGCCATGATCATGTACGTCTTGCCGATCAGGGATATTTGAAAGAAACTAACATTAGACATGCAAGAAATAGAAAGATCCTGGAAATAAATTCATATAAATGATAGAGTAAGCAGGATGTTCGAAGATATAAATTCACAAGGAAAAGGCAATCAAATTTTATAGAAATCTGAATCATGTCCATTTCACAAGGGGAAGTCTTCAGTTCAAAAGAAAAGTTGAGAAACGTCATCATCTGTCCGACTTTGGCCTGTGTCGAAGAAGAATTCCAGAGAAAAATCACAATAAAACCAGAAAAAATTAACTATAAACTTACACCTGTCACTTTTCGACGAGATCCACCCATCCATTGCAACATTTTTGAACAATCATAAGACTATCTCAACTACGCAACTAAAGAAAAGCAAAATGTCAATTTTCTTTTTTGGAAACAAAATTCGCGACTCAAATAGAAGAATCGAGTAACAGAGGATGCAGTACGGACTCTCCAAAGCGGCAGCACGGTGGGAATGACTAATTGAAAGCGCGAAGCATTTCGGCGACCAGGATGCAATAGAGGCGATAAGACAAACTAATCTGAAGGGAGAGTTACTGCAGAAGGGATGATCCCTGAGAATTTATGCAATGCGCAGGGAAATCGATTGCTAAATAGCTCCTCCTATCAGAGTCGGCGACGTCCAACGGTTAGTCTTTTTAACGTTGTTTGCTTCCGTTCTTTGCGGACTTTCCTTTTGCTACACAGACTTCGACTCCAGCTGTAACCGCTCCACCACGCTTCCCTTTTTCTTTTTCTTTTTCCTTTTTTTTTGTTTTTCTATTTTTTAGGTGAGGTAATATAGTTAATATTTTAACGCACTCGATTTGAATAACTCATAATCAATTTGAACTCTTTTTTTTGTGGTCATACTGAATAAATGTATACTCATTTACATGTCTAAGACAATAAGAAACGGAACATAGAATAGTGAGTGATGATTAAAAAATAATGAGTAAAATACAAGAAAAGTTAAAATTGATATTTCGTTTTTTCTTTTCCGTTCAGATACCGAGTATATGTCATGATTTCTGCACTTTTTAATTTTTTATCTATGTTTTCTAAAATTTTGTTGCACCTTCTTTTAATTATTTTGGTTTGTTTTAATGTGTATTTATGTATTTGAAGACAAAAATAAATATATAACACTAAAAAAAGAATACGAAATGAGAGAAGTTAAAGCAAAAAAAACTCACAACAGTATAAACTATCTCGAAGTTCATCATTTTGATTTAAATAAACCCCATATTTTTGTCTAACCAATACTTTCTCATATGAATTTCTTGCAAGTAATGTCCAAGTCTAAAACATTTATGCAACTCAATTTGATCATACTCCGACCATTTTGAGTGTCATTAGAAAGTTATTCACAAATTCATAAAATTCGAGTAGGCTTTTCGAGATTAACCACTCAAATAAAATGGTAAGCTATGCCAACTATGTATCTCGGGCGTGATAAGTAGCATATAACACATTTTTTGATTAGAAAACAACTTTTTCTGTATATCATCTTGTGCACAATACATCATATTTATATACAAGAGCCTATACTAAATATGGTAAGTTACATATTCTACTCCTAGGATTTTGCAATTTACAGTCAAAGGAATTTATGGTTAATTTCCTTTTTTTTAACTTCTTTCCTTCTAACACTCTCCCTCAAGTTTAGCATGGGGATCAACAATGCGTAACTTGGTCAAAATCGTCTAGAATGCTCTTCCAGCAACTGCTTTAGTTAAGATATCCGCAAGTTGGTCCTCTGAGCAAATAAAGGGTAGCTCAATAATTTTCTCATCAACTTTTCTCTGATAAAGTGTCGGTCAACTTCAATATGCTTCGTACGATCATGCTAAACTGGATTCTCAAAAATATGAATAGATGCTTTGTTACCACACCATTTTAGATGGACTTAGGACAGGAAAGCCAATATCTGTCATTAGTTTCTTTAACCATAATATATCCAAACTCCTTTATCAATCCCCTAAGACTCAGCACTGGAAAGGCTCCGCAAATATTATCACGAAATATGATTGACAAACCTGAAAGGCTCACTACCTCTCACACAAGTTATCCACCGAATCATCTGTAGTCCCTTCAATTGTAACCTTCTTCTTTTTCTTTTTCTTAGCAGTATCAAAAGGGACAAGCTAAAAATAACACAGGTTTTTCATATTTTTAAAATAACTGGAAAAGCTCAAGTAGCATCTCGAGCACTATGAAGGTGAAAAATCCAACTTCCATCATCACGGCTATTGCATACTAACCAAATTTGTTTTGCATGTAATTACCAAGAAACACCGAAAAATCACACATCATGTGCCTGAAGAGACTGAGTGATATACATCTGTAACTTCCTCCTATCCCTCTTCCGTCTTCATCCCACTCTGACAAACATGTGTTATACTTACCATCAAGATCATCTTCCACAACAATTTCCTTATTGGTTGAGGTGCTTATTTGTGACTGCCCCGAATAACAAACATCTTGCTAGACATTCCCAAAATGATCCACATAGCCGTAAATAATATAAAATAACATATCATGAATTCATAAGGGGAAGAAACCTACTGCTTTCTTCTTCAAACCAACAAACCTTTCATGAACTGCAAAACAAAGGAAAACAATAAAGGAAAAAATTTAAGAAAACCATAATCCTGATGAATTAAGTGGCTCCAGTAAATAATATCACCAAAAATGATTGACAAACTTGAAAGGCTCTCCACCTTCTCAGACAAGTTATCCACTAAATCATCTGTAGTTTCTTGAATTGTAACATTCTTCTTTTTCTTTTTCATGGCAGCATCAAAAGGAATAAGTTAAAGATAACACAGGTTTGTCAGATTTTTAAAATAACTGGAAAAGCCTAAGTAGCATCTCGGGCCCTATGAAGGTGAAAAATTCAACTTTCATCATCACAGATATTGCATACTAACCAAATTTGTTTTGCACGTAGTTACCAAGAAACACTGAAAAATCACACATCATGTGGCTGAAGATACTGAGTGACATACATATGTAACTTCCTCTTATCCCTCTTCCGCCTACATCCTACTCTGACAAATCTGTGTTATACTTACCATCAAGATCATCTTCCACAGCAATTTCCTTATCGTCGGTTGAGGTGCTTATTTGTGACTATCCCGAATAACAAACATCTTGTTAGACTTTCTCAAAATTATCCACACAGCAATAAATAATATAAAATAACATATCATGAATTCATAAGGGGAAGAAACCAACTGCTTTCTTCTTCTTCTTCAAACCAGCAAATGATGCTTCAACCCTTTTAGAAACTGCAAAAAAAGGAAAAAAAATAAAGAAAAAAGTTAAGAAAACCACAATCTTGATTAATCAAGTGGCTCCCTCAAATAACATCACAAAAAAAAATGATTGACAAACCTGAAAGGCTCTCCACCTTCTCAAACAAGTTATCCACTAAATCATATTTAGCTTCTTGAATTGTAACCTTTCTTTTCTTTTTCTTGGCAGCATCAAAAGGGACAAGCTAAAGATAACATAGGTTTGTCATATTTTTAAAATAACTAGAAAGGCCCAAGTAGCATCTCGCGCACTATGAAGGTGAAAAATCCAACTTCCATCATCACAGATATTGCATACTAACCAAATTTGTTTTGCACGTAATTACCAAGAAACACCTAAAAATCACACATCATGTGGCTGAAGAGACAGAGTGACGTACATCTGTAACTTTCTTCTGTCCCTCTTTCGCGTTCATCCCACTCTGATTTTCATCTTCTGCCATGAGAATCTGCCGAAAAAACAGATCATCCCTTAATTAAAATGCAAGTTTAAGAAAAAGAAATATCGCCAGAAACCCTAATACAAAGACTTGAACACTTACGGTGCATCATTAGGACATTATTTGATCTATATTGAACATGTAAAGAAAGAAAAAACTTCTTGAGGAACACCTACCTTTACTTAATTCTCCGCTCTACTTTGTATGGCTTGGGAAATTTCTCTGGCAGCTGCAGTCAGTGACGATGTGATCTGATTATCTGCAGAATCTGTAATGGAGGATTGATGTGTGTTATAAACCTATGAGGCGAAAACTATACCAATTAGATGTAAAAAATACATTTTTGAACCGAGATTAGCATAGGAAGTTTACATGAGTATACCACTAGGGTTTGATAATGAAACAAATTAGGATAAAGTCTGCAAGTTAAGAAAGTCTCTATATGGGATGAAGCAATCACCTCGGGCTTGGTTCAAACAAAAGTAGTGACCGACTTGAAATTTAACAAAGCCATAGTGATCATACACTGTTTACCAAAGTTTCACCTAAAGACGAGTTGACTATTCTAATAGTATATGTTGATGATATCATAATGACTGGGCTGGATCCAAAACTGACATAAGAACAACTATAGGCTATGGAACATTTCTTTGCAGAAACTTGGTTACTTGGCGGAGCAAGAAGCAACTGGTAGTGTCAAGGAGCAGTGCAGAAGCAAAGCTGAAGGCACTTGCATTATGAATATGTGAATGTGTTTGGATCAGGAGAGTACTTGCAGACCTACATATAGAGGCAAGGTTACCAATCCAAATCTACTGCGACAGTGTCTCTGCAATAAGCATGGCAGAGAATCTATCTCAACATGACAAATCGAAGTATGTAGAAATTGACAGACATTTTATCCGAGAAAAGATAGAAGGAAATGACGTCAGCATAGTGCATATCTCCACCAAGGATTACCCCACAAACAGAATCATAAAAGAATACTATCTAACAAAAATAAATAGAAGCTGGGAAAAGTCAAACGGCAGGATCCACTTCCTTTGTTGTAGAGAATGGTTCTTTTTGTTGTTTAAACAAGAAAAAGATAAATATACAGGCTGTAGAGAATGGTTTCTTTTGTTGTATAAACAGGAAAAATAAATAACTAAACGGGCCTTTTCTCAGAATTATTTTTGCATACCCTTTTCAGTTGCATATCCTAATTCCTCAGAACCTGAACGCAAAGAAATTATATGACATAGTTTTTTTTAGGAGGAAATTAGGAAATTGCACTTATCACCTAAACGTTGTTGCAATTTTTCAGTTATTTTGAAACCTCATTTGGCAGCCAAATGTGGCCAAACTTGACTCAATTAACACCAGAAACCGGCTGATAACCTGCTGCAGCTGGTTTTAGTACATTTTACCGCTAAAATCAATTCCTCCTCCAAAATAACGTCTTCCCCTTCCCTCCCTCCTGCTGCAATTGGTTCTCCTCTGGGTTCCCTCCATAAATTAGCCCTCCAGTTCAAAAAATCAACCAACATCCATTAATAATAAGAGGTTAACGCATCCATAAACTTACACTGCTGCCCAAAAATTAAAATGAAGAACAACTCAAACCAATGTACATCAAATCTAAAGCATAATCCTAACAGGATTTCAGACTCTGTTTGCAAAACCTAATTCGTATTTACCTATCCAATTTTTACCCGCCATAGAATTGATTCTCGAAATTTTTAATCAACCTCTTTTTCACCGAAGATCCACCACATCAAACTTCAAATTACTGTTCATATATACATGACATCAATGCTCATAAATTGGGCTTCCATCAACAGGCTCCTCATAAGGATGGAAACCGCGCTGTTGGCAGTTCTTTATGATGGAAACACCACCAGGATCCGACAAGTGAAATATGACATGGGGGCTGTAGTTAGGTCGCAAACAACACACTCAGAAAAATAAAGGAAATACATACGTGACAAAACCGAAAAGCATACACATTTTAGGGGGAAATACCATGAAGGCAGTTAAAATGATAAAGAAAATGCATACATGACCCACAAGCATATTCATTTTTTCAAACAAAATATCGATGAAGACTGCAGTAACGTTGAAAAAAGTGCAGCCAAGATAAGAAAGGACACACACATCTTCGAACAGAAAGTATGATTTTAAAGTTTCCACTTATATTGCAACCTAGGAACATAAACTCTCATTATTGATGAATGTTAGTTGATTTTGTAAAGTGGAGGGCTAATTTATGGAGGAAAACCAGAGGAGAACCAGTTACAGCAAGAGGAAGGGAAAAGGAAGACGTTATTTTGGTCGGAGAATTGATTTTGGCGGTAAAATATAATAAAACCGGCTTAGCAGGTTATCAGCCAGTTTCTGGTGTTAATTGAGTCAAGTTTGGCCACGTTCGGCTGCCAAATGAGGTTTCAAAACGTTTAAATGTTAACTGAAAAATTTGACCAACGTTTGGGTGATAAGTGCAATTTCCTCTTTTTTTTATTTAGAATATGGTGGAAATAAAACAAGGGAGAATCTCACTTATTAGCCTAAAGTTTGGCCCATTACTCAGTTAGTAGCATAACGTTGATGAAACTCAGTTAACACCCAGTCTTTGTCCATAATGGCTCACTTGTAGCCAGTTGACCGTTGACTAACAGTTGAGTAACCGTTGACTTTCTCAGACCAACCAGTAGTTGACACGTGGCGGCCCTTTTTAATTAAAAAAATAAAATTGTATTTTTGAATAAATTGATTAAAAAGAATTTAAAAATTCTAAAAATTGTAAAAATTAATTAAAAAATATTTTAAAAATCGAAAAATTTGAAAAAAAAAGATAAAAATAATAAAAAATTACCTCCAAGCCCACCCACCCCCACCCCCACCCCCTTACGCACCCACCCTCCAGGCCAAAAATTTTTTAAAATTTTTTCCAACTCACCCATAATGTCCCGACCACCCCCCGCGTCTCCTCCCCCACCAGCGCACACCCCAAAAAAATTTTAAAATTTTTTCAACTCACCCACAAAGCTCCGACCATCCCTCGGCAGCCCAAACAACCCAAACCCCCTGGCCCAAAAAGAAAATGACAATGTTTTTGTCAGGTTATCATGGGGTTAAATTTTCCAAGAGAATTTCTTCCGTGTGTTGAATATTAGAGGAGAGCAAATGACGATGTGCATAAACATCTACAAATATCTCATGCACGACATTAGCGATGCTTTTGAAATTATATCCGGGAGTGGGGGTAGGGGTGGCACGAGGTGTGGAGAGAGAAAACAATTTTTGACTTTTCTTTTTAGACCGGGTGTTGGGGTGCGGGGGAAAAGGGAGAGGGCGTTGTGTGGGTGGTCAGGACGTTATGGTGAGTTAGAGGCGAGTGAAGGGGTGGGGTGGGGGGACACAGGGGTGGTCGGAGCGTTATGAGTGAGTTAGGAAAAATTAAAAAAAAATTCTTTTGGCCTGGGGTGGGTGGGGGTAGTGCAGGGGGTGGGGCGGTGGGGGTAATTTTTTTATTATTTTTATCTTTTTTTCCTAATTTTTCGAATTTTAAAATATTTTTAATTAATTTTTACAATTTTTAGAATTTTTAAATTCTTTTTAATCACTTTATTCAAAAATACAATTTTATTTTTTTAATTAAAAAGGGCCGCCACGTGTCAACTACTGGTTGGTCTGAGAAAGTCAACGGTTACTCAACTGTTAGTCAACGGTCAACTGGCTACAAGTGAGCCATTATGGACAAAGACTGGGTGTTAACTGAGTTTCATCAACGTTAGGCTGCTAACTGAGTAATAGACCAAACTTTAGGCTAATAAGTGAAATTCCCCCAATAAAACAAAATGACTTACTAAATTGGCCGCGCTTCTTGTATTATGAAGTAGCAGTTGATCGACAAGTCAAAGGTTGCTGCTCGAAGGCACAAGCTTTATTGTCCCAGAAGATTTGCAATTACTTTCAAAACCTCCACTTGTTTCAACCGCCTTATGTTCAGCACCAAAGAAGCTCGTGCTGCCTGGCTTCACCCTCTTTGCAGAAGCTTCTTTTGAACATGGGAACGATTCTGAGTTTAATGGAGATGAGACCATTGTATTGTCCTCTTGCGCGTTCATACTCTCTTCTTGCAAGGGCTGGAAGTTTCTTAAATTGGCAGAAATCCTCTTTTCACTAGATATACATTCTGAGCCTCTAATATTTATGGGACATTTCATAGTATGTCTCCCCTCTGAATTTAAGATTGTGAACTTGTTTACTCCACTAACTGGCCCTAAAATCAAAGTAAGACCCCCCCAAGACCTAAGACAAATCCTCAAATTATTACTGGTATTGCTGCCATTAATAATGAACAACATGCAGTGGATGAGCATGATTCTTCTCTATCAAGAAAACAATCAAGTTAAAGAAATTTCAGACCTCGTTCTAACAAAGAAAGCCACGAATAGTTTCCTGTTAATATTCAAAGAGTGGCCACCTCAGTAAGCTCTCTGTCTCTCTTGCATGTTCAGATGTGAAGCATGATCCAAGTTGGTAGTTAAGATCTCCAAGTCTATGCCTTCTTCCAGTGCCAGAATCGTTGGTGTTGAAGACAGTCTCAGAAAAAGGAACTTAATGGGTAGAACCAGTTGTTGGGATTTTGTTACCATATGACGACTGAAAACCCAATGTTCAGAAAATCTGCCTTCTGGTGCTTCAAAGCAGGCGCTGATCCTAAACGTGTTTGGAAAAAGAAATTGTCTACTAAGGATGACATGTAGCCTTCATAAGAACATTGAACTTGGAAAATCTGAATGAATCTTTTTTCTTTCTTCTTTTTCTATAATGAGGTATTTCGGAGTGGAGGCAATAAACAATTCAAACTCAAAAATCACAATTACTCATGCAAATCTAAAAGCTTAGTATTACATTCGACCCACAGTGGTAAACAATAGAAGGATAAAACTACAAACTCTTCTCCAAACGTTAAAGTACACGACTTTTCATTTTATGGTTGGTCAAATTTGAGGTCTGAGGACCTTAGGATAAATGGACACTTATGAAACTACAAGAGGGAAACGAAAAAACGTAAACAAAAATAGAAAGAACATGTTGGTTTAAATTTGCAAGCTATTTCCGTGGTTGACCTACACAGATCATAACTCATAAAAGCATAAAGATACTTAGGCAACCAAAAAATGTCAACATTCAAAGAGGAAAACCTGTCATTTTGCCATTTACAGTCTTCGATAGTGCAGTAATCCCTTCGGAAGTCGGTATTGTACAAAAAATCATCAGAATCCGCCATTTCATTCATCTAGATATCGTCAGAGAAATCCAAGCCTCGATCTGCAAGCTTGTGCGCAGGTGGGTAGTCGGAAGCTGCAATTTGAAATGGAACTGTGAGAAATCAAAGCCTCTATCACTGTTGAATAGCCGAATACTCCACACATTTTAAAGCTAGATGACATGATTACTCATTAACGCACGAAACATGGAAAAATTCTATCCACGTGTCCTCATTGTTTCAAACCAATTATGCAGTCAAAAAAAGACACAAACAATGGCATTTCTAACACGTTTCACAGTCTTACTGGTCTAGTGCAAAGCAAAATCTCCAAATTATTTTTCTAAAGATACAAAAACAATAAATGTACAAAACGAGTTATCATCCCAAATGCTATTATGCATATGATTGCTGCTGATGTACACTTCATCACCTCCAATAAAATAACCAAAAACTTTATCATGACAGTTAAAAAGTGAGAATTCGCCAAAGGCTAACAATCTTTTGCTTGGCTTGCAGAACATGTTGTCCCGTGAAGGAAAAGGTTTCACGGAGCCTCTATCAAGGAATGCATCAGCACTCTGCATCATAGTGTCCTAGACTTAGACATATATTTAATTCATCATCAGAAGATAGACAGGGATACATAAGTAACGCAAGAAGAAACTAAGAATCAAACTTCTTCTGGAGCAACTAAGAGTACAACAAAATTTGCACAAGAAAAGGTTGAACATTGACAAAATTATGCATATGTTTTCACAATGTTTTGCACTAATATAATGCCAGTGATTATCGAAATAAGATCATGCCGTAAAGAGATAGCTTCTAAGAAAAAGATACATCTAAATGTTAATGAAAAAGGCATTAGGATGGACTTTGGAAGGCAAGCCACTTATTGCCGTTTACATGTCATAATCCTATAATAGAAGCAGAAATTATGATATACATGACGATGGCATGAAAATGTTTTTTTTCACTAGTATCATGCAAAAACCAATAATGTCACACACAAGAAAATAAGGATGACTTAGGAAGAAAGCTGCTGACTGCTATTCTACAGTTTCTATATCACGAAGGCACAGGCTTGCATATTGTAGAGGAACCCATTATGCTTGTTAATTCGCTGAAATTTCTGAAAGGAGGCTTAAAACAGGATACAACTGAACCTTGGAAAGGAACTACTTATAAAGAAAAGAAAAGTATTTACCAGAAGCATAACACATCCAATGGTTTGAGGGACAGAGATGTTCTCACCGATTCAAATTCATGGTTTACCAACTCACTGTTAAGATCTTCAAATGAAAGTAACGATTGTGTTACGACCGTGACCATTAGGGCAAAAAAAGTTATAAAATATAAAAGGAAAATAAAAAAAAGGATATATTTAAAATTCTAAACTAACTAGGATTTGGAAGATTTAAAATTCTAAACTAACTAGGATTTGGAATAAGAGATTAGGATATGATTGAAGTAAATGAAAAACCTATACCTAATAGGAAACTACCTAAAACTTATCTTATCATTCAATTAAGCCTAAGCTAAAACCTAATACATTTTTATATAAGGGCCGGCCATCTCCTTACAGCAGCCAACCCTTTTTTTTCTTCACACCCATAAGCAGATTCGGCAGCTCCCTTAGGAAACAAGAGAAAATCACCTTGTAGCCAATATATTACTCCCATCCCTCAAACTTGCATTTTCCACCAACAACAAGGACAAAAAAAAAAAAAGAAAAGAAGAAGAAGTGCAGCCAATCGCCCTCCCCTCACAGCCCGTTAGCCAACATCAGCAAGGAAAGAAAATAAAATATAGCAGCCCTTATTTTCGTCATCACAGCCGAAAGTTTCAAGGAGTGGGAGAGAGTATTTTCTCCAATCATCAACCCTAGATTCAATCACACGGTAGAATTATACATGGAATAGGTAAGTAATCATCCTGTATTTGCCATGTTTTCAAATCTTATTAATATAATTACGTATCAAAAACCGGATCATACATGTGTATGTTGTGATTTCATAAATAGATGATGATTATATATATATATATATATATATATATATATATATATATATATATATGTATGTGCTTATATGTACGTACTGAATATTTCTATATATGAGTTATATCTATATTTATATTTTTTTTGTGCGTTGCGGATAACGGTTGAATGAGGTCCAAAACTAAGGCACACATATGCATAACATTGGATAATTATGACTTGATTTCACATACTACCGTTTGTGTGTGTGTGTATATATATATATATATATATATATATATTAAATGTGTTAGCGAAATTACGTTTCTTGTTAAATGTGGTCAATTATTTGCTTTCATGTTTGATATTTAAATGAAAGGGGGGCAACACAAAAGTGGACAGTGACTGAAATCTTGGGGAATCAGGGAGGGGATGATGGTGAATATATATTTATATAGGAAAGTGTAATAAAATATTTAAGGGAATACATAAAGTTTGGTATGGGCTGTTTAAAATGTTCACAAGTTTTGAAAAATAGGACACATAAAGGCATACTGGCCGTGTGGCTATTAATTGTGCATAATGAATAATTTTCTAGATATAATACATGTAGCTTGGTTATAATGGTAATTATACGAAAAGCAAATTGATTGGCGCCTGCTTTGAAAAAAAATAGAAAGCTATTAACTAATTATTTTAAGTAAGTCAAATTAACCTTTATTATTAGTATTGATTTTAAACTACAATTGTTTAGATTCGAGCCTAGAGGAGAAGGGAGTTAATTCGTCAAAAAGATAGGTACCTCTCCCCCCTCAAACGGGTATGATTCATGCATGCTTTGATGGTATACTAATGTGTTTCGTTGTTTTATTTGTTTAAGTTGTAAATTTTGTTTCGTTGTTTTTATTTGTTTAAGTTTTAAATTTTGTCTATGTTGGAAAGCATGAGATATATTATTTATGGCTGCTATGTGCGTGTATGTATGTGTGAAATTGGTGGTATGATTGAATCAAAAACAAAATATCCTTTGTTGAGAAATATGTTTGGATAATTTTCAAAGTCATGATTTTAAGTGATGAATACTTAAAAATGTCACATATGGTGTTATAAATGAAAGAGTTGAATAAGTAAAGAAAAATGACACGATGTCCAGGGTTGTTAGAAATATTTTTCTAAAATGTGATAAAATAGTTGTTTTCATTTGTACATGATTTATATATGCTCATTATGTGTTTATTATGTGTTTTTGGTGATTATTATTGTCTTGTGACTAACGTGCCTTGGAAGTTTCTACAACTTACCAAAAAGGGCAAAATTGGTATTTTAAGTTTTGTAGGAACATCATATGGTGAAAAATATTTCAAGTGCATATTATTATCTTGGTTATCATGACAAAGGTGGTATTGTGATTATTTTTGACCATCGGGGGCATTTCTGGAGTTTTCTCACACCAGGGGTATTTTGGTCATTTTACCCCCAAGGGTATTTTTGGTATTTTCACTCAAGGAATCTCTTGAGCATATTATTATCTTCATTCTGGAGCTGTGTTATTATTATTTTGAAGATTATATGGTGATCTTATATCTTATTCTCTCAACCGATGATATTATTGACTATAGCTGGATATGTGACGATTTGAGATGTCACATTCTATTTTTTCTTGAAGACCCTCTTATATATGTTATAAGAGGATATTAATCATCATCTTTTAGAGATTACAAGGTGTCCTTGGTGCAAGATTCATCACAATATGTAAAGGAGAAGAAAGTATGAATTTTGGTGTTATATGTTGACATAATCTTGTCAACACTTATTCATTATTTTTTATTCACAAAATATGAGTTGGTATACATACATACAACATCAAAAACGTCCATAAACAGGTGGAGAAAGTGGTATACTCATTTTATGACTTTTGGGCAAGTGGACAATTCAAAAACAAGCTAGTTGGCAAAAATTGTCAACTTGAAATTTCAAATTTGAAGTTAATGGAGACAAGGTTGTTGGAGATGATTATGGAGGTGTTTTAATTCAAAATTCTCAGCCATCACATTGGTCTAAAATTTGGATGGAATATGCCATCAATTCACTCTATAAATAGAAGGCAAGGTGAAGAAGAGAAGACACACACTTGAAAGCAAAAATTGAAGATTGTTGTCTTGCTATTCTCTTCTCATATTTTCGTTCATACTTTGTGTAGCTAAGGTGTTCCATTTCTAGTTGTTGTCCAGCTACACTATACACACCTTTTTGTGTCTTATTTGTAAGATTGATTAGCCAAATCTATAAGGCTACATCAATAGGTGATAGAGGTGTTGCAACCAAGAGGTGCATAAAGGTGTTCATCCAAGTCTTGAATAGGGTTCGTGTTTAACCCAAGGATCAAGCTTGGTTCTTGCTGTAATTTGGTTCATACCATAGTGAAATCCAAGGAAAGGTGTTCCTTGGGACTGGAGTAGGTCACATTGACCGAACCAGGATAAATTCTCGGTGTTCTTCTCTTGTTTCTTTATTTCTATTTTCTGTCCGTTTTTGACTGCAGTTTTCACACCACTTCTCACAATTTGAAAAAATAGCTAAACATTTTCAAAATTCGTGATTTTTGGTGGAGTTATACTTCAGACTGTTAGCTCTCATTTGCAACAAGAATCACTTGATTTGAGCAAGGGAAAGTTAGTCTTTCAGTCTTTGCAAGATAACTGCTCCAATCTGGCTGCAATCTGACCAGTTTTGAGAAAACTTAAATTCTGTATTTTTCAAGAGTTGGTTAAGGTCAGGGCCTTTTTGAAACTTCATCTAAACATCCTAAGGAGTGTTTTGATATAAACATCAACTTTTTTGGTTGAGTATTCAAAGAGAAACACGTTTTGCAAAATCAGCAACATTCTGTCCAATTCTGTCCAGATTGACCATCTGAATCTTTTTATTTATTTGAAGGGTCAAACGATCTTATTTTTGTCTGATTTTTGGATAGAGTCTTGTTAACTCATTGAAGTTACATTCTGGAAAGTTTCATAATTTTTGGAGTTTTTATAATTATTTGTGAATTTTTGAAAAACGGGTTCTGAATCTGAGGTGGTTTCAGATTCTGTTTTCAAAGGGGATTTTAACAAAGGGTTGTAGTGTAATTTCCGCTAACCACTATTCACCCCCCCTCTAGTGGTGTTTATTGCAGGTGCACGGTCCAACATTTGGTATCAGAGCCAGACCAACACCACTCAAAAGAAGCAAGATTCAACACCATACAAGGCCAAAAAACAACGATTCATTATATACTACTTGTCTCAAATCCAAGGTACATACTATGGCTATTGTTTCTCATAAAGGTGAAATGGAAGGTATGTCTACCCAAAGCCCTCCTCTTTTTGACGGTAACAATTTTGCTCATTGGAAACTTAGGATGAGACTATTCTTAATGGCTATAGACATCGATTTATGGTCTATAGTTGAAGATGGGCCGTACATTCCAACGAAAGTTACACAAGTTAGTGAAGTAACTCAAGAGGTTGAAAAATGTAAAAGTGAATGGTCATCAGATGATAAAAAGAAAATGTCCATGAATGCTAAAGCTATGCAATTACTTTTGAATGGACTTACAACTTCTGAAGCAGGATATGTGTCAAATTGCACAAGCGCACACGACATGTGGAAATCACTTGTATTAAAGCATGAAGGTACTTGTGGTGTTAAAGAGTCAAAAATAAACATGCTTATGACTGAATTAGAGACTTTCAAAATGTTGCCAAACGAATCCATAACATCTATGGATTTGAGGATTACTAATATTTTCAATGCCCTTGAAGCTTTAGGAAAGTCATTTTCGAACAGTGAAAAGGTTCAAAAGGTGTTACGAAGCCTTCCTGCTGAATGGGATCCAAAGGTAACTGCAATCGAGGAGACAAAGTCAATCACTAAGATGGATGAATTGATCGGGTCTCTTAAAGTTTACGAGGTTAAATTAAACCAACAAAAGTCTGAATCGTCTAAGTTATCCGGTAAGTCAATAGCTTTCAAAACAATCGAAACACATGCTAATAACGATGATAGTAATAGTGATACTGAATTAGACGATGACTTGATATTGATAGCTAGAAAACTTAGAAAGTTTTTCAAACGTCCAAATAGGAATAGACAACGTAATTCTTCTTCTTCTTCTTCTTCTCAACCTAGGAAGAATAACACAAACAAATGGTATAATAAAGAATTAAAGTGTTATGAATGCGGTCAAAAAGGACATATTTCATATGACTGTCCCACGAAGAAAAATAATAATAATAACAACAATAATAAACAAGCCAAGGATAAGGAGGCTCAGACGACAAAGGCAAAAGAGTCTAAGGCAAGAAAAGGGAAACGAGCAATGAAGGTGAGCACATGGAGCGACTCATCCGACTCAGAATCCGAAACTGAGGAAGCTCAAGTCTGCTTCGTATCCAACAAGGTTTGTTCATCTTCTGATAGTGATTCCGATAGTGACATGACATTTGATGAAATGTATGAAGAATTCTTAAGAATGCATGCTCACTGTAAAAGGCTCTCTAAAGAAAAGAAGAAACTAGTTGAAGAAAATGACAAGTTGAAGACGTCCAACTTGGAATTCTCCGATCAACTAGAATCTCTTAAACAAGAGTCTACTAATACTCTTGATTCTTTAGAGAATAAAATTGAATCATATAGGAAAGATGAACAAAAGTTACAAATGGAAAATAAAATGTTAAAATCCAAGTTAGAAAGTTGTGAAAATGAAATAGTACAACTTAAGTCTTCTAAATTTACCTTAGAAAAAATGATAGAATAATTTAAATCTGGTGCAAATATGTTAGATACACTTATATCATCACAAAAGTATGGAAATGATAAAACTGGATTGGGATATAAAGAAGAAGATGAAAAATTAGATAAAAAGACTAAGTTTGTATCATCAACTACGAAACAACCTTATAAAGTTATAAAAACAAACTTGTCTGCTAAATCTTCTTCTACTCCTTCTTCTTCTTATTCAAAGATAAAAATGCAGCATGCACCCATAAAAACACACACGCATAACTATACATCTAGACCAAACTTTACATCTAGACAATCTAGAAATTATGCCTATATGTATACAAATGCAACGAGACATAATAAAATGCATTCAACATATTATAAACCTAAGTATAGGCAACACTCTTATAAGTCTTATAAAAATGCCTATGAACACACTTATACTACGCCATTCAAGAAACAAAATCGCATGCCTTATGCACATTATAAAATTCGGCCATCCTATATTGATTATCAACCATGGCACAACATGTATAACAATGTATCTTCACTTATGTGGAATAATCATGTATATGCTAATTCTTCTTATTTTCCAAATTATAACAATGCTAAAAATGTGCCTAGAAGGTATATTCAAGTTTGGATACCTAAGGGATATCTAAACAAGAATAGTGCCCCTAACATTCAAGGACCCAAATAAAGGGTACCTAAAACTTTGTCTCCATTGTAGGATAAACGCAAGGAATGCAAGAAGGAGGCAAAGTTAAGGAATCTAAAAACCAAGTGGTTTTTAGATAGCGGGTGTTCAAGGCACATAACGGGCAACCCCAAACTATTCACCGAACTGGAACAAATCGATAATGGAGGAAAGGTGACATTCGGTGACAACAACCAAGGCAAGGTTATTGGAAAAGGAACAATTGGGGACCCCAACACATTTCAAATACGAAATGTGTTGTTAGTAAGCAATCTTTCTTACAATTTATTAAGTATTTCGCAACTTATAGATTCTGGTTATCATGTCTCTTTTCTGCCTAATTGTTGTGATATAATAAATGAAAAAGGAGAAATTGTACTAAAAGGAAATAGGGATGGTAACATTTACACACTATCACTAAATAACATATTAAATGCTAGGATTAAGTGTTTAGTATCACATGACTTAGATGTGAACTTATGGCATAGACGACTAGGCCATATAAGAATTTCAACTAGTAAGAAATTGTCTAAAAAGAATTTAATTAGAGGAATGCCTAAGTTAGACTTAGATAATTTTCAAATGTGTGAAACATGTATTAAGGGAAAACACATTAAAGAAACCTTAAAACCGAAACATGAAGTGAGTACTAGTCATGTACTAGAATTGCTTCACTTAGACTTATTTGGTCCAAGTAGGACAAGAAGTCTAGGTGGACACTACTATGTGTGTGTCATAGTAGATGATTACTCACGATACACATGGACATTGTTCTTAACACACAAAGACGATGCTCCATTGGTAATCGAAAATCTTATTAAGCAACTTGAAAATCTTTATGAAGAAAATGTTAAAAGAATTAGAAGTGATAGAGGTGGAGAATTTAAAAACAAAGATATAATTAAGTTTCGTGAATTACATGGAATAAAACATGAATTCTCACCACCAAGAACACCACAACTCAATGGAGTTGTTGAACGTAAAAATAGAACACTACAAGAAATAGCTAGAACTATGTTGTGTGAAAACAAAGTACCTAGATATTTGTGGGCTGAAGCTGTTAGTTGTGCATGTTATATAATAAATAGGCTTTCTATTAGAAAGAAATTAAATAAAACACCATATGAGTTATTGAATAATAGACAACCTAAGGTAGATTATCTTAGAGTATTTGGGTGTAAATGTTTTGTACTTAATACCAAAGATAATCTAGATAAATTTGAACAAAAGTCTATTGAATGCATATTTGTTGGATATTCAACTAACTCAAAGGCATATAGGTGTTATAATCATGCATCTAGAAAAATAATTGAATCTATACATGTGAAATTCAATGAAAATGCATGTTTTGAAGTTAGTGATAAACATCAACATAAAAAAGAAACAAATGTTGAAAATATGTTTGATGATGATGTATTACTTGAGCCTGTACTTGATCATCTAGAATCAACTCCCCCTGAACAAGACAAACATGAACCCTCAGATGAAATAAATCAAGAGACTCTGCAATTAGAAGATACAACTAATGATCCAATTACATATGATAACGTTCACACTAATGAAATATTTGAACAAGATGAGGGTGAACTTAATCAATCTAGGAATTATTGGCACCCTAGAGAACTAATCATTGGAGATCTAAGTGTTGGGGTTAAAACATGTAGAAATATAAGTCAACTTGAAGGACATAGCTTAATCTCACAATTAGAACCTAAGAACGTAAAGGAAGCCTTAGGTGACATATCATGGATAGATGTTATGCATGAGGAATTAAATCAATTCACAAGGAACAACGTGTGGGACTTAGTACCTAAACCTGAAGACAAGTCTATCATAGGAACTAAATGGGTTTTTAGGAATAAAATGGATGAACAAGGAAATATTACAAGGAATAAGGCTAGACTAGTCGCACAAGGTTATAATCAACAAGAAGGAATAGATTATGAAGAAACCTTTGCACCCGTTGCACGACTAGAAGCAATTAGATTGTTACTTGCGATTGCAAGTATAAGCAAAATTAAGCTCTTCCAAATGGATGTCAAGAGTGCATTCTTGAATGGATACATCCAAGAAGAAGTGTTTGTCAAACAACCCCTTGGATTCGAAGATCCAAAGAATCCTAACCATGTTTACAAGCTTAAGAAAGCTCTATATGGTTTGAAACAAGCTCCAAGAGCTTGGTATGATAGATTTGCGAACTTTCTTATTGCAAATAATTATCAAAGGGGAACAATAGACAACACATTATTTCTAAGACGAAAAGATAATGATTTGTTAATAGTTTAAATCTATGTAGATGATATAATCTTTGGTTCAACAAACCCTACCTTACTAAAAGACTTCGAAGAATGTATGAAGTCAGAATTTGAAATGTCAATGGTAGGAGAGTTGAATTATTTCTTAGGACTTCAAATCAAACAAACCCCTCAAGGAATTCACATTAGCCAACTTAAGTATGTCAATGATATGATTAAGAAGTTTGGCTTTGAAGAATTAAAACCAACACCTACCCCCATGAGTGTTAGCACCAAACTAGACAAGGATGAAAATGGTAAAACTTTTGATGACACACTCTATAGGTCTATGATTGGATCACTATTATACTTAACTACATCAAGACCTGATATCATGTTTAGTGTGTGTATGTGTGCTAGGTTTCAATCTTGTCCTAAGGTATCACATTACAATGCAGTTAAAAAGATCTTTAGATATCTTAAGCATACACCTCACTTAGGACTGTGGTATGATAGAAACGCTAAGTTGGAATTACACGCATATAGTGATGCTGATTATAGTGGTTGCAAATTAGATAGAAAATCCACTAGCGGTACTTGTCAATTCATAGGAACCAACTTGATTTCTTGGTTTTCTAAAAAGCAAGCTAGTGTAGCTCTTTCTACCACTGAAGCCGAGTATATCGCTTTGAGTTTATGTACTACCCAAATACTTTGACTTAAACAGCAACTTAGTGATTTTGGCATTAAAATGAATAAGATTCCAATTTTCTGCGATAGCACAAGTGCAATCAATCTTTCACGGAATCCGGTGCTTCATTCTAAGGCCAAACACATTGAGGTGCGATATCACTTTCTTCGTGATCATGTTCCAAATGAGGATATAGTCATAAACCACATAAGAACTGATCATCAAATCGCTGACATCTTCACCAAACCCCTTAATCAAGCCACTTTTGAAAACTTACGAGCCAAATTAGGAATGATGACTTACGATACCATTGTATAGTTCTATCTTTTGCATGATTTGCAAAATAAAGGGGGAGATAGAATAAGAACATGATTTTAGTTGGTAAGTCATATTTTAGCTGGTAAGTCATGATGAATCATATGCTAAGTTTTTATTGGTAGTTGGTAAGTCATATTTTAGCTGGTAAGTCATGATGAATCATATGATAAGTTTTTATTGGTATAAATTTTGGAGCATAGGTTAAGGGGGAGAGTATGAGTTGCGGGGGAGCGGCATACTATTTAAAAGTTGAAAACATAGTTGAAAACATTTGGTTAAACTTTTGGTTATAAGTTGTGACATTAAAATCATGTTAGGTTATTTTGAAAATCATCCAAAAGGGGGAGAATGTTGAGAAATATGTTTGGATAATTTTCAAAGTCATGATTTTAAGTGATGAATACTTAAAAATGTCACATATGGTGTTATAAATGAAAGAGTTGAATAAGTAAAGAAAAATGACACGATGTCCAGGGTTGTTAGAAATATTTTTCTAAAATGTGATAAAATAGTTGTTTTCATTTGTACATGATTTATATATGCTCATTATGTGTTTATTATGTGTTTTTGGTGATTATTATTGTCTTGTGACTAACGTGCCTTGGAAGTTTCTACAACTTACCAAAAAGGGCAAAATTGGTATTTTAAGTTTTGTAGGAACATCATATGGTGAAAAATATTTCAAGTGCATATTATTATCTTGGTTATCATGACAAAGGTGGTATTGTGATTATTTTTGACCATCGGGGGCATTTCTGGAGTTTTCTCACACCAGGGGTATTTTGGTCATTTTACCCCCAAAGGTATTTTTGGTATTTTCACTCAAGGAATCTCTTGAGCATATTATTATCTTCATTCTGGAGCTGTGTTATAATTATTTTGAAGATTATATGGTGATCTTATATCTTATTCTCTCAACCGATGATATTATTGACTATAGCTGGATATGTGACGATTTGAGATGTCACATTCTATTTTTTCTTGAAGACCCTCTTATATATGTTATAAGAGGATATTAATCATCATCTTTTAGAGATTACAAGGTGTCCTTGGTGCAAGATTCATCACAATATGTAAAGGAGAAGAAAGTATGAATTTTAGTGTTATATGTTGACATAATCTTGTCAACCCTTATTCATTATTTTTTATTCACAAAATATGAGTTGGTATACATACATACAACATCAAAAACGTCCATAAACAGGTGGAGAAAGTGGTATACTCATTTTATGACTTTTGGGCAAGTGGACAATTCAAAAACAAGCTAGTTGGCAAAAATTGTCAACTTGAAATTTCAAATTTGAAGTTAATGGAGACAAGGTTGTTGGAGATGATTATGGAGGTGTTTTAATTCAAAATTCTCAGCCATCACATGGTCTAAAAGTTGGAGGGAATATGCCATCAATTCACTCTATAAATAGAAGGCAAGGTGAAGAAGAGAAGACACACACTTGAAAGCAAAAATTGAAGATTGTTGTCTTGCTATTCTCTTCTCATATTTTCGTTCATACTTTATGTAGCTAAGGTGTTCCATTTCTAGTTGTTGTCCAGCTACACTATACACACCTTTTTGTGTCTTATTTGTAAGATTGATTAGCCAAATCTATAAGGCTACATCAATAGGTGATAGAGGTGTTGCAACCAAGAGGTGCATAAAGGTGTTCATCCAAGTCTTGAATAGGGTTGGTGTTTAACCCAAGGATCAAGCTTGGTTCTTGCTGTAATTTGGTTCATACCATAGTGAAATCCAAGGAAAGGTGTTCCTTGGGACTGGAGTAGGTCACATTGACCGAACCAGGATAAATTCTCGGTGTTCTTCTCTTGTTTCTTTATTTCTATTTTCTGTCCGTTTTTGACTGCAGTTTTCACACCACTTCTCACAATTTGAAAAAATAGCTAAACATTTTCAAAATTCGTGATTTTTGGTGGAGTTATACTTCAGACTGTTAGCTCTCATTTGCAACAAGAATCACTTGATTTGAGCAAGGGAAAGTTAGTCTTTAAGTCTTTGCAAGATAACTGCTCCAATCTGGCTGCAATCTGACCAGTTTTGAGAAAACTTAAATTCTGTATTTTTCAAGAGTTGGTTAAGGTCAGGGCCTTTTTGAAACTTCATCTAAACATCCTAAGGAGTGTTTTGATATAAACATCAACTTTTTTGGTTGAGTATTCAAAGAGAAACACGTTTTGCAAAATCAGCAACATTCTGTCCAATTCTGTCCAGATTGACCATCTGAATCTTTTTATTTATTTGAAGGGTCAAACGATCTTATTTTTGTCTGATTTTTGGATAGAGTCTTGTTAACTCATTGAAGTCACATTCTGGAAAGTTTCATAATTTTTGGAGTTTTTTATAATTATTTGTGAATTTTTGAAAAACGGGTTCTGAATCTGAGGTGGTTTCAGATTCTGTTTTCAAAGGGGATTTTAACAAAGGGTTGTAGTGTAATTTCCGCTAACCACTATTCACCCCCCCTCTAGTGGTGTTTATTGAAGGTGCACGGTCCACTGGTGGAACATCAAATTAGATAAATAAATCATCATCATCAAATTATTTATTTATTTATCAAATTAGATAAATAAATAAATAATTAAATTAAAGCAGAGAACAGGCTGGCCAACGGACCGGGTCGACTGGCCAGCGGGTCGGACCGAAAGCGGCCCATTAACCTCTCAAAAAAAATATGTATCGGGCGTGGCGAATCAGGCCAGGAAAATATAATTAAATACCAATAAGAATTCAAATAAATTCCAGAAAATATAAAAGGTTAAAATTAAATTATTTTCACTTAATTTCTGAAGTTTGGTAAATTTAAATAACTAAAAATTAATTGTAATAAATAAAATTAAGTAAGAGAAACATATGAGAAATTAATAGAAAATTCTAGTAAACTAATACAAGCTAAGGAAAAATAAGGGTGGCGATAAATAACAATTTTCCAATATTCAAAAAAAATTTCACAAAGCCAAATATTGAGTGCCGGAGGATGGTGAGGATGAGCCAGGGGCCTCAGGCGATTGTGTTATTGCATTCATGGCACGTGCATTGCATGATGGCGGGTCGTGACGTATAGGTCACGGGCGCTCAGGATGGTGTACGGTGGTGGGGCCACGACACTCAGGATGGTGTGTAGTGGCGCGGCTACGCACACTCAGTATGGTGACTGTGGGGTGTACGACCTGCAGCCACTCAGTAGGACACAGGTTCATGCATTGCACGGTATGGATATTGGCATTATGTGTGACATGACTTTGTTGCGTGTGACACGTTGATTGAGCATGCACCACGTAGTTGCGCATTTTTATGTGGAGTGCTTTACTTACCGCGTTTTTTTTTATCTTATGCATGTTATCTTATCTTTATGTGCTATGTGGTTATATCATATCTATGTGCTATGTGGCTATATCATTTCGGTATGCACGTTTTGTATTGGTTTGAGGCGGACATCTACTGGGTGATTTCTGTCACTCACCCCTACTTCCCAGGTGAGCCGGATGAGGACTACGAGCATTTCTTCGTTGAGGACGGGACGGACATAGCAGAGTGGGCTGGTTGACAGCTGCATCTAGGTTACGAGGGGGCTCTGCAGCTGTTTGTGTTTACTTATACTTTGAGGATTTTTTTTTCACAGACTTCTCTATTACTTTTATTATCAGAATTTTGATTCAGTAATGTAATGACGATTATTGGAGTTTAATTTAAGTTATGATTTACGTTTTCGCGAGAAAAATTTCTATGTCATTTCTGACATGTAAGAGATTAATGTGACGCCTTGTATTCTCCTTAGTGAGATACGGCGGGTGCACTGTTCTCGATGCTAGGGCTCGGGAGCGGTGCGCTACAGGTGGTATCAGAGCCGAGGCTTCAGATCCGCCTTGGAAACGCAGGCTTAATTAGATCACTTAGACATAAGTTACGATATTTTATAAAATTTCGATTTTACCCCTAATAAACAAAGTAGACTTAAGATGATCTTAGAAGTAGGTTATGATTCGGTTATGGGAGGTGTGTGCCGATGGTGAGCTTTCCTTGTCTAACTATCGATTTATCGGCGTCAACCTTTCAGCTTATTATTGACTAATCCGATTTCTTCTCATGAACTTAGATAACAGAAAATGTCTCCACGACGTAAGCCAGCCGGGGACGGTGGTGAGAACCACCAGAATCAGGAGATCACCCTCAAGCACTTGAAGATGCCATAGTCACCATGACCAACAACTTGGCACAGTAGCACCAGTTGCTGAACTGGCATGCACCGCCTCCACCATCACCTCACCCAGACCTGAGATTCTTCGACAAAGAGATGCGAAGCAATGATGGCGCAACACAACTGACACCACCGATCACTTTGATCTAATTTCAGATTGAGTTTAAGATGTACTACGTGTTCGACAGTGCGATCTATCAGAGCATGACTCTAGATCCACAGCGGAAGCATAGATTTAGGCTATGATATTAGAAATTAAGTTATAATTTTGCCCCTAAGTCACATCTTAGACATAAGTACCGATTTTTAGTCGTAAGTAATGATTATGTATTAAGCTTGTTATTGGAAATAAGACGTGACCTTAAGAGGTTAAGTGATGACTTTGCCCATAAGTTACGACTTTAGGCTTAAGGGATGACGATATGAAATATCGGCTCTAGGAATTATGTGGTGATCTGAACATCGAATGATGATTTGAACATAAACGCTAATCGTAGTCATAAGATGTGATTATATTCTAAGCATTGAACTTATAAATAAGTAATGATTTTAGACGTAAGGGAGGATGATACCGAGTATCGATTCTAGAAATAAGTCATGATATTAGACCTAAGTGATGATCGAATGAGGGATCTGTCCACGTATACCTAGGACACTCCGTACGACTCTGAATTATTTACTTTACCTAAGTGCTGACCGTAATCATTTGAATAATTCCTTAGATCTGACCCCTGTAAACCCGGTACCATTATGATAAATGAAGCGGGTTTGCGCCTCTACCTCGACAGTAGTGTCGTAACGCGACTAGGTCTAAGTTGGGATCATAGTTCTTAAGAAATGATTTGTAGTAAAATGATGATAACTAAGAAACGATTTATTAGCGTTATGGTCAATAGAATTTAGCAAAGAATATCGTAGAAAGGGGTTTATAGTTATGATTAAGATGTAAAATTTAGAGTATCAAATAAAACAAAGATATTAGTCTTATTAGAGATATCGATTGACAGGGATAAGTGAGCACTACTAAAATGAGTACCGTGGAATGACAATTGATTTCAGTCTAGGTTTAGTGCTGATCCCTAGAAACACGTAAGCACGAATGTATCGAGTAGGCTTTGAATTGAAATAGAGTAAGTATGAACAAGTGGTGTGTGCTCTTCAGGTGAGATCTAACTAAAGCGGTTGAAATAACCAAGTGAAGAATAGAGTGGATCAGTGTGGCGCGCGGAAGCATGGTGAATTAGAATGCCCTAAGTTGATCAATATTTAGTGTGCCATGTTAAGATTGAACAATTTAAGTTAAAGATTTATAAGAAACGGTACATAAGTTGATTTTTCATTCGACATTAAGGGGTGACTTAGAAAAATTATACGAAGTATTTGTTAGTGTATGTGCCCTAGGCCATGATTTGGATATTTATGTTATGCATTTATTATTAATAAAAGAGGTTTTATTATCATTATTGTTGGTTAGTATGTTACACAATTTTGATATATGTCCCTGATTCATTATTGTTATGGAGATAAAATAATTTATAATCAGTATGAGTATTGATTTGATAATCATGAGATGATTATGTGTATGGTGATACGAATCAATCTCATAGATACTTGTTAGAGAACAGTGTATTGGATAGACCCATCATGAGATTGCTACATGGATTAGCGTCATAAGTAAATCTCATGATAGTCATGTTTTAATCCTTTGACTTGAGATTGTCATAGTTTCCAACATAAGGACTATTATATTTTGACATGATCAAACGTTATCCGTAACTGGATAATAATAAAGGTCATGATTGAATGTGATAGAAATTATGTAGAGGATATTGAACAATCAAGATAGAATTTGTCCCTCTCTTTTGAGAGAGATATCTTTGGGCCCCTCGATTAGTGAGACTGTGAAATGCATGGCCGTGCTCAAATGATTTGATAGTGTGATCAATCTCATTTGTTTTATCAGTCTACTTAGAGATCGAGTAATCATATGTTTGAACTATATAAGTATGACGCTGACCATGACTTATGTTCAAACTAGATATCGTGTGACAAAGGGATTAATGCATGTACTATTATTAGGCTAGTTGGACTTTACTCGTATTAATTGGGTAGTTGTAATGCCTTGCTAGAGGCCAATTACGACTTGTTGGTTTAATAGAGATTTAATCAACTGCCAATTAATATGGGCCTATCGGGTCACACACAAGAATGCGTATGGCTGAGATTAATAATATTAATAATATTAATATTGGATATTAATTATTATTATTATTATCGTTTTTAATATTAATAATATTAATATTGGATATTAATTATTATTATTATTATTTTCGTTTTTGGTGATTATATATATATGCATTATCGGATAATAACGAGAGAATCCGTATCTGATATGGATTTTGAATATCCTGTTACAATCCGTATCTGATATGGATTTTGATTGGCATCAACTAATCCGATTATGACTCGGATTTTGATGTCTACGTATGTGTATATATATTTGTGTATCTCGCATACACACACACACACAAAAATACAGAATCATCAAAGAGAAACCCTAGAGCCGTTTTTGTGAAAAGCGAGTTCTTCAGCCGCGCCGTTTGAAGAGCTAGCACTCCGGGCGGAAGCGTTCGTGTGGATACCGACAGAGGGTGGTCGTATTTTCGCACCTCTTTCATCTGCAGATTTCGAATCTACGGAGGTAATTTTTGATTTCTGTTGTCGAATTAAACGAACAACATTGATCCTTGGTAGGAAATCGGAGATCGTTTTTGTTTTTCCGCTGCGCGTTTTGCAGTGATCTCGTTAGATTTCCTAACAGTATTGGACTATTATTTTTCAAGTAGTCAAATGTTTTTTTGTACACCAAGACATATTTTATACTCCAAAGGTATTTCAAAGATTTTTGCTACTAAACATTTCAACTAGTTCCAATTTTTAGTATATTACTTTACAAGGCTATATTTCTTTCCGAATTCGTATATCAATACAATAAAATTTTGACTACCCCTGACAACACCGATATATTTCAAAATATTGATGCTTTTGAACAACAATATATTTTTATATCTCTTATATTTCTCAAACTTTTGTTTAGCTATATTTATTTTGCTAAAATAATTTTATTTGTCAACTATCGATATTGCAAGCATTCTACCATTAAACATTTTTGAATATATTTATCTTCTAACGATGAACTTATTTAATTTTGTGAAGCAGAAATAGTTTCAAAAACGTATGCCTCCTTTTGAAAAAAAAGAAAGGCACCTTATCTAAATTATTTTACGAAACTTTCTATATTTATTGACTTTTCAATTATTGTATTTTGTGAAACAAAACATAGCTTTCAAAAACAAATATTTCTTTGGAAAGAAAAAAAAGACACCGCGTTCAAGTCGTTTGAAAAAAAAAGAAATTTTACGATTGTTGATGTGTCTCAATTGTTTTGAAGTGGTTTCAACCGTAATACTTTTGCGAACCAGTTATATCCTTGTTTATAAATGGTCATTTGAGACGCAGCTTGCGAAAATAAAGATATGATATTTGGGTTTTGTGTTTACCAAAAAAAAGAGAAGTATACTATTTTAAACAATTGAAGCTATACTTCAAATTATAGCTATATAAGCTACTTTTCTATTGAATTGAAGAAAAAAAATATGTCCATACACATACTTCGTATAATAGGTGGTTGATGATATCATTGAGAAAAGTAAGGACATGATCATAGAGTTAGCTCGTAAGTACATAAGAATTGAATTCGAGGACTTGGTTCCATATTGGAAGACTTGATGGATATTTCAGGTAGTCATGTAACTAGGAGATGAATCATATGTGATGAGCACAATAAGTCGAAATTGTAGATTACATGTATATAAGTGGAATGATACTAGTTAAATAGTATAAATGAAAGCTTATAAGTTGAAATTATAGATAATTAAGCTAAAGATTATAGTACACCTAAGAACTGATTTTGGAGGGCTGCTGATGATTGCCGACATAAGTACGCTATAAACCGACAATCGGGATAAGGAAACCCCAATATGGCGCCAAAGCCCTAAGCTTGATTTTAGAGCTATATAAAGATTAAGTGTGGTGTAACAAGCAGCGAACCATGGACTTAGAAACAACCTTGTTAATATACTAGGAAGGATTTGAGCACTTAGTCATATGTCGAGGAAGTGAAATGGTTAACATATCGAAATACGTAAGAGATACTTGCGGTCATTATTTAGGTGAATGAATTATTTAGAACTACAGTAAGTTGTTGATTACATAGTACGCAAGTTTCGAGGACGAAACTTATTGTAAGCGGGGAGGAGTGTTACGACCGTGACCAGTAGGGCAAAAAAAAGTTATAAAATATAAAAGGAAAATAAAAAAAGGATATATTTAAAATTCTAAACTAACTAGGATTTGGAAGATTTAAAATTCTAAACTAACTAGGATTTGGAATAAGAGATTAGGATATGATTGAAGTAAATGAAAAACCTATACCTAATAGGAAACTACCTAAAACTTATCTTATCATTCAATTAAGCCTAAGCTAAAACCTAATACATTTTTATATAAGGGCCGGCCATCTCCTTACAGCAGCCAACCCTTTTTTTTCTTCACACCCATAAGCAGATTCGGCAGCTCCCTTAGGAAACAAGAGAAAATCACCTTGTAGCCAATATATTACTCCCATCCCTCAAACTTGCATTTTCCACCAACAAGAAGGACAAAAAAAAAAAAAAAAAAGAAGAAGAAGTGCATCCAATCGCCCTCCCCTCACAGCCCGTTAGCCAACATCAGCAAGGAAAGAAAATAAAATATAGCAGCCCTTATTTTCGTCATCACAGCCGAAAGCTTCAAGGAGTGGGAGAGAGTATTTTCTCCAATCATCAACCCTAGATTCAATCACACGGTAGAATTATACATGGAATAGGTAAGTAATCATCCTGTATTTCCCATGTTTTTCAAATCTTATTAATATAATTACGTATCAAAAACCGGATCATACATGTGTATGTTGTGATTTCATAAATAGATGATGATTATATATATATGTATGTGCTTATATGTACGTACTAAATATTTCTATATATGAGTTATATCTATATTTATATTTTTTTTGTGCGTTGCGGATAACGGTTGAATGAGGTCCAAAACTAAGGCACACATATGCATAACATTGGATAATTATGACTTGAT
The DNA here is from genome assembly GCA_036186865.1 of Eustoma russellianum. Classification (NCBI taxonomy): domain Eukaryota; kingdom Viridiplantae; phylum Streptophyta; class Magnoliopsida; order Gentianales; family Gentianaceae; genus Eustoma; species Eustoma russellianum. The sequence continues at coordinate 10,072,044 of AP025045.1, forward strand.
TTCACATACTACCGTTTGTATATATATATATATATATATATATATATATTAAATGTGTTAGCGAAATTACGTTTCTTGTTAAATGTGGTCAATTATTTGCTTTCATGTTTGATATTTAAATAAAAGGGGGGCAACACAAAAGTGGACAGTGACTGAAATCTTGGGGAATCAGGGAGGGGATGATGGTGAATATAAATTTATATAGGAAAGTGTAATAAAATATTTAAGGGAATACATAAAGTTTGGTATGGGCTGTTTAAAATGTTCACGAGTTTTGAAAAATAGGACACATAAAGGCATACTGGCCGTGTGGCTATTAATTGTGCATAATGAATAATTTTCTAGATATAATACATGTAGCTTGGTTATAATGGTAATTATAGGAAAAGCAAATTGATTGGCGCCTGCTTTGAAAAAACATAGAAAGCTATTAACTAATTATTTTAAGTAAGTCAAATTAACCTTTATTATCAGTATTGATTTTAAACTACAATTGTTTAGATTCAAGCCTAGAGGAGAAGGGAGTTAATTCGTCAAAAAGGTAGGTGCCTCTTCCCCCTCAAACGGGCATGATTCATGCATGCTTTGATGGTATACTAATGTGTTTCGTTGTTTTATTTGTTTAAGTTGTAAATTTTGTTTCGTTGTTTTTATTTGTTTAAGTTGTAAATTTTGTCTATGTTGGAAAGCATGAGATATATTATTTATGGCTGCTATGTGCGTGTATGTGTGTGTGAAATTAGTGGTATGATTGAATCATAAACAAAATATCCTTAAAATGGGGAAAAAGGGAAACTTTTACATTAGGAGCCTTTTCAAAAAAAAGTTGTGTTTTGGCCTTAGAATAGGTTCCTATAGACTGGAAATAGGAGAAAATGGGGATTGTGATCGAAAAACAAATCACAGTGCGCGTTGCCAGTGGTGGAACATCAAATTAGATAAATAAATCATCATCATCAAATTATTTATTTATTATCAAATTAGATAAATAAATAAATAATTAAATTAAAGCAGAGAACAGGCTAGCCAACGGACCGGGTCGACTGGCCAGCGGGTCGGACCGAAGACGGCCCATTAACCTTTCAAAAAAAAATGTATCGGGCGTGGCGAATCAGGCCAGAAAAATATAATTAAATACCAATAAGAATTCAAATAAATTTCAGAAAATATAAAAGGTTAAAATTAAATTATTTTCACTTAATTTCTGAAGTTTGGTAAATTTAAATAACTAAAAATTAATTGTAATAAATAAAATTAAGTAAGGGAAACATATGGGAAATTAATAGAAAATTCTAGTAAACTAATACAAACTAAGGAAAAATAAGGGTGGCGATAAATAACAATTTTCCAATATTCAAAAAAAAATTCACAAAGCCAAATATTGAGTGCCGGAGGATGGTGAGGATGGGCCAGGGGCCTCAGGCGATTGTGTTATTGCATTCATGGCACGTGCATTGCATGATGGCGGGTCGTGACGTATGGGTCACAGGCGCTCAGGATGGTGTACGGTGGCGGGGCCACGACACTCAGGATGGTGTGTAGTGGCACGGCTACGCACACTCAGTATGGTGACTGTGGGGTGTACGACCTGCAGCCACTCAGTAGGACCCGGGTTCATGCATTGCACGGTATGGATATTGGCATTATGTGTGACATGACTTTGTTGCGTGTGACACGTTGATTGAGCATGCACCACGTACTTGCGCATTTTTATGTCGAGTGCTTTACTTACCGCGTTTTCTTTATCTTATGCATGTTATCTTATCTTTATGTGCTATGTGGTTATATCATATCTATGTGCTATGTGGCTATATCATTTCGGTATGCACGTTTTGTATTGGTTTGAGGCGGACATCTACTGGGTGATTTCTGTCACTCACCCCTACTTCTCAGGTGAGCCGGATGAGGACTACGAGCATTTCTTCGTTGAGGACGGGACGGACATAGCAGAGTGGGCTGGTTGACAGCTGCATCTAGGTTACGAGGGGGCTCTGCAGCTGTTTGTGTTTACTTATACTTTGAGGATTTTTTTTCCACAGACTTCTCTATTACTTTTATTATCAGAATTTTGATTCAGTAATGTAATGACGATTATTGGAGTTTAATTTAAGTTATGATTTACGTTTTCGCGAGAAAAATTTCTATGTCATTTCTGACATGTAAGAGATTAATATGACGCCTTGTATTCTCCTTAGTGAGATACGGCGGGTGCACTGTTCTCGATGCTAGGGCTCGGGAGCGGGGCGCTACAGATTGCGTCACATTTAACGGCAAAGAACTACTTTTAAAGAAGGTTATGCAATAATACAACAGAAAAAAGTTCTCTTCAAGGAAATTTCCAAGTCTAATCCTTGGGCAGAGAGTACAATGACAAATATAAAGATCTTAAACATTAGTGCTAAGTTGCAACTGTTACGACCCGAGATCCCGGGCTAGTGGAAATGATGAAAATAGAACGCAAATGCGATGTTGATGAAATTGCAGTGGAATTTTAAATTTCTATTTAGAATTAATAAAGACATCGACATTAAATATCGGGGTTAGAAACACACATAAAAATAACCTTAAGGTAAGTTAACGGATATAACGAGACTGGTTGGGACTAGACAATGACCGTATAGGACATACAAGGTATTTAAATAAATTAGTCGGTAGCAACATAAGTCGATAGAGATAAATCAAAACGAATAAAAATAACCGATACGATAACTACAATACACACTAGTATCACAGTTTCTTCCACTTAATCCCACATATCAACAAAAGAGAAAAACCCTCCCCATTTTTTCCCACATGACCGCCCATCTCCTATCCAAGTGGGGGAATCTCTACTTTCTTCACATGGCAAACAACCATCATCTACCTTACACACTTTTCACATCCACTACTCACTTTCTTCTATTCTCTTTCACATGCCACAAAACAATAATTAATCTTCTTTCTTTACACAACAAAAAGAGAAGACAACCTTTCTTATTTTAACTATTTTCTACATTCTTTTCCTTATACAATTATAAACCACCATTATCCCTCCACTTTTACACAAAATAAATAACATTTTCTTTCTCCCTTTCCTCTTCAACTTTCGGCTGCAACCAAGGAGGACAAGCTATTTTATTCTCTACACACTACACACTCAATTTTTACTTCACAAGACATCTTCCATCTCTTTCCTCCAAGAAAGCTCAAACCCTCAACTTCCTTACTCTCCATTTTCGGCCATACTTACAAGAAGCAAGAAGATGATTTCTCTTCATCTCAAACCACATAACAACTCCTACACCAAGTTTTAAACAACACTCCATCAACTATGAAAGATTCAAGAAGGTTGTAGCATGTAGAATCAAAAGCAAGTAAGGTAAGAATTTTATGAAGTTTAAGTTTGATTCTTCCATATAATTAGTTTCATAAGTTGTACACTAACTCTCCTTTTTGGGCATCATAATCGTATACACCAAGGAGAAGGAGGAGAAGTGTGTTCTTCAAATCCAAGTGAAGGAATCACCATCTAAGAGTAAGAAAGTAAATCAAGGCAAGTATTCTTCCTAGATCCTACATGGTTTTACAAATACTAAGTATGTATGTTCATATCAAAGTTGGATCATCATGTAGTATGTTCAAGACTCCCTTTTGCAAGAAAGTATAGATCTATATTTAAGTGTTAAGTATATACATATATACACTATATACACACGCACACTAAATACATATATATACACTATATATAAGCACGCATACATATATACATATTATAAGTATGTATGTTGATATATATATATATATGTATGTATAAGTGTATAAATCTACATATAAGTATGTATAGATGTATAAATGTATATTTATATACACATTTGGTTTTGAGTATCAATGTATATATATATACACATCCGTTTTTTTATGTATAATATATATACACATACAGTTTATATATATATATATACACGCATAGGTGTATAGATCTATGTATGTACACATACGGATCTATATGTATATATGCATATGTGTAATATATATTTTAAAGAGAGGAAATGAATAAGTATTGGTGTACAACATACTATATAGTAAAAAGATTTTAAAAGTGTATATATAGTATATATACATATTCGGCCTTAGGGCCTTGATGACAAAATGATTTCATAATATTTTGTACAAGTATATATATGTATATATGATGAATATGTTAAGCTATGAAAATGAATAAGTTTTGGATGTTATACAATATGTCATAAAATGGATTATATATAAATATATACTACATATATTCACATTCGGCCACTAGGCCTTAATTGACAACAAGTGATTTCAATATATTTCATACAAATATATATATGTATATATGATGAATATGTTAAGATATGAAAATGAATAAGTTTTGGATATTACATAATATATCACAAAATGACTTATATATGTATATATTATGTATATATATGTTCGGCCCTTAGGCCTTATTAACAAAGATGATTTCATCATATTTTTATAAGTATATATGTATATATGATGAATATGTTAAGATAGGAAAGTAGGCTAAGTATGTAATTTATGTATTATGTTATGAAAAGTAAGAAACATAAATAGTTCACATTTATGTGTGCGTAAGTATAAGACTACTAACTTTTACAATGTACGTACATGATATGTTACATGTTATGTATACTAACATAATAGATTATGATAAGATGTAAGTTATGAAATCTTAATATGAAATGTTAAGATAATTAGAAAATTCATGTTGTAAGCAATTAAGTTATGAATTATGATATGCATGTATGGAATAGATGTATCAAATTATTGTGAGATGATAATTAAGAAAAATGGGCTGTTTTAGTATGATGGCCGAATGGTACTTATTTGTAGGTGAAAATGATATTTTGTTTAAGTTGTGATATGTAGAAGGAAATTAAGTGAGTGATGTTACTAGTGGTAGTATGACAAGATACCCGTATTTGACCGAGTCTCACGTTTCATGAAAACAAGATTTGCAAAGTTATGTTGTCACATCTCATGTTTTTAAAAGTTCATATGCATAGGAATAATAAACACGAGACGAATGATTCTGATGAGACACGATATGTTATGTTATGTTCATGATCATGATTATGTATGTTATGTTGAAGCGCTGTCCTGACATCGGGACCGGAGTGGTAGGTGTCAGGGGCCCATGTTTACGTTATGGCTGAGTGTAACACCGGGTCTGGGACACGGGATCTCAGTCATAATGCGTCACTGTTAGCACATGTGCATATGATTCATGATGTTATGTCGCACATGTACTATATGGGGAATCATTCGGTATGTCGTGCGTTATTATTCTTATGAAAAGTGCTATAGCCAATGATGTAAATGTTATGTCTTCATGTTATGAAAAAGTCATGTTATGCAGGTTACGAATATGTCATGTTATGCAAGTTATGAAAATCATGTCATGATTATGAAAAGTCATGTTTACGAAAAGTCATTTTATGAAAAGTCATGTTTTATGCATCACGTCATGACCATGTCACCTTAGGGTTATGATTAAGAATTCTTTAAGTATATGATCTACAGTGGACAATGTAGTGTTCAGCATGAGAATGTAGTACATGCAAGATATGCAAAGATGGTATAAGTTATGGATTAGAAGTTAGGTATGGATATAGTATGATGTTTTGGATTAAGTAGAATGAGATGCTGTTATGCTATGTAAGCTTTGAAATCTTCCTAATTTATCTGCTTTCAGTTTACAGCAGTTTACAGATATGATATGATACTTGTTAGAAAGGAGATGTGCTTATTATATTCAAAATTTATAGCTATTATGATTTGTCACCCCGTCTCCCCATGTATGATCCACATGTCGTATCTGGTAAGACTACTTGCTGAGCGATTAAAAGTCGGTGGCTATCGCTCATACTTGCCTCATTTATAATTTTCCAGATAACAGGTATCAATGTACAAGCTCGTTGAAGACATGCTAGATAGACCATTGATAACGAAGAGCATACTGAGAGATTATTTCGAAGGCATTAAGTTTCGGATTACGATGTATGATATATGATTTCAGTATTCGGTATATGATGATTGTACAGTTTATGATGTAGTACAGTGCATGTCGATGAAGATTTGTTTATGTTATGTTGCTTTCGCTTATCGATTCATTATTCATGTCGACATGTACATGTATAGTATCGACGCTTTGTACTCTATGGAGTAGAGTACGGCGGGTGCACTGAGCCGGAACCCTGGTTTCGGACGGAGCGCTACAGCAACTGTTAAGTAATCATGAAGAAGAAGAGATAAATTAATGTAGACCATATATGTTTGTTGCAAACAAGAACAAGGATGAAGAATTATGAAATAAAACGAGATTTATGAATCATATGATCATGCAATTTCTTGAGGCAACAACCACATATCTGGAAGGTCATGTGCGTCATTTCTGAGTTAGTTCATCACATCTACATATCAAGCAGGAAAGTGCTTAGGTATTCCAAAAAGGAACTGAAACAAAAGATAAGGTCTGAAAAGAGCAGCTTCCTCAAAATCCACCATGAACTTTATACTTCCGCTTAAAATCATCAGCCGATTACCAGTAGCAAAATCTAGTCCAAAAGAGTTTACATGAAACGATAATCATTTTGGCAACTCACCAGAAGTGAGAAGTAACATCAATCAGTAACAGGATTATTGTGTATCATAACCCAAGCCTGTGCCCATGATATGGTAGCACGTAGCAGAGAAATATGGTCCATCCCATAATACGATCTTACTAAAGAATCTAACTTGGATAGTTCAGGCTCAAAAAAACTTCAAAAAACTTTCATACGACCATACATCAAAACCAGATAGAGAACCTAGTCGTATATGTCGCGATCTATGGCAGTCATGATAGGCCTTTAACATCAGCAATTTGAATTATCATCTGAAAAATTGTGTATCTATGCTGTATGCTTAGCTGCTCTTTCATTTGGTGCACTAACATCTAAACTGACATAGAAGTGGAAAAATGATTACTTTTACCTGCTGGGTGTCTCTGGTGAATGAACTGGTGTCTCTGTTTCCACTTTACCCAAACCTAAGAATAAAAAATAAAATCGCAAGCACCAGATAATTTACGTAAAACTTCAGATTCAAATAAATTAGCAGCAAATTAACTGAAATCCAAAGAGTTAAAATACAACTTGAACATTAACATAAAATTTTATCCTCGTTAATAATCAAAAGGAGGAAATTGAACTTAAGCATGAGCATGAAACCTCCTTGAGAATCGATATTATAATTTCTATAAATGTCAAACTGTAAAGACAACATATCAAGCAAATTATGAAAGTAGAAGTTCTCCAAGCATGTGCTCCTTGGATGGAATTTAAGGAATAATATTGATTTCATCAGATTTTTAAATTGTCCGCGTTCATCTCACACAACTGACAAGAGATCAACATCCTCATGAAATTGAACTATTGAGATTTTAACTGTATAGAGGATTTCAAATTCCCTTCATATTAATTGCATAGGATCTGAATTTTCCTCTTCTACTTGCAGAATTATAGCTTCATATTGCTTAAGTATCAAAAGGAACCATTTTGAATAAATTTATAGTTAAAAATTAGGGTGGTTATTCAAGATTTTTACAACCCTACTAAACAATGTAATCTAATCTTTATTCCCACAATGAAAATTTTAAAGCCCTTTTTGCTTCGAATATATAAACTCCTTTTAAAATCTTCTGCTCCAAAATAACAAGAACAACCTCTAAATGCCAACTTATAAGTTAATAGGATGCCGAAGTTTTCAGGAAAAAATAAACTCTAAAGGCAAAATACACATGGACTGGGTACCTTTTCAGTTTTTTGGACTAAGAGATCAGGGAAAATCTAAAGCCTTGTGGATCAGTTTCATGATAAAGTACGTGACCAACTATCATGCATGAGCATGATGTATCATATTACCTTCAATTGAGAAAGCAACATGAGCTTCGCATTCCGGAATTTGGTCTACACTGCAAGTTGGTTCATCATTGCAAAGCATGTCTACTACAGAAAGCTCTTGAGAAGAGAGCAACAAAAACGAAATAAGTTCTGTGAAACTGATGCTAAACAGAAGCTCAAATTGGGATTCATTCCTCATACATAAATGATAAAACGAAATAAGTGTTAGGAAATCGACAGGATCAGTGCCAAATATGTAGGTCTTCAATAGACAAAGTAACAAAATGCGGAAAATATACATTGCTCCATTGATGTTGTTAATCTGAACACGAACACTGCAACTGCTCCGGCTGATGAAGAATCTGGCGTCATCCAAGGATTCACGACGTCCTACCAATTGCTTACACACCCCTTGACTGCTTTCAACAATTCACTGCTTTACCCGATGGAGAGGCTAGGCAGTGTGGGCTTTATAGAAAACTTGGTACACCTTCCCTCTAATATACTGTAAAGGCGCTATACTGTATGCGTCTGCTTTTGATCTGATGATCTGAGGAGGTGAAGCCTCCTCCTTTATATAGAGGGAATGGAAGGATCTGATAGGTTAGGATTTAAATTTAAACTTAAATTCAAACTTAAATTCAAATTTAAATATGAATTCAAATTTAAATATGAATTTAAAACCCAACCTTATCTTCCTTTATATTATCTAATATTTAATAATAATAAATATTATTATTAAATATTATTTAATATTTAATTATTGTGCCAATAATTATCTACTAGCCACACGTGGGTTGTCGCCCCTCGGGGACCAGACATCGTAACTTTATGGTCGTTGCACTTTTAGCCCATCCATCGCGGTCTCTGACCATATGACTGTCTACATATTTGGGGTTTCCATTTAGACCACACTATATATCCACGAACATACCCGATGATCACTTAACGTGTGGATGTTTTACGTAACAATTAATATTATTACGTGACATATGTGACATATAAATTATCATACATAACGTCCACCTTATGATTAATTCGTATAAACTTTATCAATGTGCTGCGCATCACACGTATCTCGAATTAATCCCAACAATCTCCCACTTGGACTTGTTAGGAAATCAAACCAGATCACTGCAAAACGCGCAGCGGAAAAACAAAAACTTGATATCCGATTTCCTACCAAGGATCCATGTTGTTCGTTTAATTTGACAAAAGAAATCAAAAATTACCTCCGTAGATTCGAAATCTGCAGATGGAAGAGGTGCGAAATCACGAACACCCTCTGTCGGTATCCACACAAACGCTTCCGCCCAGAGTGCTAGCTCTTCAAACGGCGCGGCTGAAGAACTCGGTTTTTCACAAAAACGATTCTAGGGTTTCGTTTTCTGTTGGTTTTCGTCTGTCTTCTCTATACGAGATACACAGATATATATACACATATATGGACATCAAAATCCGAGTCCCAATCGGATTAGTTGATGCCAATCAAAATCCATATCAAATATGGATTCTATCAGGATATTCAAAATCCATATCAGATACGGATTCTCTTGTTATTATCCGATAATGCATATATATATATATATATATATATATATATATATATATATATATATATATATATATATATATATATATATAATCACCAAAAAAACGAAAATCATCATAATAATAATTAATATCCAATATTAATATTATTAATATTAAAAGCGATAATAATAATAATAATTAATATCCCATATTAATATTATTAATATTATTAATCTCAGCCATACGCATTCTTGTGTGTGACCCGATAGGCCCATATTAATTGGTAGTTGATTAAATCTCTATTAAACCAACAAGTCGTAATTGGCCTCTAGCAAGGCATTACGACTACCCAATTAATACGAGTACAATCCAATTAGCCTAATAATAGCACATGCATTAATCCCTTTGTCACACGATATCTAGTTTGAACATAAGTCATGGTCAGCATCATACTTATATTGTTCAAACATATGATTACTCGATCTCTAAGTAGACTGATAAAACAAATGATATTGATCACACTATCAATTCATTTGAGCACGGCCATGCATTTCACAGTCTCACTAATCGAGGGGCCCAAATATATCTCTCTCAAAAGAAAGGGACAAATTCTATCTTGATTGTTCAATATCCTCTACATAATTTCTATCACATTCAATCATGACCTTTATTATTATCCAGTTACGAATAACGTTTGATCATGTCAAAATATAATAGTCCTTATGTTGGAAACTATGACAATCTCAAGTCAAAGGATTAAAACATGACTATCATGAGATTTACTTATGACGCTAATCCATATAGCAATCTCATGATGGGTCTATCCAATACACTGTTCTCTAACAAGTATCTATGAGATTGATTCGTATCACCATACACATAATCATCTCATGATTATCAAATCAATACTCATACTGATTATAAATTATTTTATCTCCATAACAATAATGAATCAGGGACATATATCAAAATTGTGTAACATACTAACCAACAATAATGATAATAAAACCTCTTTTATTAATAATAAATGTATAACATAAATATCCAAATCATGGCCTAGGGCACATACACTAACAGGACTATGTATGTATCTTAAAGATTATATGTCACTCCTTTTGAGCTCATATACCTTATGTCCCTTAGTGTGTCTTTCCTGTTCCGGTCCATCAGCAAATGTTAGCAAAAGACTTAAGCCGCATGTCGCCACATTGAATTAGTGACTAGTCCCTCTTAAATCATGATACTAACATTCTACTGAATGACATATATACTGAAATGGATATGTAGTGTGGAATTAATATGCTAGGTGATCATACATATCTAATTCCAACTTGGCCCTCTTTAGCGAGATCAATAGAATTCAGAATGTATGCCGTAACTGCTTAATGTACATTACTTCTGCAGAAAAACTTTAATATAACCGGAATGTACATTATATTGTTGTCTGAAATAAACAACTCTATTGAACACAATAAAAACATTACAGACTCCCACTAGGATAAAACATCCTCAACTGGACTAAGACCCATACGGCTAACATGCTTGTGAAACACTACCGGTTCCACGGCCTTAGTCAAAGGGTCGGCCACCATAGAGTCTGTACTGATATGCTCAATACTGATCAGACCACTCAGAATTCTTTCTTTAACAGCCATATACTTCATCTCTATGTATTTCGCTTTAGATGAACTCCGGTTGTTATTTGAATATAGCACCGCAGCTTTACTGTCACAGTAAATCCTCATTGGAGATGAGATAGTCTCCAATACCCGCAGCCCTGTGACAAAATTGCGAAGCCATATCGCCTGATTGGATGTGTGGAATGATGCAACGAATTCCGCCTCCATAGTGGAAGATGCCAATAAGGTCTGTTTCGCGCTTTTCCACGAGATCGCACCTCCAACTAAAGTAAACACATAGCCCGAGGTCGATTTCATGTTATCCTGACATCTAGCAAAATCGGAATCTGTATATCTAGTGATCTCTAACTTATCAGATCTCCGATACGTCAGTACGTGTTGTTTTGTTCCTTGTAAGTGTCTCAGCACCCTCTTTGCTGCGGTCCAGTGATCCTTGCCCGGATCAGAGAGGTATCTGCCTAACATTCCTGTAATGAATGCCAAGTCTGGTCGTGTACATACTTGGGCATACATTATACTCCCTACTACCGAAGCATAGGGAGTATTCCTCATCTCTGAACGTTCAAACTCTGTTTGGGGACATTGTTTCAGACTGAATTTATCTCCTCTTGCCACAGGGGTATTAAGTGGTTTACACTTATCCATGCTATACCGCTTCAACACCTTTTCGATATATGCCTGTTGTGAGAGAGCTAAGATACCTTGGGTACGATTGCTCCGTATCTCAAGTCCCAACACATATGAGGCTTCACCAAGGTCTTTCATCTCGAAATGTTTTTTCAGAAAGGCTTTGGTATCGCTCAACATGTTTACATCGTTTGTTGCAAGCAGTATGTCATCTACGTACAAGATCATGAATATGAACTTGCTCCCACTGAACTTGTGATACACGCATTCGTCAATTTGGTTTGCCTCAAAACCGAAGGAGACAACCACTTTGACGAATTTGAAGTACCACTGTCGAGACGCTTGCTTGAGCCCATATATGGATTTCTTTAGTCGACAAACCATGCCTTTTGGATCTCCCACCTCGAATTGAGGCGGTTGAACCATGTAAATGGTTTCGTCAAGTTCTCCATTTAGAAACGCAGTCTTAACATCCATCTGATGTAGTTCAAGATCTAAGTGTACCACTAAAGCCATGATTATCCAGAAGGAATCCTTCGTGGATACTGGAGAGAAGGTTTTCGTATAGTTTATGCCCTCCTTTTGGGTAAACCCTTTAGCAACAAGTCGAGCCTTATATCGTTCTACGTTGCCTTTTGAATCCCGTTTGGTTTTAAATATCCATTTGCAACCAACGGGTTTCGAACCTTCAGGCAACGAGATTGACATGCCATACCTTGTTGTCGTGCATAGACTTTATCTCTTCTTCCATGGCTTTTATCCACTTTTCTTTATTTCGACATTGTACTGCTTGTTGGACGTTTTCAGGGTCATCGTCCAACATACCAACATCGAATTCGTGTTCTTGGAGATACACCACATAGTCGCTAGGTATGGGGTTTCTCCGTTCACGAGTGGATCTCCTTAGGGGCACTTGTTCTTGGGATACTGTAGGTTCCGGAACTGCATCAGCTGGCAATTCATCGGGTTCTTCAGTAACTTCCTCAGGAACATGAACTTGTTCCTGTGGAGCGTCACTACTGGGATGAGGTACCTTAGGTGTGGGTATCGCTGATGCTATCTCCCCAAAAGATGGTTCGATTCGCATTTCTCTCGCATCTGAGTGTGCCTCATCTAACTAGATGATCTGCTGATGCAAATCATTCCCCTCCAAAACCAAAGTATCCTCAAAGAACTTTACCGAATTTGTCTCGAAAAACACTTTACTTGTGGGATCATAGAATTTATATCCTCGTGACCTTTCTGAGTAACCAACGAAATAGCAACTAACTGTTTTGGTTTCCAGCTTTCTTTCATTTGGTCTGTAAGGCTTTGCCTCTGCTGGACAGCCCCAAACCCTTATGTGGTTAAGGCTAGGCTTACGCTTAGTCCATAACTCATAAGGGGTCCTTATCGTTGCTTTAGTTGGTACTCGGTTGAGGATGTAAGCTGCGGTTTTAAGCGCTTCTCCCCCAGAGGAATAATGGTAGTGTAGTTTGACTCATCATACTACGCACCATATCCATAAGTGTACGGTTTTGTCTTTCAGCTACACCATTCATGCTTGGTGACCCAGGCATGGTGTACTGAGGGACGATTCCGTTTTCCTCTAGGTATTTAGCAAATGGTCCTGGACACTGTTCTCCTGATCCATCGTATCGACCGTAGTATTGACCCCCACGGTCCGATCTGACGGCTTTAATCATTTTGTTGAGTTGTAACTCAACTTCAGCTTTAAAGGATTTGAACATGTCTATTGCTTGCGCTTTTCTTTAATCAAGAATATGTAGCCATATCGCGAATAGTCGTCAATAAAGGTGATAAAATAAGAGTGGCCATTTCGAGTAACCGGATGAAATGGGCCACTAATATCGGTATGAATCAACTCTAATGGACTATTTGCACGATTTGCTTCATATCTTCGGACTTTAGTTTGTTTTCCTTTAGCACAAAATACACACGACTCTAAGTCGGTTAAGTCTAAAGGATTGAGAATTTCTGTTTTGACAAGACGTACTATTCTATTTTTGGACACGTGTCCTAAACGTCGATGCCCAAGTGATCCTGAATTCTCATGAGTTAATTTTGCTTTAACGTTTCACGTTACAACATGCAAGGTTTCCTGATTTGAAGCAACATTTATTGAATAAAGTTTATCAATTTCGGACATTATACCATGACCAATCAATCTAGAAGCATGATAAAGTTGGAAATTTCCATTTCCAAAATAACCGTAATATCCACTTTTATCCAATCGATAAAACAAAATAAGATTTCGTTTAAACGATGGTACTACAAAAGTGTCATGCAAATCTAGATAGAAACCGGATGTCAACAACTATCTGAAATGCCCGATGGCTTCAACCTTTATGCCGCTGCCATTTCCAAAATAGACGTATCTTTCATCGTCTCTTGGTTTTCTATGGCTTAGGCAACCTTGCATAGTCACAGATAGGTGAGTCGTGGCTCCCGTATCGACCCACCAAGTGGCTATATCCGAAACAAAATTAACTTCAGAACAAACTAAGAATGTACCCCTTTTTCTTGAGACAAGATATATAACTGGTACAATTCTTCCTTAAATGTCCTTCCTTATTGCAAAAGAAACAAGTCATGATTTTAGATGTGTCAGTAGTAGGCACCCTCTTTTCCTTTTGACTTGCTTTTTGCACAGTAACCATTTCTGCAGCTTTGCGTTTCTTACCACCGAACTTGGTGGCGACAGCATTCATAACTTTATGCACCCTTATGCTGTCGATTCCACGGTACTGTTTCGAGCAAAGTTTCTTTAAGAGATTGACTGCCTTGGCTTTCCCATTCTTTACATATCTTTGCTCGAGATCGGCTAAAAATTCTTTAGCCGTCGTGGACTCAGAAACGTATCCCCTGAAGCATTTGGGGATAGTCTTTTTCATGATCATAAGACACATGCGATTTGATCGTAGCCAGCGTTCCATGTGAGATTTTTCCTCACTGGTAATTTCGTCTGTTAGCACAACTGGATGATCTATCTGTAACGCTTTGTCTAGATCAGCAATCCCCAGAAAGATCTCAAATTGACCTTTCCATTGCTTATAGTTTGAACCGTTCATTGTAGGAATATCCTTAATGTTAGACATTATTGCTGAAAAGCAAACAAGAAACGAACTTAAATACACAACACGTGTAATCTTTAAACTACATAAAAACAAATATCAAAATAGAACCCCGATTCCATCTACCAATTGTCTTCCAATATTGGGGCTCTTTGGAGTCATCCCAATACCTTCCAACAATTGGGTGTAGTGGTCAATATGACGGCTCTCCAAGCACGGGTTAATCACCTTCCTTTGGGCCGATGAGTTAACCTATGCATTTAAAGCTTCGCCGCTGGCCCTATTTGGGTCCGCTACCATGCTCATATGCGTTTTCGACAATCATACCTTCCTTTGGGCCGGTCAATGATTGCCTCCAACACATACATGCCCTTCACGATCATAACAAATATAGTGGCGATGATATGATTGCCGCACTTTAAGGGGATCATATTAAAGCCCTACATTTGCTAAGTCGCGTAACTTTATGGTTCTACATGATCCGCAGTTTACTGACTGACCCTTTTGCACGTACCGTGCATACTTAACACCAACATCCGTTTTGTTTTACTTAAACCAATTTGAACTAGCTTGATTCTCTTTACGGCTCAAATAAGAACCACCTTGAACCAAGCTCAGTTCTCCTTACGGTATAAGCAAACAATATCTTTATCAATCAATTTAACAAGTGATATAACCTTATGATGGGTCACATTGAGTGTGAAGTGAACCAATTCAGCAATACCCACTTGCCATAAGGGTGTATTACCATTCCACATAATTTCCAGGCCACCGGTGGAGTCACAATGGTCTCGCTTAAGTACCGGCTTTCTTAGACAAAACTATGTGTACGGTGTTTTTATCGCAACTCAATGAGTCGTCTATCACGAGTATAAACCGCATTGATTGATAAGTGTTGGTTAATTCAGTCAACTTAGCCCATCGAATTAACTTGGTTGAACTCGGTCAAACCGGGTCAAGCAAGTTCGGATCCTTATTGGGTTAAGTTCCTTAACTTTATTTTATTTATTTATTAACATGCATAAACATAAGGCATAAATAAATAAATAAACAATTAACTGCATGCATATAAACATAATAATGCAATAACCAAAAATTAAACTTAACACTTGATTATTATTATTTTGGATTTCTTTAAAATAATAATAATAATAACAAGAATTTATTATTATTATTACTATTTTCCTTAATAAATTTTAAATAATAACAATAATAACCAAATTATTATCATTATTATTTACTTTATTTCCTTTAAAAGAACTTTAAAATAATAATAATTACTTATTATTATTACTATTTTTCTTTAATAATAACAACAATAATAATTAAATTATCATTATTATTTTCTTTAAAAGGAACTTTAAAATAATAATAATAATAACAATTTATTATTATTACTATTTTCATTAAAAGAAACTTTAAATAATAATAATAAAATTATTATTATTTACTTTATCCAAAATAATAATAATAAATCAATTAAAAACTGAAATTAAAAAAATAAAGGGGTAGGGGCGCGGGTCAGGTTGGGCAGAACCCGCCCGCCCCAATTGAAATAACCAGCCCTTTTTTTTATTTTGCAACTGAATTGGGCCGAAGCCCTTCTGAACCGAATTAAGGCCGAATCTGAAACCTTTTTTTTTTAAAAAAAAAATAGCCGTTTGGGCCGAAGCCCTTTCTGCTGCAGGGCCAGACTGGCAGAAACTGAATTTCCAGCCCAATCCCCAACCAGCCCGCCAGCGCTGTCAGGAGCAAAAATGCTCGAGAATTGTCGCTAGGAGGAGTCGACACCGAGACCTTCTTTCTGTCCCAAGCGCTGGCCACTAGGCCAGCAATCTTTTGTGCTGTTTTGAAGGAGGTTTTAATTTTATATTAAAATAAATAGAATACCAGAAAATCAAAAAGGTCCTGAAATATCGGGCAGGGTTTTGAGCACGGGACCTTCTTCCAGTAGGTTCATGCGTTGACCACCAGGCCAGCATCGTTTTTTTCGTTCAAAAGCATATAGCAGCTTTTATTAAACCGAAACAGAACCTTTTTCTTAACCATAAATCGTTCCAGAAAAATGTTTTTCAGCCAGAAAAATTTTGTTTTTCCGAACATGAACAGATTAACATAATGATTCGATTAGGCCTGCTCTGATACCACTTGTTGGATTTAATTTAATAAACCCTGAATAGGACCGTTTAATCGAATCAATGGACAAAGTAACAAAATGCGGAAAATATACCTTGCTCCATTGATGTTGTTAATCTGAACACGTACACTGCAACTGCTCCGGCTAATGAAGAATCTGGCGTGATCCAAGGATTCATGACGTCCCATCAATTGCTGATACACCCCTTGACTGGTTTCAACAATTCACTGCTTTACCCGATGGAGAGGCTAGGCAGTGTGGGGTTTATAGAAAACTTGGTACACTTTCCCTCTAATATACTGTAAAGGCGCTATACTGTATGCGTCTGTTTTTGATCTGATGATCTGAGTAGGTGAAGCCTACTCCTTTATATAGAGGGGATGGAAGGATCTCATAGGTTAGTATTTAAATTTAAACTTAAATTTAAACTTAAATTCAAACTTAAATTCAAATTTAAATCTGAATTCAAATTTAATTATGAATTTAAAACCCAACCTTATCTTCTTTTATATTATCTAATATTTAATAATAATAAATATTATTATTAAATATTATTTAATATTTAATTATTGTGCCAATAATTATCTACTAGCCACACGTGGGTTGTCGCCCCTCGGGGACCAGACATCGTAACTTTATGGTCGTTGCACTTTGACCCCATCCATTGCGGTCTCTGACCATATGACTGTCTACATATTTGAGGTTTCCATTTAGACCACACTATACATCCATGAACATACCCGATGATCACTTAACGTGTAGATGTTTTACGTAACAATTAATATTATTACGTGACATATGTGACATATGATATTATCATACATAACGTCCACCTTATGATTAATTCGTATAAACTTTATCAATGTGCTGCGCATTACACGTATCTCGATTTAATCCCAACAAAATGCACAGCGGAAAAACAAAACTTGATCTCCGATTTCCTTTCAAGGACCCATGTTGTTCGTTTAAATCGACAAAATAAATTCAAAAAACTTACCTCTATAGATTCGAAATCCGTAGACGAACGAGGTGCGAAAACACGAACACCTTCTCTCCAAAAACGAGTTCTGTTTTTCTTTTTCTTGTGTGTGATCTCTGTACGAGAGGCACCATTATATATACATACATGTAGACATCAAATCCAAGTCCAAATCGGATTAGTTAAGCCAATCAGAATCCTTATCAGATATGAATTCTATCAGGATATTCAAAATCCATATCAAATATGGATCTTTCGTTATTATCCGATAATATATATACACACACACACACATATATATAATCATAAAAAATGAAAATAATAATAATAATTATGAAAAAATCTCACTTAGTAGCCAAACATTTGACACATTACTCAGTTAACAGTTAAACATTGATAAAACTCACTTAACAGCCAGTCTTTGTGCATAATGACTCACTTACATCTGGTAACCGGTTGATGACCTGCTGGTGGCTGTAAATCTGGGAAAAAAACATTTTTTAATATTTTTTGCTGTAATATGTAAGCCACATCGGATTCCCTCCTTTCCCAACAAACATTTCTCTCCAAATCGTTCACAACCCCTATAATTTACCACCCTCCTTTTTTCTCCAACACTCTTTCCCCTGCAATTGCAACCCCAAATTCACCCTTGCACCTGACTTCCCTCAGACTTACCTGCTGGAGAATTCTCTGGTCTAGTAACACAGACACTTGAAACAGTAGCAAGGCTAAACATGGGTGGACCTCTCGTGTCGTTTGAAAATGATACGTTATGGAGAACATGGGTTCCTGATGAGGCTTACCTAGTGTCGACATATGTTGCAGCACATAAATCTGCAATCGATCAGTCAAATATCCACCAGGTGGGGCAACAGAGGATATTGCTCCATAGACTGTATATGGCACTTCCACTCAAATGAAGTCATCTGGTGATTCAAATAGTAATTTCAATGTGTCATGGGTGTTCAATGTCGATCCGGGTTTTCAATATCTTGTTAGGTTGCACTTCTGTGACATAGTTAGTATTTCTGCAAATTCCTTGATCTTTAATGTTTTCATCAATTCCTGGAATGTTGCTCCAGATTTTGACCCTAGCAAAAAAACTCTTGGATCTTTATCTACTGCTTTCTTTCTGGATTTTGTGACCCCACTGGCTGATAATGGTAAACTTTGTGTTAGGATAGGCCCGTCACCTAGCAGTTCATACCCTGATGCCTTTCTTAATGGACTGGAAAATATGAAACTAAACAATTCTAATGGCAGTTTCAGTGGTTTGGCATACGTTGCTTCCTCTGGTAACCATGGCCCAAAGAAGAAAGTTGGGTCGATAGTAGGTCTGTGTCTAGGACTGGTAGTTGCTTTTCTGCTGGTTGCTTGCATTTTTATCACTTTCAGGAGAAGAAAAACAGTGCATCTTGGTTCAAAAACATGGATTCCTATATCCACCAATGGTGGTACATTTCATTCGGTGGGAAGCAAATCATCAGATGGAACAACCATCAGCACTGTATCTAGCCTGAGTTATCGCATTCCCTTTGTTGCAGTTCTAGAAGCAACTAACAGTTTTGACGAGAGTTGGGTAATTGGAATTGGCGGTTTTGGAAAGGTTTACAAGGGAACTCTAGGTGATGGAACCAAAGTAGCTGTCAAGAGAGGGAATCCAAGGTCCCAACAAGGAATGGCAGAGTTCAGAACTGAAATTGAAATGCTTTCAAAATTCCGGCATAGGCACTTGGTTTCACTCATTGGCTACTACGATGAAAATAATGAAATGATATTTAATATATGAATACATGGAAAATGGGACCCTCAAAGCTCATCTCTACGGTGGTGATATTTCCTGTTTGAGTTGGAAACAGAGGCTTGAGATATGTATTGGGGCCGCACGAGGTCTGCACTACCTTCTTACAGGCTCAACTAAACCTGTGATTCACCTAGATGTAAAATCTGCAAACATTTTGCTAGACGAGAACCTTTTGGCTAAAGTTGCTGACTTTAGACTTTCTAAGGCAGGACCCGAGTTAGACCAGACGCATGTCAGTACGGCAGTGAGGGAAGTTTTGGGTACCGACGTGGCTTACAGATTACAACAAATTTTTTTTCCAGATTTACAGCCTGTAGAAAATAATAGTTTCATGTCTTAGTTTTTAGTCTTTTCTTCTTTTTCGGTATTGTTGCCGTTGGTATGAGAAGTAGCCGTTAGATTGTTTATTTTGGGTCCTACATATAAAGGACACTATCTTTCTTCAACAAAGTAAGATAAGAACCGTTTAGTTCTTCCTCTGTGATTCTGAGTTATTGAAGACAGAGTACATTACTGTTCATCTCTATATTGTCCTTATGGTATCAGAGCGATAAGCTCGATTCTAAGGTTCTAAGGAGTATTTCTTCTGAAATTCTGAGCTCCTGTTTTGACGTGTTGAAAGTACACTGCAGCTCTATTTTCTGAGCTTACATATGCGTATATTGAGATCTCTTCCTTGTACATGTCCATTGAAATAGCGAAAGTAAAAGGAGAATAAGTAAATCATATGCAAAAGCCAAAGAAGAGAGATTAAGCGTTTCACATGTAGTGTTAAAAGCAAACTAAGAGTTGAGGATCTTTCCTTTCAATAGCTGTGTAAATCTTTACATAACAAGGATGAAGAGGCAAGGCGATAAAGGATCACCTTGTATGAGTCCTCTGGTTGTCTTAAATTTACCTTTGAGGGCCCCATTAAGGTTGATGAAGAAGGATGCAGTTGAAATACATAGACTAACCCATATGATGAAACTTTCAAAAAAGTTCATCAGCCTAAGGGATTAGCAGTAAGGTTTGCCAACTAATTGTATCAAACGCTTTCATAATATCTGTAGCGCCCCGTACCCGGTCTGCCCGAATACGGTGCACCTGCCGTACTTCGCTATGGAGAATACCAACCGTCAATGCATAACACATCACCGTCCATAATAAAATATATGGACTCCCATGCCATCATCTTAACAGGTAACCAAAACTTAGGCAGAATAAAAACTTTCAAACAAAACATTCCGAATATTCGACATAAAGTTTACAACCATGTTCGCAAAATAAGTAAAATCCAGAATCAATGTCCCATCATATGTCCATCAAAACATAAACCCATCGTAGTAAAATCCTTAAGCTGTCATCCACTCGTACGTCTACGGATATGGAACTCTAGGCTCATCGTCAATCCATTCTATACAGTGTCCTGCAGGCTCTGGGGGAAGAAATAAGAGGGTGAGTGACAAAGTCACCAGCAAGTACACCATAAACAATCAAGGATTAAATGGAAAGTACACACAAGAACCAAATCCCAAGAATTTGGACTTTTCCGACATACCTGTCTTTCAACTCAATAGCCACAAAGATAATAAAATCATAACTTAAGTGACTAAAGGAAATAAGATCATAGCTTAGTGAAAATAGGCTAAGCATCCTACTCTCGACTATATGCAATGAGTATGAATATGCAAATGTAGTGCAAAATGATACAGTGAAAATCATTTTCGATCATTCTTTCTTTCAAATCATACTTGTCATAAAACAAGGAGTAGAGAGGTTTCAGATCTATTATATTCGGATCTGAGGCGGTCATACCCGGTCATACAAACAATCATCATCATCAGGTCTATTTCTCTGGACCTGAACGGTCATACTCATCATTCATAGGTCTATCATATCCGAGCCTGGACGGTCATACTCATTATTCACAAGTCTATCATCTCCAGGCCTAGACGGTCATACTTATCATCAGATCAATTGACCCCGGATCTGAAGCGAGTTGTGCTGGTAAGGAATAAATGGTACCATAGGAGTCTTTCTTTTAAAACTGAAAACTTCTTTTCAAAAGAGCTTTCTCATCATTCTTTGACATAAAAATCAGTCTTATAAATCGTATGAACATGTACAGTGCGATGCATGATATGCAACATGTAATTCGTGACCAAATGCATCATAACAAGCCTACACGAACTTGTCTCTTAAGCTGGAAAACAGTCCAGCAGTACTGCTCTGTTCGTATAGCCTCAAAATCATCAATTCAGAGCCTATTCCCATCAACTTATGCCACACATATGCACAATGGGATCTTAGTTACATGCCATAAAAATTTCGTAACATTTCGAGATGTCTAAAGTGCTCAAATTACTAAATGATCATCAAGGGGTACTGCTGAACCCTGCAGTGCAGTACCCGTCTTACCTCAGTTTCAAGGGCCATAAAACATTATTCAATTTGGGCCATCACCTGGAAAACATAGCTAACATACCAAGAAACAATATTCATATGCCCACACATCACATACAAGCCTAAATAAACAAGATCAAGGTCTCACAACTTATGCCATCAAACTGTCCTGTTTTCCAGTTTTGTACCACAAACTTCAACTCAGTTGTTAACCCTCAAAACAGTTGTTCCAGGCTAATTTCTTTACATGGACATGTTCATCTATGTCTTAGGTAATTACCATAAAAATTTCAAGGCAATGCAATATGTTTAAAAGGGTCATTTAATTATTTTTCTAAGTCTAGGTACATGCAGAATCTGTAGTGACCAATTCTCACTAAAAATTACATTAAGGTCAAACCACAACTCCTTTTACCAAAATTCCACCTTTCAAATTTACTACACATATCAAGTTATCACCATACCAAAAATCAGATCATTTTCACACTCCTAAGGTTTGTTTTTAGGCCAAACAATTTTCTACTTAAAACTGTCCAGTTCCAGTAATTCCTGCATTTCATCACTTTTTATTGTTCAAGCATTTTCCAACCAACTTCATTCCTTAAAATAGCTTACTAAACATTAAATGCACATTTCAACATGGTCATTTCAAGTCTCATAACCCTTTTAGGCTACACATGACACACGCCAACAGCCTTGCAATTCACACTTAGAATGCCACTTTTCATGCATTTTACACTTCATAAAGTTCACTCTTAGCAAAACTAGTTCATCTTTCAAATAGTCACCCATACAGCCCGTTTTTATGGATAGTATATCTCATATCATATTCAAGTTTGAGCACATAACACATCCATATAGTAAACCATTCAATCATACCAACACTTTTCTTTATAACAACTAAGTTCTCATGCTTTGTACTTAGAATCTTCAACTAGGATTCATAACTTAGAAATGGCTAGTCATTCAAGCATACACTTCACAAATAAGTCAAGATTGTCTAGAGTATACTTGCCTCTTTGAGCTAGAAACTTTTCCTTAGCTTGAGCGTTGGTTGAAATGGAGTGAAGTCTTCCTCCAACTTCACTAATGGCACACGGTTTTGGGGAGGAAGAAGGATGAACATTAGCTAATATCTTGAATGAAGACACATAGGCTATGATTCCCTTACCAAAATGAAGCTTGAATGGAGATTGGAATGGATGCAACCCACCAAGATGTTAGCTTCTCTTAGTAGCTTGAAAAATCTCCACCTAGTGACCATTGAAGGTCACGGTTTCTGGCAAGAAAAGAGGGGTACCATGTGAGCTTCATCCTTTGAAATATGGAATTCACTTAGGGGATTCAACATGCAACTTACCTAGATGAGTCCTTGGAGCTTGAAGATGAAGATGATCTTGAGTCTCCTAGCTTAATCCTAGCCGTATGCAATGATGATGATTGAGGAATTGCCTGAGTGTTCAATGAGTCTTTAGTGGTTTGCTTGAGTAAGCTCTTGAGAGTGTTGAGAGTTGAAGATGAAGAGGAGCTTCTAGGATGACTTGAATAAATCTTCATGGGGGAGAAGAAGGGGGTGGCCGGCGGGTTTGGTCAAAAGAGGAGACAAGGAATTCCTATGTGTGCATGGAAAGGAGGAAGCATTCTTTGTGTCTCACAATTTGACCCCCTTTTGTCTCCCATGCTTGGATTTTACCTCTTATTTTATTGTGTTTTCAAGAATTAAATAGAAATGTTAAAACTAAGGAGAACTCTAGAGTCCCCACTCCATGTTGGCCGAATTTTCTAAGGGGTTGGGAGGGTATTTTCGTCATTTCACTTGTGTCATGAGACACACTTATATAATTATATCATTTCTTATAATATTTACTTTAAACAAATTTAATTGAATAATAATAAAATAATATAAATGGAATTTAATAAAATGTACTTGGATGGCTAATTCTTAGTGACTCACCTCATAAGAGTCAGAGGTATATGCGAATTTTCGTTGGGTACAACAATATCAACCTTAACAGCACAACATTTTAGACCCCAGACCTCTTATATTTCTTAACAAGTGCATAAGTGAAATGTTATTTTGTATGGTTCTTCTATTTACACAAGCTGACTGGTTTTCATCTACCAATGAAGGCAGTAGTGGTTTTCGTCTGATTACTAGGATCTTGAATATAACCTTGTATATCACATTACAATAAGATATAGGCTTAAACTCCATCATTATTGGGTTGTCTACCTTAGGTATCAGGGAAATAATAGTGGAATTAATGGGATAATAAAAGTAACTCTCATTGAAGAAGTATTCTAATGCAATCATGAACTCATTCCTTATGAGATCCCAGTTGTATTTGTAAAAGTCAACAGTAGACCATCTGGTCCAGGAGCATTATCAGATTTAGGGGAAACAGGAGCCTCTTTGGTTTCTCATCTAGTGGTAACTGTTGGACTTCCTAATGTTGTACATTCTTCCTAATGTTGATATCCTCTTGTACCTTCTTCCTAATGTTGAACTCCATCTTTTTTTAGGAGGGGAAACTGTGTCACCTAGGTCTCGGGGAATGTTATCTAAGGGTTCTACATGGCTCTTTCCCTTATATATGTCAAAGTAGTCTTCATACTCATCTCATTCAGAGGGTTAGGAAGATAAGTACTCTTTTCTCTCCTCATTAAGCTGTTCAGATAAGTAAGGATTTTCTTCTTGATCTGAGTCATTTTGTGATTCGTCTTCATATTTCCTCTTGACCTGCAAGAGAAACAAACTGGTTGGTAGCCATTATGTCTTCCAAAGGGGAATCTAAACGATTTATACCTCCATTGCTACTGTTGTTCTGCAAGTGAGTCCCTTCTCTTTGAAGTGGAGGGATTCCCAACCAGTGTCCAAGCTTTTTGCCCTTTTGCTTCAATTGAGGAGATGAAATCCCTGCTGCACTAGTTTGGACATCCGTGCCTTAGTCCAAATACCTCTATTGCTGGACGGGTGGGGTTGGTCTCTGTGGATTTACCTTATCTTACATACTTCTGGCTTTGTCAGCCATCGGGGTTGACATTAGTTCCTTTTTGGTCAGTTGCTAGCTCCATTATTGTTTCACTCATAGCCAAATATTTTACATTTCTTACACTGGATGGGCATTAATTCATATTGACCTCTTGTCAAATTTCTTTCCCATACACATCGATTATTTTCAGCTTGGTTGGTAGTTCGTCCCCTGCCTTTATCTTTATGCGAATCCTAGCACAAGCGACCCTTGTTTGGGTTGTAGTAGGTCTATTTATAAACTTTGAAGTCACAAGCAAAGTACCTAGTGTAGCACCCCGCTCCCGAGCCCTAGTATCAGGAACGGTGCACCCGCCGTATCTCACTAAGGAGAATACAAGGCGTCGACACAATTCAATTACACGTCATCACAATAATGTAAATCGATGTCAGCGGAAGTCATAAACTAAAAACCTTGATAAAATAATCATCCTCATTAATACCATGTCTAAGAATTTCCAACCAATACAATAGTCAAATGTATGTAAACACTAATCTCATAAACTTCGAATATCGAAATAACTGTCTCAACCAACCCTTGAAAGCCTTTTCTGAATATCTTAGTCTCAAAATCTCCCGTCTCGATCTTCTACGGTATATCAACTCCTGTGTAAGCATACCCTAACTTCTCACGCCTGCAAAACTGGTGAGTGGTGGTGTGAGCCAAAATCAACGGGCTCAGTAAGCAACCTACATATACTTGTTATAGAAATCATACATGCAGAAGCAAATACACATAACCTTTACATTTAACATACATGTCCTTAGTCCACAAATAATTTCACTTAATTATCTTAACAGTTAACACTTCAAAAAAACACAAAATAAATAATTCATCAGTTCAACCTCAATTACCGCGACGCATGCTCTTCCTAAATATGACATACACAGCAACCAATAATCACATAACAAAGAAGAGAATAACACATACCAATCAAGTAGATAAACTGCGGAAGGTAAGTCACTCCATATAACAATGCGCAACTTCATGATGCATGCTCAATCAACGTGTCACACGCAACGAGAATCATGTCATGCAATATGTCCCTAGACCTATATGCAATGCATGCTCCCGGGTCCTAAATCCAGCGTCGTGGTCTCTAGCCACCACTTGCCGTTTGGACACCCACGCCCTATAGACGCAGTATGTCTCATGACCCCGGTGCCCTATAGACACGGTAAGTCATCCCGATACCCACGCCCTATAGACGCAGTATACCTCATGCAATGCACGTGCCATGAATGCAAGAGCATACCATACGTCATCTGGCGTATCCATACTCATACATATGCCCGCGCCCATACACGTGCATATATACGTGTATGTATACCCTCACACATCCATATACACATACAATACGCATTGAAATCGTACAACCTACATACACCCAGTTTACATCCATGTCTCACATATACACACAACTCACATATAGAGAAAATCCAATTATAGATATGCAACAAACAACACACTAACGCATGATAAACATAACAAACACAAATAGACCACTTACCTTTGATGCATGACAACATAACGAGCACAGATAGACCACTTACCTCTGATCGATCACTTAGCTTTCTTATTCTATGCTCGAACGTGAAGAAGGTTACCACAAAAGTCTTTTCTTCTACATATCCAACTTCATAACACACGACCATATATATGTTAGTTCATCGCACAAATTCCGAAAATCATCAAATAATCCATATAAAATCATCTATGCTAATCTTTCACCTTATTATAATTACCCATATGTTCATGCACAGGACATCGGCAATGCCAGGCACACACAACACAAAATAAAACAAAAATAGTAAAGCCCAAGCACATATATTATTCATATGCATTTTTTTTTACCGAATCTAAAAACCCTTAACAAGTTCAGGTGCACTCATACAAATAATCCTCACATTCATATTAACCATTGCCCTCCTGTAATGCACGTATGCAAGCGCAACTATCTTTTGGCTTCAATTTTTTTTCCTTTTTTTTATGCTGGACACAGCAAATCACATGAACATAATTCACATACATGTAATTCACATATATAAAATTCAACATAAAATTTTCCATATTCATCAATTTGGTCAGCGGCCCTATGAAATTAATTCAACAAGATATCTATATATTTCATATGTATATATACACACAATCGATACAAATATACAACAAATACATACGTATATACATCAATCTATTCAAATCATAATTACGAATGCATGATCCGATTTGATATGAAAATAGCATAATAAATTTATAAAAAAAAAACATAGCAAATATAGCAAAGATACTTGCCTCGTGTCTCGATTACACGCAATATACGAAGAATCGGAGTTGAACTGTCCAACGAATTATTGTCTTTGCTCCTCATGAATGGCGGCCGAAGGTTGTTATTCTTGGGAGAATTGGCCTGCCAAGTTGATGATGATTAGGAGATTGGAAGAATTGTGTGCTACGTATATAAAACAAAAGGGTTGAAAATTCCTTTCTTCTTTATTCCTTGGGTCAAGGCTTATTGGCGGAAACAAAGGCATCATGGCTGCCAAACTTACTGAGATTTTGGGAAGAATTAAATTAACGTCGCTGCCCTTCTCAATTTGCGGTAGAAAGATGCAAATTTTTTTTTCTCTTGAAGGGAATAGCCGTCGGAAGCTAAGAAAATTTTGGGAGGAAAACTGATGGCGGCGGCTTGGATTTTCTTTAGAATATGATGCTGCTGAATTTTGCTTTCAGGGAGAAATGCAGAAATTGTTAGATATAGATGTATATTGGGTAGAATTTTAAGGGGTTTAGGTTATTCCAAGATAACTAGGAGCTTTTTTTTGTATTTCAAAACACTATCTTAGTTTTTTGCCCTATTCCCATTATAATTCTAAATAGCTAGGCTTTATCCCTTTTTTTTTGCCATGTATGCATGTATATCATATATATATAATATATTAATATACTTTTGTTGTTGATGATGCCGTGTGTATAGTATTACATGCAATATATATTCGTTGTTTTATGTATTAAGTTAGCATGTGTACATTGCATGCGAGACGCGGGATGTAACAGACTTTTCCCCTTACAATAAGTTTCTTCCTCGAAACTTGCGTATGGCGTAATCAATGACTTAGTATGGATTCTACTTAATCATTCACCTAGATAAAGACCGTACTAAATATCCATTACATATTGTGATACGTTAACTACTTCACTTTCTTTATCATAGACTAAGGCCTCAAAAACCATTCTTTATATATTAACAAGGTATTTTCTAAGTCCATTATTCACCGCGTATTTAAGATCAAAACCTACTCTTCTTATAATTATAAGTTCCAACTTAAGAGTATTGTCATCATACTGGGGTTCCATACCTCTATCGTCGGTTATAACTTACTTATATCTGCGTTCATCAGCAGCCCTCTAAAATCAGTTTTTAGGTATACTATAATCTTTAACTTAATTATCTATAATTACAACTTATAAACTTCTATTTACACCACTTGACGTGTATCGCTCAACTTTTTGCGATTTACAATTTAGTATTCTTAACTTCATCACATATGATTCATATCCTAGTTACATGACCATCCATAGTATTCATCAAGTCCTCCAGTGCGTTAATCGTCACTCTCCCTTATCATAGAGCCAATTTATTGGAATCAATTCTTATATCATCAATGTATTTCTATGATCATGCATTTACTTTTTTTGAGATATCATCAACAACTTAGTACATGGAATATATATGTATGGACTTGTTTTCTTTAAATTTAAAGTAGTTTACATAAATATAATTTGGGTATATAGCTTTAACCGTTTAAAATAATATATCTTCTGATTTTCTGTAAACACAAAACCAAAATATCACTTGCTTTCGCAACACGGTGTCTCAAATGACCAATTATAAAACAATCATATAACTAGTCCGCAAATATTACGGCGAAAACCACTTTAAAACAATTGAGACACAATAATTGTGAAACTTCTTTTTTTTTCTTTTAAAAAACGATTTGAATGCGGTGTCTTTTCTCTTCAACGAAATATATATTTTGAAAAAGCTATGTTTTGTTTCGTAAAATACAACAACTGAAAATTTAGGGATTATAACGTTTTATAAAACAATTTGAATACAATACCTTTCTCTTTTTTTTTCTTTCAAAAAAATAGGTACCTATATTTTGAAACTATTTCTGCTTCGCAAAATTAAATAAATTCATCGCAATCAGGTAAATATATTCAAAAGCAGTTAATAGTAAAATGCTTGCAATATTGATAGTTGACAAATAAAATTATTTTAGCAAAATAAATATAGCTAAACAAAATTTTTTTGAGAAATATAAGAGATATATAAATATATCGTTGTTCGAAAACATCAATATTTTGAAATGTATCAGTTTTGTCAGGATAGTCGAAATTCTATTAGGTGGCTTTATGAATTCGGAAAAGAATATAGCCTTGTAAAGTAATAGACTATATAGGACAATAAAGGTAGTTGAAATACTTAGAGGCAAAAATCTTTTAAATATAGAGTATATCTTGGTATACATGCTTGTAAGAAAACGTTTAACTACTTGAAAAAAAAAATAATAGTCCAATACTTTGTATAATTTTTCTAAGTCACCCCTTAGTGTCAGATGAAAAATCCACCTATGCACCGTTTCTTATAAATCTTTAACTTAATTTGTCCAATCCTAGCATGACATACTAAGTATTGATCGACTTAGCGCATTCTAATTCACCATGCTTCTGCGCGCCACACTGCTACACCATACTTCTGTACTTGGTTATTTCAACCACTACTTGTTCATACTTATTCTATTTCAATTCAAGCCTACTCGATACATCAGTACCTACGTGTTCCCAGGAATCAACACTTAACCCAAATTTATAATAAATTTGTCATTACACTGTACTCATTTTGGTAATCCTCGCTTATCACTATCAATCGATATCCCTAAATAAGACTAATATCTTTGGCTTATGTGATACCCTAAAATCCAACATCTTAATCATAACTATAAACCCCTTTGTACGGCATTCCTTGCTAAACTCTACTGATCATAACGCTAATAAATCGCTACTTAGTCATTATCATTTTACTACAAATCATCTCTTAAGAACTACGATCTCCAGTTAGACCTAGTCGCGTTCTGACACTACTCTCAATGTAAAGGCGTGAACTTGCTTTATTTATCATAACGGTACCAGTTTGCAGGGGTCACATCTAAGGAATTTTTTTTACAATTAGTTATAATCATCGCTTAGGTGAGACAAATATTACGAGTAGTATGGAGCGTCCTAGGTATACGTGGGCATATCCTTTATCCGATCATCACTTAGGTCTAATATCATGACTTACCTCTAGAATTGATACTTGGTATGATAATATCTTACGTCTAAAATCGTTACTTATTTCTAAGTTTGGTGCTTAGAATATAATCATCGCTTATGACTAAAATCAATGCTTATGCTCAAATCATCTCTGATGTTCAAATCACCTCTTATGTCTAAGAATACTTCTTATTCCCAAATCATACTTAGCATATCCTTAGCGTTTATGACTCAAATCAGTGCTTAAGTCGAGGATCACCTCTTAGTCAAGATCGTCGCTTATATCTAAAATCATGACTTATGGGTAGGATCATCACTTAATCCTTAGAGCCGATATTTAGTATCGTCCTTCCTTAAGTCGAAAATCGTAACTTATGGGCAATGTCATCACTTAACTTCTAAGATCACGTCTTATTTCTAATAAGATGCCTAATATATAATCATTGCTTACGACTAAAAATCAGTACTTATGTCTAGGATCGTGACTTAGCGGAATAATCGTAACTTAATTTCTAAGGTCATAGCCTAGATCGGTACTTCCGCCATGTATCTAGAGCCATGCTCTGATACCAACTGTAGCGCCCCGCTCCCGAGCCCTAGTATCAAGAACGGTGCACCCGCCGTATCTCACTAAGGAGAATACAAGGCGTCGACACAATTCAATTACACGTCATCACAATAATGTAAATCAATGTCAGCAGAAGTCATAAACTAAAAACCTTGATAAAATAATCATCCTCATTAATACCATGTCTAAGAATTTCCAACCAATACAATAGTCAAATGTATGTAAACACTAATCTCATAAACTTCGATATAACTGTCTCAACCAACTCTTGAAAGCCTTTTCTGAATATCTTAGTCTCAAAATCTCCCGTCTCGATCTTCTACGGTATACCAACTCCTGTGTAAGCATACCCTAACTTCTCACGCCTGCAAAACTGGTGAGTGGTGGTGTGAGCCAAAATCAACGGGCTCAGTAAGCAACCTACATATACTTGTTATAGAAATCATACATGCAGAAGCAAATACACATAACCTTTACATTTAACATACATGTCCTTAGTCCACAAATAATTTCACTTAATTATCTTAACAGTTAACACTTCAAAAAAACACAAAATAAATAATTCATCAGTTCAACCTCAATTACCGCGACGCATGCTCTTCCTAAATATGACATACACAGCAACCAATAATCACATAACAAAGAAGAGAATAACACATACCAATCAAGTAGATAAACTGCGGAAGGTAAGTCACTCCATATAACAATGCGCAACTTCATGATGCATGCTCAATCAACGTGTCACACGCAACGAGAATCATGTCATGCAATATGTCCCTAGACCTATATGCAATGCATGCTCCCGGGTCCTAAATCCAGCGTCGTGGTCTCTAGCCACCACTTGCCGTTTGGACACCCACGCCCTATAGACGCAGTATGTCTCATGAACCCGGTGCCCTATAGACACGGTAAGTCATCCCGATACCCACGCCCTATAGACGCAGTATACCTCATGCAATGCACGTGCCATGAATGCAAGAGCATACCATACGTCATCTGGCGTATCCATACTCATACATATGCCCGCGCCCATACACGTGCATATATACGTGTATGTATACCCTCACACATCCATATACACATACAATACGCATTGAAATCGTACAACCTACATACACCCAGTTTACATCCATGTCTCACATATACACACAACTCACATATAGAGAAAATCCAATTATAGATATGCAACAAACAACACACTAACGCATGATAAACATAACAAGCACAAATAGACCACTTACCTTTGATGCA
The DNA here is from genome assembly GCA_036186865.1 of Eustoma russellianum. NCBI lineage: Eukaryota > Viridiplantae > Streptophyta > Magnoliopsida > Gentianales > Gentianaceae > Eustoma > Eustoma russellianum. The sequence goes on from AP025045.1 coordinate 10,104,300, forward strand.
TGACAACATAACGAGCACAGATAGACCACTTACCTCTGATCGATCGCTTAGCTTTCTTATTCTATGCTCGAACGTGAAGAAGGTTACCACAAAAGTCTTTTCTTCTACATATCCAACTTCATAACACACGACCATATATATGTTAGTTCATCGCACAAATTCCGAAAATCATCAAATAATCCATATAAAATCATCTATGATAATCTTTCACCTTATTATAATTACCCATATGTTCATGCACAGGACAGCGGCAATGCCAGGCACACACAACACAAAATAAAACAAAAATAGTAAAGCCCAAGCACATATATTATTCATATGCATTTTTTTTTACCGAATCTAAAAACCCTTAACAAGTTCAGGTGCACTCATACAAATAATCCTCACATTCATATTAACCATTGCCCTCCTGTAATGCACGTATGCAAGCGCAACTATCTTTTGGCTTCAATTTTTTTTTCCTTTTTTTTATGCTGGACACAGCAAATCACATGAACATAATTCACATACATGTAATTCACATATATAAAATTCAACATAAAATTTTCCATATTCATCAATTTGGTCAGCGGCCCTATGAAATTAATTCAACAAGATATCTATATATTTCATATGTATATATACACACAATCGATACAAATATACAACAAATACATACGTATATACATCAATCTATTCAAATCATAATTACGAATGCATGATCCGATTTGATATGAAAATAGCATAATAAATTTATAAAAAAAAAACATAGCAAATATAGCAAAGATACTTGCCTCGTGTCTCGATTACACGCAATATACGAAGAATCGGAGTTGAACTGTCCAACGAATTATTGTCTTTGCTCCTCATGAATGGCGGCCGAAGGTTGTTATTCTTGGGAGAATTGGCCTGCCAAGTTGATGATGATTAGGAGATTGGAAGAATTGTGTGCTACGTATATAAAACAAAAGGGTTGAAAATTCCTTTCTTCTTTATTCCTTGGGTCAAGGCTTATTGGCGGAAACAAAGGCATCATGGCTGCCAAACTTACTGAGATTTTGGGAAGAATTAAATTAACGTCGCTGCCCTTCTCAATTTGCGGTAGAAAGATGCAAATTTTTTTTTCTCTTGAAGGGAATAGCCGTCGGAAGCTAAGAAAATTTTGGGAGGAAAACTGATGGCGGCGGCTTGGATTTTCTTTAGAATATGATGCTGCTGAATTTTGCTTTCAGGGAGAAATGCAGAAATTGTTAGATATAGATGTATATTGGGTAGAATTTTAAGGGGTTTAGGTTATTCCAAGATAACTAGGAGCTTTTTTTTTTGTATTTAAAAACACTATCTTAGTTTTTTGCCCTATTCCCATTATAATTCTAAATAGCTAGGCTTTATCCTTTTTTTTGCCGTGTATGCATGTATATCATATATATATAATATATTAATATACTTTTGTTGTTGATGATGCCGTGTGCATAGTATTACATGCAATATATATTCGTTGTTTTATGTATTAAGTTAGCATGTGTACATTGCATGCGAGACGCGGGATGTAACACCTAGTCTTCCTAGAGTAATTGGGTTGAAATATTGAAGCCGTAGGAAATAATCTAACCCATACAAGGATAGAATTCAACTTCAACCTTTCAATTTTTTTCTTCAGTTCCCACGGCCATAAAAATAGGACCTTATTTCCAAAGGGCATTTGGTGAGAGGTCCAACATCTCATTCTTGCATGTTGGAAGCAAAACAAGAACAGAACATCTGCCAGCCTTTGCGTTTCAAGACCCTTCGTGAGCCACTTTTCCTCCACAAAGTTCTTGATGTTGAAGCATGAGGCGCTGTTTCCAAGAACCTATACAACCACCATTGCGTTCCACTTGACCTTGTTAGTGTCGAATTTCTGCAGTGCAATCTTCATGAATCTTTTCCTCTTATAAACCTTGAATCTATAAGATTTCAGCATCGAAGACTCTTTAGGTTGGAAACGGGCTTGAGCAAACTTGTCCAAGTCGATTTCGCTCGAGTGAAGCATTGCATGTTGCTAAAAGAGGCTAGATATGAAGAATCTGAGCATTTCGCAGTGAACCTTTAGCTTCGGAGTTCTACATCCGCTAGTTGCGGCGGTCAGGATGGCCAAAGTGGCCGATGACCACACCTAGGCTTCGATTCTAAGAGGTCTAAGCTAAATGATTGGGGTGGTTGGAGAAGACTTGCGTTTCAAGTAACCCCTTCATGAGCCACTTTCCCTCTGCAAAGTCTTGAGGTTGAAGCATGGGGCGTTATTTCCAAGCACTGATCCAACCACCATCGCGTTCCATTTGACCTTGTTGTTGTCGACTCCTTACGGTGCAATCTCGATGAATTTTTACCTTTTATCAACATCGAATCTATATGATTTCAGCATTGAAAACTCTTTGGGTTGGAAATCGAGCCTGAGCAAACTTGCCCGAGTCGATTTCGCTCGGGCGAAGCTTTGCATATTGCTAAAAGAGGCTAGATATGAAGAATCCGAGCATTTCGCAGTGAAACTTTTAGTTTACTGTTAGTTGTGGCGGCTGCGATGGCCAAAATAGCCGACGACCACACCAAGGCTTCGATTCCAAGAGGTCTAAGGTAAATGATGAAGATTTGTGGTGGTTTGAGGAAGAAATGATGGGTTTTGGCGGAGGAAGAAGAGAGAAGGTGCTTGAAGGTGGTGCAAGGAGGGGAAGAAAGAAGATTTGTTAGGATCTTTCATCCTCATCTTCTACATCCTTCAAAAGAAAAACGGAAACAGAGAAAAAAATTTCTCAGTCGCCAACAAATTACCCAGCCACCATCCTCTAAATTTGTTGTCTTTCTGTTATTGCGTCAGGAATTCCGTATCTCTAATTCCTATAAAAAAAGAAACAAAAAAATTCTGAGAAAAAAATTGTTATGGAAAAGCCGTTTGAGTATATATTTGAGACCCTTAGTAAAATATCTAAATTGGCCTAAATCGGAGTCTTATTGTGGCCCTTTAAGTCATATTTCATATATTCTATTGCAGTATAAAGCTTGGTGCCAAGATTCACAAATTGTTGTAGAATAGTATCGTGAGTTCATAAGTTTAGTGAAAGCTCAAGTAGTGGTGAATAAGAAATGTCGTAATGAGCCGTTTTCCATGCGGACTCCATCCAAAGATCTATGAGTGCTTGAAAGGTATTTTATTCTATTACTGAAGTAACAGTGAATAAGAATGTCACAATGAGCCGTTTTATCTGTGTACTCCATCCAAAGATCTATGAGTGCTTGAAAGATATTCCATTATATTGCTTTGAGGATATGATCTAGTGGGCAAAGAAATTGAAAGAAGTCAAAATGAAGCAATCCACCACCTCTTCTCGACTGAAGTTAGTTCTCCACAACTCATCCTTGCTTGCAACAACTTAAGCCTCAAATCAGGTGATGATGGTTGAATTTGAAAACCAAACCCCATATTTATAGTCAAAAATGCCACAATAGCTCTCCAACCTTCTCTTCCTCTGTTGGAGTGGAGCAATATTGTCTATTGCAATCACTTTCTTCCAAGATACGCAATCATCCTATGGCTTGCATGTTGGAAGAGAATGGTTACACTTGACAAGCTCTTAAACAACTAGAATAGGAAAGGAGGAGGCTTCACTCTTAGGCGCACGGGACGGGACTCTTATCTTGATTACTAAAGTGGGCATCCTCCGCTTTCAACATGAAAGAAGTGTGATTCATAGGCAGGAAGCCCCACAACCGTAGAGAACGTCTTTTAAGGGACGAGAGTTAACTTATGAAAGACTCCTCAATCCGGCCTGTGAGAAACAGGTTTCTTTTTTTTTCTTTTGTAAATAACCTACAAAATTTTTCTTTTTTGTCATCTCTTCTTTCTCAATTTCCACCCTTTCTTTGGACCACGTTAATGATCGAACTTAAAGATGTGAACTAAGTGTCATTTGATGAGTAACTGAGAACAAAGGAGAGGGATATGGAAAGAATGAAGTAATGAAAGAGGAAGTCATTGCTAGTAGTAACGACTTGTCACGATCCATTGATTCATATAGAATCCATGTCCTAGGTGTATCAAAAAACATTCTTTTCGCTAAGCGTATATAATAAAATAGAGTGAAAGGGTCCACCCCGAAACCGAGCCAAGGGGG